>CM065592.1:211087510-211687510 GCA_033119425.1 Bufotes viridis
CTCTATTAGAGGCTGGTTTTAATCAGAATAAGTATAAAACTGGACTTGCATTCATAGTACCTACTAATAGCCATATGGCTCCAGGAAGAGTACACAGTGGGCTCAGCATGCATGTTGGTACCTGTGTCCCTGGATCTAATGGAGGCTGTTATGGCACCAGAAAGGGTTAATAAGCATGGTGGATCCTAGCATGCATGCTGGGCCTGCACTCTCTGGATTTTATGTGGCTGTCATGGGCCATAACAGGTAGGATTTAGCGTTAGGACCACTCATAGAGGTGGCCTTGGCGCGGCGAGTGGCTTATCACCTTTTGATCAAAATGTACACTAACGCCTCTGATAACTTCTAGCATAGAGGCAGGGCAGAGTGCCTGTGTTTGTATGTATATTTTGCCATTGCTACGTGCACCTGCATACCGGGACATGCTGAATAACCCCCCCTTGTGTTTCTGTGTTACATATATATGTTGGCAGTCGGGAATGCTAGAGCATACAACAGGTGCCATAGATGCCGGGTGCCTGGAGTTTTAAACAGAAGGCACCCAGGGATAATGTCTACAATTGGCGGTAATGCAGATTGTGAACTTTTAACACTTCAGATGCCGTGGTCAAATGTGACTATGGCATCTGGAGGCACGAAAACCCGAAAGCGCGTGCTTCTCCTCCTTGAGAATGACTGCACATGAAAATTGGCCCTCATATTTTGTCTAGAAGTAAAACTGTTTTTGTTGCCCATAGCAGCCAATCAGAGCACAACTTTACTTTTTCTAGGGTAGATTAAGAAATGAAAGCTAACCTCTGATTTGTTGTGATAGGCAATAAAGACAGTTTTACCTTTGGAAAGATTTGATAAATTAGGCTACTAGGGTAGAGCACTGTGGCACACTCTGCTATATCTGTACTTAAGTTACTAAGTCTACCAGCACAAGATCTCAAAACCTAAATAAAATAATTCTGGTTCATTTAATAGGATGCATCGGTTTTGTCCGGATCTAGTTATATTAAATAGAAACTGAACAAGCTGGCATTAAAATTATTGTAAGTCAATGGGTACTGAACCGTTTTGGCCCAGTTTTCAGATCCTCTGCCGTATCTCAAAACTGGCAACCAAAAACCCTGAAGTGAAAGTAGCCTTAAAGGGGTTGACCACTTTCTGGCTACTTGTGACCAATGCGTATGTAGGATGACTGAGAATTGCTGATATAGCCTTTGTTGATATTCTGTGCCATTTGCTATAATTCATAAGGTATGCCCCCTTGTTTACAAAGTTTTTTGTGCTGTCCCCACAGAGGTCTTATCCATAGGATGACCTACATGTGATGCTTCCTCCATTCAAACACACTGCACCTGCACTAAACTCCCAACAGTACAAGTGCAGATGGCAGGTGCAGTGTATCTTAACAGAAGAGACATCGCATGTAGGTGATCTGCTTGGTCACATGACCCTCCATCACCAGACATTTTATAGACAGGACCTCTGAGGGGACAGCTCAAAAGACTTGGCAAACAAGGGGACATTCCTTAGAAAATTGAGCAGAATTTCAACAAAGGCTATGTTAGCAAGTGCCATGTAATCATCTTACAAACACATTGGTCAACAGTAACCATAAAGTGGCTAATCCCTTTAATTACTGGTTATATACAGAGTGGCCCACGAAAAAGTAGCCCGCCTCCAGTGATAGTATGACAAGATAAACAAGCAAATGGATTGTTTTTTTACATTACCCAGTCAGAAAAGATGCTGAAAGTTGTCCCCGTTCAGGTCTATGCATCTTTGGGCACATCTGATTATGTTGACTGATACTGCTTGTGATGCTACGGATAGTGATTGTTATGCTCTCTTTGAGTTAATCCAGGGGATGTGGATTGTTAGCGTACACTTTCTGTTTTAAATTTCCCCACAGACAAAAATCGCACGTGGACATGTCTGGGGAATGAGGTGGCCATAACCCCTTACTCACAGTTCGCTCCTCAGTAAACAGTTCATGAACCCGTGCCAGTGAGTTCTGTGAGGGGCGGCATGTTGCCTCATCTTGTGGGAAAAAGCAGGATATTTTTTCTTCTGCAGCATCACTGCCACAGCAGTAACAGCCAACATTATCTGACGTATAGACATAAGATGCATAGACATGAACGGGGACCACTGTCAGCATCTTTTATAACTTGTGGCTAATTTAAAAAAAACAATCCACTTGCTTGTTCATCTTGTCATACTATCGGTGGAGACGGGCTATTTTTTCGCGGGCTGCCCTTTATATAGCTGCTACCTGCCAACCTAAACACACATGGCATTTTTTGCAGACATACGATCTGGGAAATCTGCAGTCTTTAAGATAAGCACAAACTCCACTTTGAGACAGAATATTATCAATAGTGATGAGCGGCAGGTGCCATATTCGATTTCGACGAAATTTGCGAATATTCGAAAGAATATTTGTTTCAAATTCGTCGAAATCGAATATTCGTCATTATTCTAGTTATTGCGATTAATATGCGATTTAAATAATCGCGTATTGCGATTTTAACTTAGGCTACTTCCCTATTGGTTTTATATCTAGAATTATAGCGAAGATGACGAATACGAAAAATGTATTTGTCATATTCCTCAAAACGAAGATAACGAAGTATTCTCCATCTTCGTTTTAGCAACCTATTCGTCAACTTCGCTAATTCTAGCAATCAAATAGGAGGGTTGACTATAGAGACAGCTGTGTTTAATTCGCTATGCGATTATATTACTTTGCTTTTTTTAATAGAATAATTATATTACTTGATAATTATTATAATTATTCTATTTATTAAAAAAAAAAAAATAATATAATCGCATAGCGAATTAAACACAGCTGTACTTCGTTATGTTCGTTTTGAGGAATATGACGAATACATTCGTCATATTCGCTAATTCTACCAAGCCAAGAACGTCTCCATACTAAAATGTACTGTCGGATTTGAGAATTACGTTGAAATCGCAATGCGATTAATATAGCTTGAATTAATCGCATTGCGATTTCTACTTAGACCTGGTTTACTATGGTCCTCAAAACGAAGATAACGAAGTATTCTCCATCTTCGTTTTAGCAACCATAGTAAACCATGTCTGTTGAAATCGCAATGCGATTAATTCAAGTTATATTAATCGCATTGCGATTACAACTTAGCACTGCTATCTTACATATTAGGCTAGAATTAACGAATATGGAGTATAGCAGCAGTGCTAAGTAGAAATCGCAATGTGATTACTTCAAGTTATATTAATCGCATTGCGATTTCAACTTAGAGCTGGGTCAGCTTGCTAGAATTAACGAAGTTAACGAATATGGAATATATTATAGCAGTGCTAATTAAAATCGCAATGTGATTAATATAACTTGGAGTAATCGCATTGCGATTTCTACTTAGCACTGCTGCTATATTCCATATTCGTTAATTCTAGCCTAATATGTAAGATAGCAGTGCACTGCTAAGTTGTAATCGCAATGCGATTAATATAACCTGAATTAATCGCATTGCGATTTCAACGTAATTCTCAAATCCGACAGTACATTTTAGTATATGGAGACGTTCCCATGGTGATGGGAACGCTCCATGAGCACGGAAGTCGGCAGAAGCGGCAACGGGCACTGACTGGAGCAGCCAGGAAGCCAGTAATCCTCAGGACAGGTAAGAACTACTTTTGGGAAGTGGGAAAGAAAAAAATATAACTAAAAAAAAAAAAAAAAAAAGGAATATTCGAAAAAGCAAATTTATAGCGCTATATTCGAAATATTCGCGAATTAGCGAAGTGCCGATATTCGCGATAAAAATTCGCTGTTCGAATATTCGCGCTCAACACTAATTATTAACTTTCTAGCAGTTTTAGGAAGACCTATTGTGTCTTCTAGTAACAGCAGACATTACACCTGGCTGTAGCCACTGCTTCATGAATTCTTGTGCAAACATTTTTTTGGTGCAATGAAGGCGGCACTATTGCTCTTGTTGCAAACAAGCTCTACTCAGCCCCTTCTGAGGATACATCATCAATAGAAAAAGCCCGGACAACCCCATTAAGCTAGGCCAAAATTCAGTCATGTAAGAGGACAATCATTGCAACGACACCAGCAAATTGATATCTGAATGACCAAGGAGAAAAAAAAATGGTTTAGAATGGCCAGTTCAAAGACCAGACCTCAACCCCATTGAGATTCATGGCAGGATCTTGATAGAGCTGTGCATAAAACACAGCCATAAAACATTTTAGGAATAATGGGCTAGAAGGCCTCAAACGTGATGTGAGAAACTGATAAATCATATTATGTACACAAGGCAATAGAAGTATTTTCTTGCCATGCCGACTGACCATTGTAGTTTGAGGTATTTTTATTCTTCTTGGAATAGTATTACATTTTATGTCTGCATTGTTCCTACTGGAACAAATCTTGAGGATAATTGTTGCTTTTTGCTTCAGAGCAACTGGTGGTTTGTGAAGAACGGCATGCTCTGTTTATTCTTTTTATGGCTTTCTACTTTACAGAAATAGTCTGGTTTTCATGTATTTTTGTCAGCATTAGCACTAAACAATAATGCCAATATATACAACATCCTGCCAGGTTCTCACTTACATATTGGCTTTTTCAATAAATTGTGGGAGCTTTGTCTTCTGCCAAAATTACCGTAATGACATACTATGAACCTTCAAATGCAGTCTGACTTAACTGAACAAGCCATTTCAAATGTATTTAAAGCTTTGTTTCATTGAAGTCTGCCATTCTTTGATTAGGAGTCATTATAATAGGAATCATTACATTTTGTACATCTGTCATCAAAATTAGCCATATACAGTGCATAATATAGTAGGATTTAAGATAAGTCCAATAGGAATCGTTTCATTTTGTACATCTGTCATAAAAATTAGCCCTATACAGTGCATAATATAGTAGGATTTAAGATAAGTCCAATAGGAATCGTTTCATTTTGTACATCTGTCATAAAAATTAGCCATATACAGTGCATAATATAGTAGGATTTAAGATAAGTCCAGTACTTGGTGCTTATCTCACATTTAATATAGAATTAAAATTAATGTACTGTACATATTACTGTATATTTCTGAATCAATACAAATCTACTAGTTTATGAATGTGTAACACTCTCTTGTTAAAGGGGTTGGCCTGCAAAAAATATTCTACATTTTTTAAACCAGCACCTGGATCTCATTACTTTTTCAATTGCATGTAAATAAAAATTTAGTATAGCAACTGAGTTATTCAATAAATTATGTCTGTATAGCGCCACCTGCTGCTTGTTCTTTTTCTTATTTTTCTGTCCACCTCACTTACATTTCTGTGGTGGTTCCATTCTTCATTCACCCTAACTAGTTTTACAAATTGTGACAGTTACAGGAAGATAGCTGTAGATGAAAGGACATACCATCCAAGCTGTGATAGGCAGTGAGTTGTAGAAGAAAGGACACACCTCCCTGAGCTGTGATAAGGAGAGAGCTGCAGCAGAAAGGACATGCCTCTGAGAAAAGACACACCCCTGGAGCAGCCAGCCTGAAGAAAATCTAGCACTGTAATTGGAGTTCTCATAACTTTTCTGTATCTACGTCTATGGAGCTTCGTGAGATCTTATTTTTTGCCAGGCAATCTATTGTTTTTATTGATACAATTTTTGAGTGTGTATGACATTTTTATCACAGTTTAATCCATTTTTTTGGGAGGTGAAGCAGCAAAAAAGGTGAATTGGCCATTTTTTTTTTCACCATACAGGATAAATACATTTATATTTTAATAGTATCGGCATTGTAGAACATGGTGACGTCTTTATCTTTGTATTTATTTTTTATTTATTTTTTATTCTATATCATTTTTTTTTTATTTAGCAAAAGGGGGTTTATTTAAAGATTTTTTTTTAACTTATTTTAGTCTCCCTGGGGACTCTAATGATATAGCAGTCTTAGGGAAATTCATTATGTCCCTATGGAGCTCTACCACAGGAATATTGCTATGGTAGGCCTTGGATCCTTCAGAGGGCTTGTGGCTGCCATGGCAACCGAACAACTCCTTCAATCTCAGTGTGGGGGAGCTGCACAGGGCCCGGAAATGCAGAGCTCCTGGCCAGTGGCGTAGCTAACGGCTCATGGGCCCTGGTGCAAGACTTCAGCCCCCTTCCCTCAGTGCTTTGTGTGTCTTCTTATGCGGCACAAGGGTCTGTGGGCCCCCTCAGGCTCCTGAGCCCGGTAGCGACTGCTACCTCTGCACCCCCTATAGCTACGCCCATGCTCCTGGCGTTTCACTGCTCAGATATAGTGTTGGGCACGAATATTCGAATCGCGAATATTGCAACTTCGAGAATTCATGAATTTTTAGAATATAGTGATATATATTCGTATTTTCAAATATTCAGCTTTTTTTTTTTCATCAGTAACCTCCCTTTTTGTTTGTGGGCCAATGAGAAGGCTGCAATGCCAGTACCGTCCCCCTACTTCCCCCTCAATTGGTTTCTTCACTGTATTATGTATGAATACTCATCCAGACCTGTTTTACGACCTAATTCGTGTATTCTGTACTATGTATGAGTAATGTACTGCATTATAAAACTCAATAAAAAGATAATTGAAAAGAAGGCTGCAATGTCTTTCTCTGAGATAAGCAACATCCCCAGCAACCGATAGGAAAGTTGCCTAACCCCTTAGTATATAAGAACCTCCACTGCAGCCATTTCCTACAGTTTATTAAAGTCCTGAGAGAGACAGCAGTGTCATTGCTGTGCTCTGTGCTTTACTGTGTCACATTACGTTAGTTAGTTAGTTAGTTAGTTAGTTAGTTAGTTAGTTAGCTCATTAGTTAGTGGGAGATAGTCAGTGTAGGTTAGATTGTGATATAGTGTAGCTGATAGGTTCCAGTGCAGGGTGTTAGGTAGTGTGATAGGTTCTGCTGTCCATACATACATGCTACAGACATAGTGCTGTGATGTCACAAGTTCACAACAATACTTAGTGCACCAATCACTAATATCATATATGTAGTCAAACCTGCTAAAATGTGAACTTGCATGGATTGCGCAAAAATATGTGCATAATTAATTGTGAATATTGCAACTTCGAGAATTCATGAATTTTTAGAATATAGTGATATGTATTCGTATTTTCGAATATTCTGCTTTTTTTTTTTTTCATCTGTAACCTCCCTTTTTGTTTGTGGGCCAATGAGAAGGCTGCAATGCCAGCCCCCCTACTTCTACCGTCCCCCTATTTCCCCCTCAATTGGTTTGTTCACTGTATTATGTATGAATACTCATCCAGACCTGTTTTACGACCTAATTTGTGTATTCTGTACTATGTATGAGTAATGTAATGTATTATAAAACTCAAAAAAAAAGATAATTGAAAAGAAGGCTGCAATGTCTTTCTCTGAGATTAGCAACATCCCCAGCAACCGATAGGAAAGTTGCCTAACCCCTTAGTATATAAGAACCTCCACTGCAGCCATTTTCTACAGTTTATTAAAGTTCTGAGAGAGACAGCAGTGTCATTGCTGTGCTCTGTGCTTTACTGTGTCACATTACATTAGTTAGTTAGTTAGTTAGTTAGTTAGTTAGCTCATTAGTTAGTGGGAGATAGTCAGTGTAGGTTAGATTGTGATATAGTGTAGCTGATAGGTTCCAGTGCAGGGTGTTAGGTAGTGTGATAGGTTCTGCTGTCCATACATACATGCTACAGACATAGTGCTGTGATGTCACAAGTTCACAACAATACTTAGTGCACCAATCACTAATATCATATATGTAGTCAAACCTGCTAAAATGTGAAGTTGCATGGATTGCACAAAAATATGTGCATAATTAAATGCCGATTTGCGCAATCGCGAAAATATCGGAGCACTCTTTCTGCATATAAAGCTATTGTAATTTTCTGCCATGCCAACCATTTTCTCCAGTCTCAGGAAACTTCTAGCAGCTTGAAAAATTAGCTATAGTGACCCACGCCTATATTGCGCGCACATTACGTGCATATTACATTGACGACTTTCACAATCAAGAAAATAACCATGACTTTGCGAATATATGACGAATATTCAACCAAATATTAGCGAAATATTGCGATTTTGAATATTGCCCCTGCCGCTCATCACTAGTCAGATACTGTGGTCACAATTGACCAAGGCATTGGAGGGTTTGAATGCCTGTGATCATCATTATTGCCAATTGCGAACAGTGCCTCTGGGTGTCTGCTGGCACCCAGCGACTAAGGCACCCACTCAGCCATGTGTAAAGAATGGACTTCCACTGTACATGTGTGGTGGAGGTCCGGAATTTCTGCTTTAAGTATACATCATACATACTAGTAAACAAACATCCTTCATTTCCATTAGACTAAACCTATGCATTGCTTATAGTTAAGGGTTAAGCAACTTTCTTTTACTAAGAAAAGTGTTCTATATTATTCTTCTTTCCGTTATAGTAACTTATGATAGATTGATATGTCCTAAGACAAATGTCCTGTGTTGTTGAAATTTATGGTGGTCCTCAAGATTGATTTAGCAGTGAGTGAATTATAAGCTATTCAAAGTAAAGACACATAAATTAGGGATGTGAATGGGTCACTTTCAGGCCTCCATTGTGCTTTTTTTAGTCATACTTTTTAATTTTATAGCTGTTCCTTCCTTTTCTTTTCCATTTTTATACTATGATTAGAAACATGGAGATAAAGTGTCGCACCAGGATAGCGAGTAAACAAATTGGAGGTGCTCTCAGTTGATAGATCCACCCACTCCACACAAAAACTTAATTCCAAGAACAACTGGGCACTCTCCTATATGTGGAAATCAATATTTATTACCATATTAAAAAAACAACAAGTATAGCAGCAAATCCACAAGTATAGCAGCAAATACACCAAAAATGTGCAATACGATAATAATCAGCCAATGTAAAACACTCAATTTGTGCCGGTTCGCATGTATCGATCAAGTATCCACTGCGGGGGAAGTGTTGGCCTACAGGCAATTTGTATAGAGATAGTTCACAAATAGTACTGTCCCTTATATGGTTCAAATAGTGGGTTAAAGGATCATCAATGGTGATAAACTTGAAGAGTCTCTCTTATAATTGTATGTAAGGACTAAAATCGCATAAGTTGTATCTAGCGGCGTCCCGCTCCTGAGACAGTTCAGTGGTGTCCCGCTGTATTTCACTTTAGTGACTGCTGGCGTTGTATAACAACTTTCATTGAAAAAAGAAGGCCACAGTCTTACCAGGGAGAGTGTCTTCAATGGAGCCTGTGAGTGACCCCGGGTGTGTCCGGTGTCACTCTGGAGAGCCACAGTTCGCGTGAGTGCTCCAGAGAATCAAGTGACATGCCGGCGTGGTGAGTTCAGTCGGGAATAAATCGGGGACACTCACAGGCTCCATTCAAGACGCTCTCCCTGGTAAGACTGTGGCCTTCTTTCTTCAATGAAAAAACCCAGCTGTGGGTAAGACTTTTTAGATGCTATAGTTGCTACTGGCTGTGTCATGTAAAGGGTTAACCACTTTCCAACACCTAATAATCACACAATGCTGTGATTAAGGGCTCATGCATACAAGCGTAATGGCTCAGTGACTATGCTGCGGACGTCTTACAAAGTGAAACTAAGAAGCCCGGGAATGTGATATGACCCGTAATGCTGTGCAGCCAGCCAATCAGCCAGCCATTCCCTGTGATGTCACAGCCCTATAAAACCCTCATCCTGCGCGTCTCCACCATTTCACTGTGAACTGAGCATAGTAAGAGACATAGCAAGGGCTAGGGCCAGTGTGTTAGAACGCTTTTAATTGTATAATATTGGATAGGGACAGTGCAGGGACATTGTAGGGAGAGATTTTAGGCACTATAGAGATCGCATAGGGGGACTGCATGGACAGTGCAGGCTTAGAGTTATCACCCTGTTCATCTTGTTCACCTCTTGTGCCATTCATTCTTAATCTGTTCTGTTATATATAGACTTACTGTGCATCAGACTCATTGTGAATAGGCGGTCTCGTATATAGGCGCATGTACCTAGTTTTTCTGCTGTGCTATTAATACCTAATATGTTCTGTTATAGATAGACACATTAATTAATAGATAAGCAATTCCTTTTAGGTCCTGAGTCACAAATTGGGGTGGCACACCTGTCTCATTCTACTGTTTGTGGCGTGTACACATTGATTAATAGATAAGCATTCTATTAGGCCCTGATTCACATATTGGGGTGATACAACTGTCTCATTCTACTGTTTGTGGCATTTTTACATTGATATTTAGCCACTTCTGTTAGCTACAGTTGTGTTCAAAATTATTCAACCCCCAATGCTGTAAAGCGTTTTAGGGAATTTAGTGTACATTTGTAATTGTGTTCAGAATGAAATTTTACAAGGACTTTTTAAAGAACCAAATGCAACTAAAATGACATCAATTGTTTTTGTAATACAGTATTAAATGTTTTTTTTGTGATTTCTTCATTGACACAATTATTCAACCCCTTAAAGACTACCACTCTTAAGAACAGAGGTTCATTATGACCACCCTGCAATCCAGCATTGGTGGTCAAGCTTGCATACTATAGAAAAAAGCACCAGCCTATGTGTGCTCCCACAGCCCCAGCCACCAGAGAGGCTGGCGCTTTTTCCTATAGTGTGCAAGCATGGCCACTGCTGATGGATTGCAGGGTGGTCGTAACCATGGAAACGAGCAGTGTATAATGCAATGAAAAAATGAATCCTTGAATCCTAAGTACCTTATATTAACTTTTTCTACATGATAAATGCCACCTGCTGAAGTGAGACAACCCCTTTAGGTCTCAATACAAGTGTTTCTTTGTTGAAGGAAGGTATGTATTTTTTCAGGACCTCATTTATGTGTAGGCATGACCAGGGGCTTAATCCACTTGCAGATAGCTGTTCTTAAGAGCTCCTTTAACTATGTCTCAGTTATGCTGCAGATAAGAGTGTTGAACACATAAATTCATTAGTGAGTAATAGAGTAACCTCACTTTATCTCTGTCTTTTACCACTGTTTTTCTCTGCTTCATGCCAGTAGTCATACATCACACTCAGCATCTGTGTCTCCTGAGCCAGCAAAGAGAAAGTGCAGAAAAACTACTGTTAACAAGGGAATAATTGCATACGGCATAAATTAATTATTAGTCACCCAGGAATGGTGGGAAATGGCCACACAGATTGCGGTTACTCTCTTTCTCCACCTTTCAGGAAATAGATAATCAAAAGTATATCACACGGCAAAGTACAAGGCCTCTTTATGGTATAACGGCCTTTTACTTCACATATTACCTAATGTTCTGTGTCTCTTATTTACTTTAACACATTAGGTACATTGTATTATGTGGGAAAACATGAAGGATGGCCCCATGGGAGCAGATCATTCTTTGGAAATCAGTCTTACCCTGGCAATGTCAAGTCAACAGGGATCACGAAATAAATTTTACCAAAGAAACAGCCCTCGGATCAGTGAGCTTGTGATAGAAGGCTTTCATGAGGAATTTAGCTTACCACACAGTGAAAATAAACCTTGGAAACAGCAGTGAACGAGCAAAATATTGACACTTCTTCATAGAAATAATGCACAAGGTAAACCACATAAAGCATATTTTCTTAATCCTCTGCTATGAAAGCCATCATAAATTGTGATCAGTGATATACGACATGCGGGATCACAGGCCCTCCTTTATATCTGTCTGGAGCTCACTTTTAATGCCCATTTCAATTAAACCTAATCAGTCATCATGTTAAAATGCAGGGAATAGAGGTATGTTTTCATAACCCTTGTACCATGTTACAGCGATAAGGGGAGAAACTATGATGTGGGATATACTGATGTGTAGATGGTGAAAAATTGTGTGAAAGGTTCTTCTATTTGCTGCCTTAAATACAAAACATTTTATCATTTTATCATGTAACAAAATGTATCACAACAGACAAACCATTCAATATAAAGATGAAAACAAAATATATTGGCTAACCAAGCATGGGGATTAGAGATGAGCCAATTGAATCCCACGAGGTGGAATTCGATCCGAATTTTAAGATAAATTCGATTCGCCTCAAAGCCAAACTTCCTTGTGCTTCGTGTTAGTGAATCGATTTAACCTGAAATAGTGTAAAAAAAATAAATAAATCATACTTACCTACTCCATTTGCTCACGACAGGTGGCTAGCTGCTATCTTGATTGAAGATCTCGGCCAAAATCCTGTGTGTGGTGATGTATGACGGCGCTATCGCAGCTCCCTGTCATTGCACCCGCTACTTACAAAAAATGCACTTCCTGACGAAGCAATTAGTCACAGAGCAATTTTTTTTATTTTTATTCGGTGAATCAACCGAATCGAACTTTTCTTAAATTCACTCATCTCTAATGGGGATGATAAAGTAAAACTGTACTATAACATTTAGTGGTAACATCCAAAAGAATGATTACAATGAGTGGATACCATTGTCTGGATTCCTGAACTGTAGAGACCCTTTTCACCTGCCTTTTTATTCCGAACCTCTGATAATCTTCAAAAGGAAGAGATAAATCCACAGCACTCACCCTTCAGCAGTAAAGCAATTTATTCAGCAATCAGCATGTAGAAGGCAGCCTACAGTGGTGTCCTCAGTTCCCACGCTTCCTTAAACTCTTAAGGACACAGGATGTACGGGTACGTCCTATGTCTGGTCTTTGAAGATGGCGCCTGCTCCTGCCCGATGCAGGCTCCAAAGCCACGGGTGGCCGCCTGCTTCTTGAAGCAGACACCCGCAGCTCATGTCTGTGACCAGCAGATCACGGACATTTAACCCCTCAGATGCTGTGGCCAATCCTGACCACGGCATGTGAGCGAGCACAAACCGATCGTAGTATGTGCTCCGGCTCCCCCGTGTGGCGATCGGAGGAGTCGGAGCGCGCCTGTTATATTCGGTTATAACTCTGTTATAACTGAACACTATAACGGAAATCCTAACGATGGTGGGAACCCGCCCTAATATTAGTTATAAGTAGAGTTGAGCGAACACCTGGATGTTCGGGTTCGACGAGTTCGGCCGAACTTTCGAAAAATGTTCGGGTTCGGGATCCGAACTCGACCCGAACTTCATCCCGAACCCGAACCCCATAGAAGTCAATGGGGACCCGAACTTTTGGGCACTAAAAAGGCTGTAAAACACACCCGGAAAGGGCTAGAGGGCTGCAAAAGGCAGCAAAATGTAGTTAAATCCCCTGCAAACAAATGTAGATAGGGAAATGATGAGTTAACATAAAATAAATAAAAATTAAACAATATTAATTGGAGTGAGGTCCCATAGCACAGAATCAGGCTTCAAGTCACCCACCAATGGAGAAGGTCACTTACTATTATTTCGACCACAGCACCCAGACAAAGGAGAGAGGTCCCACAGCAGAGAACCAGGCATCATATCACCCACCACAGGAGTAGGCCACCATTTAGTTACTTTGACCCCTACACCCAGACGGAGGAGAGAGGTTACACAGCAGAGAATCAGGCATTTAGATCACCCACCACAGGAGTAGGCCCCAATTTAATGGGACCCCGGAAACCATGTCAGATGGCACAACCATCAGCTTCATATCAATCAGCACAGGAGAAGGCGACTTTGAAAGACTTTGACCCCTACACCCAGATGGAGGAGAGAGGCCCCACAGCACATATTCTGGCATCATATCAGCCACCACAGGAGAAGCCACCATTGAGTTACTTTGACCCCTGCACCCAGGAAGAGGAGAGAGGCCCCACAGCACATATTCTGGCATCATATCAGCCACCACAGGAGAAGCCACCATTGAGTTACTTTGACCCCTGCACCCAGGAAGAGGAGAGAGGCCCCACAGCACATATTCTGGCATCATATCAGCCACCACAGGAGAAGCCACCATTGAGTTACTTTGACCCCCGCACCCAGGAAGAGGAGAGAGGCACCACAGCACATATTCAGGCATCATATCACACACCACAGGAGAAGGCCTCTTTCAGTGATTTAGGCCTTTGGACCCAGACAGAGGAGAGAGGCACCACAGCACATATTCTGGCATCATATCAGCCACCACAGGAGAAGCCACCATTGAGTTACTTTGACCCCTGCACCCAGGAAGAGGAGAGAGGCCCCACAGCACATATTCAGGCATCATATCACCCACCACAGGAGTAGGCCACCATTTAGTTACTTTGACCCCTACACCCAGACGGAGGAGAGAGGTTACACAGCAGAGAATCAGGCATTTAGATCACCCACCACAGGAGTAGGCCACCATTGAATCAGACCCCGGCAACCATGTCAGATGGCACAAGCATAAGCTTTATATCAATCAGCACAGGAGAAGGCGACTTTGACAGACTTTGACCCCTACACCCGGACGGAGGAGAGAGGTTTCAAAGCAGAGGATCAGGCATTTAGATCACCCACCACAGGAGTAGGCCCCAATTTAATGGGACCCCGGAAACCATGTCAGATGGCACAACCATCAGCTTCATATCAATCAGCACAGGAGAAGGCGACTTTGAAAGACTTTGACCCCTACACCCAGACGGAGGAGAGAGGTTTCACAGCAGAGAATCAGGCATTTAGATCACCCACCACAGGAGTAGGCCACCATTGAATCAGACCCTGGCAACCATGTCAGATGGCACAACCATCAGCTTCATATCAATCAGCACAGGAGAAGGCGACTTTGAAAGACTTTGACCCCTACACCCAGATGGAGGAGAGAGGTTTCACAGCAGAGAATCAGGCATCATATCAACCACCACAGGAGAAGCCACCATTTAGTTACTTTGACCCCTGCACCCAGGAAGAGGAGAGAGGCCCCACAGCACATATTCTGGCATCATACTAACCACCACAGGAGAAGCCACCATTGAGTTACTTTGACCCCGCACCCAGGAAGAGGAGAGAGGCACCACAGCACATATTCTGGCATCATATCAGCCACCACAGGAGAAGCCACCATTGAGTTACTTTGACCCCTTCACCCAAACAGAGGAGAGAGGTTCCACATCAGAGAATCAGGCATCATATCAACCACCACAGGAGTAGGCCACAATTTAGTTTATTTGACCCCTGCACCCAGGAAGAGGAGAGAGGCCCCACAGCACATATTCTGGCATCATATCACACACCACAGGAGAAGGCCTCTTTCAGTGATTTAGGCCTTTGGACCCAGACAGAGGAGAGAGGTCAGAGATTAGCTTCATATCCCCCAGCACAGCAGAAGACCGCTTTATTTGACTTAGGCCTCAGCACCCAGACAGAAGACAGAGGTAGCATGGCAGAGGTTATGGCTTCATGTCACCCGTTAGTTTAACCGGCCACTTTCATCTGGTTAGCCCCGCGCCCAGACAGAGAAGAGTTTCATTCAACTGTGGGTTTCATAAAATTTGTATCAAATAAAGAAGTGGCCCGTAGCACAACAAGACATGTTTTAGGCAGTTAATAAGGACTACTCTGCACAAGGGAGGGACAGGTCCTGTGGGATCCATGCCTGGTTCATCTTTATGAAGGTCAGCTTGTCCACGTTGGCTGTGGACAGGCGGCTGCGCTTGTCAGTAATGACGCCCCTGCCGTGCTGAATACGCTGCTCAGATAAAACGCTGGCGCGGGCAGGAAAGCACCTCCAAGGCATAACATGCTAACTCTGGCCACGTGGACAATTTCGAAACCCAGTAGTTGAATGGGGCCGAACCATCCGTCAGGATGTGGAGGGGTGTGCAGACATACTGTTCAACCATGTTAGTGAAATGCTGCCTCCTGCTAACACGTTCCGTATCAGGTGTCGGTGCAGATAGCTGTGGCGTGGAGACAAAACTTTTCCACATTTCTGCCATGCTAACCCTGCCCTCAGATGAGCTGGCCGTGACACAGCTGCGTTGGCGACCTCTTGCCACTCCTCTGCCTTCACCTTCCACCTGTTCCCCTGTGACATGTGGGAATGCTCTCAAGAGCGCTCTATCAGCGCAGTGCTTGTACTCGCGCATCTTACGGTCGCGCTCCAGTTCAGGAATTAAAGTGGGCACATTGTCTTTATACCGGGGATCCAGCAGGGTGGCCACCCAGTAGTCTGCACACGTTAAAACGTGGGCAACTCTGCTGTCGTTGCGCAGGCATTGGAGCATATATTCGCTCATGTGGGCCAGGCTACCCATGGGTAAGGACAAGCTGTCCTCTGTGGGAGGCGTATCGTCATCGTCCACCGTATCCCCCCAGCCACGCACCAGTGATGGGCCTGAGCTGCCACCCCGCTCCACTCCTCATCCTCCTCGTCCTCCAGTACAGTGCCTTGGCTGGCGACTTGTGAACCTGTCCTCTGCTGCTTAAACAAACCTCCCTCTGAGCCAATTCGAACAGACTGGCCCGAAAGTGTTAGAATCGAGCCCTCATCCTCCTCCTCCTCCTCCACCTGGGCCACCTCCTCTAACATCATTGCCCTAAGTGTTTTCTCAAGGAGACATAGAAGTGGTATTGTAACGCTGATAACAGTGTCATCGCCACTGGCCATGTTGGTGGAGTACTCGAAACAGCGCAGCAGGGCACACAGGTCTCGCATGGAGGCCCAATCATTGGTGGTGAAGTGGTGCTGTTCGGCAGTACGACTGACGCGAGCGTGCTGCAGCTGAAACTCCACTATGGCCTGCTGCTGCTCGCACAGTCTCTCCAGCATGTGCAAGGTGGAGTTCCACCGGGTGGGCACGCCGCATATGAGGCGGTGAGCGGGAAGGCCGAAGTTCCGCTGTAGCGCAGACAGGCGAGCAGCGGCAGGATGTGAACGGGCGGAAGCGCGCACAGACGGCCCGCACTTTATGCAGCAGCTCTGACATGTTGGGGTAGTGGTGAATGAACCTCTGCACCACCAAGTTCAGCACATGCGCCAGGCAAGGGATGTGTGTCAAACCGGCTAGTCCCAGAGCTGCCACGAGATTTCGCCCATTATCGCATACCACCAGGCCTGGCTTGAGGCCCACCGGCAGAAACCACTCGCCGGTCTGTTGTTCAATACCCCGCCACAACTCCTGCGCGGTGTGGGGCCTGTCCCCCAAACATATGAGTTTCAGAATGGCCTGCTGACGCTTACCCCGGGCTGTGCTGAAGTTGGTGGTGAAGGTGTGGGCTGACCGGATGAGCTGGTGGAAGCAGTGGAGGAGGAAGCCGAGTAGGAGGAGGAGGCTACAGGAGGCAGAGAATGATGCCCTGCGATCCTAGGGGCGGAAGGACGTGCGCCAAGGAACTGTCCGCCGGGGCCCAGCCACCACTACATTCATCCAGTGTGCAGTTAGTGAGATATAGCGTCCCTGGCCGTGCTTACTGGTCCACGTATCTGTGGTTAGGTGGACCTTGCCACAAATGGCGCTGCGCAGTGCACACTTGATTTTATCGGACACTTGCATGTGCAGGGAAGGCACGGCTGTCTTGGAGAAGTAGTGGCGGCTGGGAACCACATACTGCGGGACAGCCATGGCCATCAGCTGTTTGAAGCTGTCTGTGTCCACCAGCCGGAATGACAGCATTTCAAAGGCCAGCAGTTTAGAAATGCTGGCGTTCAGGCCAAGGGCTCGAGGGTGACTCGGGGGAATTTGCGCTTCCTCTCTAAGGTTTGAGATATTGAGAGCTGAACGCTGCTGTGTGATATAGTGGAGACGCTAGTTGACGGTGGCGGTGGTGGTGGTGTCGGTGGCACATCCTCTGTTTGCTGCTCGGCAGGTGGCAACATTCCTCTCGAGGCGGAAGCCGAGGCAGCAGCGGTAGAGGGAGCAGGGGGAGCCTCAGCGAGTGCCTGGTTTTTAAGGTGTGTACCCCACTGCAGTTCATGCTTTGCATGTAGATGCCTGGTCATGCAGGTTGTGCTGAGGTTCAGAACGTTAATGCCTCGCCTCAGGCTCTGATGGCAGAGCGTGCAAGTCACTCGGGTCTTGTCGGTAGGACATTGTTTAAAGAAGTGCCATGCCAGGGAACTCTTTGAAGCTGCCTTTGTGGGGCTGGGTCCCTGTTGGCGATGTCCAGTAGCAGGCGAACTCTGGGGCGGCGGCTCGCCTGCTTTGGCCCCTGCTCCTCTTTGGCTTCGCTGTTGTCTCGGTCTCACCACTACCTCTTCCTCTGAACTGTGAAAGTCATCGCCACGACCTTCAGTCCATGTGGGGTCTAAGACCTCATCGCCCTCTGCATCGTCTTCCACCCAGTCTCCCTCCCTGACCTCCTCCTGTTCAGTCTGCACACTGCAAAAGACGCGGCAGTGGGCACCTGTGTTTCGTCATCATCAGAGAGTCGGTGACTCTGCTGTGGTGGTATTCCCATGTCCTCTTCATCTGGAGACATAAGTGGTTGTGCGTCAGTGCATGGTATGTCTTCCTCCACTGGGGAAGGGCTAGGTGGACGCCCCTGGGAAACCCTGGAAGCAGAGTCTTCAAACAGAAGAAGAGACTGCTGCATAACTTGTGGCTCAGACCGTTTCCCTGATATGCTTGGGGGTGATGTGACAGACTGATGGGCTTGGTTTTCAGGTGCCACCTGTGCGCTTCCGCAGAAGACTGGGTGGAAGACCATGTGGTGAACGTGCTGGAAGCACTGTCGGCCACCCAATCGATTAATGCCTGTACCTGCTCAGGCCTTACCATCCTAAGAGCGGCATTGGGCCCCACGAGATATTGCGGTACATTCTGCCGGCTAGTTGAGGGAGTTCGTTCCCTACTGTGTGCGCCTGGGGCCGAACGGCCACGTCCTCTACCAGCAACAGAGGCTCCACGGACACCACCACGACCGCGTCCTCGTCCCTTAATAGTATTTTTCTTCATTGTTGCGATTCAACTCGCACCACAATGAAATATATTATTTTTTATAAGCAAAATCCCCTCACTGGAATACTTTCAGTCTTTTGACTGTATGGATTACAGATGGAATGACTGTTATATGTGAGTACCGCTTTCTTTGACAGATTCTAGTATGGGTACATATATGTTTTCCCAACCCCAGCACATTAGTTTGCTAATTCCAGATGTATGAAACGCAGGCCTAACTGTATCTAGTATATTGAACGCCAGATAAACTAACTTGGCCTTTTTAAATAAAAAAATTCCCTCACTGGAATACTTTCAGTCTTTTGACTGTATGGATTACAGATGGAATGACTGTTATATGTGAGTACCGCTTTCTTTGACAGATTCTAGTATGGGTACATATATGTTTTCCCAACCCCAGCACATTAGTTTGCTAATTCCAGATGTATGAAACGCAGGCCTAACTGTATCTAGTATATTGAACGCCAGATAAACTAACTTGGCCTTTTTAAATAAAAAAATTCCCTCACTGGAATACTTTCAGTCTTTTGACTGTATGGATTACAGATGGAATGACTGTTATATGTGAGTACCGCTTTCTTTGACAGATTCTAGTATGGGTACATATATGTTTTCCCAACCCCAGCACATTAGTTTGCTAATTCCAGATGTATGAAACGCAGGCCTAACTGTATCTAGTATATTGAACGCCAGATAAACTAACTTGGCCTTTTTAAATAAAAAAATTCCCTCACTGGAATACTTTCAGTCTTTCGACTGTATGGATTACAGATGGAATGACTGTTATATGTGAGTACCGCTTTCTTTGACAGATTCTAGTATGGGTACATATATGTTTTCCCAACCCCAGCACATTAATTTGCTAATTCCAGATGTATGAAACGCAGGCCTAACTGTATCTAGTATATTGAACGCCAGATAAACTAACTTGGCCTTTTTTAAATAAAAAAATTCCCTCACTGGAATACTTTCAGTCTTTTGACTGTATGGATTACAGATGGAATGACTGTTATATGTGAGTACCGCTTTCTTTGACAGATTCTAGTATGGGTACATATATGTTTTCCCAACCCCAGCACATTAATTTGCTAATTCCAGATGTATGAAACGCAGGCCTAACTGTATCTAGTATATTGAACGCCAGATAAACTAACTTGGCCTTTTTAAATAAAAAAAATTCCCTCACTGGAATACTTTCAGTCTTTTGACTGTATGGATTACAGGTGGACTGGTATTAGTAGGGGTGACACAAGCACACCCAAGTCCCTGATGTAGGATTTCTATGGCACAGACCACTATTACAAGTGATTAATGGACGTTGGGAGAGATTGTGCTGCAGCACTAGTCCCAAGATGGCCGCCGCCTATCAGCCCAGTAACATGTGCCACAAAATGGTCTGCACAACCTTTAAAAAAATAGCCTTGGACTGTGCTGCTAAATCGCTATTGGTCTGAATCCCAGGTGTAGATGTCTGACTTGTTTGGAGCTTTGGAATGCACACTGTGGCAGCTTCTGCTGCAGCACTACAAGTCGCAAAATGGCGGCCGGCGGTCAGCCCAGGTACATGTGGATGGAAAAATCACTCTGGCCACTCTAAAAATAGCCAATCCCTATCAAAAAAGCAGCTCAGCTGCAGTTGTTCAGATGAATCACAGGTGGAGGAGAGAAATTTGCTTCCAGTTATTCAATTATCCCTGCCTATTCTCGCCCTAGCATCAGCTGCGTCTATCCCTGTTCTATTCACATCGGGAGTGAGCACGTCCCGACGTGCGCACAAGCTTATAAAGAGGCTGAGTCACATGCTGCACTCGGCCAATCACAGCCTTGCCAATAGTAGGCATGGCTGCGATGGCATCTTAGGGCAAGTAGTATGATGCATGTTGATTGGCTGCTTTGCAGCCTTTCAAAATGCGCCTAAATACATGCCGAACGACGAACCCGAACCCGAACTTTTTTGAAAATGTCCGGGTTCGGGTCCGGGTCCCGGACACCCCAAAATTCGGTACGAACCCGAACGATGCTCGAACTGTTCGCTCAACACTAGTTATAAGGCATCTATAAAGACATCTGTCCAACCAGTTCAGCCTGTTATCCTGCAAAGTTGATCCAGAGGAAGACACAAAAAAAAACAATAGGTAGAAGCCAATTTTCCTAATTTTAAGGAATAAATTCCTTCCCGACTCCAATTTGGCAATCAGAATAAATCCCTGGATAAGCAACCTTTCTTCAGAAATATTATAACTATAACCTGTAATATTATTGCACTCAAGAAATACATACAGATCTCTTTACTGACCCCGGATATATTAATACATACAGTTGTGTTCAAAATTATTCAACCCCCAATGCTGTAAAGGGTTTTAGGGAATTTAGTGTACATTTGTAATTATGTTCAGAATGAAATCTTACAAGGACTTTTTAAAGAACCAAATGCAACTAAAATGACATCAATTGTTTTTGTAATACAGTATTAAATGTTTTTTTTGTGATTTCTTCATTGACACAATTATTCAACCCCTTAAAGACTACCACTCTTAAGAACAGAGGTTCATTCAAGTGTTTTCGATCAGGTATTGAAAACACCTGTGGATGTCAAGGAGCAGCAATCAAGAATAATAAGCACCAATTAGGCAGATTTAAAATGACTGTGATACTCAGCTCCTTCTAGACATTTACTGGTGTGTTTACAAACATGGTGAAGTCAAGAGAATGGTCCAGGAAGACAAGAGAAGAGGTGATTTCTCTTCACAGGAAGGGCAATGGCTATAAGAAGATTGCAAAGATGTTAAACATACCAAGAGACACCATAGGAAGCATCATTCGCAAATTCAAGGCAAAGGGCACTGTTGAAACGCTACCTGGTCGTGGCAGAAAAAAGATGCTGACTTCGACTGCTGTGTGCTACCTGAAGCGCAAAGTGGAGAAAAGTCCCCGTGTGACTGCTGAGGAACTGAAAAAAGATTTGTCAGATGCGGGTACTGAAGTTTCAGCTCAGACAATAAGGCGCACACTGCGTAATAAAGGCCTCCATGCCAGAACTCCCAGGTGCACCCCCTTGCTGTCTCCAAAGAATAAGAAGAGTCGACTGCAGTATGCCAAAAGTCATGTGGACAAACCACAAAAGTTTTGGGATAGTGTTCTGTGGACTGATGAAACAAAATTAGAACTGTTTGGGCCCATGGATCAACGCTATGTTTGGAGGAGGAAGAACAAGTCCTATGAAGAAAAGAACACCTTGCCTACTGTGAAGCATGGCGGGGGGTCAATCATGCTTTGGGGCTGTTTTGCTTCTACAGGTACAGGGAAGCTTCAGCGTGTGCAAGGTACCATGAATTCTCTTCAGTACCAGGAGATATTGGATGAAAATGTGATGCAGTCCGTCACAAACCTGGGGCTTGGGAGACGTTGGACCTTTCAACAGGACAATGATCCCAAGCATACCTCCAAGTCCACTAGAGCATGGTTGCAGATTAAAGGCTGGAACATTTTGAAGTCTTAAGTCAGACTTAAATCCGATTGAGAACCTGTGGTGTGACTTAAAGAAAGCAGTTGCAGCGCGCAAGCCTAAGAATGTGACTGAACTGGAGGCTTTTGCCCATGAAGAATGGGCAAAGATACCTGTAGATCTCTGCAAGACACTTGTGTCAAGCTATGCTTCACGTTTAAAAGCTGTTATAACTGGAAAAGGATGTTGTACTAAGTACTAAGATTGAATGTCACTTGGGGGTTGAATAAAACTGATAATGATGTGAGCACAGAAAAGACATTTGTGGTTATTTCATTATAAATGTTATGTTATATTTGTCTGACTTACAAGTGCCTCTTTGATTTAATTGTAAACAAGATGATTGAAATGATCAAAATCAATGTCAAACTGGCCAAAACACTCAATTTCAGTGGGGGTTGAATAATTTTGAACACAAGTGATTTAAAAAGTGGTAGAACTATGTTCTCATCATGGGCATCTATGACCCTTTTGATGCACCCCATTATCGTATTGGCCTTGGCAGCAGCTGCCTGACACTAGTTTCTACAGTAAAGTTTGTTGTCATTTTCCATGTCAGTGTTACCCAGTTTTTTACCATTTAGTATGTACGGGTAGCTTCCATTATTCCTTCCCATGTGCATAACCATACATTTGCACAGTTAACTCATACCACCAATGTGCTGGCTCTACTGTATCTAAGGGGTAGTTATAAATGCAGCTTAGTAATTTTATTCAGAGTTTTTAGCATATACCAATAAAAGCTATAATTTTTCATCTCAGTTTTTGGTCAGGGAATATATTCCTATTTTAAGAGTAGAAAATCAGCATACCAGTTAGTGATCACCTAAAAACAAGTATAACATAATATGTGTAGGTCATCTCAAAAACAACTGAAATTGCTAAAGACTTATGAATCTCATTTCAAATTACCAATTAGACAGAGAGCATAGTTTTCAAGTCAGTGAAATTGCTTAAAACTTATTTACACCTAAGTTTAAAAAAATAAAGTTACCAATAGTTATTATATAAGCCCTTCAATTATTCATTTTCCTCAAGTTTTTTTTTTAGTTATGTTTAGCGATTTGTTAAAGACAAGGCAAAAATGCTAAACATACAACCATAACCCTACTTAGAAATGGTTTAACGAGTACAAAATGAAAGTATAAAATTAAGATTCCTATTCACTATTGATACAAAGAGATCTCTAAATACAAAATATATTGAAAAAAGATGTATACTTATGGCCCATGCAACTTGACAGAGCATGAACAGTTTTACAAAAAAGAATTGGGAAAATTGTATTGCATATACAAAATGATGGACACCAATTCATCCACTCAGTAACTGTACTTGTGTAAGACACTCTCCTGTTCCACGATCCACTGGGGCCGCCAGGAATTCTCATGGAGCTCGGCCTGCGGGGGACCCCATTGGAGTAGCAGGACAGGTCATGCATGTGCCTGCGGAATCTTCTGTTCCGACTCCTTTGCGGGCAGACGTGGTAGTGCGTCCTCATGGACGCCGGAGGGGAAGACAGACGGGGTCTCGGAGGTAGATTGAACGGACCGGCACACAGAGGTCGGTCCTGTCTACGGTATCACCTGCGGGTTCTGTTCCCGGCGTCCGTGCTGACACGATCGCGTATCCATGCTGGGCCACTCGAGCGTTCGCGTGCACGCTCTAGAGGAGGTTTGCAAAGGGTTACGCGGCCGAATGTACGCGCATCTTATTCGCTACGCCGGCCACTGACGGGGAATTAGAGGGCAGGCATGGGTTAAGTGACCAATGACCAGCCAAGACTGCACAAATGTCAGGGATTAGGATAATCATATGGCCTATGAGGAATAGACACATGACACTCTGTGATTGGCTAGCAGGTGTTTAAGAGGTGATCTCTCTGGCTGGTCAGGGCCCACTGTTGTTTTGACAACCCGGGTGTATGTTGCAGTTCATATTCTTCCAGACTACCTGTGCATGACCTCTGACTTCCTCAATCCATCTCTAGAGACCTCCTGTGGGAAACTTCTTCTATGCTGAACAATTTGTCTCGTGTTGGACCTTGGATCGGACCCTGGAAATGTCCCGTCCCTAGGTACTACGTTACACTGACTATTTCTGTGCATATGAACTTTGACCTGGTCTGGCGGTCCCTTGTGTTTTCCTGTACAAGTTATTATTTGGGTTGATTACCTGCATATGATTTCTGGTCTGGACTGTACTGCCGTCATTTAATAAATCCACCATTGTTTGAACTCTGTCTGGTTGCTTAGGGTTTTGCATCATTGCAACTTGCTGACAAAGGTGCCTCTAAGGAACACTACCATTAGTGTTGAGCGAACGATCCGAATTTCAGGGAATTGATTTTCCCTGAATGGCGGCAAAAAACAAAAAAAATAATACTTACCTCATCCATTTGGTCACAATGGGCCGACGGCCACCATCTTAAAAGAAGCTCTTGCACAAAATCCCATGCGCAGTGACATATGACATCACCACGCAAGCTAATGTAATGACGTCATCACGCGTCGCGCAAAATTTTGTGCTACATTTTCAATCAAGATGGGTAAGTAAATGGGTAAGTATGATTTAATTTATTTTTTATTTTATTTTCCACTGTGTTATTACTGTCAGGTGCCACAATCAGCTATAATTCTGAGGGGTACAATGACGGGGGGGCAGCGCAATCATCGGTCCCTGTCATTGCACCCACTACTTACAAAGAAATGTGCTTTGTGATGAAATAATTCATCACAAAGTTAATTCATATTGTAAAATATGGCAAAGCAACCAAATCGAATTTGTGAATACTTCGCTCATCTCTAACTACCGTACCTTGAAAGATATGAATACAAGTTTTGCTGGAATATGTAGCCACATTATTTACTGCCATAGGATTGCTAGCTTGATATATATTTAAGATCGTAGTATGATATGTCATAGAAATCACAATAATTTGGACGATTTGCACAAGGATAAGCAGTAAGTGCTCTAATCTTTACATTTATGAATTATCTGGTAAAACTAGACCCTAGTGGCAAGCGTTGAACTCTAGTCAGCTCCAAATGGGGTTATCACCTGCTGAACCTGCTGAACTTTTCAGGTCTCTTACATTGTCAGAACCATGTATATAAAATATTTATAGGAGACATTTGTCTTCTTCACAGGATGATCTACAGATCAATGTCTACAGACCATTGTCTTTCCATTGTGTTTTGATTCTTTATATATAATATAGGCTTAAAAAAAAAAAAACAGAAGCATTACTCAGGCTAATAGAAAGTAGGCAGTGGTTATTTGTCCATAGGACCTCATTTCAAGAGATGATAAATCTGCCGAGAAACAAAAAGTACTCTACCGGGGACCTCCATGTCATTCTACACTATCACATCAAACAAAAAAATTACTTTCCTGGTGAACAATACTCCAGCACTGGGGAACATATTCCTGGATCTCCATAATCTGTTAGTTTCACTATGAGAGCAGCTCTTAATTAAAAAGGGTTAATTCACTTTCCAAGGAAATAAAGCTAATCAAAAAGACCAAGTATACATTATAAATAGAGATGAGCAAATTGTAATTGACAAAGTGGAACTCAATCCGAATTTCAGGAAAAATTAGATTCGCACTGAATCTGAATTTACTCACGCTTCGTGGTAACTAATCGCATTTTTCCTAAAATGGCTGCTGCACGTGTGAGGACATGGAGCGAGGAACTCTGGGAACCCGGAATCGCCCATAATGCCATGCATGCAGCCAATTAGTAGCCAGCCCTGTATTGTCACAGCCCTATAAATAGCCTCAGCCATATTGGATTCAGCAATTTTACAGTGTACTTAGTGCAGGGAGAGACATCAGCAAGCGCTAGGGATAGTGCTAGGAAAGACTTACTTGTACTAAAAAAATGATTTACAAGTGCAGGAAAGATTATTCAAGGTGTAGGGAAAGGATAGGGAGGAATCATTCCACCAGCATTTATGTAGAACAGGGTTCAGTAGGGGAGTTTACAGCCGGGGTAATAGGAACAATCCGATTACACCTTGCTGCACTGACTGAGCTCCCAAATTCCCATTATGCAGCTCTGTAATTCCAGCAAACCTGTCTTATTAGGGTGCAAGTGCTGTTTGATACAGCCATTAACAGGGTTTATTACAAGGAAATATTTATATGTCTTATTTGCCCTTGTGTGGTGCAGTTATATGTTCTAAAGCATTTTTTGTCTTGTATTAATGGGAAAAAAAGGGCTCGTTAGCTGTTGTGTGGTGAAGTGCGACAATTACAGCAATTTTTGGCGTGTAAAATTTTTTATTTACCGTTCAGCGGTGCAGTTATCTGTTCTTAAGCTTTTTGTGTCATGTATAAGTAAGTAAAAAAAATATATATTTGCTGTTCAGCGGCGCAGTTATATATTCTAAAGCCTTTTGTGTCTTGTATAAGAGGGAAAAAAAAAGGGCCTATTTGCCGTTTAGCGGTGCAGTTATATGTTCTAAAGCCCTTTTTGTCTGTGAAGGTTCTCATTTATCCAGGTCATGGTATATCTATAAAGAATAAATCAAGGCAACTGGACATGCTGTAGATTTCTTGAAAACGTTTCACTCGTTCTTCCAATGAGCTTTCTCAATTCTGAGTGACTTGTTCAAGAATTCTATGGGAATAAATATGTAACTGAATCAACATCTGTTAATTAGGTCATTATACCCTTTTTGTCGTGCATTAGTGGCAAAAGAAAAATATATTTTCCGTTTAGTGGTGCAGTTATATGTTCTAAAGCCCTATTTTGCATATATTAGTGGCACAAAAAATATGCAAATATTCCATTCATGTGTCATCTCTGTCTTGGATCCACTCCTGTGGATTATTGAGCAAATGCTGACTGAGTGAAGGCGGATGCTCAACAGACAGGATTCATTTTTTGCGGGTTATTGTTCTGACGGATCAGAGGAAGGGCAAAATAATCAGTGACATCCACACAAACTTACTGCTGACACCCTCTCCACTCTGTTTGGGGGGGCCCTACTTGTATAAGCGTTTAATAGAACAGGTTCTGTAGACATCTATGTTAAGGTTGACCTGTAAGGCCGAGTTCATGCTTGAGTTATTTGGTCAGTTTTGGCCCCGTGACTGCCCAAATAAGCAAAGTGTGCAGTGAGTCTAAGAGCCTGTCATCTGCATGTCATACGGACTCACAGTATTATTTCACTACCGGAGCAGACTCTCTATGCGTGTTACTGCAAGGCACAGTGTTTTACACCAATATAAAGGCCAGAAAATAGCTGTTTTTTAACACGATTCACCACGAATAAATACGTATCGAACCAAATTTTTTTTAAAATTTGTCGTACCGGGCAAATCAAATTTTAGAAAAATTAGCTCATCTCTAATTATAAATAAAAATCTCAAAAAGTAAGCACCACATATGCATTTGAAATCCCCACAATCTTAACAATCTGTCCAAAAAAAGCACATTATAGTATTTATGCAGATTTGCAAACTTTGTTTAAAAAAAAACTGCAGAATTGTTATTTTTAATATATACTATATGCAATCCAAAATGGTGCTTGGAAAAACTGCAGCTTATCTCACAAAAAACAAGACCTCATAAAGCTAAATTGACAGAAATTTAGGTATGTTTGTTGGAATGTAAGGATGCAAAAACAAAAATCTTTTGGCCACCTGATCAAATAGGGCACCCACATTACTAACAGTGAAAGGGTTAAACCAAAAGCAAACATTTTGTGAGCAGATCTGTGCTATGAATTTACTACTGTAAGGAACAGAAGTTTTGCAGGCTTACAGCAATTGGTGCCCAGGAGGATACTGGTGTTAAAACACAAATTTAAATGTGGCTGGCAAAAATAACAAACGAAGCCAATCATAGGTCATAAAAATAATGTGTTGTAATTACATTAAATGCCATTTTAGTTCATTTTATTGTCTCTTGCTATTAAAAATGATTGTATCTAACTCCAAATAGACAGGCTTATTATACTCTTAAATGGGAACAGAGCTCAATAATGTTTGATTTACATTTTTCTCTAATCTCTATCTAAATCTGAGTTATGATCCAATGGGAAAATAGTTGTTATGTTTGGAAATGTATAAACTTATACTAAAACCTTGTGTAACTTTCACTGTAATTTGACTTACTTATTTTTAGAGCATGCTTCACTATATAATAAAATATAGCAGCAAAGGCACGGTAATCAGTGTAAGCTTCTCATATTAAGAATACCATTAGTTATTTTAAGAACTCTTTCTGTTGAAACTAGCTAAAAGGGTTGCCCACCTTTTTTTATATTGATGACTAGGGATGAGCGATTTGGCAGATTTTTCGAATTTCACAAAAAAATTTGCTTTGTGACGAATGACTTCACCACAAAGCGCATTTTTTTGTAAGTAGTGGGTGCAATGACAGGGAGCTGCGATAGCGCCGCCCAGTCATTGTACCCCTCAGATGCCGCATTCATACATGATTGCGGCATCTGAGTGTAACAGTGTGAAATTATCATTAAAAAAACCATTACATCAAACTTACCATGTCCATTTGCTGGCGACGGGCCGGCCGCCGCCAGCTTGAAGATCTCTGCTGAAATCACGTGCAGCGTGAGATTATGTCAACACAACGGCCGGTGTGATGATGTAATCTCGCACCGCACGGGATTTCAGCTCAGATCTTTAAGCAAAATGGAGGCTGGCGGCCCTTTGAGCGCAAATGGAGGCGGTAAGTTTGAATTTCAGGATTAATCGATTTGCTGACACGAAGCACGAGGAAATTCATCTTCTAGGCAAATTGAATAATTCCTTTGTGGGATTCGATTCGCTCATCTCTATTGATGACCTATTCTGAGGATAGGTCATGAATACAAAAAAGCAGACAACTACTTTGCACTGGACACTAATCAGGAAGGAAAGTTTCTAGGAATGCTCCATCCCAGTAACTGCCCTGTATAAAAGTGCTGGCTATCACCAAATTAATGAGCAAACATTCATTCATTGGATATGCCGTCAGCAATCATTGTTTCTGGGTAGCAGATCATGATGTCTAACCAGTGATCTGATACCCTGAAACGATTTCAGCAGCAATCCCTCACCCATACAGTGGAGGAGATTTCTACATGCAAAAGGAGCTCTTACCTCTGATGAGCAGGCAAGTATTGGGAACAAACAGATTGTTCTCATTAACTGCCTGCTATGCTAACCCATGATAAGGTAAAGAACATTAGATATCTTCATTTCTTAAAGTAACACAAAACATATAAAATGTGCAACAGATAATGCTAGTTGCACACCGGCAGGCTTTTCCAGGTGAATCGCTATGCATTCCAACATGGCCGGAAGTTTGTAAAGCTCTATCCGGCTCCATTTTCTACACTGGAGACCGGGTGGAGATCTGTTCATATCCAGCAAATATGCTGGAAATTGGCCAGAAGAAAACCACTGTGTGCAGCAGTTTTCTTCCGGCCAATTCTCTGCATATTTGCTACAATGTGGCCAGATCTCCGCCGGTCCCCATTATAGTGAATCGGGCTAGACAGAAGTTTACAAACTTCCAACAACGCAACAGCCTGCCAGATCACCACCCCTAGTGTAAAACAGCAGGTTTTCTACTAATCTCAGTGGCTTACCCAACATGGAGACGAACGTGGCCACTGCTATGGGGCCCATGGTAAGGAGTCCTGTTTTTGGTCTTTTGAATGACCATCGTCATACCTTCCAATTCTTTTCACGAATAGGTTCCTGAAACACATCTACTATCAGACTATACTTTGTTATAGCAAAACTACCCTGGATTATGCTGTATAATAAACTGTCTATAATTCTTTAAAGTACCTTAGAAATGTACTCACTTGTGAGTGCCTTTTTTATCTTAAGTACTCACTTATATTCAGGGAACAGATTGAATAAAGGGACTCTTAACCCTTTCCCCTCCGTCTAAACACATTTTCTTGTTTGTTATCTTGTTACTGTAGCTTGAACACATTTGACACTGACATCCCATCTTCATCATCCATTGTTTTCATTATACAGTATGTACATGTACATTGTTATGCTGTTCATACCATACTTATCTAATATTGTTCTTACCATATTTAAAGGGGCTATCCCATGACTAATGTAAAAAATTAAAATCAGCAATCATACAGTACATGACAATCTCTTTCTAACAAAGCCAGGACTGGCCCTGTACCTCACATGGACCCAGAGATCTCCCCATTCATTGCTCTGCTAGATTTATATCAAGCTGGCAGCTCAAGGGGAGTGTCTTTTCTGCTGCAGCTAAGGGGGCGTGTCCATGATCTCCCTATCACAGCTCAGGCGGCGTGTCCATGCTCTCCCTATCTCAGCTCTGCAGGCAGTTGAAGAATGAAACTGAGCATGTGCGGCCTTCTCAGTGAGCAGGACAAAGAAATAAGAAAATAACAAACAGCAGGTGCACAATACAGGTAAATTTAATTGAATAACTCAGTGGCTATGCAAAAATTTTTAATGCATGCAATTACAAAAGAATTCAGAGCTAGGTACTGGTTTGAAAACTGTAAAATATTTTTGTGGGACAACCCTTTTAAGGGACACCTCTACTGCTTGTTTAGGTTCTGATTGGTCTGTTGAAACCGTAATAAAATAATTTAACCATTAAAACAATGTCATGGTATTAGCAAATTATTGGTGATACTTACCTATGTATTATTCAGCAGAAAACATATAACATTATACAAGAATTGGTCTCCTAATTATCTATGTACAGGAACTGAAAGGCTTCATGGGCTGCTACAATGATCTAAGCTGTATTATAAGATTTAAAGAATTGTGAAATACAGTCAGTAACTGTAAGATTCTGACTGAGGAGACACCTTTAACATTGGAAAGTATCTGAAATTTCTTTCAATATAGGGTTTCTCATTGTGCTGACATCACACTCTGCATGACTTCTTTAACTAGCTGAAGAGAGTGATGACAGATGTCGACAAGTTAATGTGAGTTGCAATGTCATTATAGTCACAGGAAAGTCGTGCTTTTTGTATAAAGTAGGTACAGTTAGTGCATTCGAAAAGTCGTCAGACCTTTTCATTTTTTTTCACATTTTGTTGTTGTGGCCTTGTGTTAAAAAAAAATAAAAATCAACTGTTCCATCATCATTCTGCGCTCAATACCCCATATTGACAAAGTGAAAACAGAATTTTAAAAATGTTTGCAAATTCATTAAAGGGGATTCACAAGATTTTGATACTGATGACTTATCCTTTGGGATCAGTATCTCATTGGTGCAGGTCAAACACTCGGGACCCCCACTGATCAGCTGTTTGAGAAGCTACCAAAGATCCAGTGAGTGCCATGGCCTTCTCACAGCTTACCAAGCACAGCGCCGTACATAGTATAGTTACCAAACACATGAGCCGCATGGCTTGATTCCAAAACTTGACCAAGATATTTTGTTATAAATCATAACTTTTAATGATCACAGTATATGTAGCTCAGTGAGCCTCCACAAGGGGATATAAAATACTGTGCCTCTTCCCTATATGTAGCGTGGATATATAATACTAAAACTATAGCTGGCAGGGACATGCACAAACCCTGCTACACTACTACTACACTGTGGCCCGAGACAGGCTGGCTCTGCATATGTCAGATTAAGCCAAATGGCTCACTAGCATCTAATGTCTCACCGATAATAATGTAACGCCATACACTGGTTACATAATTATTTGAGATAAATTGTAACACCATAAACTAGTTACAAATGAGCTACATAGGGACAGACACAGACACTTAAAACCTACTAACTGCCCCCCGACATGTTTCGCCAGCTACACTGGCTTCATCAGGGGTTGGGCATGCTGATACTTAGGAATTAAATGTTTCTTGAATTCTTTGCATTCTTGCAAACCATATACAACCCCTATCACAGTCTGTGACCTTTAGCATTATTGTTCAAGTCAACTACTTATTTATCTTTATGTTTTGTTGCGCAGGTATAGTATGGATTGAACTTTATAAGTGTAAAGAAATACCATGGTCACCATCCAGAACTACAGCCAGCAAACTCAGACACTGCTACTAGTCTTCCTTAACCACTCAGGTTGGTAGGAAGCTATGACTATCCCTAGGTTCTTCACCAGAGCCCACTGCAAGGCAGGATGAACATGGCTGCTAGGGACCCAGGTTATGTCTATGTACAAGCACTCTCGAAGCAGACCTACCAGAATGACCAGAGTGAAAAGAGTAGTAGAGCAGTAGGGATAGAATCAGGAGAGAATGATAGGGGTTAATTCAGAAACAGAATACCAGGAAAATCAGTAGAAGACAATTCAGTGGATTAAGAGTTAATCTAGAAAACAATCCTCAAACCATTAGTGAGGAACACACTAAGTTATCTACAGGACACCACGGACTTACTGAACAAACCGTCAACCATAGGTCCCCTCCCTAAAGGCACAATCTTGGCCACCATGGATGTGGAATCCTTGTATTTTAATATCCCACACGATGATGGATTAACAGCTTGCCAAGTATACCTGGAGGCGAATGGGATTGTCTCAGAGTCTGTACTACAACTGACCAAATTCATCTTTACCCATAACTATTTCTCTTTTAACAAGGAGATATACTTATAGTGCACTGGGACCGCCATGGGCAGTAAAATGGCACTGCAATATGCTAATCTCTTCATGGCAAAACTGGAAAATGACTTTTTGGTATCCTGCCCCAAAAAACCCTTGGCCTACTTCCGTTGAGCATGGAACCTGATCGGCTCGGCTTCCAGCATCACTGATAGGTCATCTAGCCAGGGCTTAACGGTCAGATTGGCAACCCTCCCAACACAGCCATGCACAGAATTTCAGCTGGGTAAACTCCTGCCAAGGGACTGTAATTAAAAAAAATCAATTTATAGCCATAAGGGAGAAAATGGATACAGAATGAAGAACCTGAAAATCTCTAAAGACCCTTTTAGATCCAGCAATCATAGTAACATAGTTTATAAGGCTGAAAAAAGACATCTGGCCATCCAGTTCAGCCTGTTATCCTGCAAGTTGATCATTGCCTGCTGGTTAGCTAAATTTAGACGTAGCTGCTATATGGGGAGGAACGATGGCTTATTTGATAATTCATCCCCATACAGTTTCATTATTTGTTGCAGTTCATCCCAGTTGACACAATTACATTTTGTGTCGGCTCAGGTGACACATAAGCGTATGCTTGTCGGCTGATCACCAGCACATTTACATGGGCCCATTATTGGAAATCATCATTCATATGAATATCCACAGTCCTTATCACTGTCCTCTGTAAAAGAGCCTAAAGACTTTACCCCTTTAATTTCAGAAGTTTTGTTGTTGAACTATGAGTAAGTTTGCCCCATCCATAATTAATTCTAATTAAGCCATTATTACGCAACTGTGAAAAGTTCACTGTAATATTTTAAAATTACATATCGTTTTCGAAATACATGAAAAAAGAATTCAGTAATAGTTTTAATGCAGTGAACAACTAAAAAAGTAGCCCCTCCTCTGCAAAGAAAACATGATCATTGATATAGTGAAACAGAACACATTTCCTTTCTTCCAGTCTCTCTTTGGTTTTAGACATCAAAAGCATTAGGATTTATTAGCGGCTTTATTATTTTTTCCTACAGTAGGCTTCTATATTATTGTTACTTGTGGCCGCCAGATAATGGTGTCATGTGTGCTGCCATTCTCAAGTCATTTTTTTAAGTTGTACAAGTATTTGTTTTCATGGAATGTCTACACTGATTTGACACCACCATAGAGATTGTTGTTATCAGTGTCCAAATACCAGTAACTCCCTAAAAGACAGAAGATAAGCCATGCAAGTGCAAGGGCTCACACAGCTTTGACATTTCATCAGTTTTAGACTTGAAGTCTACATAGATAAACAATGGGTTGGACCGCTACACATTCCTTTCTCGTATGCGGATTTTAATATCCAAATAACAGCTTCATAATTATTTGCAACAAACCACTAAACGATTTACTATATCAAGCGATGTAAGTCAAATCAGAACAACTGCCATTCATCTAAAAATAAATTGAAGCATGGTATAGCTCCACAAACTACTATTGTTGGTCCAAGATGGGGTCCAGAAAAAAAAAAGATCTCTGAAAACACAAAACATTGAATCCTTCCTTCCAGGGTTGGACATAGGGGGATTTATGAAGCCATGCACTCAAGAATTATTCTGTTTTCAAAATATGCAAAAAAAATTTGACTTTTGGAGGTTACTTGCACAAAAATGTTGCAAACTTTTGCATTTTACACAACTGACACCAATTTTAAAAAGTAGGTCGGAAGGTGGGCATAGTTAGCTATATGGATGAGCTTCACTCCAGATTTATCACTGGGACTTTTTTAAAAGGTCACAAAAAAGTACCAAAGACACTTCAGTAGTGAGTGGTGCATAAAACTGAAGCAGCATTTCTAGACGTGTTAAAGGGAATCCGTCACCAGTATTATGGTGTCCTAACTAACCATTAGAAAACGTGGTGTGATGTTTAACAAGCAGGATATGCTCAACCCATATGCAGTTGTGCATGTATATAGGGGAGCTCATCCTGCACTTGAAGTCCGTTGCTAGGGGCAATCAACAGCAAAAAATGCATACAATGGAAGATGCCAGCAACGGACTACAAGTACCACAATAACCATCCTACATACGATAACGATAATGTGGATGTGGAGAACCATCAAAAACATAACCATAGCAAAGGCAGGTGCGCTCTGCGGCAATACTAAACCCTCACATTGATTAAATTGAGAGGTTAGTTCGACATATCCTACTAGGAGGACATGTCTTAAGCTCGGACACCACGGCAAGGTCTCTCAAGTAGCCCGAGGCTCTACCACTCAACCTACCTGTGCCGTATGGGCGATACCAGGGGCCGTTGGGCATTAGGGAAGCGTAAGACCTGACTCACAGACAGCTCACCAGTGACCTCCAGCATGTAACCATGCTTGCAATGGGAGGTGGGAGGTGCCTGTGAGCCCCACCCGAGACCAGCTGATATGGCCCAGAGCCTACCAGCTGCACCTGAATGTAGCCTGTAGATGAAAAGCAGGCACATTTAAATTGGAGTTTATACACCTCCAAACATATTATACAAACCATTAGAAAACGTGGTGTGATGTTTAACAAGCAGGATATGCTCAACCCATATGCAGTTGTGCATGTATATAGGGGAGCAAATCCTGCACTTGTAGTCCGTTGCTAGGGGCAATCAAGAACAAAAAATGCATACAATGGAAGATGCCAGCGGCCCCTTGTATCGCCCATACGGCACAGGTAGGTTGGGTATAAGATGCCCAACGGCCCCTGGTATCGCCCATACGGCACAGGTAGGTTGAGTGGTAGGGCCTCGGGCTACTTGAGAGACCTTGCCGTGGTGTCCGAGCTTATGACATGTCCTTCTAGTAGGATATGTCGAACTAACCTCTCAATTTTATCAGTGGGAGGGTTTAGTATTGCCGCAGAGCGCATCTGCCTTTGCTATGGTTATGTTTTTGATGGTTCTCCACATCCACATTATCGTTATCGTATGTAGGATGGTTATTGTGGTACTTGTAGTCCGTTGCTGGCATCTTCCATTGTATGCATTTTTTGCTGTTGATTGCCCCTAGCAACGGACTACAAGTGCAGGATGTGCTCCCCTATATACATGCACAACTGCATATGGGTTGAGCATATCCTGTTTGTTAAACATCACACCACGTTTTCTAATGGTTTGTATAATATGTTTGGAGGTGTATAAACTCCAATTTAAATTGGATGCTTTTCATCTACAGGCTACATTCAGGTGCAGCTGGTAGGCTCTGGGCCATATCAGCTGGTCTCGGGTGGGGCTCACAGGCACCTCCCACCTCCCATTGCAAGCATGGTTACATGCTGGAGGTCACTGGTGAGCTGTCTGTGAGTCAGGCCTTACGCTTCCGTAATGCTCAACGGCCCCTGGTATCGCCCATACGGCACAGGTAGGTTGAGTGGTAGAGCCTCGGGCTACTTGAGAGACCTTGCCGTGGTGTCCGAGCTTAAGACATGTCCTCCTAGTAGGATTTGTCGAACTAACCTCTCAATTTTATCAGTGTGAGGGTTTAGTATTGCTGCAGAGCGCACCTGCCTTTGCTATGGTTATGTTTTTGATGGTGTCCTAACTAAGAATAACTAATGAAGAAGTTTAAGATCTCCTCAACAAAGCTTGAATGTATGCCAAACAAGTTCTCATCATGAGCTCATGGCTCTCCCCGCCCACCTTTCTCTAATTCATATAGTAAAAAACACTGTCAGAGGCAAATGGGTGGGGAGCACCGTGAGCTCATAACTAAGAGGACTTGTTGGCTGGAGCTGTTAGAACTTAGAAGTAGAAAACTGCTGACAGATTCCCTTTAGCTTAAAGATGTTCCAAATTTAACAAACAATGTGCACCGCTTGATAAACTGAGACTCAAGGAAAACTGACTTCAAATATTCCCCTCATGATAATTTCCCCCCATAGAGTGCAAAAGACCCCTGTACAAGAACAGTTTATGGCTCAGCGTATAGCACCCTTCTTATGTCTCTCTAATTGTAATTGTGAGTTATGAAATTCATTGTGACAGTCACTTACTGTACATGCAATCTAATTATCAACACCAATGCCCAGTTGTATGTTGCATCTAAATGTGGTATCACTCCTCCTGAGGAAGCCACGCGAAACGCGCGTCGAGGAGAGGAATCATCACCTTCGGTAATGAATTAATGTTATTTAGCATGTAGCTGTCTCTCATTGGGCTTAGCTGTCATTATAAATTATTTATGAATGCTGCACATCTAGTCTAGCAGGAAATGAGCTGTTTACTATAGACCTTGATGCTGACATCTTTTCATATGAATATTACGAACAGTGGCCTTTTGTGGATTATGTAGTGACTACTTATATTGATATTATTAGACCGATAGGTGGGCCTACTAGATTCAGTATTTGTAGAATTTGCTGCCAATTCTTTTAATGGTTACCCTTTGTTATTGTATTGTGTGATTAATAAAGATCAATTGATTTTAACATATATGCATATCTCCAATTGTGTGGTATAGCTTATGTAGAGCGGAGAGCATTTGTGATTGAATATTCAGTGTGGTGAATAATTGTTGCATCTAAATGCAGTACAAATAACTACTGTAAGGGAAGGAATGATCATTACTACAATCATTCATCCCCAAACAGATCCATTGTTTGCTGGCACCATATTTCTGTCTAACCAGGTCGATTTAATGCTGACAAACATGGATTTTTTTGTGCAGCATGGAAGATGCAATCGCCTGACAAACATTCATTTCTTTAGTGATCGTGGCATCTTTACTGTACACAGGCCAATGACGGGGGCTTTCTTACTTCTGGCTCTGCTTATAATTATTACCTTGGAGCTTTCTTGTGTTATCTTCTTATGCTTCCTACTTCCTGTATTCGAGGAACCTAACAATATGCTTCTATTCATAGTCATAGTAGACAGAAATTGCATGCCTACCTCTGTATCGTAATGTCTGTAGATTACTATATTGATAGCAATCGATTTAGGAAGTCAAGAGATTGGAAAGCAACAGTACCACAACCTGCAGTATCCAACAGGGACCTGGAAGAAGACAACATAGATTCTACAGAGATATATATTTACTAGTTAAACTATATTGACACACTTCTAATCAGTAATACTTAATGGGTAGTCTGGTTTGATTAGTGAGTTAAAGGGAACCTGTCACCAGAAAATTCATTGATAAACCAGGTATGCTGCCTGATAGGGCTCATCCTGCTGAATATAATGGTACCTTTCATTGGTGATCTGTTGCTTTATTGTGGAGAAAAAGTACTTTTAATCCATATGCTAATGAGCTGATTTGAGTCCAGCAGTTGATATGAGTCCAGCGTTTTTTCTATTCAGAGCTGTAGCCACTCCCCTATTCACTTCTTCAGATGTAAAAGGGGCGTGGTTTATTTAATCATTCATTCATTTTAATAATTGGCGGGAAAATGAATAACAGGGAATGCTAAGGTATTATATTACTGAGGTAATAAAAGGGGGAGGAATATACTATTGAAGTTAATAATTATAATAAGGGCTAGTTTGTTCATAGAGTGATAAACACATGTTTGATAAACAATGAATTGATGAAATTGATGTAATGAAGGATGTAATAAACCACGCCCCCTTTTACATCTGAAGAAGTGAATAGGGGAGTGGCTACAGCTCTGAATAGAAAAACGCTGGACTCATATCAACTACTGGACTCCAATCAGCTCATTAGTACTTTTTCTCCACAATAAAGCAACAGATCACCAAGTGAAAGGTACCATTATATTCAGCAGAGTGAGCTCTACAAGGCAGCATGCCTGGTTTATCTGTGAATATCCTGGTGACAGGTTACCTTTAAATCCCTCCATGGTGCCTCTGTATTACACAGATACCTCATTTATTCTAGTGAGAACTGTGTAATATTAATTTTCCATGTGGTAGATATAATGGTGAACTGAGCATTTGCTGAGGGGATCTTCTGCAGATTACAGCTGATAAGCAGGGTCCTAACATTTCTATCATTAGTGGATCCTATACTATATAGAGTCAACTTTTCTAATATATGTCTACGTCTTGCTCCAACAAAGCTGCCTTGTAGGAAAAAGGCCAGAACATTAGCGTTCTACGTAAAAAAAATTTTTTTTGAAATGTAGCCACCTTACAAATGATGCTCTATCGGTGATCATTTGTGAAATGGAACTTATGGCACAGTGCTAAAGTGTATAGTGCACTAATGGGAAGAGAGCAGCAGGAGGTTACCAGAGGTGTTATGAAGAACAGGTCCTGCACTTAACTTGTAGGGACTCACCTGAAAAAAAGTTGCCACCAAGTGAAAAGTGGGCTTATATAAGTGCATGAAAATGAGAAAACCTCATATACATTTAAAAAAAATTAAGCTTAAAAGGTACTTGAATCAAAAATAAGAAGTATGACCACCCCTAGAGATGAGAGTTTTGTTCGTTCCAAATTTATTTGCGGTTAATAGCGTTAAAAAACTGCTATTTCCTGGCCACAGAGAGCCTTTATAATATTGTAAAACACTTTGCCTTACAGTAACACGCATAGGGAGTCTGCTTTATTAGTGAAACAATACTTTGAGTCTGTATGACATGTAGATGACAGGTGTCCCTGTTAGAATCACTGCACACTTTACTTATTTGGGCAGTCAAGGGGCCAAAACTGACCAAATAACTTAAGTATGAAGTCAGCAAACAGGTTGATGACAGCACCAAGAAGAAGCACACTCCTTTTATACCGTCGTCAGCTGATTCCACATATATGTCTACAGAACCTGTTCTATTAAATGCTTATACAATTAGAGACCCCCGACCGAGTGGAGAGGGTGTCAGCAGTAAGTTTATGTTGATGTCACTGATTATTTTGCCTTTCCTCTGATCCGTCAGAACAATAACCCCAAAAAGGATCCTGTATGTTGAGCATCCTCCTTCACTCGGATAGTAGTACTCACAGTTCAGTGAGCCGGCCATGCAGTGGATGGGAAGACAGCACAGAATCTTCTGGGGCACTCTCGGTTGCAGGGAACACCAGCCAGATGGAAGTTGAGGTGCCCTTGGTGTTGGCGGTGTTTAAAGTGCTTTGGTGGCTGGGCCCCTGTGTTCGTGACGCCAGCACCGTAAGGTGCAATTAAGAGATGGAGCAGAAGAATGAGGAGTGAGGCAGAGGTTAATTTAAACAGGAACTTTACTTATCATATGTAGCAAGGCATCCAATCTCATCACTTTGTCTTTCATACAGATGGCAAAAATAGTAACGCTGCAAATCTATTTTAACAGGCTCCTTGAGTTGAAGTACATAGGTTAGCTCCAGCTCACTTTAGCAGAGGAAATGTGCTTTCTTGTACTTAGTTTCTGATGTTGATCTGTTCACTCAACCTTGTAATGGTAGTTTAGATCCTCTGTAAACAAGTGTTCTGACAGATAGACTTTCTGTCCTTAAGTATGGTGGCGCAGCTTGTAGCTTAGAATCTCTCGACCTAATGCAAAGGTGACTGAAGCCTGTTAAACAGCAGTTACCTTCCTTTGTCAATATACTATAGTTCAGTAGTCCAACAACCCCAGGGCGATCTCCCTCACGGCAGGCAAACACTCTGCTTCATTATTTGTACAGGTTGTGGTCTTCAGAGTAATAATCCACTTGGTACACCGGAATCTTAATCTACAGTGTAGATTCATATAGTCTTAATCCTGGACTCAATGGTTGTGGTAAATTGGTTCCCATGGGCTAGGCCCAAGAACACAGGGACAAGCCTGTCTCCTCTCCTTCCTCCTAGCTCATCCACTCAACTCTCAACTGACTCTAACTTCCTGTAACAGCTATATATAACGAGTGGGATAAAGACCTCTAGTGGTGAAAATGTGTAGTGCGTGTTACTAGTCTTAAACGGTAACTCTCATGTTTTCATCAAAAAATAAATTTTAGCATATGTTACTACTGCAGCAGCATTATGCAGAAAGCAATATTTAGTTTCTTCATACACCACTGTTTTCCTTGAGTTTTTCCCTTAGTTACGGCTGTTTAAACATTTACAATATGAGTATCTTCTCAAGATGGCTTCTCTGCCAGTTCTCTAAGGCCAAAACTGCCTTCCCTCACTTCTCATACACACTTGCTGTAGCCAGCAGTTCCCTGCCAGCCAATCAGATTGGATTACTGAGAGATACGTCTCCTCACTCTGAAGCCTAATGCAGCCATGTAGTGTGAAGGACCGCCCCTCTGTCTTCTGTTTATACTAAAAGGAAGACAGGCAAGCCCTAGCACCAGTCTTTTAATGAAGCAGTGGAAAGGAACAGAGGACATTAATGAAAGCTGTTATTATAAGGTAATTACAGATCTTTTGACAATCATTGACTGACTAACTGAAGTATACATGCCTAGCTGTAATAAACTAGCAAATTAAAAAATGTGTGACAGTTACCCTTTAAATATGGATTTAGCAGCAAAGACAAAGGAATAGTGCAAAATGACATCATTATACAAATAAAATTTTTGTAGTGGATCATACACACATATGTGGGACACTGCATTCCCAACTGTTTTAAATAAAGTCGGCCTTGACTTTTTAGGTTTTGCTAGTTGCTGTGGGTCTCCTCACCGTCGCCTGGAAAACACCAAAACAAACTGCGCCACATACATATATTTCCAAATTTCACATTATATAGTGTATAGATTATTATTCAAGGTAATCCAGTACATTCAAGTGCATAAAAGAGTTTTCAATATAACCACATTATTAACATATCACAGGATAAAAATTTTGGCTTAAAGGGAAAATGGGTGTTGTTCTCTTTTCTTTGCTTGACGGTGACAAAACTGGGTGTAGATATAGAAACAAGCAATACAGTCCATAGCAAAGTCCATTGTGTGCAAAGTTGTTAAGGTCCAGCTCAACATTGAGGTAAAAACATTGATAGTCCAGGGTTAAAGTGTGAAAGTTCTGTTATCGTAAACATGAGTATTGCATAAAACAGTCACAGAAAATGTCCTTCTGGATACATTACATAAAACGTTGCATAACCTGAAAAGGGGGAAAAAGGGAAAATTATGCGCAACAAGAAAAAAATGAAATTTGTAATCCTGCCAATGTCCAGCAGGGTAGTCCTGAAATTAGTTATCCAGTTTTTTTTCAATTGCTTTGGAGACTTACTAGTGGCTTGAGGAACTGCCACCAGGGGGTGCAACAAGCACAAGTTCTATGTGGGCCAGGATACAGTGCTGCATACATGAAAGTACAGTTTTTTCAAAAGTGGCCATCCGGCCTACTTACAGATAAGGATCCGTTGATGAAGGCACGTTGGTGGACAGTGGGCTTCCTGAATCCCGCTCATCGGGAGATGAGCACTTCCAGCCAGTGTCGAGATGTTCTTGGGGTCAAGTCCAGCGGTTCCCGGACCTTATCAAAGATGGAGGCACTCGTTTCCTTTGGTATTAGAACTGGCACAGCAGTAGGTATCGTCGCTGCGTGCTCTAAGTCTCTCGCAGTCAAGGGCTCATTGGGCGTCTCCTGTAGGGTCAGTTTCTGAAGACACTGGATGCATTCTTGGCTGACATCTGTCCCGCGAGTAGATCTTGACTTCCTCTAGGGCTTTGAGCAAACACCAAGGTTCTGATGGACGATCCTTGGCCTCCAGGCAATGTTAGTACTGGCGAACCCCGTGGCATACTGTTTCTGTGCCGGACCAGCAGCAGACTCTGGCTGGGGGTCCGGCCGCACAGGTACGGATGTGCCTTATCGGCCTTCTTCTCTTTTCTCAGAGGAGGTCGCTTCTTACGCAGCTGCTGGACCTTGGAAGCCTGTGCTCACCTTAGAGGTGGCCCAGGAGCTTAGTACGAGCCATACCTGGAGGCACACTGCTTCCACATTAGGTCATAAAAATCTTCCCGCTCTCCCGTCAACAACAAGGCGACTTCCGACAGCCACTGTGGTAAGTGGGGATCACCGCCAGACTCCGCAGGCACCTTGGTAGCTTCCTCCTCTTTCCTGGGATTTTCACCTCCATCAGGCTGAGGAGCAGGGCGGTCACCCATATTGTCTGGAGCTAGTTCTTCCCCAACTTATCCTGTCACGGCTGTATGTGAGCAACAAGAGCATACACAGTGAGTTAGCTACTGACCGGACCCAAACTAGGGAACATAAAGGGTGACCCCTGTCAGACCCTAAAAGCTCTCCCTATGCTGCTAAGCCCATGTCCAGATCCAGATGGTGGATCGAGACATGCCCGCGTACCTAAGGCTGATGACCACTGTAACCCCTACAGTAGTGGAAGGGGCACGGCCACCGGTGCCCTGCTCAGTATATGGACGGAACCGGGGTCGCCTCGGATCCAGTCAGCAAAACAAACAGAAACACACAATGTCTGCACACTTAACTGAAGGAGCTGCAGCAGCAGTGAAAACAGATCCAAAGTCAGCAGACAATGTCCGAAGTACTTGCTTCAGCAGAACACAGGTCCAGAAAAGATATCACACCAGTGAAGATACTCAAGCGAGAGATACTGCTCAAATGAAGAAGTATAATCCGCACCGTACAAAGGAAGAGGGGTGATTTAAAGGCAGAGCAATCAAACACAGGAGGGACAGCTGGGAGGAAGGAAACAGAAAGTAAAGACCTCATCACAGGGGCGGAGAAACAGAGCTGTGAGAACGTCTCAAAGCTCTAGTAGTTACATCATCACAGGGGTGGAGAAACAGAGCTGTGAGAACGTCTCAAAGCTCTGGTAGTGACAGTACCCTCTCTACGGGTGGACTCCGGACACCCAGGACCCACCTTCTCAGGATGAGCCCTATGAAAAGTCCTGATGAGGCGAGTGGCTTTAATGTCCGACACCGGAACCCACATCCTCTCCTCAGGACCATAACCCTTCCAATGAACGAGGTACTGAAGAGAACCGCGGACAATGCGAGAGTCCACAATTCTGGAAACCTCAAACTCCAGATTGCCATCAACCAAAATCGGAGGAGGAGGCAAAGAGGAGGGTACCGTGGGCTGGACATATGGTTTTAAGAGAGATCTGTGAAATACATTATGTATCTTCCAAACCCGTGGAAGATCAAGACGGAAGGCAACAGGATTGATGACTGACAAGATTTTATAAGGCCCAATAAACTTGGGTCCCAATTTCCAGGAGGGAACCTTCAGTTTAATATTTCTTGTAGACAACCACACCAGATCACCCACATTCAGGTCCGGACCAGGCACACGCCTCTTATCAGCCACACGCTTATATTTCTCACTCATCTTTCTTAGATTAGTCTGAATCTTTTGCCAAATGGTAGACAAAGACGAGGAAAATCTCTCCTCCTCAGGCAAACCAGAAGGAGCCCCTCCCGAGAATGTCCCAAACTGCGGATGGAACCCATATGCACCAAAGAATGGTGACTTATCAGAAGATTCCTGACGACGGTTGTTCAGAGCAAACTCAGCAAGAGGGAGAAACGAACACCAATCCTCCTGGTTCTCTGCAACAAAACAGCGCAAATATGTCTCCAGATTCTGATTGACGCGTTCAGTCTGACCATTCGACTGCGGGTGAAAAGCAGAAGAGAAGGACAGCCGAACCCCCAGGCGAGAACAGAAAGCCTTCCAGAATCTGGACACAAACTGCGTGCCTCTATCAAAAACAATATCAGAGGGAATGCCATGCAACTTAACAATATGGTCGACAAAAGCTTGCGCCAACGTTTTAGCATTGGGCAATCCAGGGAAGGGTATGAAATGTGCCATCTTGCTAAAACGGTCCACAACCACCAGAATCACCGACTTCCCTGAGGAACGAGGAAGATCCGTGATAAAGTCCATGGACAGGTGTGTCCAAGGACGGGAAGGTATGGGTAAGGGGAGAAGGGGACCTGAAGGCCGTGAACGAGGGACCTTAGCGCGAGCGCACGTCTCACAAGCAGCCACAAAACCCTCCACCGACTTACGAAGAGCCGGCCACCAAAATCTCCGAGCAATGAGATCTACCGTGGCTCTACTCCCGGGGTGACCAGCAAGAACAGTATCATGATGCTCCTTGAAGAGTTTGTGACGTAACTCAGGAGGCACAAACAACTTTTCAGAAGGACAACGGGCAGGTGCCTCAGTCTGGGCAGCCTGGACCTTGGCCTCCAAATCAGAATACAGAGCAGAAACAACTACCCCCTCCGCCAAAATGGGACCCGGGTCCTCGGAGTTTCCTCCTCCCGGAAAACAGCGAGAGAGAGCATCAGCCTTCACATTTTTGATCCCAGGGCGGAATGTAATGACAAAATTGAATCTGGAGAAGAACAGAGACCATCTGGCCTGTCTCGGATTCATACGCTGGCCGACTCTAAGCACGCCAGATTCTTATGGTCGGTAAAAACGGTGATAGGGTACCTGGCCCCTCCAACCAATGGCGCCATTCCTCGAAAGCCAACTTGATGGCCAACAATTCCCTATCTCCCACATCATAGTTTTTCTCTGCCGGTAAGAGTTTTTAGAGAAAAGGCACAGGGTCGCCATTTGGAAGGAGACGGACCCTGGGACAAAACCGCACTCCACACCCACCTCGGAAGCATCCACCTCAACAATAAAAGGTAAGGAAACATCGGGATGCACCAAGATGGGAGCAGACGCAAAACTCTCTTTAATCTTAGAAAAAGCTGCAAGCGCCTCCTCCGACCAAGAGGAAAAATCCGCCCCTTTTTGGTCATGTCAGTGAGGGGTTTGACAACAGAGGAATAATTCAAAATGAACTTTCTGTAATAGTTTGCAAAACCCAGAAAGCGCATCAATGCCTTCTGATTCTCAGGAAGCTCCCACTCAAGCACAGCACGGACCTTCTCCGGATCCATGCGAAAACCAGAAGCAGAGAGGAGAAAACCCAGAAATTGAATCTCCGATACCATAAACACACATTTCTCCAGCTTGGCGCATAATTTATTTTCTCGCAGAATCTGCAGAACCTGAAAAGATGATCCTGATGAGTCCGAACATCAGGGGAAAAAATCAAAATATCATCAAGATACACCAATACAAATTTCCCATTAAATGGTAGAAAATACTGTTAACAAAATGCTGAAAGACGGCCGGAGCATTCATCAAGCCAAAAGGCATAACGAGATTCTCGAAATGCCCTCGGGGTATTAAAGGCTGTTTTCCATTCATCCCCTCTCTGACCCTGACCAGGTTGTACGCGCCTCAAATCCAATTTGGAAAAACCTTGGCCCCAACAATTTGGTTGAAGAGGTCTGGGATCAGAGGAAGGGATAGGGATCGCGAATCGTGATACGGTTCAGCTCCCTAAAATCTAGGCAAGGTCTCAGAGAGCCATCTTTCTTTTTAACAAAAAAACCCGCGGCGACCGGTGATTTTGAGGGACGAATATGCCCCTTATCGAGACTCTCAGAGATATAGGTTCGCATTAGCGATTCTCTCCCGGTTGTGAGAGATTGTACAGGCGTGCTTTTGGCAGCTTGGCGCCGGGAATGAGGTTAATGGGACAGTCAAACTCCCGGTGAGGAGGTAGCTCCTGCACACCGCTCTCGGAAAACACGTCCGAGAAATCAGAGAGAAATGATGGCAAAGTTTTAGTAGATACCTCTGCAAAAGTCGCTGTGAGACAATTCTTCTACAAAACTCACTCCACTCATTTATTTGCCTTCCTTGCCAATCAATAGTGGGGTTATGTTTAGTGAGCCAGGGTAACCCCAACACTAGTGGAGTAGGCAATCCGTTAAGGACAAAACAAGATATATCCTCCACATGAGTGTCACCTACAGCTAACCGGATATTGTGAACAATGCCCTTCAGGGATCTCTGTGAGAGTGGAGCAGAGTCAATGGCAAAAACAGGTATATCTTTTCTAATGTGCAAACCCGAAAACCATGCCTGGCTACAAATTGAGTGTCAATAAGATTGACGGCCGCTCCACTATCAACAAAAATTTCACAAGAAATGACTTTGCTCTCTAGCGCCACCCTGGCAGAAAGGAGAAAACGAGAACTGCAGGTCAGAGGAAAAGCCCCAATTCCTACATCAACTTTGCCCAAGGTAGCAGATGAAGCAGAGTTTGATGATTTTCCTTTTGAGGATTTTCTCTTATTATCACTCTTAGTACAGTTCATGGATCTCCTAGAGGGACAAACATTTGCCAAATGACCAATTCCCCCACAACAAAAACACACCATTCTCTGAGGACTAAATCCTCCGTTATCAGGGGCAAGTCGACCTAGCTGCATAGGCTCCTCCTCAGAGGGGACCGAGACAGGATGAGGCCCCTGCACACTGAATGAGTCCGCACCACTGCCCCTAGAGTGACAATGGCTGGACCGAGAGGTCTCGTTTCTTTCTCTTAGACGCCTGTCAAGGCGTACCGCCAATGACATGGCAGACTCTAAAGATGTTGGTCTCTCATGGAAAGCAAACACATCTTTCAATCTCTCTGAGAGACCATGACAGAACTGACTCCGGAGTGCAGCATCATTCCAACCTGAATCAGCTGCCCATCTCCGAAATTCAGAACAATAAAGCTCTGCAGACAGTTTGTTCTGGCATAAAAACGTAAGTTAGATTCAGCCAGAGCAACACGATCCGGGTCATCATATATCTGCCCCAGGGCCACAAAAATCTTTCTGTGGATCGAAGGGAGGGATCCCCGATGGCAGTGAAAAGCCCAAGTCTGAGCATTACCCCTGAGCAAGGAGATGACAATCCTCACCCTCTGCTCCTCATTACCAGAGGAACGGGGACACAAGCAAAATGGAGTTTGCATGCCTCTCTGAAGCGAACAAAATTCTCACTGCCCCCGGAGAACGCTTTCCGGAAGTGAGACCTTGGCTCGCAACAGACTCCATGGGCCGGAGCCGAGCCCAATGCTTGAAGCTGAATCATAGATTGACAAAGATCCGCTACCTCCAAAGAAAGACCCTGCATGCGGTCAACCAGGTCAGAAAGCAGATCCATGTCAAAAAGGACGGTTTGGGCGGATTATAATGTCACGGCTGTATGTGAGCAACAAGAGCATACACAGTGAGTTAGCTACTGACCGGACCCAAACTAGGGAACATAAAGGGTGACCCCTGTCAGACCCTAAAAGCTCTCCCTATGCTGCTAAGCCCATGTCCAGATCCAGATGGTGGATCGAGACATGCCCGCGTACCTAAGGCTGATGACCACTGTAACCCCTACAGTAGTGGAAGGGGCACGGCCACCGGTGCCCTGCTCAGTATATGGACGGAACCGGGTCGCCTCGGATCCAGTCAGCAAAACAAACAGAAACACACAATGTCTGCACACTTAACTGAAGGAGCTGCAGCAGCAGTGAAAACAGATCCAAAGTCAGCAGACAATGTCCGAAGTACTTGCTTCAGCAGAACACAGGTCCAGAAAAGATATCACACCAGTGAAGATACTCAAGCGAGAGATACTGCTCAAATGAAGAAGTATAATCCGCACCGTACAAAGGAAGAGGGGTGATTTAAAGGCAGAGCAATCAAACACAGGAGGGACAGCTGGGAGGAAGGAAACAGAAAGTAAAGACCTAATCACAGGGGCGGAGAAACAGAGCTGTGAGAACGTCTCAAAGCTCTAGTAGTTACATCATCACAGGGGTGGAGAAACAGAGCTGTGAGAACGTCTCAAAGCTCTGGTAGTGACATATCCACAGAGAAAAACATCTTTTAAACAAATACTTTTCCCGCACTTTTAAGGGGCGGTGCACAATTTTTCCCGCATTTAGAAGGGGGTGTCACTCCTTTTTCCACAGTGATGGTGCAGCAAAATAACAAGAATGCTTCAGACGGCCATCTTGGGTAAAAATCAAAAGTTTATTTACTGAGAGCAATCAGTGATACTGACCCAAAAATATGAAATTTTTCCACTTTTAACGATGCGATTCGACAGCAGGGGTCTTGTATAGTATGCCTGTGCAACTTTCAAGTAATTTGAACAATTCTGCAGCTTAATAAAGGCGTATATATTCCAGCACATATAAAGTCTCTCAATTAGGAAATGGATATGGTCAATACATTGTGTACAGTTCATTCAAAGGCAGAATATACTGTTCTTTATTTTGATATGGCACACAGTCAATTACAATTTCGAATCCTGTTGATATATAGTTCGCATAAGGCGCAGAGGATTAACATCCTGTTCGTGACGCCAATTTCTTGCAACGACCAGATACCCTAGGGGATGATGTGTGTGAGCATACTAGTGATGAGGTGCCAAGGATAATAGTACTCACAGTTAAAGGGAACCTATCACCTCAAAAACACATATTAAACCACCAGCATTACCTTACAGTAGCCCACATTGTGTTTCATTCCCCCATCCGTGGCTGCATACTTATAAAAACGCAGCTTGAATCTTAATCAGCGTCATCTTCTGAGCCAGCTTGAAGTCAAGGGGGCAGCGGCCTCCTTGCTTCAAGTCAGGCTAAGCCCGCCCCTTACGCGTCCTCTCTTCAATTTGATAGACATAATGCGTTGAGGCAGGAATCGCGCTATTCTCGCGCATGCGCGGTGCGCTCCCTCTTACATCGCGACCCCTGCTCCGACACTCACCCGGCTGCAATTGTCTTACTGCACATGCGCCGGACATTGCTATCGCCTGCCCGTCGATTCTTGGCCTCAGTGTCAGTAAGACAATTGAAGCAGGGTGAGTGCCGGAGCCGGGATCGCACTGTAAGAAGGAGCGCACCGCACCTCACGGCATTATGTCAATCAAATTGAAGAGAGGACGGGTAAGGGGCGGGCTTAGCTTGAATTGAACCAAGGAGGCCACTGCCCCTTGACTTCAAGCTGGCTTAGAAGATAGCACTGATGAAGATTCAAACTGCGTTTTTATAAAGTATGCAGCCACGGATGGGGGAATGAAACACAAGTTTAGGAACACAATGTGGGCTACTATGAGGTAATGCTGGTGGTTTAATATGTGTTTTTGAAGTTACAGGTTCCCTTTAAGTTGTCCCACGGGGCCGACGTGCAGTAGATGGGAAGGCAGCCCTAAATCTTCCGGGGCACTCTCGGTTGCAGGGAACCAGCCAGATGGAAGTTGAGGTGCCCTTGGTGTTGGTGGTATTTAGGGTGCTTTGGTGGCTGGGCCCCTGCATTCGTGACGCCAGCACCGTAAGGTGCAATTAAGAGATTGAGCAGAAGAATGAGGAGTGAGGCAGAGGTTATTCCAAACAGGAACTTTACTTATCATATGTAGTAAGGTGAAGTATATAGGTTCGCTCCTGCTCACTTTAGTAGAGGAAGCGTGCTTACTTGTACTTAGTTTCTGATGTTGATCTGTTCACTCAACCTTGTAATGGTAGTTTAGATCCTCTGTAAACAAGTGTTCTGACAGATAGCCATTCTGTCCTTAAGTATGGTGGGGCAGCATGTAGTTTGGAATCTCTCGACCTAATGCAAAGGTGACTAAAGCCTGTTAAACGGCAGTTACCTTCCTTTGTCAATATTTTATAGTTCAGTAGTCCAACAACCCACTCCCTCACGGCAGGCAAACACTCTGCTTCATTATTTGTACAGGTTGTGGTCTTCAGAGTAATAATCCACTTTGTACCCCGCAAGGGTAATCTACAGTGTAGAATTATATAGTCTTAATCCCAGACTTAATGGTTGGGGTAAATTGGTTCCCCTGAGCTGGACCCAGGAGGACAGGGACAAGCCTGTCTCCTCTCCTTCCTCCTAGCTCCTCCACTCAACTCTCAACTAACTCTAACTTCCTGTAACAGCTATATATAACTAGTGTGATAAAGACATTTAGTGGTGAAAATGTGTAGTGCGTGTTACCAGACTTAAATATCGATTTAGCAGCAAAGACAAATGAATAGTGCAAAATGACATCATAATACAAATAACAATTTTGTAGTGGACCATACACACATAAGTGGGACACTACAATGGCTATATCAAACAGCACTTGCACCCCAATAACAAAAATGGTGTGCTGGAATTACAGAGCTGTATAATGACAATTTGAGTCAGTTTGGCAAGGTGTAATAGGATTGTTCCTATTACCCTGGCTGTAACCTCCCCTACTGAACCCTGTTCTACATAAATGCAGTGGAATGATTCCTCTCTAGTCTTTTCCTACACCTTGAATGATCTTTCCCTGCACTTGTAAATCGTTTTTTTAGCACAATGAAGTTTTTTCTAACACTGCTGACGTCTCTCCCTGCACTGAGTACACTCGTAAATTGCAGAATCCAAGATGGCTGAGGCTATTTATAGGGCTGTGACATCACAGGGCTGGCTGGCTGCTGATTGGCTGCATGCATGGCATTATGGGTGATCCCGCCTTCCCAGAGTTCCTTGCTCCATGTCCCCACATGTGCAGCAGCCATTTTAGGAAAAAATGTGATTCGTTACCACGAAGCGTGAGGAGGTTCTGATTCAGTGGAAATCAAATTTTTCCTGAAATTCATATCGAATTCAACTTCGTCAACTTCGATTAGTTAATTTTTAACCACCACCCATTAACACAACCATGTGAGCGATTGAAAAGGCTCTCTAATATTTATATAGTGTACTAATAGAATGGCAGCCATTTTGTTTCCCCTGATGATTTCCCCCCAGACAAAATGAGCCTTTATAATGAAAGGTATTTGGGAATGTATTTATAATAAAGTAATATTTACGCATTTTCATTTTCTTAATTCCTGGAGAACCCCTTTAACATAGTGAGCTGCACTATTTCCACATCTCACAAATTATAGAAACAATATCATCCAGCAACATCTAGGTAGGAGAAGGTCAAGAAGAGAACCCATTCTGAGATAGCAATATCCCATTAATTTTGATCACTATAAAATTGGATAATCTTGTATTTCCCATTTTAGTCTTTACTAAATGCTCTAACTCATTTGTCTCAATAAAAAAAAAAAACATTGGCAGAAAAGGAGGGAAAAAATCACAGTTGCAATTATTTCCTAACTGCACATGGGTCTCATCAATGACTTAGACCATATTACCTCACAGTGAAGAAAGGCATAACATGTTGGTAGCATAATGAGACCCACTTTTTAAGATACTTTACAAATTATAATAGTTGTTTATGGGCCTTTGATGGGAATAACCCAGCTTGGCATTTATGTTATCTGAGATTGCTCTTCAACTTTTCCTTGCTTTGCAGTTTCTTTCAGCAGACTTGTCTGCCACACATTATTAATCTGTGAAGTCCTCTTAATTACTGAAGCTTCTTTACAAAGGAGATAAATGTTTTCTGATTATGTATTTTATCCTAGGCATTATTCCACACTTACACTATTCATAGTGATTATGATGTGCATTGCTTTAGCTCATTTAGTAGATTGTATATCATGCTCAGAAGAACGTAATAGATTATACTTAGTTGGTGATGAATAACAAAAATGGTAAGACGTCTGGGAAACATCTTTCTAGGGAGCCATTAATTCCTATACATATGGGGGCACGTAACATGACAATAAAAACAAGTACAATAGACATGAGCTTAACCCCTTCTGTACCTAGCCACTTTTCACCTTAAATCCAAGGCCAATTTTTGCAAATCTGTCATGTGTCATTTAATGTGGTAATAACTCTGGAATGATTTTTCATATCCAAGCCATTCTAAGTTTTCTCGTGGCACATTGTACTTCATAGTAGTAGAAAATTTGAGTCAATATATTTTACCTTTATTTAGAAATTTTTTTTTAGCAGTTTTCAAAATTTGAATTTCTCTGCTTATTACTTAACATTTTCCATATTTCCCTTTATGTTTGTATCATTTTGTAAATTACATTTTATATTTTTAGGACTTTGGCAGGCTTAGAATTTTAGAAGAAATTTGTAACATTTTTAAGAAAATTTCCAAAACCCACCTTTTTAAAGAACCAGTTCAGTTATGAAGTCACTTTGTGGGACTTACATAGTAGAAATCACCTATAAATGACCCGATTTTAGAAATTACACCCCTCAAGTTATTCAAAGCTGATTTTGAATAACCTTTTAGGTGTTCCACAAGAAATAAAGGAAAATGGAGATGAAACTTTAAAATTTCACTTTTTTGGCATATTTTCCATTTTAATCCATTTTTACTGTAACACAACAAGGGTTAACAAAATGGTTTGTATTTCCATTTTCGGATAAAATATATTTTTTATTATTTTGATGATTTTATTATTTTGATGGTACATATGATGTTTTTTTCGTTCAATATTACACTTTTTGGGGGGCAAGATGACAAAAAAATGGCTGTTTTGGCACAGTTTTTATTTTTTTCTTGTGGCAGGTAGTTATGGACACAGTGATAGCTAATATGTCTATTTTCAGGACCAGCTAGACCTCTTCTGCTGATTGAGCGGGCACAGCTACTGCACCCACTTGATCAGAGAGCTGTACATGTACGACACTGGGAATTAAGTCACGTCCTGCAGCGCTGTACATGTACGGCGCTGGTATCCTACAGGTTAATTAGTAACCTACTGGTACAGAAGAAGAGAGGACCCAGCCCATGTAGGCTTACAATCTACAGTAATATCAGTCCCTGAAGTTTATTATAGTTATATTGTATCATTCTGTCAATGGGCAGTATACAGATGAAACTACCCATTGAGTGGAAGCCACATACAATATACTTGTACAACTGTGCCTGGCAGCATTATCTACATATATAGAGATGAGAATTCATAATTCAACCGAATCCGAATGTTTTGCAATTTGTTTCAGATGAATCTCTCAAATGATAGCCACTATTTCACAGGTCAGAAGACAGAGAAGAAGGCATATGCCACCAAAAATGGGTAATTTGTCGACCATGTTTTAATTTAAAAATAAAATCTGACAGTGCAATGTGTTTTTATAAAGGCTGTTATCTCAGGCTATTATCTGTAATGTTAAAGTGTGCTGTCACTTTAGTCACTTTAACATTACTAATGGTGGGTTTACAAGGGGTGAAGAGCAGCCAATTATCAGGGAAGAAGCCTTCCTTCCCTATAACTGGCTGCTAGTTCAGTGGAGGGGAGTGTTGCATTTAGATGTGGCGATCACCTCACCAATATGAGAACAAGCAATCGCTATTGCTATCGCGGATCCTCATACATTGTTTCTGGGCAACAGAGTGCTGTTAAGACACCATGATCTGCTGCCCAGAAATGATAATTTAGGTGCCTGCACAAACGGCTGTTTCACTCAATGAACGAGCTGTGTAATCCTGCCATAATACTGTCTTGGCAGTAAAGAGCTGTAAAGGGTAGGATACAGTCCTAGTGGACCTCAGAGTGCACAACTTTTCAGGGCAAGTTGAGCATTTTCAATTCAAGTCAAATTTATTCTCAAATCTCACCCAAATAAAATCTGTTTTAATGTAAATTTTTGCAAGGTTATTTTCTAATTCTGGCTGTTGATGCTTATGTTGCTGTAGAAAAAACATTATTTACCCATGTTTCAGTGCTGAAAAAACTGGTTGCATCTGTTTTTGGCAACTGAAACACTATATTGTCATCTTCTTTGGACAATTCTTGTATGGGTGGTAGTGATTGTAGGCCTTTAACCCCTTAGTGACCACCCATACACCTTTTTAAGGAGGTCACTAAGGGGCCTTAGGCTTGGCCGGCGCTTTTTTACGGCGGCCCGATCTAAGCGCTGCGCGGCAGAAAGTGGGGACCTGGCTCTCAAATGAGAGCAGCAGTCCTACTCCAACAGCCCGGACCAGCAGGAGCACCGATCCGGGCTGTTTCATGCTTTACATGCGACGGGCAATGGCGTCCCCCACATGTAAAGCACTGACAGAGGAGTGGACTCCTTCTGTCTCCCATTGGCACCCCGCAAATGCGATTGCGGGGTGTGGATGTGTGTAAAGGCCCAAACCTGGATGAGTAGTTTCCAGCAGCCTGCTGGCCAATGTCAGTATAGCACTGACATTAAAATGCAATGCACTATAGGGATAATGCATTGCATTTTAAAATCAATCTGAATATTGTCTGTGATAGTCCCCTTGTAGGACTATTAAGTGGTTAAAAAAAGTTAAAAAAAACACATTTATTAAATAAAAAAATTCCCTTCAAAATAGGCTTTTTTTCCATTGAAAATACTCTTTTCAATGAAAAAAATTGCAGGAAAAAATCTCCCCCGACCGGGACTACATAAATATCATGTAAATTATCCCCTATGGTGAACGCCGTAAAAAATAAAAAAAATAAAAAAATAACAGAATTGTTCATTTATTCTTAGTTGCCACCCAAAAAACTTAATAACAAGCGATCAAAAAGTGTAATTTATTTAAAAATGATACCAATTAAAAATATAAGTTGTCCTGCAAAAATAAAACAACGTCATAGAAAGAAAAATAAAAAAGTTATTGGTCTTGGGAAGAAGCAATGCAAAAACATTGTTGTCCTTTTATTGCAAAAAGGTAGTAAAACGTAAGAAAACTCTATGTATTTAGTATCACTGTAATCGTACTGACCCAGAGAATAAATATATTGTATTATTTATACCGAAAAATAAACGCCGTAAAATATATAACGTAAAAACGCAGTGGCAGTATTGCGGTTTTTCCCATCTCCCTCCCAGAAAGAGTTAATAAAAGTTAATCAGAAAGTTATGTGTACCCCAATATGACGCCATTAAAAACTACAATTTTTACTGCAAAAAAACAAGCCCTCATACAGCTATATAGATTGAAAAATAAAAAAGTTATAGCTCTTGGAAGGAAAATATGAAAAAAAAAAGAAAAATGCTTGGTCAGTAAGGCCCAAAACAGGCTGGTCGCTAAGGGGTTAAAAGCATAGGAGTCTGGGTAATCTTGCAATTGTACAAATCGCATAAGTGTCCGAAGTTGCCCATTGGCATCTCCTTTAGCTTAGTGCACTAAGGTAAATCGGGCAAAGGTAAATTGATTTTATTTTATATAGATTTAGTACAATATACTGCATTTTGGAATTGCTCTGTCATGTACCCTCTCTTTTTTTCCTCGCTATGCAGTGCATATAGCATGTCTCAGCTCACAAACCTTGCATTAAAGAAAACCTCTCACCACAGAATGCAGTGTATTCTGCAGACAGCATGTTATAGAGCAGAAGGAGCTGAAAAGACTGATGTATAGTTTTATGGGAAAAGATTCAGTAAAACTGTAATTTATGCTCTTAAAGCTTTGGTCTTTTTATGTATAATAATACTCGTCATGTGGGTGATGCCACTCAACTATTGACAGCTTTCCCTGTACTCTGTCAGCACAGTTAGCTGTCAATCACTGAATGACACCACCCACATGACCACTTTACATAAAGAGAGAAGATGTTTAAATGTATAAATTGCAAGTTTTCCTGAATATTTTTCCATAAAACAATATATCAATCTGCTCAGCTCCTCTTGCTCTATAACATACTGAACGCAGATTGCACTGCACTTTGTGGTGACAGGTTCTTTTTAAACATGAATACACATGGAAAAACACATACGGTACATAGTTACATCTAAGCAGACATCAGCTCAGATTTGTCTATGCCAAAATGTGTTACATCATTGGCCCAATGACTTTTATAGTCAGTAACATGAAATAAAATGCAGAAGTTAATTTACCCCATTTATCTCCTATTCTAAAGTTTCACCATTTCCTTTGATGTTTTGATTTACTTAAATTTTTTTACTTTTTTGTTCCTTGGATTTTGTACTATGTGCCCCTAGGGGGCAGCATGTTACCTTGGCAGAGCAGCACTACTGTATAGAATTCATATATTATGAAATTAGGCTTACCACGAACAGAGTCTGAGAGAACCCGAGCATCTTCAGAGAGAGGATTGTCGTCAGCACAGAAACACTCTGATGGCTAGTTAACGTTAAATAATGTTTGCTGACATTATTCTTTACATTGTTATATTGTTATTCATACACCTTTTGATAACTCATAAGGACAAATATGCAATGTAACAACGGCGCCTGTCAGACGTAAAGTCCCGAGTTTAAGCCCACTTAGAATGAAGGACATATCAGTTGCTTTAATATGTATATATTTTTTTAACCACTACCCCTTGCTTGATGGAGAATTATATTGGGTACTGCCTAGAATGTTCGGTCCATCAGTGATGTTACACAGTGCTTATAATATGGTGCCATGCTGTACCTATAGTTAGGCTACTTTCACAGTACTTTCACACATGCTTCCGTTTTGTCCCCATTTATTGTCAATAGGGACAAAGCGTAACTGAACAGAATGGAATGCTCCAAAATGCATTCCGTTCCATTCCCATACCAGAGAGCAAACCGCAGCATGCTGCAGTTTGCTTTCTGTCCTGGGATGCGGAGAAAGACGGGTCTGTCATGACCCACAATGCAAGTCAATGGGGACAGATCAATTTTCTCGGACACAATCTGACACAATAGAAAACTGATCCGTCCCCCAATGATGTTTAATGGCGTTCATGACTGAATCCGTTCTGGCTATGTTAAAGATAATACAACCGGATCTGTTCATAACGGATGCAGGCAGTTTTATTATCAGTAATGGAAGAGTTTTTGCCAAACCCTGCCAGATGCAGCAAAAACGCTTGTGTGAAAGTAGCCTTAGTGATGAGCGAAGTTTTAAAAAATCCGAATCGGTTGCTTCATCAAATTTTACAAAAAAAATTGTTTCATGACAAATTACTTTGTCACAAAGTGCATTTCTTTGTAAGTGATTAAACATTAAAAATAAATAAATAAATTATACCTACCTCATCCATTTAATCGCAAACAGCCATCTTGATTGAAGATCTAGCATGAAATCTTGTGCAGCCAGTGATGATGCCATCAGGTCGACCAGCATGGTGACATCAATAGTCACCGCGTACGGGATTTCGTGCGAAATCTTCAATCAAGATGACAGTTGCCGGATCTTCACGCTCAAACGGATGAGGTAAGTATGATTTTTTTTTTACCCACTTTCAGGGAAAATCAATTCGCTACCATGAAGCATGAGGAAATTCGGCCTCGCAGCAAATCAAATTTTCCCTGAAATTCAGATCGAATTCCACTTTGTCCGGATCAATTTGCTCAGCACTACCTATAATACCTCTATACAATGTCAGTACATTCTAACTATGAAGTGGTAAGAGGAAAGTGCCATACATATAATGAAGCAGCTGTTTATAATGCCAACATAGTAATGCTTTACAGTGCCATTAATATTGTTACAACAGTGCTTTTATTAAAGGATCACTAACTTTTCAGAAAACTTTTGATAAGTTATAGAGACATATTAAAAGTTTAGATTGGTGGGGGTCTAAGCGCTGATATCCCCACCAATCCCTACAACGAGAGGATAGAAGCATGCACATACTGTAGCACACTCTCTCTCCTTGCTGCACAAGAAGGGCTTCATAGAAGTCTATGGGCCAGTCTAGATTTTGTCCTCAGCAGCAAGAAGATTAATATGCCTATGCTTCTCTCCCCTCCTTCTAGGGATCAGAGGAGGTTTCCGACGATGCCCAGGGGGCCGCCTAAGCCCTCCTCACTGCCTTCCAGTGGAAGTTTTTAGGGATATATTTTGTGCTGCTAGCAGTATTGTGTGATGGACTGTGGTATTTGGCTCTGTTGGGGTGGTATAAAGTACAATTTGTAACAATATGGTATTGCTGGCCCTGCCTTCCATCAGTTTGGACCTAACTACAAAGCAGGCCACTTTTAGAATTTTTTTCTAGGGACACTTTTAGTTCCCGAATTTTTTCCCTAAAATGACTGCTGCACATGTTAGGACACGGAGCAAAGAACTCTGGGAACGAGGGATCACCCACAATGCCATGAATTCAGCCAATCAGAAACCAGCCAGCCCTGTGATGTCACAGCCCAATAAATAGCCTCTGCCATCTTGGATTCAGCCATTTTCCAGTGTACTTAGTGCAGGGAGAGATGGCAGGAGGCGCTAGGGACAGTGGTAGAAAAGAATTTAAAACTTTTATTTTGCTGAATAGAAGTTCAGGGAAAGATAATTAGAAGTGTAGGGAAAGGATAGGGAGGAATTATTCCACAATATAAAAGACGAACAGGGTCAAATAGGAGAGGTTACAGCATGGTTAAAAGGAACAATTCTATTACACCTTGCTGCACTGACTGGGGATCCAAATTGCCATTATACTGTTGCTTTAAGGTTTGCAATAGGTGATACCTCTGTAATTCCAGCAAACCCTTCTTTTTATTGGGGTGCAAGTACTGTGTGATACAGCCATTAACAGGGTGTATCACTAGGAAATATTTCTAAGTCTTATTAGCCCTTTTGCGCTGTATAAGTGGGAAAAAAGGGCTTATTTGCCGTTTAGCTGTGCAGTTATATGTTCTAAAGACTTTTTTGGTGTGTATAAGGGGGGAGGGCTTATTTGCCATTGTGTGGTGAAGTGAGAAAATTACAGCCCTTTTTGGCGTGTATTAGTGGCAAAAAGAAGTATTATTTGCCATTCACCGGTGCAGTTATATGTTCTAAAGCCTTTTTTGGGGTGTATTAGTGGGGGAAAAAAAAAGGTTATTTGCCGTTCAGTGATGCAGTTATATGTTCAAAATCCCTTTTTGGTGTGTATTAGTGTGGGGGGGGGGAGGCTTATTAGCCGTTATGTGGTGAAGTGAAAGAATTACAGCCCTTTGTTGCGTGTATTAGTGGGGGGAAAAAAGTATTATTTGCAGTTCAGCGGTGCACTTATATGTTCTAAAGTCCTTTTTGGCATGTATTAGTGGCAAAAAAAAATATTATTTGCCGTTCAGCGATGCAGTTATATGTTCTAAAGCCTTTTTTGGCATGTAGTACTGGCAAAAAAAAATGGCTTACTAGATATTGTGTGGTGAAGTGAGAATATAACAGCTCTTTTTGGCGTGTATTAGTGGCAAAGAAAAAGTATTATTTGCCGTTGAGCGATGCAGTTATATCTTTTAAAGCCTTTTTTGGCATGTAGTAGGGGCAAAAAAGGGCCTATTAACCATTGTGTGGTGAAGTGAAAAAATCATAGCTTTTTTTGGCATGTATTAGTGGCAAAAAATATTTTATTATTTGCTGTTGCATTGTGAAGTGACAAAATTACAACCTTTTTTGGGAGTATTAATTTCCTTTTTATTTACTTATTTGATCTAACAGTATGTCAGACAGAGAAGTAACAGGCCCTGCACAGGGGAGGGGCAGAGGCCTAAATGTTTCTGGTGCAGGCACAGGTCACAGCAGAGTAAAGGCGCATGGCAGCAGGGGTCACTTCCAGAGGCCTGAGCTCCCAGTGCCAGCTAGCAGTCGTGTCTTGACTAGCAACCCAGCGGTTCTTGAATGGTTGACTCGGTCAACCACTTCATTCCAAGTGACATCAGACACCCCTCAGCAAAGAATCAGTGGGATCATCAGACACAACCCTTAGTTGTCATGGCCCGGGATCAGGCCTTGTGCCCTTAACTGTCCTTAACCTTTCTCTGTTCCTTTCTGTTACCTCAGCCAGAGAAGTATTATATTCTGTGGGCTCAGCTCCACTATACAGTGATGACAAGCTACTAGTAAGCAGCTACTGGCCAGCCAAGATGTGGAGGAGACATCCGCCACTTCCTTCAGTAGGCGGGCAAGTAGTGATGACGAGAGTGGCGTGGGAGCTGGTGCTGAGAGTGGTCAAGCTCCTGGCTCAGAGACTGTTGAGGAGATTATCAGTGACATGCAGACAGTACTCGATGATGATTTAGCCGATCGCAATTGGGAGCCAGGTGACGAAGGGGCTTCATTATCATCAGGAGAAGAGGGTGGCAGCTTGTGCGTGAGGCATCGGCCGAGCCAGCAAGTCGGTAGCATGACCGGAAGTCAGCAGTGTGGCAGTAGTGGGAGGTTTGGAGACAAACGTGCCCGGGGTAGACCACCCACTTTGCAGGAGCCTACCTGCCTGGAAAGTAGTGGTGCAGGGGTTCACGGAGGCAGTGCGGTAGCAGTCAGTCAGTGCAGAGTGTTGGCGGTGAAATCACTATTCACTAGGCAGGTGAAGAAAGCTGCTCATCAGCGACTCTAGACTCAAGTTGCTGCTGATGGAGCTGGAACTGCTCCTACCCGCCACCATGCCAAATCAGCCATGGCAGAGGAACGTGAGCGCAGAGGGCTCCCCTGATCAGACCAGCCCAGGCAAACGAGGTGCAGAACAGTGTGGCCCTGCTATTCCCTGTACATGTGGTATGCTGGAGGGGCACTGTGAATTGTCCCTGCAGTGGAGGCTGAGGATACAGTGAATGATGAGGAGGTAGAGGCGGACATTGTCACAGGAACAAAGGCGTGAGAACGTGGAGGCGGAAGCGGCGTCACCTGGCCAAGTTGCTGGTGTGGCTGGGCAGGAACCACATTTACCCAGTGAGCAGTAACCAACCAATTTTGCCAAAAAAGGCTGTATTACAAACAAATGTCACCATTGAATGGCTAATCAACATAATTCAGTTCGTACAGAAGAAAGTCTACAAGCACCCATCAATTTTCCCTTATTCTGTTTCCTATAATACACCCCCAAAAAATAAAACAATCACAATACACCGCAGAACGGCTAATAGGACGTACGTATGTGTCTATCCTATTAATACACCGTGTAAATGGCTATAGTACAATTAAACTTCACCGCTGAATGAAATCCGACCAAAGTAAGAATCACATACAAATAATCAATGTTTATTTAATATAGCAATAAATAGCATACAATAGCATAACCAATTACATAATAAAAGAGAAGTAGCAATGCAGGAGTAACTACAGTTTATCACATCCCCCAAGTATAACAATATACAAGATCGTATAAAACATGACAAAATGACTCACACAATAGGTTTAAAAAGAGTCCAATCATGTATTGCACAAGCCCATACCCTCCCAAGGTAACAAGCACCCATACAAACCAGTATGCATACGGCAAAATAAGCCAATAAGCTCCCCTTGAAAAAGCGGTAGCGAAACGTGCGTCGGGGTGGACGCATTCCCTGGTCTGAATTTTCATCTAGCTCCTTCCATGTAGGTATATCTTGGTGCCTTGTTATAATACTGTGGCTTATTCTGCCGTATGCATACTGTTTTTTATGGGTGCTTGTTACCTTGGGAGGGTATGAGCTTGTATGCTATTTATTGCTATAATAAATAAACATTGATTATTTGTATGTGATTTCTTTGGTCGGATTTTGTTATAAGTTTGGAGTCACTGTTCTACCCGATTTATTTTGGGTTTGTTGTAGGTGATATTCACCGCTGAATGGCAAATATTTTTTTTGCCACTAATACACACCAAAAAGACTGTCTTTTTCTCACTTCAACACACAATGGCTAAAAAGAAGAACATATCCGCTGAACGGTAAATATATATCTTTTTTTGCCACTAATACATGCCAAAAAGGGCTTTAGAACCGCTGAACGGCAAATATATTTTTCTTTTTTCCACTTATACACTCCACAAAAGGCTTTAGAATATATAACTGCACCACTAAACGGCAAATATATATTTCTTTTGTCCGATTATACAGTTGTGTTCAAAATTATTCAACCCCCACTGAAATTGAGTGTTTTGGCCAGTTTGACATTGATTTTGATCATTTCAGTCCTCTTGTTTACAATTAAATCAAAGAGGCACTTGTAAGTCTGACAAATATAACATAACATTTATAATGAAATAACCACAAATGTATTTTCTGTGCTCACATCATTATCAGTTTTATTCAACCCCCAAGTGACATTCAATCTTAGTACTTAGTACAACATCCTTTTCCAGTTATAACAGCTTTTAAACATGAAGCATAGCTTGACACAAGTGTCTTGCAGCGATCTACGGGTATCTTCGCCCATTCTTCATGGGCAAAAGCCTCCAGTTCAGTCACATTCTTAGGCTTGCGCACTGCAACTGCTTTCTTTAAGTCCCACCAGAGGTTCTCAATCGGATTTAAGTCTGGTGACTGCGATGGCCACTTCAAAATGCCCAGCCTTTAATCTGCAACCATGCTCTAGTGGACTTGGAGGTATGCTTGGGATCATTGTCCTATTGAAATGTCCAACGTCTCCCAAGCCTCAGGTTTGTGACGGACTGCATCACATTTTCATCCAATATCTCCTGGTACTGAAGAGAATTCATGGTACCTTGCACACGCTGAAGCTTCCCTCTACCTGTAGAAGCAAAACAGCCCCAAAGCATGATTGACCCCCCGCCATGCTTCACAGTAGGCAAGGTGTTCCTTTCTTAATAGGCCTTGTTCTTCCTCCTCCAAAAATAGCATTGATCCATGGGCCCAAACAGTTCTAATTTTGTTTCATCAGTCCACAGAACACTATCCCAAAACTTTTGTGGTTTGTCCACATGACTTTTGGCATACTGCAGACGACTCTTCTTATTCTTTGGCATGGAGGCCGTCATTACGCAGTGTCCGAGCTGAAACTTCAGTACCCGCATCTGACAAATCTTTTTTCAGTTCCTTAGCAGACACACGGGGACTTTTCTCAACTTTGCGCTTCAGGTAGCACACAGCAGTCGAAGTCAGCATCTTCTTTCTGCCACAACCAGGTAGCGTTTCAACAGTGCCCTTTGCCTTGAATTTGCAAATGATGCTTCCTATGGTGTCTCTTGGTATGTTTAACATCTTTGCAATCTTCTTATAGCCATCGCCCTTCCTGTGAAGAGAAATCACCTCTTCTCTTGTCTTCCTGGACCATTCTCTTGACTTCACCATGTTTGTAAACACACCAGTAAATGTCTAGAAGGAGCTGAGTATTATAGTCATTTTAAATCTGCCTAATTGGTGCTTATTATGCTTGATTGCTGCTCCTTGACATCCACAGGTGTTTTCAATATGAACCTCTGTTCTTAAGAGTGGTCGTCTTTGTGTCAATGAAGAAATCCCAAAAAAAACATTTAATACTGTATTACAAAAACAATTGATGTCATTTTAGTTGCATTTGGTTCTTTAAAAAGTCCTTGTAAGATTTCATTCTGAACACAATTACAAATGTACACTAAATTCCCTAAAACCCTTTACAGCATTGGGGGTTGAATAATTTTAAACACAACTGTACATGCAACAAAAAGCTTTAGATTATATACTGTAACAGCACCGCTTAACGGCAAATATATTTTTCTTTTTTCCACTCATAAACGCCACAAAAAGGCTTTAGAACATATAACTGCACCGCTGAACGGCAAATATATTTAGCTTTTTTCCACTTATACACACCACAAAAGGCTTTAGAACATATAACTGCACCGCTGAACGGCAAATATATTTTGCTTTTTTCCACTTATACACACCACAAAAGGCTTTAGAACATGTAAGTGCACAGCTGAACGGCAAATATATTTTACTTTTGCTATTAATACACAACAAAAAGGGCTTCAGAACATATAACTGCACCGCTGAACGGCAAATATATTTTACTTTTCCCGCTAATACAAGCCAAAAAAATGCTTTAGAACATATAAATGCACCGCACAAGGGCAAATAAGACATATAAATATTTCCTTGTAATAAACCCTGTTAATGGCTGTATCAAACAGCACTTGCACCCCCAATAACAAGAACAGTTTGCAGGAATTACAGAGCTGTATAATGGCAATTTGGGTCCCCAGTTAGTGCAGCAAGGTGTAATAGGATTGTTCCTATTACCCAGGCTGTAACCTCCCCTACTGAACCCTGTTCAACATAAATGCTGGTGGAATGATTCCTCCCTATCCTTTCCCTACACCTTGAATAATCTTTCCCTGAACTTGTGAATTATTTTTTTTAACACAATTACGTTTTTTCTAGAACTGTCCCTAGCGCCTGCTGACGTCTCTCTCTGCACTAAGTACACTAGAAAATGGCAGGATCCAAGATGGCTGAGGCTATTTATAGGGCTGTGACATCACAGGGCTGGCTACTAACTGGCTGCATGCATAGCATTATGGGTGATCCCACATTCCCAGAGTTCCTTGCTCCATGTACTCACACGTGCAGCAGCCATTTTAGTAAATAATGTGATTAATTTCCACAAAGCGTGAGGAAATTCGGATTCGGTGCAAATCGAATTTTTCCTAAAATTCAGATTGAATTCCACTTCATCAACTTCAATTCACTCATCGCTACATTTTGGGGTCTTGACATCACAGCATTCACTGTGCGCTAAAAATGACCTGACACCCTTATTCTGCAGCTCAATACAAATGCACCAATACCAAACTTGTATTTTTTTTTATTGTTTTACTGCTTTTAAAAAAATAAAAACTTTTATTTAAGAAAATCTACATTTTCTTTGCATTGCTATATTCTGACAGCCATAACGTTTTTAGATTTTGGTCTATAGAGCTGTATGACTTTTTTTTGTGTAACAACTGTATTTTTAATTTTTGTGGTATGTACATCTTTTTGATTAATGTTATTTAGCTTTTTTGGAGAAAAAAATTGGCGAATTGCGCATTTTTCATTTTTTTTCCATTACAGCATTCACCGTACAGGAATTTTTTTTTTTTATATTTTAATAGTTCAGACATTTTCAGATGCTGTGATTAGGGATGAGCAAATCGACTTCGGATGAAACATCCGAAGCCCATTCGCATAAAACTTCATTTGAATACTGTATGGAGCGAGCTCCGTACAGCATTACAATGTATTGGCTCAGATCAGCCAAAGTTATTACTTTGCGAAGTCTCGCAAGACTTCGGGTAATAACTTCAAAAATTAATTTCTACTGTTAAAAACCATTTCCCGTACTCGGTTTCGGTTCCAAGTGGTACCTTGGAATCGAACCCGATTTCCCTCGCTACATACAGTATTCAAACAAAATTTTATGCAAATCAAATATTCGCTCATCCCTAGTGGTGATACGTAATATGTTTATTTTTTTATTGTTTATATATTTTTATATGTAAAATTGGGAAACGGGGATGATTTAAACTTTTAATATATTGGTTTATTTTTTTTTATTTTTTTTACTTTTTTTTAAACAATTAGACCCTTTTAGGGCCTAGTACATGGGATCTTTTGATCCCTTCTCCTATAGATCTATTAGGGTGAATAGGATTTCTTCAGCATGTAGAATGCAGTGGCAGGCCTGGATCGCCAGCCCTGCAGTTTTTTGCACTGACAACTAGGCCAAATAATAGGTGCCACTTCTTTGTTTATACAGATCACTTTATAGAGTTATATATTATTTTAAAGCTGTCTGTAATGATAAGGAGATGTCACCTCTGTGTACAGATAAGACAGGATAAACCATTCACAATAGGTTATTATCAGAGCTTATCTATTCTCTAATTCGGAAGACTGGGGCAAACCCAATCAGGGAATAATTACTTAAAACATAACCTTTATTATTGATATACTAAAAGTGCACTAGGCCGCATAGTAATAAATGAAGATAAAAAAAATGGAACAATCTCACCAAGTTCTGGACGTCCGAGTACGGAATACTGAGAGTGTATCAGGAGGAGAACCACGATATGGATCCGCCACGGAGGTCCGTATGACTGGGTATGATCCAGACTGGCCAACAATGATAATGGTAGACTTGAATATGCAGGGGTGAGGACGGGGGCAGAGCAGATGTAAGTAGGCCCTAGAATGCCCTACACAGATAGGGAAGGGGGCTAGTGTGTCCCTGCCTATCTACACAGAGCACCCGCTTTCTGTGATTCTTATCTATTCTCTACTTGTACAATGACCTCTGCACAGTGACCATTGTGTCTAGAGACCTTGGGGCTGCCGTAAAGAAATGTTCTTAATGCTTTCTAAATGCTGACAAGATGACAGCCCCCATAATCATGCCCGTGAGATAGAATAAAATCTACAATCATAAAATAAAAACAGATTAGAAAAAACAATAAGTGTTACTCTCTGGTTTTAAGTGGCAGAAAAAAAAATTGGTGACACATTTTCTTTAAACTAGTGCTCTCTGGTAAAAATGTTAGCCCCCTACAACCATTCTAAATGGTGACAACATTCAGCATATCATAATATACTATATAATCTGGAATTGTTCATAATCTACTTTGGCTTTAGTAATATCCATGTTGAGCTGTGTACGTTATTTAAAAAGGATCAGCAGATTTAACCCCCTTGAGGTTCCAACAAGGCTAAAGTCAGCAGATGTCAGCAGATGTTTGCTATAATAATGTATGCATCCCTGAGAAAATGAAAACAGTTGTCCATGTTGCAGCTTTAAGCCCCTATCCTGGCTGCGGCAGAGACGTCCTGTACAATGCTAAGGCCCGTGGTTGTCTTAATGGTGGCCTGACTGCACAGAATGTCACTGCTGCAGCCAGGAAGACGATGTCAGCGGTGAGGAGGAACAGAGTGCAGTGCTGGGAGAGGAAGCGGAAAAATGGGTTGAGAATCATTTTCAATTCTTTTGTTAGTTTAGTTGTTACATCCAGACAACTCCATTAAGATATTTTCATGCAAAAATTTCAATTCTGAAGTGACAGCACCTCCCAAACCCCTCCCTTGAGCTCTTGGTTGACACCTAGAACAGATGTTAGATGATGTAGTAGATATCAATCAATTGTGGAGGGAAGAAGTTTGGGAGGGGTTACCACTAATAACCCAGGGGTCTGCTATGAGATTAAACATTTAGCAGACCCTTTAAACTGCACTAGTATGTGACACCTGCCTGAATAAAGTATCATTTTCTCAGGTATGCTCACATTATCACAGCAAACATTGGAATCTTTGAACTCCTATTTTTTTAAGACCTATTTCGGCTGGGTGTTTTTGTTTTAGGTTTTTATTTTTTTTTATATATTTTTTTTTTTGGCAGAGCCGGACACAACCGATATATGCGTAGTGCACTTAGAGGTCCAGCTTCTATAGATGCCGGACAGAAAAAAGTAGCATGCAGCATTTTTTTGTCTGGTGCTATCTGACATCTGGCATATGCGCTAGATGTATATGACCGATCCAATAGAAATGGGGGTCACTTTTGCTGGCTGACTGACCCCCTTTAACCACCTCAGCCCCCCTAGCTTAAACACCCTTAACCCCTTCAGGACCGGGCCACTTTTCACCTTAAGGACCAGGCCATTTTTAGCAAATCTGACATGTGTCACTTTATGTGGTAATAACTTTTAAACGCTTTTACTTATCCAGGTTATTCTGAGATTGTTTTCTCGTCACATATTGTACTTCATGACACAGGTAAAATGAAGTAAAAAAAATGCATTTTTATTTATAAAAAAATGTGTAATTTACAAAAAAATTGTTTATACATTCCCCATATGTCTACATTATGTTTAGATCATTTTGAAAGTGACATTTTTTTTTTGGGGATGTTAGAAGGCTTTAGAAGTTTAGAAGCAAATCTTAAAATTTTTAAGAACTTTTCCAAACCCCAATCTTTTACTGACCAGTTCAGTTATGAAGGCACTTTCTGTGGCTTACATATTACAAATCACCCACAAATCATACCATTTTAGAAACTACACCCCTCAAGCTATTCCAAACTGATTTTACAAACTTCATTAACCCTTTAGGATTCCCATGAGTATTAAATGAAAATGGGAATAAAATTCCGCTAATAAAAATATAAAACTAAAAGACACTAAATATATATATTTTTGGTAAAAAAAAAAAATATTTGGTCTGAAGAAAAAAAATATATGGCAGCAGGATGGGGTTCAATGGAAAGTAGGTCGATGTGGGTGTTTGGTGCAACACTGACAGGAGCTCTCAGCGACAATAACTCTCTCTGATCACCTCTATGACAGAACTGAGGTGATCAGAGGGAGTGAAGACACCTAGCCAAACTCCTGTCTCCTGATTGGCCAACTTAGGACCATCTTGATTGGTTCTAGGTTGGCTAACTGTGATTGGTAGCTGTCTGTGACAGCTGCCAATCACAGCTCTGTCACCTACATGGTGACAGGTTGACATACCTATCGGCATCTGGGATTGCTGTCAAAGCGCAATGACAGCAGCGATCCCTGATGCCCTGCCACTCTGATCGGTCCCCTGGAGGGACGATCAGAGCTTCTATATGTGGCTGTGTGTATCGGAGCGCTGCTGCAGTCTCTGACACAGCTCACCAGCCTGCGCTCCGTTGCAGCCCCACCTCCCTGCCTGCGCTGCCAATAAAACTATCATTGATTGGTCCATGTGACTTCATGGACCAATCACAGCGATTGTCGACCTGTGCGGGCTCCCACAGGTCCTGCTCCGGCGTGCTATGATGGTAAGCTGTCCGTAACAGCAATTATCCCCACACCTAATTTAACTGTGAAAAAATGGTGCCAGTTTCCAGCCATGACGTGTATACCCGTCATGGAGCGCGAAGTAGCACTGCTCCATGACGGGTATACACGTCATGGGGCGTGAAGGAGTTAATGACCAGGCCACTTTTTACAATTCTGCACTACACTACTTTCACCGTTTATTGCTCGGCCATACAACTTACCACCCAAATGAATTTTACCTCCTTTTCTTCTCACTAATAGAGCTTTCATTTGGTGGTATTTCACTGTTGCTGACATTTTTACTTTTTTTGCTATTAATAAAAATTTAACGAAATTTTTTCAAAAAAATTACATTTTTCACTTTCTGTTGTAAATTTTTTTTTAAAAAACTACATTTCTATATAAATTTTTCTCTAAATTTATTGTTCTACATGTCTTTGATAAAAAAAATCCAATAAGTGTATATTTATTAGTTTGGGTAAAAGTTATAGCGTTTACAAACTATGGTGCAAAAAAGTGAATTTCCGCATTTTGAAGCAGCTCTGACTTTCTGAGCACATGTCATGTTTCTTCAGGTGCTAGAATGCCAGGATAGTATAAATACCCCCCAAATTACACCATTTTAGAAAGAAGACTCGCGGAGGGGCATGGTGAGTTCATGTATAATTTCATTTTTTTTTCACAAGTTAGCGGAAAATGACACTTTCTGAGGAAAAAAATAAAAAATAAAGTTTCCATTTCTGCTAACCTGGCAAAAATAAAAATCTCAGACGGACTCACTATGCCCCTCAGCGAATACCTTGGGGTGTCTTCTTTCCAAAATGGGGTCATTTGTGGGGTGTTTGTACTGTTCTGGCATTTTGGGTGGGGCTAAATTGTGAGCAGCCATGTAAAACCTAAAGGTACTCGTTGGAATTTGGGCCCCTTTGCGCACCCAGGCTGCAAAAAAGTGTCACTTATGTGGTATCGCTGTACTCAGGAGAAGTAGGGCAATGTGTTTTGGGGTGTATTTTTACATATACCCATGTTGGGTGAGAGACATATCTCTGTAAATGGACAACTTTGTATAAATTTTTTTTTAAAGTTGTCGTTTACAGAGATATTTCTCACACAAAGTATGGGTATATATAAAAATACACCCCAAAACTCATTGCCCTACTTCTCCTGAAGTACGGCGATACCACATGTGTGCCACTTTTTTGCAGCCAAGATGCGCAAAGGGGCCCAAATTCCCATGAGTACCTTTAGGATTTCACAGGGCATTTTTACGCATTTGGATTCTCACGCTTTAGGACCTCTAAAATGCCAGGGCAGTATAAATACCCCACATGTGACCCCATTTTGGAAAGAAGACACCCCAAGGTATTCTGTGAGGGGCATGGCGAGTTCACAGAAAAAAAAATATTTGGCACAAGTTAGCGGAAATTGATATATATATGTATTTTTTTTTTTTACAAAGTCTCATATTCCACTAACTTGTGACAAAAAATAAAATTTTACATGAACTCACCATACCCCTCACGGAATACCTTGGGGTGTCTTCTTTCTAAAATGGGGTCACATGTGAGGTGTTTGTACTGCCCTGGCATTTGAGGGTCTCCGCAATCATTATATGTATGGCCAGCATTAGGAGTTTCTGCGATTCTCCTTATATTGAGCATACGGGTAATGAGATTTTTTTTTTCCGTTCAGCCTCTGGGCTGAAAAAAAAATAAAAATGAACGGCACAGATTTCTTCATTCGCATCGATCAATGTGGATGAAAAAATCTCTGCCAAAATCAGTGACTGCGGTGCGATGGGCTGGGCGCTAGCTACCTAACAAGTAGCTAACTAACTGGCGGTGATAAGGGACCCTTATGCCCCATTCACACGTCCGCAATTCTGTTTGTGGAACGGAATTGCGGACCCATTCATTTCTATGGGGACAGACTTTGTCCCGCTCGGATCCGGAATTACGTATCCGCGCTTCCAGGTCTACACTTCCGTTCCGCAAAAATATAGAACATGTATTATTCTTGTCCGCAATTGCGGACAAGAAAAAGCATTTTCTATATAGTTCTGGCAATGTGCGGATCTGCAAAATGCGGAAAGCACATTGCCGGTGTCCGTGTTTTGAGGATCTGCGGATCCGCGAATCCGTGAATCCACGGATCCGCAAAACACATATGGACGTCTGAATGGAGCCTTACAAGGGGTGTGATCAATGACAGGGGGGTGATCAGTGACAGGGGGATGATCAGGGAATCTAAATGGGGTGATCAAGTGGTTAACAAGAGGTTAATAAGTGAGGGGGGCTGGGGGGGTTAGTGTAGTGTTTGGTGAAACTTTACATAGCTACCTGGTCCTCTGGTGGTCAATACCAGCAAATGGGACCACCAGAGGACCAGGTAGCAAGTATATCAGACGCTGTTAACAAAACAGCGTCTGATATACCACTTTGATGCGATTTATTTCGCATCTACAGCCTGCCAGCGATTGATCATCGCTGGCAGGCTGTAGTAGAACTTCTGAGACGCGCGGCACTGTGAACGCGCATTCACAGGAAGTCTCGCGAAGTGACGCGCCGATGCGTCAGATCAGAACTACAGGACCGCCCGCCGGACGCATCCGAGCGTTAGGCGGTCCTGTAGTGGTTAATGTGCACAGTTTGTATAACCTTACAGCTAGACAAATACATTGGTTAAGCTTGGTGTATTTACTATGACATTTTCAAACTAGTCCATGACTCCACTCCTGCCAAACTCCGAAACCTTTTTTTTTGTGTGTACAAAAAGGAAAAAAAAATCTATACACCACAGAAGCATTCACAATGTAAATCACATGTCGTAAACTTAAAGGAATTTTTTTTTATTAGCAACCACGTTTGCCAGTAAAAAAAAAAAATAATCATATAAAAGTGGAAATCAAATGCATTGCTTTGTGTGGTTATTCTGTGATTATTTTAGATTTTCTTTTTAGTTTGATATATAGTGGTAGAAAGTCTTAAAAATGTTGTAGAAATACTTTACGTTAATTTAGCAAAAGATGTAGTTAGCCATTTGCCATGTGCTTATGTGGTGTTTTATTTTGCCTTTTGTCCCGCAATTGTATAGCTCTGACAATTTTCTGACTCGGTACATAAACAATTTCATCATTTTCTCACCTATGGAACTTAGTAAGAATTTTTTTGTAGGTCATTTACATAACAGTATGGACTGGTTCCTTTTACAGGATGCCTGGAATCAGCGGCGTAACTATAGCCATAGAAGCTATAGCACTTGCTATGGGGCCCGAAGGTTGGGGGGCCGAGACAGGGACGAGAATATTGTACCTTTTTGAGAGGATAGTGTGGCTTTTTGCTATAATGTGGCTTTATTGTGCTGGATGTAAGAGGTATGGGCGCTGTATTACCCTTTATTTCTGTAGTGATGGGAGCAGGGGCGTAACGATTGGTGGGGGGCCCAATTCAAAGTTTTCCCTGGGGCCCATAGAACTCTAGTTACACCCCTGATTCAGACCACCTATACAGTGCAGTCTTCATTGGTTAAATATCAGACAGGTGAAGCCTAATGGCCACGTGGTTCTCATCTTCAGCCAGTTGTGACCCAAATGGTTTTTCAGTTAGCAGCAACATCCTTTGAAATAATCACTTACGGAGGAAGTTGTAATATTATAATGCATTTCTTTTACTTTTATTGCTCGTATATTCCGTTCTGAGCTGTAGTCATATGACCATGTCCATGCAGCTCTTTCTTATTTCCTGTCATGTTATTTCCATGGTCGCGTAAAAGCAGCAACAGGGGAAATGATAGGAGAATGCCTATATAACCAGTTGGGTAGAAGGGCTATAAACTAGCTGGGTGTTGTCATGGGTGGTGCAGGAGTTGTGGCCGAGAAAGGAGAAGTGCCTCGTGGCTTTGGTTGGAAGCAGGGGTGGACTGAGTACTAAAAGTGGCCCTTGAAAAAAACTTAAAAGTGACCCCATGTTGTAGACGGGTCCAATTTGACCCGCAACATAATTTAGTAGGGACTACAGAAGTAGAAGGGCCAGCAATATACCTCCTCAGCTGACCCAAATATCACAGTGCAGCACAAAATACTGCCGCTTGTGCCACAGTATTCAACTGTATAGCTGTCCTGAGGACATTGATACAGTTGAATTCAGGAGGGCTACTGGCCAGGTGAGTAGGAGAGAATCAGATCATTATGTTCCCAGCTTGCGGCCGTATGGTGGGCTTGGGTGGCCCTCCCCTCATCGGCCCAATGGGAAATGTCCCTGAAGGAACATGAAGTGCTACATATAGGAAACAAACCAGAGTTTGTTGTAGACATAGTTGCAGGTCCCAGGGCTGGAATATCCTGTAGACATGTTATAAATGTCTAAAATGTGAATACCCCTTTAACGACGGAAAGAACAAAAAATCACAATAGATACTGTACAGTACATATGTTAGAGTGGAGCATTTGCTGGCCATACATTGCAGTAGCTTAGTGTGATGGTAAAGGACTTATGCCAGATTTAACTAATATGCACATTATCTTTTACAGATAGAAAAAAAAAGAACATTAACCCCTTCCAGACCACCTCATGTACATTCATGTCAGCGGTCGGATATTTCAAAATGGTTCCCGTTTGCAAGTGCAGCAGGTGCCACAGCCACTGGGTGTCTGCCGTTTTAAACAGATGGCAACCTGGGCTAATGTATGCAATAGGTGATAAAGATGATCACACACATTTAACTCGTCAGATGCTGTGGTCAAATTCGGCCACGGCATCTGGCAATGATCTGAGACTGCCGCACATACGTTTTTATGGAGAGCCTCTATAGGAGCAGAGGGTTATCCTCATAGACTTCAATGCTATTGCATTCGGGTCTATGAAAGAAGCAATCTAATGATTGCTGTTCAAGTTCTCTAGGAAAACTACTAAAAAGTGTAAAAAATAAAAATGTATATAGGAAAAATATAAAAATATTTTCCCATATGGAAAACGGCTCAACGGGAAAAAAATCGAAATGGCTGATTCACCATTTTTTTGGTCGCTTCACATTCTACAAAAAAAGTAAATAAAAATTGATCAAAAGTCATACACACCCCAAAATGGTATCAATGAACAGTACAGTTCTCTCTGCAAAAAATTGGCCCATACACATAAAAATAAAGCTATAGGGGTCAGATTTTGGCAAAGAAAAAATGTGTTTTACTATTTTTTTTTCAGTATTAAAATGCAAGGAAACTAATACATATGTGGTGTCATTGTAATCATACTGACTCAGAGAATTAACTTAACAGGTCAGTTTTACTACAAAGGAAATTATGTAAAAACAAAACCCATTAAACTGTGGTGGAATTGTATTTTTTTCACCCTATTTGGAATTTTTTTCCAGCTTCCCACTACATTGTATGCAATCATAAATGCTGCCATTTAAAGTACAATTTTTCCCACAAAAAGCAAGCCATAATTCGGCTATGTGAATGGTAAAATAAAAAAAGGTTTGGCTTTGGAAAGGCTAGGAGCAAAAACAAAAAAACTAAATATCACCTGGTCTTGAGGGGTTAAGCACAGAATTAAACTATACCTAAACTTAGTAACTTTGTTCAAAGAATATAATTGTCCAGTAACTTTATTCAAAAACATTTTTGTCTGTGTAGCCCATGTCAGAAGCCAAGGATAAGCCAAGGCTAAGGATCTGCACCCTGATCAATTGAGAATTCAATTGAGCAAATCAGTATGTGGCCACCCATCATGGTTTCAGTGCTGTCTATGTCCCTGAAACCTTATCAATATGTGTCCAGATGCTAAAAAAGAAGTGTCACTTACTCCCTCCCATTAAAAACAATAGGATATAAATCTGAGATGCTTTTAGATACTGATTCTGCATTGGTATCAAATTTCAATATAGAAAAAAAACTATGTGAATAAGACCTAATGGCCCAGGTTATTGAGTTCCATAGAATAGGGACTACATGAGTGCGAGAGGAGGTACTAAGGAAGCATAAGAAAGTAATTGGCTGAGAAAAATAAATGAAAGGGTTGGTGAATGAAGATGAGAGCTAAGATGTATGACAGTGGGTACTTACGTGACAGTCTTTTAGCAAGAGTTTGCTTTCTGAACAGGGGTTAACTTGTGAAAAAGTCTTAAACAGACACATTCTCCAATCATGGTGAGTAAAGCTCTCAATAAACATTACATGAATTTTGGTCAAACAAGCTGAATTTGGTGGGATCAACTGACAATGTTATAATATGGTGTTAGAGTATTTTCTAAAAAAGTCAAAACATAATTAAGCCAAAATATACAAAATCTAAATATATCGGCACATTTATTAGGACCAACAGTTTAGACGCTGGTCTTAATAAATCCCCATTGCTCTTGGTGGATTTGAAGAGGCACCAGCCTCTCCATAATTTCGGCACATCCAGCGCCAGTTCTAAATGTAAGACAGCTTCCCAGCTGTCTTACATTTAGACCATTTTCTATGCCTAAAACAGGCATAGATAATGATGAATAAGATGGGTCTACCGGCCTATAGAATATTTTTGAACATTGATAACACTTTATTTGGATCAATGTGTAAAATAGAAAAGCTACTTTATTAAAATTCTCATACTTGGTCGTGTAGTATAAGGGATGAGGAATGAGTTGCGTATAAGAAAGAAGATACAGATAAATGGATTCAGGCCTTCTCTGGTAACTTTTACAATTGATCACACCTGGACTGTATTATTTTCAACTGTAGATTTTTTTTTAGAAAGCTTTGCTTCATCTTGTTTTGCAAATCCTCAAGGATAGCTCCAATATGAAGTCGTCTTTATAGATTCCTTCAATCATTTTTACTTCTTTCCTTTTCCTTCTATCATCCAGTAAAATGGAACCCTTGACCTTCATCTTTATTTGGTGCGAATTTCCTGAGTTTGTCTGAAGATGTGTAAGAAAATTAATGCAGAGACATATGGGTTGTTATAACTTTATCTATATTGGATTTTAATTTAAATCCCTTTTTAAGCAGGGGTCCTGTGGTTTTCCTGATCTCTATCCCATAGTTTAGAGAGCATTCTTAAAGTGAATTAGGAAGTGACTGAATAAAATTGAGAGTTCTTAAATAAAACTGTGAATCTACAAGGATTTCCATATGTACCAAAGTTGGCCAAATTCCCAGATAACTGCCTTTTTTGAATGTAGAGATATTGTAACAGTTCTATTATTAAAGTGATTCCTTTAACCTGGCAGGTGTTTATATAGTGTGATTTTAAAATCACATATACAACGAAATGTGCAAAGAAAAACAAACCTAATAACGAAACGTAATTGCAAGAAATTGCATGTATTATCCTTCGATCATACAGACATGAATCCCTTCAATCAGATGTTGCTTCTGAAAACATGTAACCATGAAAACAAACTAAAGTCTCATCAAAAAATTACCCTATTGTTTAAATCTATTTTTATGCTAAACAAAGTTTTTTAATTTTAAGCATTTTTTCCTTAAATTTTGCATGCTGCTATCTATATTTAATTAAAAAAAATCCTAAAATTATGCAATTTTTACATTGGTCACCAGGCCAAAAATATGTCAAGAATTCTTGTTCCTGGTCTTACATGGGCCATAGACTGGAGGGGACTTCATTTACTTCTACAGGAGATTTTTCTAGGCATGCTCTGTGACACGTGCAGAGGTCAGGAGGCAGTAGATCGGGGTGCACAAGCTTTCTTGGTCTGGAGGTTGCATTGCAACATTGTTCTATTTCAAGGGGCTGCAAAATAAATGTTGATTGGCACTTATTTGCATAAGCCTATTACACAGGCTGATGCAAAGTGAATGTGAGAGTAACAATTGCTACTTGATTGTTCCTTCTTTATTCAGTTCTACTGGTTATTGGTAGAGATGGCCCAAACTATTCGCCGGCGAACAGTTCCCGGCGAACATAGCTTGTTCGCGTTAGCCTCGGCGGGCGAACATATGAGATGTTCGGTCCGCCCCCTATACATCATTATTGAGCAAACTTTGACCTTGTACCTCACAGTCAGCAGACACATTCCAGCCAATCAGCATACCCTCCCTCCCAGACCCTCCCATCTCCTGCACAGCATCCATTTTAGATTTATTCTGAAGCTGCAGTCTTAGTGAGAGGAGGGACAGTGTAGTTGCTGCTGATTTAATAGGGAAATTGATAGCTAGGCTAGTGTATTCAGTGTCCACTCCAGTCCTGAAAGACTCATCTGATCTCTGCTGTAAGGACAGCGTCCTGACAGCACCCCAAAAAGCCATTTTTAGGGCTGCTACATTAGTCTGCTTTTTTTTTTTTTCTCCATATATATATATTGCAGTTGCCTGGTCTGCCCGTGTGTGAGGAGCTGCAGGCCCACAGACTGTAGTGTGCCCACTGCCAGTGCCCACCACTCACACTGTGTGGCACAGGACTTTGCATCAAACAAAGGCATTTAATTTCTACCCTTTATTTTATGGTTAGTTGCCTGCCAGTGTGTGTCAGGCCGACTTCCACAGACTGTAGTGTGTCCACTGCCAGTGCCCACCACCACTCATACCGGGTGGCACAGGCATTTAATTTTTACACTTTAGTCTAATTTCAGTTGCTTGCCTGCTGCCAGTGTGTGTCAGGCCAACTTCCACAGACTGTAGTGTGCCCACTGCCAGTGCCCACCACCGCTCATACCGGGTGGCACAGGCATTTAATTTTTACACTTTAGTCTAATTTCAGTTGCTTGCCTGCTGCCAGTGTGTGTCAGGCCGACTTCCACAGACTGCAGTGTGCCCACTGCCAGTGCCCACCACCACTTATACCGGGTGGCACAGTAGCTTACCGATAAATAAGGCATTTCATTTTTACACTTTAGTCTAATTTCAGTTGCTTGCCTGCTGCCAGTGTGTGTCAGGCCGACTTCCACTGACTGTAGTGTGCCCACTGCCAGTGCCCACCACCACTCATACCGGGTGTGACAGTAAATTGCACTGTGCAGACGCAGTGACCGTGGATTAAAACAAAAGAGAGGGAGCCAGCGTTTTTTTTAACCATCTCCCGGTTCGAAAAATCAATTCAATAGATGGACCCCAGATTGGGGACGTAACAGGGATTAAACTGATGAGAATAGTACTACAGAAAATACCACTCATATCTGGTGTGACAGTAAATTGCACGGCGCAGACGCAGTGACCGTGGATTAAAACAAAGGGGAGGGAGCCAGCGTTTTTTTAACCATCTCCCCGTTCGAAAAATCAATTCAATTGACCTTTCGGGGACCCTTGGTGTTGTACGTGGCTGGGTGGAGGAAGAAACCTTCAATGACATCACCGGGACATGGCTAGCTTGGTATCCAACCTTGTGCAAATGGGAAGATTGCGGTTGTGCAAATGGACTGTTTGCGGTTGTTTGCGGTGCATTAAAAGGGGAGTTTGGTCTGTCGATGTCTGTGAAGCGGGCGTAACCCTTACACTACCTGATCGATACAACATCATACCTGATCGTATACACACACTGGATGTTTTAAAGCATGTTATTCCAAACAATTTAGGAATGTTAGTTGATTTATGCCCTTTATGGATTAAAACCCGACTCTGCATCCACTACGTAATTTTCCATGGGAGTTTTGCCATGGATCCCCCTCCGGCATGCCACAGTCCAGGTGTTAGTCCCCTTGAAACAACTTTTCCATCACTATTGTGGCCAGAAAGAGTCCCTTTGGTTTTTAAAATTCGCCTGTCTATTGTCTATAAGTCTATGGCGGTTCACCCAGTTCGCCCATTCACGAACATTTGCGGAAGTTCGCGTTCGCCGTTCGCGAACTGAAAGTTTTATGTTCGCAACATCACTAGTTATTGGCAGCACATCCCTGAGAAAGGCTCTCATTGATTATTATTACCACCTCATTAAGACCGCTGTCAGCACCCTGCATACCCGGGCAAGTGCCAGGGCCTACAGCTCCTGCAGGGCCCACAGCACAGCTGCCAGAGGCCAGAAGCAATGAGCACTTCCATCAATACAGATGGAAGCGCTCATTGCTGGAGCGCTGGCAGCTGTAGTCCTGTCACTCACTGTTCAGCTCCCAGCGCTCCTCCCCTCCTTCAGGCCAGCTGCGCTCTGAATGATGAAGCAGGAAGACTTCTCCCTGTTCCACCATTCAGCCTGCAGGCACGGATTGCTCTGCCGGCATGTGTGGGCGGAGCTGGCAGCACGGTAATCTGCATAGGATCCACCCACACAGTGCTGCAGCGCGATCTGTGCCTGCAGGGAAGAGAGGACTGTGAGTTTCAGGAACGGGACAAGGTGATTTATTTTTTATTTTTTTATTTTAATGCAGAGGTGTCACAGAGGACTTTATTAATATGGAGGGGGCACACAGGTCTTTATTACTGTGGAGGGGGCACAGAGGACTTTTTTACTATGGAGTGGCACAAAGGACTTTATTACTATGGAGGGGTCATAGAGGTCTTTTTTACTATGGAGGGGGCACAGAGGGCATTTCTACTATGGAGGGGGAACAGAGGGCATCACTACTCTGTAGTGGGCACAGTGGGCATTACTACTCTGGAGCAGGCACAGAGGGCATTACTAATGTGAAGGGCCCACAATGGGCATTTCTACTATGGAGGGGGAACAGAGGGCATTACTACTCTGTAGCGGGCACAGTGGGCATTACTACTCTGGAGCAGTCACAGAGGGCATTACTAATGTGAAGGGTGCACAATGGGCATTTCTACTATAGAGGGGGCACAGAGCCAGAGGGCATTACTACAATTAAGTAGGCACAATGGGCATTATTACTGTGAAGGGGGCACAGTGGTCATTATTACTGTGAAGGGGGCACAATGGGGATTTTTACTATGAAGGGGGTACAATGGGGATTATTACTGTGAAGGGAGAAACATTGGGGATTATTACTGTGAAGGGGGCACAGATAGGGCATAACAACTGTGAAAGGGGCACAGAGAGGGCATAACTACTGTGAGGGGGCACACTTATGTACAAAACTACTGTGAAGGTTGTACAATGAGGGCCATACTACTGTAAGGGAGTATTGGGGGGGTTCCAGAGAAAGGACCAGCCCCGGGTGCCAAACACCGTAGGCACGCCACTGAAGCAGGGAACTATTTGCTCCCCGCTCCACCATTGAGCCGCCAGCACTCCACAGCAGCAGCAGCATAATGTCCTCACACATTGTCCTACTGATCTGTGTAGGAGGAGAAGCGGGGTAGGCTGCTGCTGATGGGGAGTGCCAATCATGGGAGGAGTCAGGTGATTGAGGCGAGGAGTATTTATTTCTTGTTGTTTTTACTTCCTGTGAAGGGGGCACATCTGGGCATAACCACTGTGAAGGGGGCACTGGGCACATGTCTTAGCATATCCACCTTAAGAGGGCTCATATCTTGGCATATCTACTGTGAAGGGGCACACATCTTTGCATATCCACCATAAGAGGGCACATATCTTGGCATATCTACTGTGAAGAGGGCACACGTCTTGGCATATCAACTGTGAGGGGGCACATATTTTGGGATATCTACTGTGAAGGGGGCACATATCTTGGCATATGTACTGTAAGGGGGCACATATATTGGCATATCTACTGTGAGAGGGCACATATCTTGGCTTATCTACTGTGAGGTGGCACATATCTTGGCATATCTACTGTGAGGGGGAACATATATGTGAGTAGACCTGAGGGACTGAAACACTGGGTAGAAAATAAAAGTAGGCACATAAGGACTTATTCACATATATCCGCTCTGTAGCATGTTCTGTGTAAGGTATTTAATCTTTAATACATGCAGTTTCATTGCTGTAAGCGTCGTGCAAAATGCCACAAGGGGAGCCACTGAGACTTTATCGTCCAAGAACCCACATAAAACTGGAGCCGGCCCTGCAGCTCCTGTTCCACAGTGGTTATATATGTGTGCAACAGGTGAGTTTATAGACCCTACTTGCTGGCACATATGTTTTTCTGTTCTGCCTATACATTTTCTGTGGAATTGAGGACTTTGTGATGCCCACTCCATTACATTTACTTTGTTGTTTAGCCACAACTTTAGAAGCATGCATGGGGTCATTGTCCATTTAGAAAACCCATTTGCACCCAAGCATTATCTTACTGGCTGTCTTAAGCTGTTTCTTCAATGTCCCCACATCATTTTCCTTTTTCATAATGTCATCTATTTTGTGAGGTGCCATTTGTCCTTCCTGCAGCAAACCCCCCCAACAGCTGCCCCTGTGCTTCACAGTTGGGACGACGTTCTTGGCTTGCAAGCTTCCCCCTATTTCCTCCACATATAACAATGAGCATTAGGGCCAAACAGTTAAATGTTTGTTTCACCAGACCAAAGATCTTTGTCTGTATGCGCAGTTGCCAAGTTTATCCTGTCTTCTTATGGTGTTTTAGGAGCAGTAGCTTCTTACTTGCTAATAGGCTTTTTAGGTCATGTTGATATAGGAGACATTTTACTGTTGATGTTGATACTTTTGTACCTGTTTCCTCCAGCATCTCCTCACCAGATAATTTGCTGATGTCATTATTTTATTTTATTTTTTGCACCAAAGTATTTTCATCTCTAGGATACCGAACTCATCTCCTTCTTGAATGGTATGATGATTGTGTGGTTCCATGATATTTCAATTTGTATATTATCATCTGAACAGATAAACCTGGTGCCTTCAGGCTTCTAAAAAGTGCTCCTTAGGATTTATTAGGCTTGTGAAAATCCACAATTATTTTACTGGTGGTTTGGCTGATTTCTTTTCATATTCAGATGATGTCAAGCAAAGATGCAAGCAGTTCTTGAAGGTATGCCTTAAAATACTGCCACAAATATACGGTACCTCCACTTAACTTAATTTATGTCAATTAGCCAATCAGAAGCTTATAAAGCAATTATATTTTCTGGAATTTTCCAAAATATTTAGGCATGGTCAAGTTAGTGTATGTAAACTTCTGACTCACTGGGAATGTAATGAAAGAAATAAAAGCTAAAAAAAAATCATTGTCTCTAGTATTTTCTGACATTTCACATTCTTGAAATATAGCAGTGATCCTAAATGACCTAAGAGAGGGAATGAGTACTAGGAATAAATGTCAGCAATTGTAGAAAAAAAAAAGAGGTTTCATGAATATGGCTAAGGTGTATGTAAACGTATGACTTCAACACAGTAGGTTTTTATGATTTGGTGCGGGATATCAGAGCAAAAAGCAATGTAAAATCTGGCAGAACTCCGAGGAGAGGTATTGAGATCCTGATTATCCTACACACTCACAGTCACTGACAGCCTTCTGTGTACACACATTGATACAGGGAGAGTGTAAGTGGAGTAATCAGAAGTTGGGACACTTGCATATTTAACTAACATTTTAGTAGGTAAATTAGGGGCATCTAAGCCTCACCCTGAGAACACCCAACCCCATCTGGGAACTCTCACTTATAGGAGAAGTTTATGTAAGCCCACCCCATTTTTGTCCCGGGTTTACCCAAATTTGCTGAAACTGTCTCTGAAAATCAGGGAAAGTCCTGCATATTCGGGACAGTTGGCAACCATGTACTTAGTACTCTACTAGGAATTTTAGCAAAGCTTACTTTGCTGCATTTTTGTTCTCAGAGATTCTCACAGATACTGCACCACTATGATGCAGAGGTATTATATATATATATATATATATATATATATATCATAGAGTGTGAAAGGGTTAGTATATTTGGTTGGACAATTGCTGGTCTTGTTTGTATACTAGTTACAGTGAATACATATGTTCCCTTATGTAATCTCACAGACAGATCTTCTCCTTGTAGTGGTATTTTACACCCTTCCTTTGCTCAGCATCTCATTTTACACATGGCAATCACATCACTAGACACTTGAGTGCCAGGCGCTATGTACAGCAATCTATTTATATTTTTGTCAGACCATTTCCGTGAATGCTGCACACTACCTAATAACATAGCATGCTTCATGCTGTACATACCATACAGGTATGACACAAATTTTCACATTTGAGTTTGTCAGAATGTCATTTGGTTGTCAAACCAATATACAGATCACTTACATGGTGATAACAGTCGTTGTACTGAGCTGTAATATTGGAGCCATAGTACTCCATTCATACATTGCTCTCCTGTACCTATGTATGTATACATTTTATACATATTAATAAAGAAGTCTTTTTCTGTTAGATTCCATAAAATTCTGACAGAAAAACAAATCATGGCATATTCTATTGGATGGTGTATGAGGTATTTTTAACTGAGTATCGATGCTTCTGGAGGTGAATAACCATGTAATACAGCAATGGTAAGTCCACCATACAGTGGGGTAATACTGAGTTAGGAGGAGCAATATATTACTGCATCATGCTGCTTGCACTATGCTGCTAACCTCACAGACCAGAAAAGGCCTCAGTCTTCACGTGGAATTAGGGACAGCGAATATAGGTTTTTACTTTGGGAGCAATAAAAGGGGGCACTATTACCTATTTTGGAAGCATTATAATAAATATAGTCACAAATACCTTTCATTACTTAGAATGGCTTGTTTTGTCTAGGGAGCAATTGTTAAGATAAATAAAATGGCCGCCGTTCTATCAGTACACACAAAACTTGTCCTAATCACACTGGAGGACAAGTTACTTCACCACAATGAGCCATAGTGCTGCCTCATCCTCCTCTCTGCTCTGCTTGTCAGAATACAGGTATATCTCTGTGGTAATGGAGTTGATGAGGAGACATGAGAGGAGGGTGAGATGTGGCTAATGAGCAGCAACAGTCCATTTCCACAGCCCCACATTACCACAGTCCGTCCTCTCTGTACTTCATGTCTCCTCATGAACTAAATTCCCCAGAGATTCAGCAAAAGTCCCTATCATCTGTATTCAGGGTCATAATCCCTGACAAGTAGAGAGGAGGGGGAGGATTAGGCAGCTTTTTACCTTAGTGCTGTAAAGTAACTTGTCCTGCTCTGTGATTAGGACAGGTTTTGTGTGAACTAATGGTACAGCGGCCATTTTGTTTCCCCTGATGATTGCTTCTCCAGACAAATGAGCCAATATAAAAATGAAAGGTATTTGAGAATATATTTATAATAAAGTAATATTTAGGTATTTTCAGTTTCTTAATTCCCGGAGAACCCCTTTAAGCAAATGCAAAGCAGGCTATTACTATTAATAATAGCATTTTCTGTACCAAAACAGCAATAACAAAGGAAGCATTATTACTTTTTAGGAGGCACAAAGGTGGGGATTTAAACTGGGTGGTGGAGACCAAGAGAGTCAGTATTATTTTGTAGAGGAGACAATAGTAGGCATTATTATAATGGAGTTACAAAGGTGAGAATTAATAATGTATGCGTAATACGAGAGGCAATATTTCAGTGTGGTGCCTAAAGGGGGCACTATTAATGTTTGTGGGCACTGTGAAAGTACTGTTACTGTGTGTAGGTGCAAAAGGTGGCACTATTACCATCTGCGAAACTCCATCTGTTTAGTGCTGTCATTTTTTGTATCTGCAGGAATGGGACAAAAGTCATGGTGAGAGAAAGCCTTCCTTCGGGAGTTTAGGCCTAATGTGAAAATTGAATAACTACAATCTGAGAAGACATCACTTGTGAGTCACTGGATGTAACTTAAGTGTAATAACGTATATGGTCTCCAGAATCTACCGCTATAAGGACACTTTAAGGTTTTACCTTGGGACTTCCAAATCCAAGAAGCATCACCTTTTGAATTTACTCTGGTTGCCACAATATTTCATGTATGGGGCCCTGCTTTTATCTTGGTATAGGGTCACACTTTGTCTAAAAATGGCCTTGGCCGTAGAAATTCTGTGCACCTTTATACAGCTTCATGAATACGCCTCTGCCTTGTGCCTTGAGGTCATAAGAAGAATACTTGTTACAAACTTAATTTTAACGTTTGGTGTGAAAGGCATGTGGGTAGAGTCACATGGTCAGGTTTTCTGATGCGGTTTTGGAATTTGAAAAAGAGAAATTGTATCTCTCCTTTATACTTTCTCTCCTGTTATTATTCACTCGTGATTTTGGCTTCCAAAACGGCATCAGGAAACCTGACCATGTGGCTGTGCCATTAAACAAAAAACAAATAGAGAACATATGCTGCTAATGGTATGCAAAAGTGTGAGACAAATGGTAAAAATGGTAACTTCAGTTTAGCATTGACCCAAGGAGAAAAACACAGTTCAACTGTAAAGTATTGCTAGCATAGCACCACATGCCTAAAGTGCAAAGCATAAGCTGTTATATTGAAGCTTTACAATTTGTCAGATATAGTATATTTGAAATTTAGAAGGAGTTACATTCTTAATACACGGTGTATACTGTGCATATAACATAGTGTGCTGCAATAAATCCTGCATATCTGAAATACAGCTACACCTAAAATTATCTATACATAGGATGAGGATCTTTAACTGTCCTGCTTTGATCCCCTTTTATGAGGAGCTATAAATGTTGCAATTAACACATTATTAACTGGTGTCAAGTTTCCTTGTGAATTTCTAATTTATCCTCGAGTGGGGTAGGAAGAATCACAGTGAAATATGCATGACATGATACTTTGAAACTATAGATCAAAGTTCCTAAGTGCCAAATATAAAACTCTGAAAACTTACTCTTGTGTTGTCATTAATCACGACTGCTGGGAGATTTGATGACAAAGATTAAACTATTAAAAAGGTTACTGCTGTGCATCATATTCTTGCAACTGTCATCAAATACTCTGACAACCATTAAAAGGTCAAGAGAGCTGTCTGCTATATAAATGTCTCTTAGTAGATTTCATTGGGAGAACGTTGCTGCAGCTTAATAGCTTCAAGTGTCTGCAGACAAAAATAGACTTAAAGGAAAATGCCACTTCTGCACAACGTATTTATTATGTTCAACAGCTTAAATCTACATCATCCATTAATTTCTTTGAAGAACCTTTGTTGTACTTGTCTTGTATAGATTTTTTTATTGTATATTGTTTTATTCTGCATTCCTATGCCAAGAGAGCATTACATCATGGGAGCTCAAGTTGCAGCTATAACGGTATGGCAACATGGCGACACTGGTCGCACTACATGTCTTGCTGCCAGGATTGCTGAGTAGTGGTGATCCCATAGAAATGAATGGGATTGCAGAGGGAGTTTTAAAAAATTAAGTAGTGCTGGATTTTTTGTGACTCACCCAGCGATACCATTCATTTCTATTGGATCACCTCTATTCTGCAATCCTGGCAGCGATAGATGTTGTGCGACCAGTCTCACCGTGTAGCCAAAAGAATAAAGTCAAATTGATGTCTGTCTAAGGCAGTAACAAACTTTACTTTTAAACGGGTTTGAACAACAAATAAACCCACATTTCTTAAAATCTGCAAAAGAAAAATATTTTTAACCAGTTCAAAACCAGGCCGTTTAAAGATTTTTGCACCTTCTTTTGGTAATACATGGGCCTTTTATTTTTATGTCATTTTTTTTACATTTTATGCTCTGTTTTTCACATTCTTTCATCTTGTTTTGTTAACAGCACTTCGTGCAACTAAAATATTATTTTATTATTTTATTTATTGTGCGGCTGTTCCGTACATTTGGGACCGCAATTTGCGTTCCCCAATGCACGGGCAACGTCCGTGCGACGGCCGGGACGGATCAAAATCCATTCAACTTGAATGGGTCTGTGATCTGTCCGCACCGCAAAAAAATAGAACATGATCTATTTCTTTGCAGTGCGGAGGCACGGACAGAAACACCATGGAAGTACTCCGTAGTGCTTTCTCCGTTCCGCACCCCAGCTCCGGATTGCGAACTTTTACACGGCCGGGCAACAGACGTGTGCATGAGGCCTCATTTTGATATATGGGATGTACGCTCTATGGTGGCTGGTGGCAGGGCTAGAAGCCGCAGTACTGCATGTGGTGGCATTTTTTGCATGAATTTTATAAAGTATGTATATTTTTTTACATTTTGGGCCCCCAATAGGTCACACAAGAACTTTTGGGGACATTTAACGTTACATTTTTCTATATTGCTGATTTCTTCTGTAACTGGGGATAACATAAGGAAACACAGCTCCCAGAAATGTTGTACATCGCTGTAAAACCTCTCTGTAGAGCTGATCTGATAAGACCCAGCAATTCCGCAGACTCCTGGGCCCCAATAATCACATGACCGGAGGGAGCAGCAAGCAACATTTCCGCTTACTGATATCTATACACAACAATCATTGTGTCCTGTGTATAGAGTGAAGGGGAAAGCAGGGTTTTTGAAAAACCATTCCTGCCTCTATGGGGAGCACTGCTGTCACTGACAGCAGGGTTCCTGCTCCCACAGCTGCACGGTTAGTGTTTTAAATTGTCCACCCAGAAATATATGACGAGTACGGTCAGCAAGTGGTACAACTTTTAGTGTAGATTGCTAGAATATGCTACCAATGTGCAATCAGCAGTGGTTCTGCTACTGTGAACCCCATCAGTAGCTAAACTGAAGTGGGAGCAGGAATAAAAAAACAATGCTCTACTTGATCCCCTCTTGGCTCTGCTCTTCGTTTTCAATTACCAATAAGTTCCAAGAGATATGCCACTAATATCTGTAACAAGTCATTTAACTGCTAAAAGTGATTAGTTTACATGAATTTTTAATTTAGTCAAAAACAAAAAAATGCTTTTCAGACGTAGTTAAGTTAAAACATTACTCACTCATCTCTGAGTAAGGCTAGGCTCACAAAAGCGTTGTGAACTCCAGCAGTCTGTTGCCGCCTTGCAGTATTTTTTCTCCATCTGAAAGCCGGCATTTACTCAGGAAAGTGGCCAGATCCCATCCGAATCCCACTATAGTCAAAGCTGATCCAGCGGTGCAGAATGCTAGAGATCACAACGTATTGGTGACCCTAGCTCAGAGGTGTAGCTAGGCTTCCCTACACCCAGGGCAAGGATTAAGATTTGGCCATCTTTGTTCCCCTCACAGTAGTTATGCCCAACTTTGTGCCACCTTACAGTAGGTATACCCTCCTTTGTGCCCCCTCGCTGTAGTTTGCCCACTTTTGTGCCCCCATACAGTAGTATTGTCCTCCTTGTGGCCCCCAGTGCCCTCTTCAGCTCCATGAAAAGAAAAACAGCAATACCTACTTGCTTCCCTGACCTGATGATGTGCTCCCACACACATCAGCGCTGCTGGCTGTCCAGGAGGCACAATAGCCCACCAATCATTAATATTGGGTTTGAAACCAGTCACTAATCTGGTGCAACTTATTTTGAGAGAAACAATAGGACTGTATGGGTAAAAATCCAACTAATTCAAAAACATCTGCTTTTGAGGGAGACCAGAGATGTCAGGGAACCATAGATCTGCTAAGGTCCCCCAACAAAAATTGAATATTTATTATCAGCTCTTTATCATGTGCATTAATTCCTTAACACTTGCTTGAGAAAGATAACCCATTGTTTGTTTAACACAATATAGAAAATAATCTGCCAGTAGAAACTATAAAAGAAGTGCATAGTCAACAGGGACCAGATATAATCAGACATGTTTTCCATGTCAATTTTATTCTTAATGTCTTAATGTACCTTAATCTATCTTTTATTTGCAAACCACATTAAATTGATAAAGCTATATTGTTATGAGAATGCTCTGCTTATCTATGCAATTGGAGCCACTCATTTTAACCCAGGCAACCGGTGTCAGTGTCAAGAAATATCTAAACATCATAATTTAAGAGAATGTCTTAAGGCAACAAAAGTTTCTCGTAATTCTTTCTCTGCTGATTTGTAGCATAGTGAATTATTTTTCTCCAGTGAATTACAGTCAGTCTTTCACTTAAATCTCATACATCTTTAAGACAGTGTCTCAGATGGGTCATGGTACAAACTGAACCTAATTGACATCACTGAATGTCCTATCATATCAATCTGCACTGTTTATTTGTGCAAATCAACTTTCTTTAACTACTACTATAGTCACAAAATTTATAATTTGATCTTATTTTGTACAATGTAAGACATTTAGTATTCAGTTTGGCTAAATACTGAATTTGGGATACATATACTTATACAGAACATGTTTATTACAACTGTAGGTAGGGACAGACAATGACAGGGAGCCCTAAGGCTAGAACTCAGCCTGCTTTCCCTAGCTACTTGCAGTACAAGCTCTAGATAGCTAGAACCCAACTGTTTGACAGTCCCTACACTATTTAGGTGCAAGGGGACTAACAAACACAGACAGACAAACAAAATACCAGAGTCACACGTGAGTCAAAACCAGATAAGCTATGCAGTACCAAAAGAGAGACAGATAGTAGTTAGAAGACAAGCCGAGGTCAGAGAAACGAGCAACCCAATAAGCACAGGAACAAGGAACCAGGAACACAGCTAGTGAGTCAAAGACTATCATTACCACTGATGTATGGCCAGGAAGGGGTTTAAATAGAGCACCAAGATCCTGGATCAGAACCTGAAGTCAGAAACACTGGCACACAGTAATAGAGCAGCTGAGTGTTAATTTCCCCCAGCACATGCCCACTGCAGGGAGAAACAGAGCATTGTATCCTGTTGCTAAGGATGCTATCGCGTCAACAGGGGGCATGGCAAAGCAGCACATCTCTCCCATCACCACTGTGTTGTTGTAGGGGCCAGCTCCTAGAATTACGTCTCAATACTGCATTTTTAATAATAGGTTTACATTGACTGCGATTACTTCTTCCAGCCACCAGATGTCGCTATGGCTTTGAGTAAAACAGTTGAATTGTTTTTTGGTTCTCAGAGGACAGGAGAGAACAGGAAGTTCCCGGGATTGGAGTCCCAGGTGTGTGTGTGTGTCCTGTAAGCTCTGAGGCTGGCTGCCATGTCAGGAGCCAAGCTGAGAGACTAATGATGAGACACGGGCCCTTACTGATGGAGTCCTGAGAAACTGGCTATGTATGGGACAGATCAAGATAGGATCTGAAGTGAAGTGCTGCAGCTGTAATCAAGAGAGAGAGGGGAGCAGGCCACACGCTGAGACAAGCAAACGATCGATTCAGAAGCCAGAGGACACGTGCCACCACATTCCAGACAAGACAAGCATCAACCTCGTGGGAAAAGACTACATCACAGACCTCTACTCAGATAACTCCAGAACTGTGAGCACCGGTGCTAATCCACGGTAGGGTATAGAGCAGGTTTCATTAATCAGAGATTTGTAGAAACGCGCCCTGGTTAGCGGGGATCAGACAGGATTATAGAAAAGGAGAGTAGCCTGTATTTCTATCTGCATGCTTATTGGAAAGCATTTGTTATACTACGTTTCAAATATCCTTGTTGGTGTTAGTACTTATGTTGGTTAAAAGATGGCTGGACAATGCATCATAAACTGATAGCAAAAAATAGGAAAAGGGGCTCATTCCAAAAAAATGGAATGAAAGAAGCTCTTAGTGCACATTTTTGTTCAAAAGTATGTTGGGCCCAAGTACCACGTCACGGCGGCTTCCGCACAAGGGTCCCTAACATTACAGATACTGCCTCTCATGGACTTACCAGTCTCCTTTCATTCAGGGCACTGCAGGAACCAGCTAAATTGCTTTTGTGCTGAAAAGTCCCAGGTACTTGGGCGTTGCTCAGTCCAAAAGAGGCGCCACCCTCAATATATACTATAAGACAGAGTTAAGACTAAGCAAATATGTATCTACATTCACAAGTGCATAGCCATAAGGCAAACAAGGTTGGTTAAAAGATGGCTGCACAATACATCATAAACTGATAGCAAAAAATAGGAAAAGGGGCTCATTCCAAAAAAATGGAATGAAGGAAGCTCTTAGCACACATTTTGGATCAAAAGTATGTTGGGCCCAAGTACCACGTCACGGCGGCTTCCGCACAAGGGTCCCTAACATTACAGATAATGCATCTCATGGACTTACCAGTCTCCTTTCATTCAGGGCACTGCAGGAACCAGCTAAATTGCTTATGTTCTGAGAAGTCCCAGGTACTTGGGCGTTGCTCAGTCCAAAAGAGGCCCCACCCTAAATATATCCTATAAGACAGAGTTCAGACTAAGCAAATATGTATCTACATTCACAAGTGCATCGCCATAAGTTGTTAGTACTTATGTAATCAAAGCTGTTGTTGTTTGGCTAATTTAGCTATTTTTGACTATATTCTTATAGACATATGCCTAGTGAAGTGAATGTGAGCTGAGTTGCAGTAACCTGGAATGGCCACTACACATTCGATTGAGCTTTGCTTCCTTTTACAAACAAAGAGCTAGTTGCAGTCCTGTTTTACAGTCTAGGGCAGCGCTAAAGCCTGACCATTAGTGCTGGTGACGTTATTGAGAGCCTGGTACATCACTGGAACTCCATGAAATGCCTTTGCCCTGCCCCATCCAGCGCATTTCATGCTCTAATGCTCATAACAGGGGGCTGCCTGGGTGAAATTGTGAGTATGCCCGTATTCATCTTTGAACCCGGACAACCGCTTTAACTAAAATAAATAACATCTGGCCAAAATCTATGTTACTATGCCCATTGTATTCTATGTTATATTCTCTGCAAATGTTGATTAAACCATTCAGTATTAGTTTAAACTTATATAAAGCCCATTGAGATACAAAAGAATGCAGAAGATAAAACTGCAACAAACTGAAACAATTTTCCTTACAATGTTTGTTTTTCTGTAGCTATTAGAGAACACTCATGGGATATGCAAGCAAATGGAACTTTAGCCTTGGTATAGAGAAAAAGCCAAGATTCTCAGAGAACTAACAAACCAGAAGTGGATTATCATTTGTCAGACATTTCTTGCCATTAGGCTGAATCTAAAGCTAGTGAAAACAGCAATATCTAGAGAATTATGATACATATAAATTATGTAGTTCATTACAATATAACTGTAGAACTACAATATTATGGACAAGCACAAAACAAAGGAAAATTATATGGTGAAACATGTCTAAAATAAATTCTAAAAATACATCCTCTGATTAATCCTTTCCTGACCAGTACAGTGGAAGTCTAGGCTTTAAAATTGGTACCCGCTCACAAGCACAGCAGGCACCATAGCTACCAGGTTTTTGTTATTTTAAACAGCAGACACCAAGGGCTATTGTCTACAATCAGCGATAACGCCGATCATCAACATTTAACCCCTTATATTCCCACGGTATCAGAAACGCAAGACTCAGAAGCACTCAGGTAATCCGGGGAGCTGTTCATTCACTGTGAAAGGCCTGAGCCTGCTGGAGACTATCAGGCGTTTCACAGGTATATGTAGGCCTGCAGGTAGCAGCATTACATTAGAATATACTGAATCTTGTAATAAACTCACATAATCCTAAGTGATATCAATAAAAACACAAAAACAAAAACAGATTGCCCCACAAAAAAATGATCCCCCACACAGCTCCATGAACTTAAATATAAAAAGTTTTAGCGGTCAGCATATGGCGATAAAATCTAAAAATTACAAAAAGTTTTTTCTTTTTTCAGTATTAAAATACAAGGAAAACTATGTAAATGTGGTATTGTTGTAATCTTAGAGCCCCAGCGAATGAAGGGCATGGGTACATTTGGCTGCATATGGAACACCATAAAAACAAAATCCATAAAACTGTGATTAAATTTCATTTTTTTCCAATTCCACCACATTTGCCATTTTTTTCTCCAGCATGTAATAATAAATGGCGCCATTAGAAAATACAACTTGTCCAGAAAAAGCATGTAAAAGGAAATATAAAAAAGTTATGACTCCAGGAACACAAGGAATTAAAAATGAAAATGCAAAAATGGAAAATTGCAAGATCTTGAAGGGGTTAAAGCAGTCCGTAAGCTCTTAAATAGTTCCCCATTAACCTTTAAAAAGCGCTAAAAATTTGGCATAAAAAATGAATGAAAATTGTTTAACCCCTTCCCGACTGTCCCACGAAAATTTACGTTTGCATAGCTGTCAAATGCCTGCTTTTTTAAACAGCAGACTCCCTGGACTAATGTATGCAAATGACGATAATGTTGATTGCATACATTTAACCTATCAGATGCCGTGGTCAAATGTGACCATGGCATCTGGGAAATTAAAGACTAGGCGCACATGCTCCTGACCTTGTACGAGCTCCTCCCAGTGAGGTTTGGGGGAGACAGATGCACTGTTCAGCAGGAGTGGTACAGGACTGCCACACATTAGCTCCTATGGAGCCCCTAAAAAGTGTAAAAAAAAAAGAAAACATTTTTAAAAATACAAAAATTATACAAATTCAAATCACCCTCCCTTCCCCAAAATTAAAAATACATAAATAATTTCAAAAGTTAACATCATGGGCCCAATGGCCCATTCTGCATTTTTTAGTCAATTCCTCTCCCACAAAAAAATTGAATTATCATACGCACACCAGATTGGTATCAATGAAAAGTACAGATTCCCCTGCAAAAAATAAGTCCTCAAACAGCTCCGTACACATAAAAAAAAGTTATGGGGGGTCAGAATATGGCAATGCAAAGAAAAGAATTTGTGTTTTCCAAAGATTATACATTTTTTTCAGTATTAAAATGAAAAAAAAACTATACGTATGTGGTATTATTGTAATTGTACTGTAATTTTTTTATAATTCCACCTGATTTGGAATTTTTTTCATGCTTCCTATCACATTGTATACAACTGTAAATGGTTCCATTAGAAATGACATCTTGTCCCACAAAAAACAAGCCCTCATACGGGTATGTGAACGAAAAAATAAAAACATTATGGCTTTGGGAGGGCTGGGAGTAAAAAAAAAAAAGAACATGAAAAAAATTGAAAATCTCCAGGGCTTAAGGAGTTAAATCAAGTTTTAATGTTTTTAAAGTTGGTGTTGGTGTTTTTTATTTTCCATCTCCCTAACTATACCAAAATTCTGCAATTTTCACACTGGTCACTAGGTCTGATAGCATTTTGAGGATTTTTATTCTGCTTAATTCATTTTTCTTTTTTCGTGTTTTGGTGCCTCACAACCTGGAATTAATATGGATTGTTTGAGGATTTGCATCATGTAATTTACAGAACATGCCCACAACTTTGAAGATGTTTTTTTTTTTTTATTGTGAAGCAAACAAATAGGACAAAATAACAGAAAAAGTCAATGTGCATAACTATTCACCCCCCTAAAGTGAATTTTTTGTAGAGACACCTTTTGCGGCAATTAGAGTTGAGCGAACTTGTGTTTTAGGTTCGGCTTCCAAAGTTCGGGTTAGGATTATTGAAGCATCCCGTTATGGATTCCGCTAGCACGGACCATAACGGAATTTGGAATACATACGGGGATTCTTCAATGAACCCGAACCTTGGACAACACGAAGGACCTGTGGTGACGTCACCGTCATGTGATCAGTGCAGGGGGCATGGCTCAGTACTGGATTGGATAAGAGGTGGTAGCCTACGACCTCTTATTCAATCCAGTACTGAGCCACGAACCCGAACTTTGGAAGCCAAACTTAAAACACAAGTTGGCTCAACTCTAGCGGCAATCACAGCTCCAAGTCGCTTTGGATAAGTCTCTATGAGCTTGCCACGTCTTACTACTGGGATTTTTGCCCATTCCTCCTTGCAAAACTGCTCCAGCTCCTTCAAGTTGGATGGTTTGGCTTGTGAACAGCAATCTTTAAGTCTGACCACAAATTTTCTATTGGATTGAGATCTGGTCTTTGACTAGACCATTCCAACACATTTACATGTTTTCCCTTAAACCACTCAAGTGTTGCTTTAGCAGTGTGTTTGGGGTCATTGTCCTGCTGGAAGGGGAACCTCCATCCTAGCCTAAAATCATCCACAGAGTGGTACAGGTTTTTCTCAAGAATATCCCTGTATTTAGCACCATCCATCTTTCCCTCAACTCTGACCAGTTTCTCAGTCCCAGCTGCTGAAAAACATCACCACAGCATGATCCTGCCACCACCATGTTTCACTGTGGGGATGTTGTTCTTTGGGTCATGTGATGAGTTGGGTTTGCACCAGACATAGCGTTTTCTTTGATGGCCAAAAAGTTCAATTTTAGTCTCATCAGACCAGAGTACATTTCTCCATACATTTTGTGAGTCTTCCACTTGCCTTTTTGCAAACTCACAACGTGCATTTTTGTTTTTTGCTGAAAGTAATGGCCACTCTGCCATGAAGCCCAACTCTATGGAGCGTACGGCTTATTGTCGTCCTATGTACAGATACTCCAGTCTCTGCTGTGGAACTCTGCAGCTCCTCCAGGGTTACCTTAGGTCTCTGTACTGCCTCTCTGATTAATGCCCTCTTTGTCCAGTCCGTGAGTTTTGGTGGGCGGCCGTCTCTTGGTAGGTTTGCTGTTGTGCCATGTTCTTTTAATCTGGTTATGATGATATATTTGATGGTGCTCCTGGGGATCATCAAAGATTTGGATATTTTTTTATAACCTAACCCTGACTTGTACTTCTACAACAACATTGTCCCTTACTTGTTTGGAGAGTTCATTGGTCTTCATGGCAGTGTTTGGTTAGTGATGCCCCTTGCTTAGGTGTTGCAGCCTCGGGGGCCTTTCAAAAAAGGAGTGTATATGTAATGACAGATCATGTGACACTTAGATTGCACACAGGCGGACATCATTTCACTAATTATGTGACTTCTGAAGGCAATTGGTTGCACCAGAGCTTTTTATGGGCTTCCTAATAAATGCCAATTTTATGTTTTCTATTTCTAAACAATAGTTTTATTTATATATTTTTCTCATTTCACTTCACCAACTTAGAGTATTGTGTTCTGATCCATCACTTAAAATTCTGATTAACAAAACACTGAACTTAAGGCAGTAATGTAACAAAACACGAAAAAGTCATGAGGGGTGAATACTTTTGCAAGGCACTGTAGATAGCACAGGATCCATCATTCACAAGAGAAGATGTCACAATATATCTACTCCCTGCTCCCTTACAGAGCATGCCTAGAAAACTCTCCCATAGAAGTACTTGACTCCCCTACAGGCTATTTGCCTATGAGCCACGGTGGCTGCTGTAAAGCATATCTTTAAATGCTGTAAATAGCAGCTCAGACAAGATGGCTGCCCACATAATCATGTACAAAAAAAACCTGAATAAATTATCAGAAAGGCTTCATATACATGACAAATTATGTTCACATGGAGACCAACACTACTGCATTATATAGCTGACATCAATTTGCATTTGTTTTTTTCAATTAATTATTACATGACCCCGACAATCCTTTGCCTCTCTTTCATTACTCCTTGACTCTAACGATAAAAAAATCCTGGTCATGACTGATGTTGTAAAAAATTATCACATGTTATTATATTATCAGCGTTATTTTACCATTAAATATAACAGAATCTGAAATGGAGGCTCCAAACGTAGCCTCTAACACAGATGTCAGTGGAGCCTTAGAAGGTTCTTCTCCCTAAAATTATATTATCAGAAGAATTCTTCAGTTGAACTCAACAGAAAGCAGTGAAACTAATCATCAGAAATTTCCCAACATACTGTATGGGTTTAAGAATACTTTCAACTCCAGTATTACAGATGTATAGACTGTTATGACATCGCCACTATCATCAAGCCAGAACCAAAGCTGAGCACTCCAACTCTTATGCTAACAGACATTTCACAGACCTGAAGCTCACTGATAAGACATAGTTTTATTCAGCAAAACTTTACAAATGAGGGCACTTTTTTTTTTTAAAGGCGTCAATCATCGGCAATAAGAGAAGTCAGGGAGATGGTTCTGAGCGTCTCTTGACCTCAGATCTATACATAAGATTAATTCTATTTCACACATGAAAATATGTGGCTAACTTTATCTTAACCACAGAAAGTATTACTGCTTCACTAATCCCAATATCTTAGAGCCTGCCTTATATGCAAAACATCTCTAATGAAAGCCAGTGCGATACTTAACAAACGAAAAAATACTATTTTCACTTTTTAGAAAACTGAGTAATTTGAATGTCAATCCTTTATTGCAACAAGGGCAAATTCTCTTTGCGTGAAGGATATGAGGTCTTTATAAATATGTATTGCAAGGGATCAATGTCACCTACTGAAGATAAACTTTTTTACGGAAATTGTAATTTTATGTATTTATATCATTATAAAGTTTATGATAAACCAATAAATAAAAAAGCAGCACTATCCCATAGAAAGTAGATTTGAGAATGAGGGCACCAGCAACTATGATCCAGATTGAAGATCAAACCATAAAGATAAAGAGGCACATTTATTAGTACCAGCTTTTCAGGCGCCGGTCTTAATAAAGCCCTATAGCTGGTGATGGATCTGCCAGAGTTATGAAGAGGTTCTTTTCATAACTTCAGCGCATCCTCACCGCTTCTATAAGTAAGACAGCTTCCTTTTTGTACATCTAAAAGAGGCGTAGAAAATGGTGAATGAGAAGTGCCTCCCGACCCAGCTTCTTCCCTGCCCAAGCTATGCCCACTTTTTTAGATCTGGCATGAGTGGGGTGAAGTCACAGATAGCACCCATCTGCGCCTAAAATACGCCTAATTTAGGCGTGTTTCAGCCTAGTAAATAACCCCCAAAATCCGCAATCCTGGTAATAAAGTACAAGAAACAAGCAATGTTTCAGTCTTGTCACAGGACTTTTTTCAAACCAAACAGTATTGACATGACAATTAATTAATTTATACCATGTGTATAAGTGATATCATCATAAATTTGCATAATTAATGTGACATAAAATCAGAAGAACCCCGAAGAAAATAATGTAAAAATGATTAAAACGATACCATTAAAACCCAACTATATACAATCAGTGGCGAATTACAATAGTGCATTCGAGTCGGCATCCCCAGGCCCAGCGCCACTGGGGGGCCCAAAGCCAACCCAAATGCCAAAATACTGCGGCGGGGCACGGGAGTGTGTAGTTCCTCGCCCCGCCGACGATCACCACCATAGGCTTCAGGCCTAGTAGGCCTGAGGCCTATGCGGTAGTGAAATCCCAGAGCAGGCGGGCGTGATTACATCATCGCACACCCTTGCTGGGACGCAGCACTGTGACGTGTGCGCGGCTGCCTCATCCAGCCTTCCTTTGCGAGCAAATTTTTTTTTTTTTTATTTGTCTACTTTGGGGGACATGGGGGGTGGGGACACACAGGAAGACATATTAGTGAAAAGACATAAAATACATCATGGGGAAATTACTATATTCGGGCTTAATCGGGGCAAATTACTATGTGGGTAGAAATTATTATGGAAGGATTACTATGTGGGGGCTGTGTGGGGCTAAATTATGATGGGAGGGACTACTATATGGGGCAGTGTGGGGGCAAATTACTATGTGGGGGCAGTGTGGGGGAAATTACTATGTGGGGCAGTGTGGGGGAAATTACTATGTGGGGCATTGTGGGGAAAACTGCAGGAAATTACTGTGGGGGGGAAGTGTGGGGGAAATTACTGTGTGGGGGCAGTGTGGGGGAAATTACTATGTGGGGGCAGTGTGGGGGAAATTACTATGTGGGGGCAGTGTGGGGGAAATTACTATGTGGGGCAGTGTGGGAGAAATTACTTTGTGGGGCAGTGTGGGGGAAACTACTGTGTGGGAGCAGTGTGAGGGAATTTGCTAGCTGGGGGCAAATTACTATATGGGGCAGTGTGGGAGAAATTACTATATGGGGAACGTGTGGGGGAAATTACGATGTAGGGGCAGTGTGGTGGAAAATACTATGTGGGAGAAATTACTGTGTGGGGGAAACAACTGTGTTGGGGCAGTGTGGGGGAAATTACTATGTGTTGGTAATTTACTATATGGGGCAGTGTGGGGGAAATTACTATGTGTGGGAAAATTATTATATAGTGCAGTATGCGGGAAATTACTATGTGGGGGCAGTGTGGGGGAAATTACTATGTGGGGGCAGTGTGGGGGAAATTACTATGTGGGGGCAGTGTGGGGGAAAATACTAATTTGGGGCAGTGTGGGGGAAATTACTGTGTGAGAGAAATTACTGTGTGGGACAAACTACTATATGGGGGCAGTTTGGGGGAAATTACTGTGTGGGGGCAAATTACTATGGGGGGATTACTATGTGGGGGCAGTGTGGGGGAAATTACTATATTGGGGCATTGCTATTGGGGAGGCACTGTAGAGGCAATTCTATTTTTTATTGGGGGACACTATACAGGGATTATTGCCTGGAGCACAATAGCGTATTATTAATGGGGGCACTCTAGGGGACAGTATAGCTGCTGTAGACACTATAGGGACATTTGGGGTAATTTATCAAACCGGTGTAAAGTAGAATTGGCTTATTTGCCCATAGCAGCCAATCAGGTTGAAACATTCTTTTTTATAGCTCTTTAGTAAATCCAGTTCTACTTTAAACCAGTTTGATAAATGACCACAATGATGTCTATTAGGGTCGATATTTTTTAGCAGTATAGTACCTGGGGCATTGGGGAGCACAACGGGCACAGTATTGGGATAGGCAGCAGGATGACACTATGAGGACACCAGGATGGGGAGGTTGATGGAGAAATTTAGAAATCTAATATGTCTGTGTTACAAACTCTGTAGAGACGAGATGTGGCTGAAAGAATTTGCCATGGCGGTCTGGGTCAAATGGAGGAGAAGAGGAAAGAGAACGTCTACATGACAGGAGATGTCACTGGATGTGGGAGGTATGTGGTGCTGTATTCTCCATGTCTTTTTTATTATAATTATATGTATTTTAAGTTTGGTGACCACATTTTTCAGTTTACCACAAATTGGGGTAAATTGGGGTATTTTTTTTAGTCTGAAGATGTCATATGACCTGGGAAAAGTTTGTGGCACACACGAAGCACCGCAGCCTCTTCATACAAAAAAAAAAAAAAAAAATGGAGGGAGGGACCCAAGTTGGGTAGACAGCCTCGGGCCTATCATGCACTTAATCTGCCCCTGTATACAATAGTCAGTGTGACCAAATATGTACACAAAGAGGTGTTTAATATCACAGGTACGCTCAATAAAATTATAGGTGGCAGAAGCATCATGTCACTCACCAAACAGAATATTCAAAAATAATTATACACCACTTGCGTCATCAGCGTGTCCGGATGTACAAAGCACATGCCCAGCGTACTCAAATCCAGACTGTGCATGTTCATGACATGATCTTTGCTCTAGACATAACAGGAGATCACAAAAAAGGAATCACGGTAGAACAATATATTGCAGATGCCCCGCACAACTAGCACAAGCGCAGTAGTTTCAATAGCAATCCACACAATAGTTACTTTGGGAAAGATTTGTCTTTTTATGTATAACTTTGATGAGTGATTCCAAACTTTTAAATAGTAGTGTATACACTGTACTGTAAAGTCATCATATTCGGATCTGATGTAATGTAACAAGCAAAGAGATAAGATCAAGACAAAGCCATCAGTTTCTTGTGCAGGTACTTATATATACGATATGATCACTGGTAAATTGTGCAGTTCAATGAGTAAACTAAAAGTTAAACATTTCCATTTTTTGGGTGCATTCATACTAAAATCCTTCTCTTGGCCTCGGTATGTATAAAATTACTCTCTAAAAGCAAAGCACATTGGAAGCCAAGAGCAGTGAAAGGACTGGGCATTTAAACGCCTGTATCCAGCAGACACTGTAATAATTTTCTAAGAGCCATCTGTTATACAGATCAGAGCTGCTGGAATATTTCATAGACACCAGCACTATAAAAGTTCTTCCCAATGTTAAATGTATTTAAGAAGCCAGCAATACTCCATGAACCTGTTATTGACTTTAACTGTGATGATGCCATTGTTATACAACCATTAAAGTATGACGATATAGCAGCAGATGCTAAGAGGTGTGAAGACTTATTTGACATACAGATTGTAAGACCAACCCATTTGTATTTTTTTTTTTTTTACATCGGAAATATATTTACATAGCAAAAGAAGTGTCTCCAAATTTAGATGAATTGTCATTGGTCCCACAGGTTGAGGGCTGGATTACAGAGGGAGGAAATGGCTCAAAAGGAGTTACTGGAGGTAGCAGAGCCTTTATCCAAGATTATACCTAGGAGTCTCTAACTCTCTAACAATTTTGATCTGGCCCTATGGAAGTGGGGCAATGTTGAGGAACACCTGATCATCACTTTTGTCCTTCGTCCTAGTTTTTATTTTGAAAACCAACAATATGGAAAGATTCAACCCCATTCAGTCAGGTAGTGTTGGCCCTGCTGTTTGAAATTATACCTGTCTTGTGAAAATAGGTTGCGATGTTCCCAAGAGAGAGACATGACCAACACTGGAAAGGTTCTGAGGTATACTGAAGAGACAGGCCACACCCCTAGGGAGCCGCAACTGATTTTCACAATACAAGCATCATTTTAATCTGCAGAGTCAACCTCAACATGCAGTATCTCTGATGTAGTAGGTTTGATCCTGCTGACAGGTTCTATTTAGTGTTAAAAGAGTTGGTATACTTAGATTGTCTTTTCACACAAAAAAGTTATTTTTTCTGCATCTCTGCAAAAGAAGACTTTCTTATGCATTACATCTATAAACAGGGTCTTTAAATGTGTAAATCTTTGTACTCCTCTTCCAAATTAAATATATCCTATACCCTTTTTGAGGTAATACAATTTTCTAAATAGCATATGTTTGTTTGAATATAGAATTTCTCCATCTAAAGAATTCAATGTTGACATGAACCCAGGCCTAATAATACAAAGTACTACCTCAAACAGAAATGAGCCGAGAATCTCAAATTTACAAAATAAGCATACCATTAGCACCAGAATATTTTCTATTGCTATAGCATTATTGTACTTCATTTTGTTTGCAGAGTGCTGTTGCATTGTGTTTTTTTCTTTGTGTTTCTAGCCATGGCAGCGTACACCTGCGCATTGGGATGTGCTGACTGACCCACTTTTTCTTTGTAGATAGATAGATAGATTTGCATGACAGTGTATATGAAACAGGGCCTAAAAGATTGTTTTCAGAAAGTTCTGAAGAATTGGTCAGTATTGATCAACTCAAGTTCAAGGTTCATTTTGGAGATCAAAAACATCTAAAGTTTGTGGTTAGAATCTGTTCGGTTTACTGGGATTGATCTTTGTAAATAAAAAGCATTTACAAGGAGCATCTTTTTAAACCAATGACAATCATAAGAATCACGTGAATTAACATACATATGCTGCTCTATCATAGCAGCATATGTACTATAAATGTCACTACAAACTGTTTTTCCATTTACAGACGATAATTATGGATTTTTTATAGATGTTATTGGGATCAGACCTTATGTTGTCTAAAGTTAGCCATAAACATGACAATGATAAGCCACATTGCTTTTGAACATTCATCTGCGGGATTGTTTTCATGAACAATCCCACCAGCTACATGCCAGATTAAAATGGCTGACCAGGGAGTCAGTTTAAAAAAAAAACTAGTTCCCTGGCCCTTGAGTACAATGGCAAATGATCAGCCTAGCCTGTCTGGTCATGATATACACAAACAGTTTAGGTCATCTGTGAGAGAAATTTTCCAACCAGCTTATGTCATTTTTGGTGGACAAAAGTAATGCCATTTTTGGTGGACAAAAGTAATCTGTCAGCCATTGCAAACATTGAAAGAAAGATCAAACATTCCCAGAAAGACCTTTTGTCTATTGCCTGGTTTCATTGAACATGTACTGCCAATTTGAACAACTGTAATGGCCAAACTGGACTAAAATGTGTAATATGGAAACCCTTCTTATGAATGATAACCTGTCATAAGTGTGGACCTAGTCTAGAACTGTCACAAGCCTGGATCATTTAAATACCCCAATGAGCACGCGCTTCGACCTTTATTGCAAGCATAAAAATGCTTTCTGGTTGGCGGCATATCTACCCTTGTAAAGGGGATTGCACTAACGATTGCCCCATTCCCCATACAGCATCTATTGGCCATTGTGCAGGTTTTTTAAGCAAGCAAGGATTGACTTGCTTTATTGTTGATCAGTGCCCATTAGGGCCTAACATCTAGCCTTCTAAAAAGACCCATGTGCTCATCTCCTAACTTGGTCAGAATTACAAGCCTCATTTCTCCTTCTACCATACATCCAATGGTAGGGATTTCCCTATTCCACACCAGATGAAAACACGTTTTGTGTTTTATAGCTAGTTAAATATGTAAAGAAGTTATTTTTATTACTAATAATCTTAATAATATCTAATAATTACATCCTGTCTGAGCTTTTGGCATTATAAATACTAACATAGTAAATTTTCTATGTGAATCTGCGGTTCCTTACATCCACCCCTGTAGGTGTTGTCATTTTGAGCTACTATTTTTGATCCCACAAAATAAACCATACCTTCTATGCTGTCTAATTCACCAAACACACTAAAATGGCCAAGCCTCTGTGATGTGGTAAACCTCCCACATGGACATATGTTATTCTTCCCAAAGCTCATTTCCCTGCTTTGGCCAATGCAGAAATGTTCTTCATATGATCTCCTCCTGGTAGGAGTTTAGTGATGTGAACCTAGCAGGAAGCTGTCATTTGTAGCCCAGACTTGCAAGCTGCTCATTCTTCAATGCTAAAAAAAAACCTCTTGCCTGGTATTTATATCAGAAGTTCATATACTTAACATTTGTCATGGCCTTAACCTTCACATGACAAGACATTTTTACACTTGCTGGTTAAATATAACACACAGCAATGTACTCTCGCTAAGCTGCAGTAAAATTTCAGCTTAGTCTAACTGATGAGTTTTTAAGTGTCCCATACGAATGTGGCACAAAGCAATTTTCCTCTCTAAGAGATACATGTGATCTTCAGTTATTCTAAGCAGGTTTAACATGTTCCCTAGTATGCAACACTATGTTTGATATTGGTGGTTGTTAATCTCTCCATTTATATATATGTTTTTTTTTTTCTCTATCTGCCATCTATGTACGGTATCTATGTATCTAGTCAATTGGCTTGAATGACCTTTGCTCTCCCTTGGATATGTCTTGCCACGTACAGCCATCTAGTAGTGACAAGGGTCTTTTCTGATAGATATCCATTACTCTAATATAAATTTATTTTACGTACAACAACAATGTGTTGTTGTTTTTTCAACAGTTTAGTTTTAATGAGAATTTTCAAAAATACAAAACAGAAGAAAATCTGCAATAGCCACGTAGGCCTAAGGAACAGTAGGCAAGGGCAAACTGCAAAATATAGCTTATAATCAACAATATTGTATCTATAAGCTGGCAAAGCCACCCTTAACGGGGCAAACCGCTCAACATCATGTCAAATAATATAGAGCTATTATGCAATATATTATGAAATATAATAGAAGCCATAAGGAGATCCATAGAGGATCACGTCAGCAATTAGAGAGTGAATGAAAGAAAAGGAGAATAACAAAAGAGAAAAGAAAAGAGAATAAAGGGGGGGGGGGGGTCGAACAGGGAAGAAAGGACCAGAGGGAAGAAGGAAAAGGCAGTAATAGATGTGCAATCATTTCTAGGAATGATTAACTCCTGAAGAGCAGGCGACTAATTGGATCTAAGTGTCCCGAAGCAAAGTCGCGAAATCCATACTTGCTTTTAAAGCAAGCCAAGGATCTGATGTATTCTCCACCATCAAAAATCTGCATTCTCTCCAACAGGTGCACCTCCACCATCCAATCCTTAATAGAAGGAAGAGTAGATGACTTCCAGCATCTAGGAAGTACGGTGCTTATAGCTGAGAATAAATAATAAAGTAGGGAGCCCAGCAGGAGAGAAAGCAGTGCAATCTGGGGAGAAGGTGTGATACGCTTCCCTGATACTTAATGGTAAATTTAAAATATGTGCTGTCAAAAAGGTTGAATGGATGAGCAGGACCACCAGATATGTAGCATATTCCCTACCTCATTGTTGCAACACCAACAGAACTCCGAGACATCAGGATAGTAAAGTAGGGTATCTGGGAAACTATATCATCTGGACAGGAATGTGTAATTCTTCTCCTGAGCCGCACATGCTGTAGGCATCTTGTGAGATAGTAGATACATTTTTTCCCAGTGTGCATCTGAAAGGCATAACCCCAGTTCAGATTCCCAGGAAGAAATAAAAGTGGGCACTTCACTTGCTATTAGAGATGAGCGAATCGAATCCCACAAAGTGGAATTCGATCCGAATTTCAGTATAAATTCGATTTGCCTCGAAACTAAATTTACTCGTGTTTCGTGTCAGCGAATCGATTTAACCTGAAATAGTGTAAAAAACAAAAAAAAATCATACTTACCTCCTCCATTTGCTCGCGACGGGCCGCCAGCCTCCATCTTGATTGAAGATCTTGTGCGAAATCCCGTTCGTCGTGACCCAAGATGGCAGCGGCCAGCTTGTCTTCGAGCAAATGGAGGCGGTAAGTTTGTTTAAATTTTTTTTTTATGTTCATTTCACACTGTTTTTACACTCAGATGCCGCGATTATGTATGAATGCGGCATCTAAGGGGTACAATGACGGGGACGGCGCTATCGCAGCTCCCTGTCATTGCACCCGCTACTTAAAAAAAATACGTTTTGCAACGAAGTTGTTCGGCACAAAGCAAATTTCAGCCGAATTGAACTTTTCATAAATTCTTCTCTACTTGCTACCTTGCAGAGGAGCATGTCATATAAGAGAGAAATCAAATGAACAGAAGGAGTGTATTGCGTTAGAAGCCCTTCAAAATCAGACAGAGAAGTAGGAGTAAGGGCTTTTGGGAAAATTGAACACACTTTGGCAGGCCCCCTGTAAAAAAGAAAAAGAGGGAAGGTGGGAGTTATCTGTCATGATTTGGTATTATCAAGGATGGGATGAGGCGGTCCACTCCAAGAATGAATATTTCCCAAAGCAGGGTGAAAAGCAGGATTTCCAAACAACAGGTTAATGGCCCTGGATGGTATGATAATCCACTACTTGATCATGGACCTATCCCAGAGCAGGATCAAATTATGTGTTAGCAAGGGAAGCTCCTTGATAAAAGGTCTGTGTTCGGGCAAAAGCCAAGGCAAAGAGGTCAGAGCTATAGGAGATACATTCTCCTTGACCTGAACACATTGTTTCTGCTAGTAGTTCACAACTCTCATAAGAAAGAAAGCCTGATAATAGAGATCCTCCCGCCAATTTACACTTGATCAGGATCTTATACCTAACGTGAGGTCTAAGAGAACCCCATAAAAACTGGCTAACTGTTCTTTGTAAACTATGAAAAAAACTCCTAGTTGGTAGAATGGAAGAGGTACCGGAAATGTGGTAGGATGTCGATCTTAACCGCATTTAAGCAACCAAGACAGTTGTAGACAGTTATAGCGAGACAAATCCTGTAGAGTTTTTTGATGAAGAAGTGAATAATTGAGTGAGAATATAAAGGACAGGTCTGAAACAGTTTGGGTTCCAAGATACTTAATGGCCTGTGGTTGCCAGCAAAAAGAGAAGGAAGCTTTCAAGTTGTCTACTAGTGATGGCCTTGCGGTTTGTCCGGCGGTCGTTTCGCTGCGAACTCTGCACATTCGCGATTCGCCGAACATGCGAACATATGGCGATGTCCGCTGGCACCATATTCTTTTGCATTGCTCTGAACTTTGACCCAGGACACACAAATCAAGTGGGACAGGACAGCCGTTGACGTTTCAGCACATGGACACACCCCCACCCTATAACAGAAATCGATCTGGCAGCCATTTTGTGTTTTGCCAGTGTAGGGAGAGGTTGCTTTGTGGTGCAGGGACAGACTGTTAGGGACACCAAATGCTAGCTAATAAGGACACAAAAGTCCTTTTAAGGACTGGTATAGGTGTGCTATCGATAGGTGTGATATACTGAGGGGTGTGGTATACTTATAATATACTTTCTAACATAGAAAGTATATTATAGTGCATTTGTATTGTGCAGCAGTTGTGTGCGGTTCTGCTGTGATACCGCAGCTTAGAGGGACAAATGCTATTGGAATAACTAATTGCAACTTGTGTTATATACCTGTTGCCCCCCAAAAAAAACTGATTGAGGGGTGTGATATATCTATAATATACTTTCTAGCATAGAAAGTATATAGTGCATTTGTATTGTGCAGCAGTTGTGTGCGGTTCTGCTGCGATACCGCAGGTATATATAGGGACAAGCGCTATTGAAAAAACTATTTGCAATGGGTGTGATATAAGTACCTGTTGCCCAAAAAATGATATACCTTCTTCCACAAAATACTGATTAAGTGGTTTGATATACCTGCTTCCACAAAATACTGATTAAGTGGTTTGATATACCTGCTTCCACAAAATACTGATTAAGGGGTGCGATATACCTGCTTCTACCAAATATTGATTAAGGGGTTTGATATACCTGCTTCCACAAAATACAGATTGAGGGGTGCGATATACCTGTTTCGACCAAATATTCATTAAGGGGTTCTATATACCTGCTTCCACAAAATACTGATTAAGGGGTTTGATATAACTGTTTCCACCAAATACTGATTAAAGTCTGCAATATACCTGATTCCACAAATACTGCTCTTCTCTAGGGAATTTGGCACAGGGTCATTTTGAAAATGACAAGCAGAGGAAGAGGCAGGCCGTTCCACAGGGGTGGTAGGGAATGGGCAGGTGCACCAGGCCGGAGCCTAAGTGGGAAGTTGGAGAAGGTGCATGCAATTACGTCAAAGGACGCACCAGAGTTTATTGAGTGGCTCACTCAGCCTTCCACTTCTGCACCCTCCTCATCCTCTATCTGCACCCTCCTGACTCTCTCTGCTGTGTGCACCCACAAAGACACCACCACCATCACCACAACCATAGCCCCTTCACTCGAGTCAGAGGAATTATTTTCCCACCTGTCCCCAGACCTTACAGATGCGCAGCCATTCTTGGCATCGGATGAGGTGGTTCAGTGGTGGTGAAGGTGACAATGATGACGTGTCAATGGACGTCACGTGGGTGCCCACAAGAGAGGAAGAGGAAAGCAGTTCAGAGGGAGAGACGGAGGGAGCAGCAGAGAGGGAGGAGAAGGAGGAGAAGCAGGCAAAACGCGCAGTGCACAGGAGAGAAAAAGCAGACTGCAAATGTATCTGGAGCGAGCCATCCACCATGTACCATCACATCTGGTGCTCCCAGGACGCCAGCACATGGCTCTGCAGTGTGGGCTTTTTTTTAACATGTCAGCTGCTAACAATAGTGTTGCCATCTGCAGCCTGTGCTGTCAACATATAAGTCGCAGTAAGCCCAACACTCACCTAGAGACGACCGCCTTAAGAAGGCACCTGTCCTCCCATCACCAAGCCCAGTGGGAGCAACTCTGTCAGAACCCACAAAGCCACACTCCTGGCACTCCGCGTCCTGCCTCTTCTCCTTCTCCTCTCTCCGCCCATTTGTCCTCCACTCCACCTTCCACTGTGCGGTCGTCGCGTTCATCTGGCAGAAGGCAGGCTTTTGTGGCCCAAATGTTCGAGCGCAAAAAGTTGATGACCGCTAGCTTGTCGGGAACTGCAAGCCCGCCAAATATTGTTATATAAACTGGTGGACTTGGAGGCCTTTAGAAAATTTGTGGCCATTGGCACATGACAATGGAAGGAAATATTTCTCCCAGAAGGGAATCCCAGAGCTATACGGCCCCATTGAGCAGCAAGTGAATATATCTCTGGCACACAGTGTCGGTGCAAATATACATCTGACCACAGACACGTGGTCTAGCAAACATGGGCAGTGAAGGTACATAACCTTTACTGCCCACTAGGTGAACCTTCTGATGGCCGTCAAGCATGTAACCCGTGGCTCCTGTGTGGATTTGGTGTTACCGCCACGGATTGCATGCAGGCCTGCCTCTTCTCCTCCTCCTACTCCATCCTCCGTCTCCTCCTCGGCTGACTCCTCCTGTTCCACTGCTACCGCCTCTTCCGCTGCACCCCAGCCAGCTCCCCAGAACCTATTCGACGTGCCAGGTGAGACTTTGCCATGCAGTGCTGCGGCTGCTGTGCCTGGAAGCCAAGAGCCACACCGGTCATGCACTGCTTTCAGCTCTGTGGTCATGGACTGATCAGTGGCTAACCCCGCTCAATGTGACAGTTAGTAAAGTGGTGTGCGACAACGTTGCCAATCTGCTGAGCGCGCTGAAACAGGGCAAAATGACACACGTGCCGTGCATGGCACACTTCCCCAACTTCATTTCCAAATACCCCAGTGTCCAGGACGTTTTGCGGCAGGCCAGGAAAATCTCTGCCCATTTTAGAAGATCTTACATGGCCATGGCTCGCTTTACTGATGTTCAGCAGCAACACCACCTGCCTGTCAGATGTCTGATTTGTGACAGCCAAACACACTGGAACTCCACCTTGTATATGCTTGATAGGCTGCTCTAGCAACAACGTGCCGATAACGACTACCTGCACAAACTCTGCAGCAGTACAGGTTCTGGGAAGCTTGGTTTCGGTTCACTGCACCAGTGGCTGCTCATGTGCGACACATGCAGACCTCTGCGGTCATTTGATGAGATCACCAAACTGGTCAGTCGCAGCCAGGGTGCCATCAGTGACATCGTACCTTATGCCTTTTTTCTGGAGTGTGCATTGCGTTCTGTCATTGATCAAGCCGTCGAGGAGCAGGAGCTGGAAGATGAGGAAGCCGCAATGCTGAATAAATTCCCAGGGGGGGGCTACTCTATCTGAGACAAGTCAGCAGGAGTCTAAGGAGGAGTCAGAGGAGGATGGTGGCTGGGGGAAGGAGGAGGAGGAGGAGCAGCAAGAAGAGCAGGGTTTGAGGGGGACTTTAAACTTTTTGGGGATCCCTGGTGTTGTCCGTGGCTCGGGGAAGAGACCGAGGACGACATTCTCCTGGGCAATGAGCAGGAGCCAGGGCGCTCCACCGCTTCCAATTTAGTGCAAATGTGGGCCTTCATGCTCCAGTGTTTGAAGAGGGATCCTGTATAAAAAGCATAAAGGGTAAGGACCAGTACTGGGTGGCAATGCACTTAGACCCCCGGTACAAACACAAAATGGCGGACATGTTACGAGCATCACAGAGGGCTGGCAGAATGTAGCATTTTCAGGCCTTGCTGCGAGAGATGCTGCATTCTGCTGTTGCAGGCGCTGGCAGAGGAATTTCCACCCACAGCGAAACAGGAGCGGGTACCAATCCTACCGCGCCTGCAAGAAGAGGGAGGTTTGAAGATGTGTTGGTCACTTTGGATATGAGATCATTCTTTCAGCCAACCCATCGACAGCCGCCCGTCCAGATCCAGCCTCAGGGAATGCCTAGACCGACAGGTGTCCAACTGTACATCAGGTTAACGGCCGATGTGGACGCTCTGAGAAGCAAGGAACCCCTGGACTACTGGGTGTGCAGGCTTGACCTGTGGCCAGAGCTAGCACAATTTGATATGGAACTCGTGGCTTGCCCCTCGTCGAGTGTCCTGTCCAAAAGGACGTTCGTCGCAGCAGGGGGGATTGTGACTGATAAGCGCACTTGACTAGCTCACGAAAGTGTGGACTACCTCACATTTCTAAAAATGAATGCGGCATGGAATTAAACACCTGTGACGACCACGTGTAATTGAATTTCCTCATGCCAGCCCACACATATCCGCCACGACCCAGAACAAAGAATGGTCCTTGTCTTATGTATTTACAGAGGCATAAAAGGCCTTTTCTGTCAGATGAATGCCTAATTTTTGGGGCCTGTACTCCGGTGGTCTACAGTAAAATGTTTATCCAGTGACTGCCTAATGTACCTCCAGACACATAATCACTAGTTCTTTTCTGTCAGGTGAATGCCTAATTTTTGGGGCCTGTACTGGCCTACAGTAAGATTTTTAGCCGGTGACTGCCTAATGTACCTCCAGACACATAATCACTAGTTCCTTTCTGTCAGGTGAATGCCTAATTTTTGGGATGCGTACTAGCCTACAGTAAAAATTTTATCCGGTGACAGCTTATTGTATCTCCAGCCACATCATCACAAGTTCTTTTCTGTCAGGTGAATACATAATTTTTGGGGCCTGTACTGGCCTACAGTAAAATTTTTAGCCAATGAACGCCTAATGTACCTCTAGCCACATCATCACCAGTTCTTTTCTATCAGATGAATGCATATATTTTGGGGCGTGTACTGGCCTACAGTAAAAATTTAACCGGCGACAGCTTAATGTACCTCCAGCCACATCATCACAAGTTCTTTTCTGTCAGGTGAATGCCTAATTTTTGGGGCCTGTACTCCTGTGGCCTAAGATACAACTTTTCTAGGCTACAGCAGGGCACATTTTCCCCTTTAAGACGCATAAAAATGGCCCCTGATTAAAATATACATTTTTGGTGGGAATTTTTGCCAATGATCCCCCTCTGGTATGTCACTGTCCATGTTGTGGGACTATTTGTGCACTTCTAGTAAGTATTTGGTGGCTGCAAATATGACCTAAAGGTTTTTGAGGTTCACCTGCCATTAAAGTCAATGGGGCCCTCCCCAAACGTGGGGTTTGCAAACATTTGATCACGAATGCGCGTTTGTGAATTGTCCTGGCCGATGTTCGTCCATCACTATTGTCTACTACAGTGGTGGGTAAAGTAATATTAAGGGCTTCAATTTTTGAGTAGTTGCCTTTAAAATTATTCACTTGACCAACTCTTTCGAATTCTTTGATGAAGACGGGGAAAGAGACCTGGGGGTTTGTCAAATATAACAAAAGATCATCATCATAGAGAACTACTTTATAATAATGGGTAGTGATGAGCGGGAGGTGCCATATTCGATTTTGCGATATTTCGCGAATATTCGATTGAATATTCATCATATATTCGTCGAAATCGAATAATCGGCATTATTCTATATAATGCGAATGTTAAGCAAATTTATATTCGCATCGCAAATTAAACTTAGAGCTGAGTTCCTAATGGTTGAAACTTGTATTGCTAGAATTGACGAAGATAACGAATATCACGAATATAGCACTATATTCTCAATCTTCGTTATATTCTAGCAATACAACCATTAGGAACCCAGCTCTTAGCTGAATTCGCAATGTGAGTAATACAGGTTATATTAATCGCATGGCAAATTCAACTTATAGCTGAGTTCCCAATGGTTGTCAACCATTAGGAACTCAGCTCTAAGTTGAATTCGCCATGCGATTAATATAACCTGTATTACTCGCATTGCGAATTCAACTAAGAGCTAGGTTCCTAATGGTTGTATTGCTAGAATATAACGAATATCATGAATATAGCACTATATTCCCAATCTTCGTTATATTCTAGCAACGACCATTAGGAACCTAGCTCTTAGTTGAATTCGCAATGCGAGTAATACAGGTTATATTAATCGCATGGTTAAGCTGGGTTCCTAATGGTTGTATTTGCTAGAATATAACGAAGATTGAGAATATAGTGCTATATTCGTGATATTCGTTATCTTCGTCAATTCTAGCAATACAAGTTACAACCATTAGGAACTCAGCTCTAAGTTTCATTCGCGAAGCGAACATATACTCGCACTGCGAATTGATCTTAGAGCTAAGTTCCTAATGGTTGTATTGCTAGAATATAAGGAAGATGACAAATATCACGAATTCACGAATATAGCACTATATTCTCAATCTTTGTTATATTCTAGCAATACAGCCATTAGCAACTCAGCTCTAAGTTTCATTCGCGAAGTGAACATATACTCGCATTGTGAATTGATTTTAGAGCTAAGTTCCTAATGGATGTATTGCTAGAATATAATGAAGATGACGAATATCACGAATTCACGAATATAGCACTTTATTCTCAATCTTCGTTATATTCTAGCAACAACCATTAGCAACTCAGCTCTAAGTTTCATTCGCGAAGTGAACATATACTCGCATTGTGAATTGATTTTAGAGCTAAGTTCGTAATGGTTGTATTGCTAGAATATAACGAAGATGACGAATATCACGAATTCACGAATATAGCACTTTATTCTCAATCTTCGTTATATTCTAGCAATACAACCATTAGGAACTCAGCTCTAAGTTGAATTCGCCATGCGATTAATATAACCTGTATTACTCGCATTGCAAATTCAACTTAAAGCTTGGTTCTTAATGGTTGTATTGCTAGAATATAACGAATATCGCAATGCGAATAATTCAGGTTATATTAATCGCATTGCGATTACAACTTAGTCAAATTTGTGAGATCGTGATTCTCACATCCGACAGTACATTTTAGCATGGAGGTGTTCCTATGCGCACGGGAAGTCGGCAGAAGCGGCAACGGGCATTAACTGGAGCGGGCAGGGAGCCAGGAATCCTCCGGACAGGTAAGAACAGCTTTTGAGAAGTGGGAAGACAACCAGAGAGCAACAAGGATTAACATCTAAAAAAAAAAAATAATGAATATTCCAAATTGCGAATATATAGCGCTATATTCGCAATATTTGAGAATTATCAAAGTTGTGATATTCGCAATAAAAATTCACTATTCGAATATTCGCGCTCAACACTAATGATGGAAGCCTATCCGTATCCCTGTGATGTCTGGGGATTTATGCAGAGTGTTTGCTTAATGTTCCGTAGCTATTACATAAAGCAAAGGCGAGAGTGGGCAGCCCTGCCTAGTGTCATTGGCTACAGGGAAGGGAGATGAAAGAAAGCCGTTGGACCCTCCCAGTTGGATTATGGTAGAGAGCAAAGATTCTGCCCAGTAACTTGGCCTACACGAAGCTGAATCAGTGCCAACCCAAGGAGGGTCCAGTGAACACAGTCAAATGCTTTTTCATTATTTACTGAGTCTAGACACGCAGGAATTTTTAAGATGGTTGTATTATTTCTCATTTTCTTGTGACCAACAAAGCCCATCTGGTCAATATGAATGACCCAAGGAAGAATAGGTAATTGAGATTGGCAAGTATTTATTTTCAGAGTTTATTAAGAAGATTTGTCTATGGTTACTGCAAATTGAGGTATCCTTCCCTCCCTGGTTTAGGCAAAACCAAGATGTCGACAGAGAGAGTCTGAGTTGTAAATCACGACGCTTCTGTGGTTGCGTTAAAAACTTTAGTCAAGAAAGAGGCTAAATGATCTGAGAAAGCTTTATAAAATTGAATGGGGAGGCCATCTGGGCCATTCGGACCTCAGATTCAGAGAAATCCATGTTTAGAGAAGATGTCTCCTCCACTGTCAGTGTAGGAAGTAGGGGTGCACCACCAGTGAGGCGAGGTGAGGCGATTGCCTCAGGCAGCACCAGGTAGGGGCAAGAGAGGGGCAGTGGAAGGGCCATGGACAATGAGCGCTTCCACTGTGGAAACGCTCATCTCTACATATTCAACTGCATAACTATACTTAAGACAGCAATACAGTTGAATGCTGTGAAGGGACACAAGAGCCATGTCTCCCTGACCCACGGTTTCCTCTAATAGCCTTTAGTCCTAGTTCCTGTAGCCTATCAGAGGCAGGTGTCATGGGGGGGAGGGCATCGTTTGAGTTTTCGCCTCAGGCAGCAGAATGGCTAGGTGCACCCCTGGTAGGAAGAGCAGTCAGAGTGTCAGAGATATAAGTGGGCACGGATGCAAATATCTTGCCAAAGCGCTAACACTCATGTTGGGGAACTCATAAAAATAATACCTAGTCAGATCCCTAAGATGTACATATGCTTGGTAAAGTCTAATACTAGTGGAATTTCTGGCCTCACATAAGGAATCGAGAGCACTGGGATCCCTCCTATGTTTATGTGTGTCCTCCAATTCCCAGAACTGAGACAGGAGTTGATTCACTGCAAAGGTCCTTCTTCTTTTCAATCTCAAACCCTGTTGTATAAAAACCTATCTGAGGACACATTTCACAGCCTCACACTGGGTCGGTTATTAAGTCTGAAATGCAGAATAATGAAGTAAAAAACATAGATAGCCTGTTGGATAGCCGCTAGGTATGCCGCAACTGTATCAATGAGAACATTGGGGTTAAGGGACGCTGTCCTCTCCTGAGAAGAAATATATGGAACGATCAAGGAATTGTAAACCGGAGCATGGTCTGACCATATCATAGCAGGGGTGCCAGGATAGTAAATTATGACTTATCAAAAAAAAGTCTGTGCGACTGTACATGTAATATGTATAATCCTGTACCTTAGGATGTAGTATTCTCTATACTTCCACCAAACTCAGGTCATTGTAGCATAGTAAGATAGTTTGTAAGGCTAAAAAAAGACATCTGTCTATCCAGTTCAGCCATGTGTGTCCACTTTAACAAGGTGGACAGACAAATAAGAAAAAGAACAAACAGCAGGTGGCGCTATACAGATAGATTATAATAAATAACAGCAGTTATACTAAATTTTTTATTACATACATTTACAAAAGTATTCAGATCCAGGTGCTGATTTAAAAAATGTTGAATATTTTTCGTGGTACAACCCCTTTAACAAACCATATACTTTACTGTACTAGACTATTTAGTAGTTATCATCAAAGCGTAGTATTATACAGATTTTTGAGACAAGCTCCACCAGAGGTGCTTGGCAACTACTAGAGATGTCGTGAACATAAAATTTTCCGTTCTCGAACGGCGAACGCAAATTTCTGCAAATGTTCGCGAACGTGCGAACAGTGCGAACCGCCATAGACTTCAATAGACAGGCGAATTTTAAAACCCACAGGGACTCCTTCTGGCCACAATAGTGATGGAAAAGTTGTTTCAAGGGGACTAACACCTGGACTGTGGCATGCCGGAGGGGGATCCATGGCAAAACTCCCATGGAAAATTACGTAGTTGACGCAGAGTGTGGCAAGTTGAATTCGCAATGCGATTAATATAACCTGCATTAATCGCATTGCAAATTCAACTTAGAGCTGAGTTCCTGATGGTTGTATTACTAGAATATAACGAATTTTGAATTCTTAATCTTCGTTATATTCTAGCAATACAACCATTAGGAACTCAGCTCAAAGTTGTAATCGCAATGTGAATAATAGTTTCAATTATTAACCGCTTAGCGAATCTATTTGATGCCTCTATTTGATTGTATATGACGGTTGACTATGACTACCACCAACGTTCTGCTGCCTCCGAGGCAATATATCTGAACCCCCCAGGGGCCAATTGGGCGTTTTTGATAGAAAACGCATCAAAAACGCATTGAAAACGCATATGCGTTTTTATCATTTTTTTTATTTTTATTTTATTTTTTTGTGTATTTTGCCACATTTGGTTGCATATTTACATTTGGTATAGGCAAATATGGTAGTCCAGAATTCAGTGTTTCCCAACCAGTGTGCCTCCAGCTTTTACAAAACTATAACTCTCAGCCTGCCCGGACAGCCTTTGGCTGTGCAGGCATGCTGGGAGTTGTAGTTTCGCAACAGCTGGAGGCACACTGGTTGGAAAATACAGGTCTAGATCATTACTCTGCCCAAATCTATATTCAGCTACATGGCTTTGAAAATATGCTGTCAAACAATGATCCTAGTTTTTGGTATAGACACATGATCTAGACTACCATATTTGCCTATACCAAATGTAAATATGCAACCAAATCAAAGAGGCATCAAATGGATTCGCAAAGCGATTAATAATTGTTAGTATTATTCGCATTGCGATTGCAACTTAGAGCTGAGTTCCTAATGGTTGTATTGCTAGAATATAATGTATATTCTAGCAATACAACAACCATTAGGAACTCAGCTCTAAGTTGAATTCGCAATGCGATTAATGCAGGTTATATTAATCGCATTGCGAATTAAACTTAGATCTGAGTTCCTAATGGTTGTTGTATTGATAGAATATATAACGAAGATTGAGAATATAGTGCTATATTCGTTATCTTCGTTATATTCTAGCAATACAACCATTAGGAACTCAGATCTAAGTTGTAATCGCAATGCGATTTACAATTACTAACACTGCAGCTTCAGAATGAATCTAAGATGGATGCTGTCCTTGCGTTTAGATAGGGGATGGGAGGGTCTAGGAGGGAGGGTATGCTGACTGGCTGGAATGTGTCTGCTGACTGTGAGGTACAGGATCAAAACTTGCTCAATAATAAAGTATAAAGGCGAACGCGAACATCGCATATGTTTGCCCGCCGAGGCGGACGCAAACAAGCTATGTTTGCCGGGAACTGTTCACCAGTGAATAGTTCGGGACATCTCTAGCAACTACTCATTCCATTCATTCTTGAAAAATAATAGTTATGGCAATTTAAAATCAAAGGTTATGAGACAACAGAAAAGTTCCATTCCAAAAAAAGAGCAGGATTTTTGCATAAATGACATCCAGTCTTGTTAATAGGATCTATATAATATTATTAAATAATAATGAGTATAATAGTTGTTATTGTATATTATTATAAACAAGAATGAAATTATTCCAATAAGTTCAGAGATCATCAGTATTTACATCCTTCAAATGTGATTTAATAGCTGCTTTTATCATTCCTATGCATCAGTCAAAAGGTTCACCTAAACACAATGTTCTAATGTGCGAAAGATAACGACTGTAACACTCAGTCTCGTCTTGTTGACACTGGAATGTTGTAGACAAGAGCCATCAGCGACGATCTAGAGACATCAGAATACTGTAATGTGATGGATGCAACAATTCTCAGACCTTGTTATGCCAGTCACCAGCAGATTCCTCCTTTGACATGGATAGGGGTTGCTGGTGTGTTGTAACAGGTGTCAGTCTAATGACAGGGGAAGATTCCAGCCTTTGGTATGTTTAAATATGGACTGCAAACCATCCCAAATGGTAACTAGAGATTAGCTTGTAATATATGTTTTGGAATGTGTTTTTAATAGGGAATAAATGTAATAGTTAAAGCAAAATGCACTTTGATGTATACTTTAATGTGTTATCAATGACAACAATGTCACTCATATGGTTAGCAGATGAATCTGCATAAATAGGTCATTGCAGGGGAATTATCTGTCTGAAGCCAACCTTCAGTGTTTGGCTTATACACTATGACATGCTGTTCAATGGATTAGCTTTGAGGTGATGCAGAGTTTACAGTTACAACCAGGTCTCCACTTCAGAGGGCCACATAGGACACAACACCTAAGAAATCAGCGTTCTACAAGAGTGCAGAGATACCTAATGCAATTTAAATGATACTGCAGTGACACTTCAGGGAGTAATGTCCTAATGGTGTTTATATGACACATATAGCTTGATATCAATTCATCTTCAAGGGAAGATAAAGTTATAGGTGGTTCAGTGGTAGACCTAGAAATGGCCTTTTCATTACCTCCCAAGACCTTCAAGCTACTCCTCTGTCTGTTCTTTTCAACTTTTCACTAACTTTTCTAGTAGCTTCACATGTACCCTTTGATGTAGGGAAGTTGAACATCGCAGATCAAGTACTAGGACTGAACAAATGGTCCTGTGGGCAGGCCATGACCAATGTGTGGCTTCTCTTTTGAAATTCTGTCAGTTCTGCTGAATTGAAGAAAATGGTAACAAAATGGTAAGAAGCGCTTAACTTTCATTTTTTAACTGCTCAGGTTAAATAATGTGGAAATTTGATTGGTTGCCATAAACAGACCAGGTGGAGGACAGCACAGACAGCTGCAAGCAGTTATCCTTTTTTACATTCATTGGGTCATTCTCATCCTCTCTTCATGGTGCTGCACCCCCAATATCTCCTCTACCACCCTACCCATGTTCTCCATTCTTCTGTTCTGCCAATGATTTATGGCTAACATCCACCATAATCCGAACCTTTCACTTTTATCTTCAAGACTTCTCTTAAACCTCACCAGTTCTCTGGAATGCCCTGCCCAGGGGTTTAAATAGGAAAGGCTGTACATGGAGTTTTAAAAAGTAACATAACTATAGGAAATGTGATTTTTTTTAAAATTAACCATTACTCAATTGTTAAATCCCCTATCGCTGCTAATATATTAAGATGTCTGGACCATTGTACAAAACAAGCACTTTTTGCCTTTTGTGTCACCCCTATCTCCTCATAGATTGTAAGCTCTTGTAAGCAGGGTCCTCACTCCTCTTGTTGACTTGTCTGTTGCTATGTAATGTATAAGTCTGTTTGTACATGAACCCTCTAATTGTAAAGCACTGAGAAATATGTTGTATAAATAAGGATTATTATTATTATTATTATTATTACTAATATTATTAAGAGGTCAATCAGAGGACTAACCCATATGAAGCTGAGTGAACAGATCATTTGTCATAAAGGTCTCTCAACTTATTGGGTTAAATCGCTGTTGTGTTCAGTATAACAGAATTGGGTGTCTACAGTGAAATTTAGAGTGAACATACACATATTAAGTATTTTTGAGGAGTCACTTTCTTTGATGTTCCCAGCCTCTTGGAAATTGAGGTCACAGAGCAAATGACAACTTGCCTCCTTGTATGAGTATCAATAAATCACCCTAGTCACCTACTTAACTTGAGGAAACATTTTTTTTTTTGTTAGTCCATATATTCCCATATCTATGGTTGTGATTAGATCCACTTATAAAATGATTATTTCATTTTCATACTTGCACTTACAGTCCCGTATTTTTTTTAACATATGTGGACATTTTAATCTTATCTTCCAGAATACAGTATATGAAGATAAATGTGATGTCAATGAATACAAAAAGAATAGGAAATAAGGCTTTGTAATATTTTATTAAACAAAAATTAAAAAACCTACATTATGCCATTTTTTTGTGTGGTAGAAACGACTTTTATCATGATGTCAAGATGTAAAAATTAAAAGAAGGTGTTTTGCTCCATGTTGCTGAAATGTGTTATCATCATTAAAATATATATTTTTATATAATGATAGGTCCACGTATGCTAAAAAAAAATTCACATGACTGTATGTATCAAGGTATATAGAGATATTTGTGAGTTGCACTTACAAGTAAAATCAGTATATGTAGTAATTTGTCATCAGAACATATTTGAACTGTTAGGCGTCATATACATTTTCACATGAAAAAAAACTAGCCATTACAAACAGGAAAAAGGTCAGTTTTTAAAAGCCTTTTTTTTTTTTTTTACTGATGCCTTTCCAAGATATGGCCTTTAAATGGTCCCCTTCAATTGTATGGGGTCCATCAAGCCTTCAAAAAAGCGAAAAATAAGACATGTCCTATTTTTTTTTTTTACTATCATTATTCATGGGCCATTAGAAAAACAGCAGTATGAATTGACTCATAGACTTCAATTAAATAAACGACCATCACAAGGCTGTTTTTTTAATGGCCCATGAATAATGGCTGTCCAAAAATAGGACATGTCCTATTTTTGACTCTTTTGACAGCTAGATGGACCCCATGCATATGAATGTAGCCTTAGGGTACATCCACACTGGTTGGATTTGCTGCAGATTCTTTCTGCAGGAAATCTAATGAAATCTACAGAGATATCCACAGGGTAAATCTACATCAAATTGTTCAGGTCATGCAGTGAATTTCCTTTTTGCAGAAAAAAGGAGTATACTCCCGAATCCCTGGTAATCGCCTCTCATAGTGGAATTTCCATGCTCTCATATCAGTCTGTTTCCCTGCCTCCAGCAATGTTATGTTGATCCATATGACTACTACAGCCTCAACAAGTCTTTGCTGGAAGCCAGGAGAAGAATAAGGTGAAGAACCATGGAAATGCCAAGGAATTGGTAGATGATTTTGCTGCAGATATGCAAGTGATCCAAAGCAAAATCTGCAAAAATTGGAAAATTATTCTACAGTTTTCAAACCAGCACATGGATCTGAGTTATTTTGCAATTGCATGTAATAAAAATTTACCGTAGCCACTGAGTTATTCAATAAAATGTATAGTGCCACCTGCTGTTTTTTTTTTTTTTTCTTATTTCTTTGTCCGGCTCGCTAAGATGACCGCACATGCTCAGTTTCATCCTTCAACTGAATCCTGAGCTGTGATAGGGAGATCATGAACACGCCCCCTTAGCTGCAGCAGAAAAGACACTCCCCTTCAGCTGTCAGCTTGATATAAATCTAACAGAGCAATGAATGGGGAGATCTCTGGATCCATGTAAGGTACAGGAATGGTTCTAGCTTTCTTAGAAAGACATTGTCATGTACTATAGGATCTCCAATTTTAATTTTTACATTAGTCATGGGATAGCCCCTTTAATGGGGGAAAATCCACAATTTAAAAAGATCCACATTGCAGGTTGTTCATTTAATTGAATGTTGATTGATAATTGCGCCCAGTTTTGTGGATAACTGTGTGGCCAGTAATCAATCAAAACTGAATTTTTAACAGTCAGCAACTGCTTCCCAGCTGTTAGGTGACAGCTACCTTGAACTATACTCTTCAAATTATAAATAAAGTCTTATAATATAGAGTGGTCTTCAAGAGGATAGTGAGCAAATAGAACCAAAATACATGGGGACTGTATCAGGGGATTCAAAATCAGGGGTAAACTTACATCTTTTTTCTGAACCGCATTCAATTGTAAATGTTTATCTCACAGATTTATATCAAAGTATTGAGTTTTGCATAGGCACACGTATAAAATAATACTTTCTACAATGCTTATATTATGAAATAATTCACATCCATTTTAATAATGGTCACTCATTAAGATTATAATAGATATAAAAACATGAATTACAAATGATCTGAAGAAACATATTTATTTAGTGGAAGACTTTGGCTAAGTGAGTGGTTGTGTCTTGGATATTTATTCTGTGAGTAAGCAAACTACAATACAAAAAAGTAATTTAAAAAATAATGTAATTCCAGGTTAGTGCATTAATCTTAGTGTTATATATACATATTTACAAAGAAAAACAAATTAATTTAAAGTTCATTACTGGGGGAAAAAATTACTTTAATAATATTTCCATCAAACCATATGTGCAGATACTTGAGATGTTGATAGTGTAAGACTCCCTAATCCCCTGGAGTCAAAGAAATTTTGCTGTCCTGTTCCACTAAGAAGATGAACTCCATCCACAGGAGACAAAATCTGACGATCAGTCATGGTTCCACTTGGAGAAGACCCCAAAAAACTTCCTTGTGAAGACACAATTTTTTCAGGGCTAGAGGCTAGTTTAGGGGAAGTGGAGAAATTGTATCCATACAAAGCACATGGGCTATGAAGTCTAAATGTATTGTAAGAACTTTGATGTGGCTGCCCACTGCCAAATGCATTGCTTGATGGTGAAGGCATGAGATACTGCAGTTGAGGAGACATTCCTGAAATCTGCATTGATAAACTTGTTTGGGGACATCCAAAGTTCTCATTGTCAGTTCCTGCCATGGACATATTTACTGTAGTGCTGCCTCCCATTCCAACATAGGATGGGGTCCTTGGGGTTGCAAAGGATTCGTTGGTTGAGTTTGCAAGTCTGTTGTAAGTCTCAGCAAGAGAAGTGCTATATCTGTTAAGTGCCAGGCTAGATCTGCCACATGCTGAATAATCTGCTGGAGAAAGGCTACAAAGCTGACCTGTATTTGCTCCAAGATGGAAAGCTGGAGAAGAACAAGGGGAACCCGGCAATAAGTGAGAATGAGTTGCTGCTGCTCCAGAGCCAGACAGTAAAGATGATGCTCCTGCATTTCCTAAAATAACAATACAAATAGCAAACATTAATCCATCTCATTATGTTTATCTTTATTCCCATATATATATATATATATATATATATATATATATATATATAGTACAGCACCCCACCTAAGCAACTGTGAAACAATTGTGTCTGTATACATATTTATATGTACTATGAGGGAGGAAAAAATGTGAATGTGCATTCCTCTGTATTCAATACATTTTCCTTTAGTTCTCCTCAGTTTTTTCTAAATATTATTTCACATTAAATAAAGTAGTACATGACTAAGAACTGGTTTGGCTTCCCACATATTAAATAGTTGTTTTCTTTCCACAGATTACTTTCCAAGTGTATGGTAAGAAAATCTGAATAAGACGATAGTAAGCCCACAGTGTTGGAAATGACTAATAGAAGTCACTCCTGAAAGTAAAAAGTTTAAAATAACTGGATAACATAGCAGCATTTTTAACATTTTACTATTGGACTTGTCAAGAAACATATTTTTTACTATTCCATTTCATAATTCGTTCATCTTTTGATTTGAACACAGAACAGATTTAACTTTGCTCCTTGTCTAATGAGCCTTATAAAGTTTTTTCCAAGCTCTCAATGTGTAATAACCAATCATTTTGGAAACTCTAAAACATCAACAGATCTGAAAGGTTGAGTTTCACTTCTTTCCTTTCCTATTAAAAAACACATTTCTGACAAATGATATTTGAGTAAGCTAGTTGTCTGTCTTTAAGGATCCATTGTCTTAAATAAGGCAATTACAGTTTCAAAATACGACTTTCAGATTTTCATTTTTGCTTCTTTCTCCTCTAGTGGAAAATCAAGGATTGGCAAATCTGCTTTCATTTCATGTAGACAATTAAAGGGAGACTGTCAAAACTGCTGAAAGGACAATATAGGTGACAGGGAGAGAGGTGCAGACATAACTAGAGAGATTTTCAGGCAGGTTGCATGACAAAGAAATAAAAATTTCCATCCTACAAAATTTCCATCCTCCCAACACAGCAACCTCAAGTGTCCTAGAGGCAGTGCCTTTATGTTCAATGTATTGGGATCTGGGCATTAAATGGTTCCTAGACCTGCCACTCTACTCTGAGTGACAGCTCTATCAGTTTCCTAATTGGCTGCCAGTGCTGTTACTTATAGCAGAGGGGATGGGCTTGGGAGAGTTCATTGCAGAGAGCCCAGGGCATTGAAGATGAAGGGATTTGCTTGTGGTACTTGGGGTCATGGCACCAAGAGAATGTAATATTTGATCTCAAGCAACCTGCATGATAATCACTAGAGGTATATCTGCACTGCCTATATAGTCACAGAATGTGATGTCTCAAGAAGGCACAATATGCTTGCAGATAGACTACTTGTTTCCATTTTCTGAACCCGTAGATGGATTAAAGGAGTTGTCTGGCCTAGCAGCTAAAAATCCCAATGGTTTGAACCTGTGGAAAATTGAATTAGAAAAAAACACTTTTCCGTCTGCAGTCCTGCAGTTCCTGAGTTAATCCCCAATTCCTGACTGCTGCCAGACCAAGCTGGACCAGAAGTGGCTATGGCTGCTGCCATACGAGGATAGCCAGGGAAATGGACCACCAGATGCTGGACCACTTTGAAACCACCCAGCCTACCCTTTCATGTAACTACAGGATAGCTAAGTAGTACTTTTATCAGTGTGTCTGATCATCATTACCAATGTGGTCACTAACTTGTGGATATCTATCTATTAGTCCCCTGATGACTCGGCGTGAGCCGATGAAACGCGTTGGGACAGTTTTCTCTGCACAGTAGACGCATGGTATACTACTGACCCTGTGTCTATATCCCTATCACTCTCTTCCCATCTCCTTTTATCTTGATTAAGCATGGCAATCACTGTCCTGTCTATAAGGGTGTGATAGGGATGGTCCTCAAGGTGTCTTGTGGTTAGGTAGCCAGGGATTGACAGGGCAAGAGACCCAGTGCAACTGTCTCTCATCCTATGCTATCCTCCGACACACCTTGCGGTTTTACCTTTGTGACACATAATACCAGAATATGTGTCAAAGACAGTGAGCCGCACTACTGGCTCACTGTTGGTGTTCTGTATTGTAGTTTGTATTATACTATTGGGCATTCATCTTTAAACCTGAATAAGAATAAACGTTAAGTCTTAATTGGTCACCAATATATTATTATTTTGTGCAAGACTGCGGGAGCTCACATAGGCTGGTCCTTTTTACTATAATGTTCAAGCACGACCACTGCTGCTGAATTGCAGGGTGGTCGTAACAATGGAAACGAGCAGTGTATAATATGATGGAAGAATGAATCCATCTAGTGAAGGAAGCAATATGGATAATAACAATACATTAGTAAGTAGTTTGTATGAACTTTCGCTACGTGATAAATTCCTGAAGTGAGACAACCCCTTTAATTTTTCAGTTTTAAGGGTCAATACACACTGCAAAATTTTTATCAACCATACCAAATAAACAACCTCCGTTACACTGTTATGAGTGCATGTAGGCAGTATTTACACTTGAAAAAATACAAAGCATTAGAAAGGTAAAGTTTGCTAAGTATCGGTTTAAAGATCATGTCCCACGAAAAATGTTGTACATTTTTTAAACTCGCACCTGGATCTGAATACTTTTGAAATTGCATGTTATTACAAATTTTGTAAAGCTACTGAGTTATTTATTAAAATGTATCTGTATAGCGCTTCTTGTTCTTTTTGTTCTTTTCCTCCTTTTTCTGTCCACCATACGTAGGTGGACACACATACTTAGTTCTATCCTTCAACTGCCACCAGCTGCAGCAGACAGGTCTAGCCCCCTGAGCTAGGACATGCCCCTTGAGCTGCCAGCCTGAAATAAATAAAGCTGAGCAATTGGGGAAATGAATGGAGAGGGCTACATGTCTCAGCTTCCTGGAGTCATGCCAGGATGACTTAAGAAAAGTGGTAAATTGTGGATATCTGCATTCTCAGTTGAATGTTCTGATTTGGCTGGTACTGCCCTTTTAGCTTTCATATAAGTAAATTTTGACAGGAAGTAACCATAACCAAAACAATTTAAAAGCCCACTTGCACATGAGCCAAGGTGCTAAAAGGTGATATTCATCACAGTTTCTGTGTGACATAATCATATGTGATATACCATAATATGGTATAAGTCATTATTTTAAATCAATGTGGGATCTTCTTGAAGAAAAACATATGATTATACATGAAACCAATACATCATCCACTTTTAAAGCAGGCTGTGAAAATGGAAGGCAAAGATGACCTACTAGAACTAATTTGTGAAATATGAGAACTGCTTATTATATTTTGTTTCCATGCTTAGATGCTTGAGGCTACAGACCCAATAGTGGAGACTGCAAAACTGAGAGATTTTGATAAGACCATTTGGTCTGGATTCAAATCACCATCTACATAAACACTTACATTGTTCCATTAGAGGGAAATGAGAGAATAATGGTGAACATAATTGTGAACTTCTATGATACATCTTTACTAAATTTCTTGAAATTCAATTTGTATTAAATTCGGCCAAATCAGTTGGGTAATTTTATTCAGGTTCAAATAAATGTAACCCAAATAGAAAGAGCTCTAATTGCCCTGAAAATATGAGGATGACATTCTGGGGTCTCCAACAGTATGCAACTCATTTCAAGCTCTTTAATGCCAAGGAAGCACGGTCTTAATCTTAAAGTGACATATATGGCTTTGGGTAAATGCTTCTTTGCCAGTGGTAACAAACAACATTTTTAAAATAAACTTTACTGTAGGATCTTTTATATTTTTACAAAATAGTCTTTTTATGGCAAATGCCTGCTAAAATTGAGAAAAAGCTGAATTGTTAAAAATTCAGATTTGACACAGATTTTTAGAAAATTCATTTAGAATCAATTTGCTCATCTCTAATCCTTATCTAACAGAATCACAAAGTAGTCTAGCCTGATTGCAATATGTGTGTGTTAAATCCAGGATCCTCTGGTGGGCCTCAAAGGTCCAGGAGTAAAAAATATTTTGAGCTGCCTTTGGAGACAATATATGGGCACTAGGGTCTACTAGACTTCATTGATGATATGGGGGTTGGGTCCCGAGAATAATTTCCTCTGGTGAGCCCAAGGAACCCCAGTCCAGTGTGTTACTGCACCTCTATGTGCTAAATATTTCATACTAGCGCAAAAGAGAAAAACAATCGTAGCATGTTCCATCCTCCATCACATAATAATATTTTACACAGGTGATGATTGTAGGGGAGAATATATGACACATATGGCATCTGCCATCAGCTCTGCCATTTGCATTAGGACCTTAACAAAGTTTAACATTTAAGGCTAGTTTCACACTAGCACTTTGAGATCAGACAAGCTGTTCTTTGGATCTCTCTGGATTCTCGCATTGCTGGAAGCTAACACATCACCGTCTGCCCCATTTACTATGATTTCGGACTGGTGGAGATCTAGCCACAACCCAAAAAATATGCGGAGAATCTGCCGGATGAAAACTGCTGCGCACAGCAGTTTTTCGTCCTACGATTCTCAGCATACTTGCCGGGTTGCGGCTGGATAACCGCCAGTACCAATTATAGTGAGTGGGGCCAGCGGGTGTCAGGTAGCATCTGGCAGTACCAGATCCAGACATCTCCAGCAGGCTGCTCCCTGCCGGAACAGCTTGCTCGAGATGGCAAACGCAAATGTGAAATAGACCTAACAAATGCAAACACATGAAACATCTAGATGCTTTGACTTTTTTTGCTGAAATACACAGTGAAAAAGTGGCAAAATAGGCAAAATGTGTATTTGGCCTTATGTACAGTTTTTTTTTTATTAAAGATCAAATGATGCCACCAGAACCTAATAATAAATAATCATTGTATCCAAACATATGCCATATGGTATCAGTGTCGAGTAATATGATGTGCAGTGCTTAAATTATGCATCATACTGTACCCAAATGATGTGACATACAGTATCGAAATAAAATGCTATTCATTGCCCAAATAATATGTCATAATGTAACCAAAAGGAAGAAAACAGTGCCCAGATAATACTGTATGTCATATTAGACCCAAATTATCATGAAGCACAACAAAAATTGAAATATGCTGCAGATATTTAGATATTTACCATGGCTTTCAACAGTTTTAAATGTGTAGGCTAAAATATTATAAAAAATCTGCATGCAACACCTGCAGACTTCGTAGCAAATATGTGCCAGAATTGAAGGCAAAAACTATTCACCGGATATAGACTTGCTGTTGACTATAAATATGGGAAGCACAAGTTTTGTAAGCAGCCCAGGGCAGTGGTGCACTTAGCATGGAGGCAGACCATGCGACTGCTTTGGGTCACCAGAACTTAACTCTCTTTATGTTCCCAGCACAAATTGACCAAATTTTCTGGCAGTCACCCCTAGGGGCAAAAAGATTGCTTAGTGTAAAAAAAAATGTGCAGCTTCCATTAATGTTGATGGTAACTGTATGGATTCCTATGCACTGATCTACCCCTATTAGTGGCTGCAGACAGCATGACTATATTTTTTACAGTATGAAAGGAAGCAGGAGATAGAACTGTAAAGAAGAGATAACCTATTTATGCCAATTGTCTGTTGTAAATACATTGAGAAATATAGTGTTCAGTATGAGCGATAGATTTATGAAGTTGTTCCATTTTTCCAACATAGAAGTTGTGTTAAGTGAGTGGCACAACTTTTGTTTTATTTATTAAAAAATATCTCCGCTTAATGAAAATTGTATGAGGCCCATACTAAGGTTTGCTACAAGGCCCTATGAAATCTGGATACACCACTGGCCCAGAGCTTATTGTATACTGAATCTGGAACTTTCTTGAAACCAAATCGTATGATATATAAAGCCTTAAATATACAGCATATTGCACCAAAATTCCATGGCCTACTATTTCCAAATAAAAGTATACCATACACAACTAAAACCAAAAAATACCAAATGTAAACACACTGCACCCATATAATACAGTACCAACATATATATGCTATATATATATATATATATATATATATATATATATATATAACATTTATGATTTTAATTAGAGTAAGTATAAAGCTGTAGCCTGCTCTCATTTGTATCTATTAGTAGCCATTTTGGCACCAGGAAGAGCATAGAGTGGGCTCAGCATGCATGCTGGTACCTGCATCCCTGGGTTTAGTGAAGGCTTTTATGGCACCAAAAATGGTAAAAAGCAGAGTGGACCCAGCATGCATGTGGAACCTGCACTCCTGGATTTTATGTGGCCGTCATGTCGCATAACAGGTAGGATTTAGTGTAAGGAACCCATCTAATCGAGATCGCCTTGACGTTTGGCAGACAGGCTTAAATAATTTTGTACTAAATAATTTGCCAAGCATCTCATTTGCAAAACCAGTGTAGCATGAGCACCAGAATGTTTTCTATGGCATTGTTGTACATTATTTGTGTTTGCAGAGTGCTGCTGCAAAACTCCCCTTTTTTCCTATAAATATATATAGAGAGAGAGCGGGAGAGAGAGAGAGATCAAAGCAAAGCATAAAAAGAATACAGTACTTAGTACCTAAATACTGCATCACAGAGTGCAGAAATATATGCAAACATATAAACAGAGAAGCAATATATAGAGTGTATGACAAACATGTACTCTCAGGAATAATTCAGGTTTTTGCTTTACATGTTCATATTGATATTCTGTCAAAATTTTCATACGAGAACTTTCCAGGAGAGCTAAGTAATACATATTCAGTTATATTTCCATAAACTGACAATTAAATAGACATAGTCTACTTATGTAACGGTGATGAATCATGGGCTGTATTTATTCCAGTTTGAGCACTATACTGTATGTTTAAGTGCGGTATAATCTATAGTATAAGGAATCATATTAAGAGGGTACACAATTCACCTAGGGTTTCATGTTTATTCTTTACATAATTTAAGTGTTAAAGACTACTATTGAAATACAAAGTAAAAGAGTTCTTTTGCATATTTGCATATTTTTAGTATAAAAAGTAAATTTCAGTTACAATATACTAATGCATGACTGAACATCCTTTCATCAGAATTAACAGCAAAACTACACCAAATGAAGCCCATCTGTATAGAAGTTACCGCCAAGTGTTGATCATTAACTGACTATCATCACCTCATTGAATCTAATATATAGATGGGCCAGATGTGATGATTTCATTTTCACATTAATCCTGAAAGCATGACATACTCTGCCATGAAATTTGAAAATGTGTATGATCAGTATAATTCATCCTGGACAGGCCAACATAAAGCAGAATGAAAAAATGTATTAGTAAAAGTAAAATATTGTAACTTATACTGCATTTTCTTTCAATATTTTCAATGTGGGGAATATTTCTAAAAAATAAACAGATTGTAGTTCAATCCCCTGGCTGACAGGATAGTGATACTTATATTGGCATTAATGTCAAGCATCTATATTATTTTGCAGTATTTAGCAATTGTCAGTAATTCTCTTCAGATGACAAAAATACTACATTACTTATTACAGTATATCAATTTAATATAGGAATAGATGAATGGTAGGTGAAATAGTTAATGCTACAATGCCATATGTAGTAACTAATTGTACTTGGCATGTCAATATAAAAAAAAGTCTGTAATAATAAGTGCCGATGCTGAGTATTTTTTATATGAAAAGTACTAAAGAAGTTATATTATGAAATATTATAGGGTTATGTTTATGAAATATATGAATAAAGATAAACAAATTGATTCTAAAATCCAAAAATTCAACATAAATATTCCAAAAAGTTCTAATTCTAACAAGCTTGAATTTTTGTGTGAATTGATTGGGAGGACTGAAGGAGATAGAGAGGGAGAAATATTTCTCCAATTTGGGGCACTTTCCACACGGGTCAAATTTATTCAAACCCAAATCTAATCAGTTGGCCTATTCACCTGAATCAGATCAGAATTGTACTTTCAGAAATTCACTCATCTCTATATATGAGTAGATTTATGTTTTTATGGTCTGAATAGTTACACATAAAACAAATGTAAGACTATATTAAATGTTATATTAATGCTTTTTTTCTCCTTTGGTTTACAAGTTAGGTGCATACATTCAAATGAATAAAATGGAAGAGAAAAATTAAATAGCTTTGGTAAGGTAGTTGTCCTGTTTGCACAGCTCTTTCTCACATTATGAGATCACCTGACGCCCCTGATGGGATTTTGCTCTTGTACAAAGAGCCACTGAAGCTAGTGATATCTTGACTTTTACTACTGGAGGGGAGAAGGTGCTAATGAGAGACCCCACAAGCAGCTGTTGTCAAGAGGAGGTTCATGTATAAATACTTTAATGCACATTTTAAAACACTTTTAAATCTAGGTTATAGGGGTGATGCTAATTAGGAGACCCCCTATTTTAGGATACAAAATGTAAGAATGCATATTTGAATGGGATGGCTAAGCAAGACACCCCTTTTTAACAAACATTTAAAAATTAAAAAATGGCCACAGTGCTTGTGGGTTATATTTGTAGACATGCCAGTCTAGAATCAAATCTGTTGGGATAAGCATAGATGGAAAGACTGGTGTCTCAGTAGTTGGCATTGTTGCCTTGCAGCACTGGGGTCCTACATTCGAGTCTGACAAAGGTCAAAATCTGCAAGGAGTTTCTATGTTCTTGTGTTTCTGTAGATTTCCTCCAAGTACTCTGATTTCCCCACATTCCAAAAGCATACTGAAAGGATTCATTTGGAATTTAGATTGTGACCCCAATGGGGACCGGTGAGTAATGGCAAGCTACTGTATGTGCAGTTCTGCAGAATATGTTGACAGTATATAAATGAGTAAAATAAATACGGTACATACTAAAAATAATGAGACGTTGGGGTGCTTTAATTAAGAGAGGGGCCCAGGAGATCACCAATGAGCATCACTCATTCATAATACTGTGATCCAATAAAGCCAAACTCATTCACAAATGCCAGACCAGAATCTAACTGTTAAAACTGCTGATATGGACAATGGGTTGTGTTAAGTACTGAATTTTATATTATCACGAGATATAAATGTAATATATTCAATCTTACCTTGTTTAGCAATACCAGGAATGTCTTCAAATGTAAGGGTCCTCAAGGAAGGTCTCCAAAATGCATAAGACTCCACAAGAGCTTCTAAACCCATTCTATGAATACAAATTATATCAATAATATAGACAAATATACAAAAATCCTGAAGTGTAATACTGCTATATAATAAAGTACCATAAGTTTACAAGCCTCAATACGCAGTCTAAGCTACTTTGAAAAGTAATGACTTCTTCTATGACTCACTGAATTTTGCACATTTTAACAAACTGTTTAAAAAGGTGAAAAAAATCTGGACATTATGACAAAGAAAAAAATCATTTCTGCTAACAATGAACTTCTAAAACGCTTTTATTGTAAGCGATTTGTTTTTATTTAATGCCAGTTTTAGAACCCTATTATAACAATCAAACAGTTCCATGCAAAGCTTTTTCTGAGATCACAGATATTGTACAGGCAAGGCCTATAAAGCATTTATTAGACGAAGCTGGGTAAAAATGCCTTCATTTTAAGCAGTAACCCAGACTTTTCACTTCTAGTTAAATAGGAGATAAAAAGGTACCTCCTGGAGAAGTATAGCCTGGGTGATAATTTATACAAGATGCTTTCCAACAATTTCCAAGTTTTATCACCAATTTAATTTATGCAATCAAATGGCCACATTATTTAGTCAAATACTTACAATTATTTAAAGGGAAGAAATTGTTTCGCCTTCCTGATTTAACATTTTATAGGGTCAGGCTCAAAGTTTAGCAAAAGAATGGAACTTTATTCTCACCACATAAATTTGCTTTCACTTTGCTAATATTCTCCAGGATATCTTTTAACGGCTTAAGCTGCTGATTTCTATTAAATAAACCCTGCAACTATATACCACTTGAAGGAGGGTGAAATTCTATATATAAAACTAAATTGCATTATGCCTAAAAGAATGTTTAAGCTGTTAGAATCGTTAAGAGAGTCCTATCTAGTAAATTAACAAAACTGTATTATATGCGCTGACATTTGATCATTTTGTTTTTCCTTCTATGAAAGGGTCATGCATACTGACTTTACAATAACCCTAGTGACCTAATAGGGCGACATTTAGATCTACTTAAAAATTCTTTACAATGTGTCAGATTTAAATCATGTATAAAATGACTGCAATAAAAAGTATGATTTTTTCTTATGCTGTAAAGTTACAGTATACTTAACTGTACTTTATATATATAATAGATTTAGAATACATACATTTCAAAACATATTTCTGTACAAAACTGCGGCTCAAAAACAGCAATTTTTTTAATAAAATCTCATTGCAATAAATATATTAATAAAAAAATAAAAATAAATCTTAAAAAAAATTGAAATATTTTTGTATAGGTTGCTAGATAACAAGTATTCTTAATGTACAGTTCTTCATTTAAACAGTACATTTTAGTTAAATCGTATGCGTTATACTTTTCAACATAAATTTTTTTATTCTGCTGAATAACAAAGAGATGCCCCACTAAAATTGCTGCTAATATTAATATGTGACTGTTAAAGATTTATGGTGCTAGTTTTATTTTTTTGCCGTGCATTTTATTTAGTCTATCATTTATGCAATTTTTCTAAAGTGTCATTTTGAATACATTATGAGCAATATCACTCTATAACTTTACAGAGGTATAATATCTGATGACACTCTAGGTGTGTGAATCATTAATGATTCTCATCGAAGAAAGACTGAATATTATAAAAAAAAGTCTTGCTATATTTTTAGCCATATAATTTTTTTTATTTCTAGCATAATATAGTTATTGGAAAGAAATGTGCTGAAATTTATACATTTTGTTTTTAAGTCTACTTCTTTGTAGTCCAGAATCAGTAATATCTGTGAAGCTAGGTCCTAAGGTCTTAAACTAAGCTAATTCTGAGCCATGATTAAATCACCACTTAAACTAAACCAGATTTTAGCCTGTCACCCTTTTGCAGATCAAACAAATGCAAGAGGCTAGAGGGAGAAAGCAGCGCTTTTTGTAAATGAATAAACACTTTTTTTTCAAGGTAGGAGCAAAAGCAATAAAGAAGCAAAGCAAGTCATTTCCTAACAGCAACACGTGCATTTTAATATTTAATCCCCTTTGTGTTGCTGTGACAGTAATTTACCACCACGTATGTGAAATATAGGTATATTGTAAACTAAGCATTTTATTTATAAAGTTTTAAAAAGCTGCTACGGGATACAATTTAGCATTATACATTTAAGTGTGAACAAAAAAATAAGAGATCCACCAGTAAACATTGTACCTGATCACATTTTGTAAGCAGTAGCAGAAGTTTGGTAATAGGCAGAGATGAGCGGACCCGTGGATGTTTGGGTTCACCAGGTTCAGCCAAACTTCGGGTCAAATATCTGGGTCGGGACCTGAACTTGAACCGAACTCGAACCCGAACCCAAACCCCATTGAAGTCAATGGGGACCCAAACTTTGGTGCACTAAAATGGCTGTAAAATAGTCATAGTAAGGGCAAAATGGGGGTAAGAGCAGGACAGTTGCCCTGCAAACAAATGTGGATAGGAAAATGAATTAAAAAAATTATAATCTTGAACTAGGAGGTGGAGGTTAGATTGGAGTAGGAAGTTGAGGAGGTGGTAGACGTGTAGGTGGAAGCAGCAGTGGAGGAGGAGGAGATAGCCAAGACTGTTTTTGTTTTCAGTTTTTTTACCTTTTTTACTTATTTTTTATAAATTTGGGAAGGCCTCAAAACATTGGAAAATGGAAAAGAGAACGCAAAGAGGAAGTGCATATATCAATGGCTGGGTGCGGCCAGTATACTTGTCTATTCAGCACAACGTACAGACAAGAAGGATATATGCTTGGTTCATTTTAATGAACATGAGCTTGTCCATGTTGGATGTGGACAGGTGGCTGTGCTTGTCTGTGATCACCCCCCCTGCCATGCTAAACACACGTTCGGACAAAACACTGGCCGCAGGACAGGCCAGCACCTCCAAGGCGCAAAGGGCAACCTCAGGCCATGTGCCCAATTTGGAGACCCAGAAGTTGAATGGGGTAAACCTATCAGACAGTAAGTGTAGGCATGTGCACATGTACTGTTACACCATGTTGCTGAAATGCTGCCTCCTGCCAGGACGTTCTGTATCAGCTGATGGCATCCTCATCCATCAGCACCCAAATCATTTTTTTAATGAGACATAGAAGTGGAATAGTAATGCTGATGATGGCATCATCCCCACTGGCCATGTTGGTTAAGTACTTGAAACAGCACAAGGCAGCACAAACGACTGCATAGAGGCCCACTTGTTGGTGGGGAAGTGGTGCTATTCCGCAGAGCAACTCACACAATGCTTGCTGCAGCTAAAACTTCATTATCGCCTGCTGCGGCTCGCACAGTCTCTCCAGCTGTGCAATGGGTACGTTGCATATAAGGCTGTGAGCGGGAAGGCCGAAGTTATGCTGCAGCGCAGACAGGAGAGCAGCAGCGGTAAAAAGAACCCAAAAGCACGCACAGACGGCCCACACTTTCTGCAGCAGCTCTGACATATCGGGATAATTTTTAAGGAACATCTGCACCACCAAATTCAGCACATGCGCAAGCCAAGGGATTTGCGTCAAACCGTCTGGGCCCAGAGATGCTATGAGATTATTATTATCGCACACCACCAGGCCCGTGCTTGAGGCTCAGTGGCACCAACCACTCATCAATCTGTTGTTCCATGCCCGTCCACAGCTCCTGCGCAGTTTGGGGTTTTTCCCTCAAACAGATGAGTTTTAAAACAGCCTGCTGTCGTTTCCCCCTGGCTGTGCTGAAGTTGGTGGAATAGGTGTTACACTGACCGTATCAGGAGGCGGTAGAGAAGGAAACGGAGTAGGAGGAGGAGGCAACAGAAGGCAACGAGGCAACGAGAAATGTCCTGCAATCCTCGGTGGCGGAAGGACATGCGCCAAACTGCTAGTCACCTCATGCCCAGCCACCACTGCATTTAACCAGTGTGCTGTTAGGGAGATATAACATGGCTCGCCTGGAAAAGTAGTGGCGACAGAGAATCACGTACTGCGGGACAGCTACCACCATAAGGTTTTTAAAAGTCGCCGTCTCCACCAGACAGAATGACGGCATTTCAAAGGTCAGGAATTTTGAAATGCTGGCATTTAGGGCCAGGGATCGCTGGTTGGTACTTCCTCTTTCTCTCCATTGTTTGGGGGATGGGCAGCTGAACGCTTCCATGGGACAGTGGGGAAATGCTTGGTGATGGTGACAGTGGTGGAAATAATGGTGTTCCTGCCACATCCTCTGCTTGCGGGGTGGCAGGTGCCACTGTAACTCCAGAGGGGAAGAAAGAGGCTGAGACTGCAGCAGAAGATGGAGCAGGAGGAGCCTGAGATCTTTCGTGGCTTTTGAGGTGTGTACTCCCCTGCAGCTTGTGCTTTGCATTTAGATGCCTGGTCATGCAGGTGGTTCTCAGGTATAGAACATTTATGTATCACTTCAGGCTCTGATTGCACAGCGTGAAAACCACTCTCGTCTTGTCGTCAGCACATTGTCTGAAGAACTGCCACGCCAGGGAACTCCTTGGAGCTGGCTTTGGTGTGCTCAGTCCCTGGGTTCGGTGGGCAGTAGCAGGTGTACTGGCCAGAGGATGGCAACTCTGCTTTTGCTCCCTGTTCCCTCTTTTGCTGTGCAGCTGGCGCTGTGTAACCACCAGCTCTTCCTCCCAATTGCACACGTCACTCACATGACCTTGATTCCATGTTGGGACTAGGACCTCATCATCCTCCACATCATCTTCCACCCACTCTTTACCCCTGCCCTCTTTGTGCTATGTGCTGCGGTAGTCCTCCCATGTCCATATCCTGAAACATAAGTAGTTGGGCATCAGTGCACCCAATCTCTTCCACTTCTGGGGCAGGGTTGGGTGGATGGCCCACGGAAACCATGCCAGCAGAGTCATCAAAAAGTATAAGAGACTGCTGCATGACTTGGGGCTCAAACTGCTTGGCTGATTTACAAGGGGGTGAGGTGAAAGACAGATGCCCATGGACTGCAGGTGCCAACTCTGCACTTTCAGCAGGGGACCGGGTGGGAGACAATTTGAAGGAACTGGAGGCACTGTCAGCCACCCAATCTACTACCGCCTCTAGTTGTTCTGGCCTTACAATCCATACACTGGTATTCGGGCCTACAAAATAATGCTGAAAGTTCTGTCACCTACATGCAACTGAGGAAGGTGTTTCATTTGGGCGTGTATCTGGCACAGAATGACCACATCCTCTCCCTGCAACAGGAGCTCTACCAACACCAGCAGCACCACGACCAGGGCCACGGCTCTTTTTTGATGCTCTCCTCATTCTTTGAGGCCACCCACTGAACTAACAGACAGATTAACTATATTAATTTTCCTATCATTTATGCAGTGCAGGTGTACCTCACACAAAAAATTGGTATATGTCACCCACCGATCTAACAGACGGATTAACAATAATAATTTCCCTGTCACAGATGCAGTGCAGGTGTACCTCACACAAAAATGGGTATATGTCACCCACCAAACTAACAGACGGATTAACTATATTAATTTTCATGTCATGTATGCAGTGCAGATGTACCTCACACCAAAAATGGGTATATGTCAGCCACCAATCTAACAGACGGATTAACTATATTAATTTCCCTGTCACTGATGCAGTGCAGGCGTACTTTACAGAAAAACTGTGTATCTGTCATTCATCGATCTAACAGACGGATAAACTAAATTAATTTCCTGTTACGGATGCAGGGCAGGTGTACCTCACACCAAAAATGGGTATATGTCCCCCACCAAACTAACAGACATATTAATTATATTAATTTCCCTGTCACGAATGCATTGCAGGTGTACCTCACACCAAAAATGGGTATATGTCACCCACCAAACTAACACACGGATTAACTATATTAATTACTCTGTCATGGATACAGTGCAGGTGTACCTCACACCAGAAATGGGTATATGTCACCCACCAAACTAACAGATGGATTAACTATATTAATTTCAATGTCATGTATGCAGTGCAGGTGTACCTCACACAAAAAAATGTGTATATGTCACCCACCAAACTAACACACGGATTAACTATATTAATTACTCCGTCATGGATACAGTGCAGGTGTACCTCACACCAAAAATGGGTATATGTCACCCACCAAACTAACAGATGGATTAACTATATTAATTTCAATGTCATGTATGCAGTGCAGGTGTACCTCACACCAAAAATGGGTATAAGTCACCCACTGATCTTACAGATGGATTAACTATATTAATTTCCCTGTCACGGATGCAGTGCAGGTGTACCTCACACCAAAAATGGGTATATGTCACCCACCAAACTAACAGACGGATTAACTATATTAATTTCCCTGTCACGTATGCAGTGCAGGTGTACCTCACACCAAAATGGGTCACATTTACTAGGCATGGCTGTGATGGCTTCTAAGTGCCCACAGCTTAAACGCTTGTTGATTGGCTGCCCTTCAGCCTTTCAACAAGCTTTATTAAATGACCGAACACCGAACTTGAACCCAAACTTTTGCTGCAAAGTTCGAGTTCGGGTCCAGGTGCCCGAACTCTCAAAGTTCGCAAACTCGCAAAGTTTGCAGTTTGGGTTCGCTCAACACTAGTTATAGGCATTTGATCAATTTTATGCATTGGTTTCCATGTACACTACGTCGTGTAAATATTCCATGAACATGTAAATTAAATAACAGGAGCGTACCTGGGGCAATATGTGAACCAAGTGCTAAGCTCCAGGGGAAGGGATGACTCAGGCTTTGGCCAAGGATTTAGTCAGATGTCTAGGTGCAGTTAACTGAATCTGTATATGGAGAGAAGTAAAACCTACAGCTAAGTTAATGAACTTTTTGTGTAAAGTCCCGAGAAAGCCATCAATGGCAAAGTAATGCATATGGTATAAATGTTTAAGATTGTACTCTCCCTTTAACTATGTTAATCAATAAGGACAACATTGACCACTAATACCCACATGGGGTAAAATGTCCATTTGAGTAAATGGGCAAACCTTTACTGTTTATCTGGAAGATACTTATGTGCTGCTCATAAGTATCAAGGTCTCAAGATTTTAAAACTGTAATTACCACATTAAAAAGGTTGTCCAATATATCAAAATGTGTTCTTGAGTTATGAAAGTGGTGTAAAATAATAAAATATTACTTACTCACCAAATACTCACCTGTTTAAGCCACCATTCAGTCAGTGTTGCCTCTCTGGTTTCCATTGGTCTTTGTTTGCAGCATCATGTGTCATGAAAGCATGTCACCATTGTGGCCCAGAGATTAGCTGAGACCGGTGTTTATTCACTGCACTTAGATTGGCATGTGATTGCTGTCCGGAAGTAAATGGAGACCAGTGGGGACCAGAATGGTGGCAGTACTGAAACAGCAGTTGAGGAAGTATTAGTTTTTGTGTTTGTTTTTTTTATTTTAAAGCACTTCCATAATTTAAGAAAAATGTATATACTGGAAATCCCTTAAAATGTTTGGGCATACTAGAATGAATGTACTTGCAATATTTGTATAACAATGTTATTCTATAACTGCGTAAGACTATAAGTAGTAAAATCCCAACCTGTTTCGTCCAGAATCTCTAAATCCTTTGGCAAATGGATTTCTGTCAATTTTTAAGCGCGTTATCTAAAAAAATAAAATAATACAAAAGGACAGTGGATTATTCTCTTTGTGTATAATAAATATGAAACAAAAGGAATGGAGCATAAACACCACACAAAAAATAAAATACATTATTAGTTTTCAAAAATGTGTCATTAATTCAGTAATTAACAAAGTTCAGGTGCAATTACAGATCAATGATGTGTAAAATTTGGGTGGGTGCACATATATCAGTTGTGTTAATCTAGTTGTTTTATGCCGGACACAACTGACATATGTGCCTATTCCAGTAACTAGAACTGACTGGGCCCCACAGCAAATTTTTTAACACCCCCTTGGTCCCTTTAAAGCAGATTTCACACTGAACCAAAAAAAAAATCACCTCTCTTCTACTTCTGCAGATGGCTCTGCTCTTCATGCAGCACTGCATCTAGGCACACATTACACTGAGACCTTACATTGCACAGCGTCAGGTCATAGTGTGCTCCTATGCACACTACGTCCCATCCTGAATCTATGCGCTGCACTGCAGGCATCACGAGAGGAAAATTAACGGTGAATAATACTAGTGCCAGGTCTAGGTGCACCGTACTCAATGCTCTCTGGGCTCTGAAAATAAATTTATTTGTCCTCCTCCTGGGCCCCTTCCTGAGTTTGGGCTCCATAGCAGACGCTTCCCTTGCTTCCATGGTAGCTAGACCCCTGGCATGTTCACTTTAGTCCACCAGACAGCAAAACACTGCATGCTATAGGGGGTATTTATTAAAGGTATTATGCCATTAATGTCACAAATTATGGCACACAGCATTTGTGACTTTTTGAGCTTCTGATCAGTTTTCAAAAGTGATGAGAAAACGGGTGGGCACAGAGGAGGGGCAGGGCTTTCTATAGCCTTCCAGATTTACATTAACATGCCAGAAACTAGCATAAGTTATATCTGAAGTCAACACCAGCCCCTAGCTTTGAGTTTCTGATGCACGGAGGGGCAGAGAGTCACCCAATTTATTAATTTATTAAGAGGCATCTGCTTCTTAATAAATTAAGTGCATCTCACTCTGGCACACAGGGGATCTGGACTGGCATGCATATGATAACACCAGTAAGTATATATCTCTTTCTTCATTTTTCTGTCTGAAGCTCGGAAACATTCAATGTCAAAACCAATGATGCCAGAAACAATACCATAGAAAATCATGGGATCAGTTATTGCACCATTTTTCTCTGTCATTTCTGTTCTACACAAGGGAAACTACAGATGGCCTGATAGATGGGAACGTGGATTTAGGCATATGCTTAGGATGATCTTGCAATAGATACTCTGAAGACTCCAAAACATTGTCTTGGACCAATAAAAAAAATCATTATTGGTCAACTATGGAATAACCTGAGCAGCTTTTAGTCCATAATTATTTATGCAGAAACAAAGTATGTTATTGTATTATTATGATATGAGAAGCTAGTGTAATCTGGATTTCAAAGAGTATTCCTACACTTACAAATTCATTAAAAAATATAGCAAGAAATGTATACCTCCCAATTCATGGAATCCTCAATCTGTGTTTATCTTATCAAACTTCTCTTTGTCTATATTAAATCACTGAATAAAAATAAATTTTTAAGAACTTTAAATAAGTCATTGTACTATTAGGGCTATTTGACTGGAGTTCCTATAAATAAGGAACATGATTTAAGTTGAGTAGACACATGATTCCAATAGACTACATCTGTGATCTCCCTAAATACGTACACATACGTCACATTAAATGTGTTAATGATTCTACTGGGTCACGCTGTTTTTCTCCTCAGAATTTCTAAGAATTCCTAAGCTGCTTATAGTTGAAAATAGAGTGCATATGAACAGAAAGAAGAAATGTATCTTAATGTCATAGATTTCAACAAACTGTTTTATGTATTTTAAGGAATGCAACAGGTCAAAACTGTACCCTGTTCAACACCTTCATAAATGTTTATGAAAAATGTTGCCACATACAAAGGATGGTTCCTTAGGCCTTTGAATCCTGATAGACAAAAGCAGACGGTTTAGCTCCATGCCTGCCATTTTTCAATTTAAAAAAAGAGCTGGATTACTTATTTTATCTGGTCAAAGATTACTTCCACAACAAAACTACTGATAATAATATCTATCTACAGTTATCTAAAATGTATGGCCATCTTAAATATGATCCCTTATAGGCCTTATGCACAAAGCTGTATTATAACTCTAGACTGGTTGTACAGAGCAGTAATATGGCACTGATTGAGTCTATAGGTCCATATTATACCTTCCAATGTTCCTGATTTCACACAGAGACATACAGAATCTGGGAAGTAAAAATGTAATGTGCCATTGTATATTGTATTGTAGAAATATTCTCTTTCAGAAGTATTATTTTTTGGTGGAAATCCGTCTGTAATCTGGTGCAATCTGTAGGAACAATTTGGTAGAACGTGGAGTACAGTATGTCATGTTTGACATATAAATTTGTGTATCACCATTGGGCCGTTGAAGAAAAGTTCAAATTTCCATGGTTATATATTTAATCTGTCATGACTGATTTCCCAATGAGCTATCAATATAATGCAAAAATTATAATTAAGATAATGTGGAATACCTTCTATGAAGAGACCTCTGATTTCCTTCTGCTGCCTAAGAGCCTGTAAAAGTGTCTCCATAACTAGTACGAAAAGGAGGGGGGAGAGGGGGCATACCTGTCTGGTGCCATTTTTAATATTAAAGCTGGAGGGCAGGATATCGGTATCATTAACTGACACAGACGCTGAAGAGTTAAAGTACATAGCTGAGAGGGCATTGGAAAATAACTCAGGAATATTAAACTTAGACAGAGTTAGTTTGATATATATCCAATGTATTCTGTCAAAAGCTTTTTCGGTGTCTGTGCTAAGCAAAACTAACGGAATGGATATATTTCAGGAGTAGTATAGGGCATTTAGTATTTTCATCACGTTATCTTTCCCTTCTCTACCTCGTACCAAACCCACCTGATCCGGGTGGATGACACTAGGAAGTAGAGATTGTAGTCTGGTAGATAACATTTTGGCAAATAGTTTAAGATCTATGTTTAATAGGGAGATGGGCCAGTAATTGGAGCAGGACGTTGGGTCTATCCCAACTTTAGGGATAATCGTTATGGTGGCTCTTGTCATATCAGAGTAAGCTGGGTAATTTTGCAAAGCAATGTTGCAGACGGTGAGGAGAAAGGGTAACAGTGTGTCTTTAAAGGAATGGTAGTATGACAGGGGTAGACCGTTAATCGTTGACGAACTCCTCATTCTTACAACCAACCCAAATAAATCCCTACCTATTATCCTATCTCTTCTAGATTTATTTGGTTCCCTCTCTAATTTTAAAGTTAACCCTGCCAAGTCCCAACTACTTCATAGTGGAATCCCCCGTTCAGGTCTTAAATCTCTTCAATTTAATTCTCCATTTAATTGGCATACTCAACAATTAAGCTATCTGGGAGTATAGCTCTCCCCCCACCTCACAGATTTGTTTAAACTCAACTACTTACCTCTACTAAAATCTATCACTGCCGAGCTTGAATCATTTGACCTCCCTTACCTCTCTTGGTTTGGAAGAAAGAATATGATATCCTCTCTTTTGCTTCCCAGGCTTACATATTTAATGCAGGCCCTTCCTATTAAAATCCCCAAATCTTTCTTTATTACCCTAAACAAACTTATACGTAAGTTTATATGGAGAGGACGACGTTCAAGGACCCACAAGGACACACTGACTAAGCCTAAACAGAAAGGAGGGATAGGATTCCCAGACCCTGAAATGTATATAAGAGCTATACATTTAGCCAGGGTAATAGACTGGGTAATCCTTATAAATTGTGGATTAACATGGGAAATGCCTTTTTCCCCTCTCCACCTCGTGCCTTATTGTTATCGGGGAAAACACTCCCTGTATCTCAGAAAATCCCTAATCGCATGATCCAAAGCACATTTAGAGTCTAGGATTGGTTTAACTCAGGTGCTAAAAACTTGTTAACTCCTTCTTCTCTCCTTACATTGAAAGATATTATTGCTTTAGTCCCCAGAACCTTGAGAGAGAGTTGTCCGTCTTCACTCAGAACTTCCAATTCACCCTTAGACACATTAATGGGTGATAATAGCAGTGTCATGTCTATGCCTGAGATCCTAACTTCTCTTCAAGCGCCTATCATTAATGTTTTCCTACTGAGATTTCTCAGATCTGAATCACTTTCCTTATTAAAGTCATCACCCCTCCGCCCACCATCCACCTGGTTTGAGAAACTATTGGGCAATACTAAAACTCCCCCCAAAGTTATTTCCACCATATACAAGAACCTAAAATCCCCTTTACTCTCAGTTAAACCTGCGATTACCGGGGTTTGGGAAAAGGACCTTAAACGTACCCTATCTCCATCAGAGTTCGCCAAAGTTCTTAATATCCCCCATAAAATATCCAGATGTATTCAAATTCAACAAAACGGATACAAAATCCTGATGAGATGGTACAAAACCCCAGAGATAATATCCTTATATTCTCCAAGCAGTTCTGATTTGTGCTGGAGATGCTGGGAATCTAAGGGGTTCCTTTTTCCACATTTGGTGGTCTTGCAAAAAAAATAATCGAATGGTGGCACATGATAATTACTGTATTTTCTGGCGTATAAGACTACTTTTTAACACATGAAAATCTTCTCAAATGTCGGGGGTCATCTTATACGCCGGTATACTGTGTGCTGAAACTTAAGAGGACCTTTCACTGGTCCAACGATTGTTAGATAATGATATGTATGTGTAGAACGGCGCCCAGGGATCTCCCTGCACTTACTATTATCCCTGGGCACCGCTCTACACAGTATATATCATTATCTAACAATTGTTGGACCAGTGAAAGGTCCTCTTTACTTCCAAGCCGGACTGGAAAGCTGTCCCACCATACCTGAGCCACCGTGCGCTGCATCCCAGCCAGTCGCTCCTGAAGCAGCCCCCTCTCCCTGCTCTCAGGGGTTTTCTCATGCTCGGATTCTCTGTTTATTTTTATTTGGTGTGCGTTGGAAGAGGGGTAGTATTATACGGCAAGTATAGCCCAAACCCCATATTTTAAAAGGAAAAGTACGGGTTCGTCTTATATGCACAGTCGTCTTATACGCCGGAAAATACGGTAAGAACTGTAACCACATTTGCCAGGCCATTTTTGCATACACTTCTCACCTTGGGTATTAAAGGAGTGAATAATCACAGGAGATCTATTTTCTCACTTCTCCTGGCTGCAGCCAGAATACTGGTGGCGACCCACTGGCTGTCATCAGATACTCCAGACATTAATAAGGTGGACCAGATTACAGGTTGGAATAGCTTTCTCACTTGGAAAAAGTTTTGACAGTTTACCTAGATCTCCCCTCTTGACATCTATCCATAGCCTACTCCTTTACGTGACCTCCTTACTGTATCACTTCTCTGTCCTAACTTCTCCACAATATTGTGGCTTATTACTTAGACAATTTTGCCCACATTGTTCAGTACAGTTCCTGTTTGTTACTGGTTCCTCAGACTTTTATGACTATTTTCTGTATGTTATTGCCTTTCCCCTGTAACTTTGGCGGCATCTTGCAATATTACCATGTCACATTTTGTGTACATCTATTGCTAGATTTTCTTTGACTATTCTGTTAAGCTGCCTTACCTAATGTATGCATACAAAACAATACAAATTGTTAAAAAAACGTAAATAACGTAAATAAAGATAACGTTGAATACCTGTTGGTTCTGGTATGCTGTCACCGTAGTAAATATTGTTTCCGGGAATGTGAATGCTTTCTCACCCTCTCCTACTGGAATCGGTTTTACTGGAGACAGTTCATCACCACAATCTTTCCGAATCACATGGACACGTGGCTGATATTTGTGCATCGAATGAAGAATAATCTAGAAGGCAAATGCATAATTTAGTTATTTAAAGTAAAGCACTTTTATGTTATTTTTTTTCCTTTTTGTATGTTTTACCCAGTGATTGTATATTTTGATCGGTGTAATGAGGTAATGAAATGGGAATCAGTTTGAAATTAATTTCATATTTAAGCCTTCAATAAGATTTAATTTATTCTGAATTCCTTTCTGATCCTAATTATCCACAGTTGAATGGTCATAAAAACCATGTTTGAAACTGTGGTTTTGTTTTCATCCGGCAACTTCAAAAGCTAATATTAACTTATTGTAATGCTGATGACTTCAAATTCATGTTGGAAGACATGAATAATCAAGAACAAACTGTGTTGGAAGTGGTACTTTGACCATTTCCATACCTTATTGATGAAGTCATCAATGTTTTTAACTTTTCATAGAAACATTATGAACACTTCCTTACAATAATAGAGAAGATAGTCCCTTGTTTCCAGTTAAAAGAATACCGCAAGCATTAATGCAACAGAATTTGGTTACAATAATATTGACAAACCACACAAGATGGAATGGCATATACTCGACAACCAAAATCGACAACCAACTCTTCTTTTATATTGTCCAACAATTATTATATTGATCACATTATCATTGAACATATTTACTGTTGCATAGTTAAATCACAATGAATACATTTAAATTAAGTTAATAAAATTCATAAATAGATAACATAATCAAATGTTGTGTAGACCGAAAGATAAAGGCAGATTCCAGGTTTGTGAAGAAAATCAGAGTGATCCATTTCCTATAATATGACCCTTAGTCATAAGTCCTTCTTAATGGTCAGCCTACCACCCTGAAATGTGCGAACTGATGCTGGAACCTGACCCCCTCTTGTTCCTATGCTGTAGTGTTTCATCATATACTGTAGAAACAATTAGTAGACAAGCAGGACATAAATAAGAGTGAAAGAGTGAGAAAGAGACCTGTTAATGGTCCATAGGAGCTACTCTATTTCAACTTTTATACTACAAAATAGGTACAAGAGAAGGCAAGCTTTAAGAATTGGGTTGTTAGAGTGAAAGCCCTACTGTAGCCGCTTAGGGGTATACATTAGGAATAAGACTATTGTTACTACTGTTACTTTTCCAGATCTGGAACCTACTCTTAGATACTGGTCTAGACATCAGATTTTTTTCCTATCATTCCTTTTTATCAATTTATTTTTTTCAGGTTACATTTTAATTCTACACCAGTGAATTTGTTCAGTGATAGTGTAGTTAGTATCAGTGTATTTCCTATAATATTGATTAACATTAGAACCTTGACAACATTTTAATTTCAGACAACTAAAGCTGAGAGTAGAAATGAAATAGATGCTATCAGTCATCTTTCGCTATGAAGAATCTTTGAGACCAAAACATTTATTTCTTTAGCACTCATGAACTGGCTTCTATTTTCAGTCCACTTAATAGTTTCAAGATAAAAAATGTTAAACCACCAGCCTCAAAAACCATAGAGATACATTAGAAGGTTCAGAGTTCATTTGACAATAATTTGTATTTTGTTAGAGATGACTTAACATGGACAACTAATAAGACTACTAACAGAAAGCTTGTCTAAAAGTTTGAATATTGTAAAGAGGTGAGGGCATCAGTCATTTTTTGCTATGTAGAATCTCTGAGACAACCATTTATTTATTTTGCACTCACGACGGGGGGGGGGGTGCAACAGTGGCCGTGCGTTGAGCAGGAGCGACGTGGGTGTCGGGGAGTGGAGTAAGTATAACCTACATAAAGAGTCTGAAAAGTAGGGAGGGGGTGATTATAGGGGTTGGATAACCCCTTTAACATGGACAATCAATAAGACTACTACTATAAAACTTGTCTGAAAGTTTTAAAAGAGGTGAGTGCATAGCTTAAAGGAGTTGTGCCATTAAATGTTATTTTAATATACTTGAGCATGAAAATATAGTTACTTTTGTAATTTATTTCCTGTTACAGAAAAGCTCCACTTGTGAGATATTTCCCTTACGTCAATATAATGGCTCCTCCTGGTGTTTAAACACTATAGCAATGTTCACATGCACCTACTGAAGTTGCCGCACATGCTCAGTTCCATCTTTCAGTTGCGATATCCAGTCAAATGTATAAACAACAAAATTAATCTGTAGGGCAGACTAGAACTACTAGACACAATTTTTATTTTGCACATAGAGTGACATTTACATTAAAAGAAATGTGACACAACTAATCTTATAGGTATGAATATGGATCAATATTTAATTCTAATTCATTGCTAAGGTCAGTAACAATATAATATACTTTCCACTGCACCAAAAAGGGCAAGAAAAAAATTGCTCAAATGAAGTAAATGTCAGGTTGTGCAAAGATGTGGTCACTTTTTCATGTGTAATTGTTAAACCCAGTGATTGCATATTATGCTTCCAGACCTTTCTATGTGTGGTTATTGTAATATTGGCATCTTTTGCTATGTAAAGACCAAAAAAATATGTGTGAGATGAATTACATAGTGGGAAAGGTTTAAATGACCTCACAGCGTGGGATCTAAATCTGTCTTTAGCTCTATATAAGTATGGCGGTGTGTACAATTCTTAGGTCCTACTAACAAAAGATTCATGGATAAAAATAAGACCTCATGTTTCATAAGAATAGATTGAATCAAATTAATCTTCTCAATATAAAAAGTCAAATTCAAGTGAAGAAATTGATTAATATTTTTTTATAATTCTTATACATGCATAAAAGGAATAAACAGATTTTAAGAAATATGACATGTAACTCCATGTGACCAAGTCACACCAAATCCTTTAGTAATAATCCCATAATCTATTGCATTACACTAATTTAACATAATAGTAATCTAATTAGACATGGTGCTAACAGTTAACATCTGTTCTGTGTGTTTCTTTTACTTTTTTTTTTTATACAATTAAATTTATATTTAATCCTGATGTTAATGAAAGTGAATATATTACCATTACTAACACTACTGATAAAATAGCAACAGAAATATAAGTATCCTCCATTCATATCCAATTCATATGATATAATTAATAGACAAATGTGATATACTAAATAGAGAATTTGATACAACAATCCTCCCAAAAAGTTCTATTGAAAAAGTAAAGATGAAATACATAAATATGAAAATTATTTTCCTGTTTACAATAGTTAAAATTAGGCAAAAACATATATAAAAATCATAATTTCCTTCAATTTCTTGTGTGTTAGAGTGAATTCATTTATGGTAGTCTTTATTTGTCCACTATTAGGAAAATTACTGAAACAACAGTAAAATGATGGAAATAAAAACAACATAATGTACCATCATTATATTGACACATGACATAAAAGTCATAGAGCCATATGGTTACCCCCGACTTCAGCGTGACTATAGACATTAGTCAGAAATAGCCAACAGTGATCCCAGTTGCTTGCCATAAATCCTCCTGGACCAGTATTAAGAGTCACTGAGGTTAGTGTCACCCTTGACATGATGTTGGTCATTTCTCAACTGTAATGTGATGCCTCAAGGATGTCTGGCAGCATTCTCTTTGTAGCATTGAGAAAACCATACAAAAAGAGCCCATTAAGTCCTCCTCAGCAATGTAAGATCACAAATTAATCAATGACATGTACGCTGACTGTCAATCTAAAGTATGTTGCTAAAGTTTATATAATCAAATGTATGGATATGGTGACCTGCCATCCACTAAAGGTTAGGAGTAGAAGCATAAGTATGATATTGTGCATTTAAATGAGTGTCTCTTTCAGCATATAGTGATAAACACTCCTGGCCAAGCCTAGCAAACTCTAATTTCTGGCCTTAAGCAGAGTTAGTCACTACTGAAATGGTCAGTTTTCACCTTCACATTTCTTGTCTTAATAGCTACATTTTAAAAGAAAATGGTAATCTGGAGTAAATCGAACTGCCTAGAAAGTGGTTAAACTATTGAGACAACACGAGAATGGGTATTATTTACTGTTAGAGCAGTGCCACTATGGAACTCTCTGCGACTAGAGGTGGTGATGGATCCAGGGAGTTATTCTGACTGCCTAATTTGGGTTGGGAAGTATTTTTTTTACCTAAAATGAGGAAAATTGGCTTCTACCTAATGAGGGTTTGTTTCCTTCCTCTGGATCAACTTTGCAGGATAACAGGCTGAACTGGATTGATGTTTTCTTTGCATCCTAAAAGTTTTTAGTGGCTGTCTACTGTATTCTTATCTCAAACAGGATCGCTAGGATATGCCTTTAGTGTCAAATGGACGCAGGTCCCACATCTGAGACCTGCTCCTATCTCCAGAATGAGTCCCCCGAAATGAAGGCAGAGCAGTTGAGCATGCATTGGCCACCCTCTGTTCACTGCTATGGGAGTTCCTAAAATAACCAAGTGAAAGCACTCCCGTAGCAGTGGAAGGAGAGGTGGCCATGCGTGCATGGTGCACTCTCTATTCACCACTGTGGGACTTCCAAAAATAGCCTGGTGCACTTGCTTGCCTATTTTCTGAACTCCTAAAGCAGTAAGTGGAGAGCAGGCCGCACATGGAATGGTAATGAAATGGAAAACTGGAAAACAGAAATTTGATAATCTCTAGTGTAATAACATAAATAAATCTCCCTAAAATTCTTTTAGCAAATGTCATGAACATTACACTTTCCAGACTAGTTATTATACAGAACTAGGGACTATAAAAAATGGATGGTGGTATTTTATCACAGTCTCTACAGATGAACGTTTTAGGCTGTTTTCTTCTACAGTATTTTATATCAATATTTGTAAACCAAAAGCAGCAGGGGCGTAACTATTGGGGAAGCAGGGGAAGCAGCTGCTTTGGGGTCCTGACCCAGAAGGGGCCCATCCAAGAGGAGGAGAAGTACTAAAAGATTTTGTCAGGGCCCCTTAACATTATTACACAATTAAATTATATATAGTGGCAGTATAGACAGTGTAGAAAAAGGATGGAACAGCTGCCGGGCCTGGTCTGAGAGAGAGATCTTTACCAGCCACAGGAAAGGGGGGCGGCATGAAAGGAAGGGGTTGTGAAAAACTTACTGGGGGAGGGGGCCCCATTCAAAAATTTGCTGTGGGGACCAGTCATTTCTAGTTACGCCACTGAAAAGCAGGAAAGGAACTTAGAAAAAAACTCTCCTGGTTTTAGCTAGAAAACACTGATCAAAATACTGACTAAGATACACAAGTTTAAAATTAGACTTAATGTACATTCTTTGCTGTGTAGACACTATCATCCTTTATTATCACATATTTTACATACTTCCTGTCCTGGCTCTTTAACTTCATCTTTGTTAGGAATGTATGGTAAACAGCCTCGCTTGACTTTCTCAATCAGAGCATTCTCTAAGACCAGAGAGGGAAGGGAGATGAGTGGCTCAGAGAATCTAACATGACCCTGATAAGTGCAATGCTCTTCTGTAGGGGTGAGCGAATCCTGCTTTGGATCTAAGATCCAAACTCGATTCATTCCCCAACTTTGTTTTAATGCTGTACAGAGACCTGTCTCTGTACAGCATTAAAATGTATGGGCTTTGCAGAGGCAAACTTTGTGAAGTTCAAAGTTGCGCGAGACTTCAGTGGAAATCTTTGGCTTTCGATTTTACAACTTTAAAAACATTTTAAAGCAGCAATCCAAGATAGGCTTCGGTACTGTTAAGCCCATACATTTTAATGCTGTATGGAGACAAGTCTACGTACAGCATTAAAACGAAGTTGGAGAATGAATCGACTTCGGATCTTGGATCCGAATTGCGATTCGCTCACCCCTACTCTTCTGTGGACATAGTTATCTAAGCCTATCAAGACAACAATAGAGATGTAACACCTAATTCTATAAATATACTTTTTACTAACAAATATATTTCTCTCACAGCAACTGTAAACTAACAATGGGTTGCTTATCTATGTAGGTAAGTAATTCATCTACCATTGGCATCGCAACTACACACATCTCCAAATTATGTACCCTTTTTACTTAATTGACTTGCTTTGGTGCACTTTGCTGAGTTTCAGTTTCAAGATTGTCCAATGTCTAAATCTGAAAGAAAAAGCTGAAAGACAGCTCTAGAATGTTACACATTAAACGTCCTTTTACATGGACTGATGATTTGAGCAATTATCAGGAACAAACTAAATGTTCCCAATAGCTGCCTACTAGAGATGCGTCATACGTCACCACGCACGGGATTTTGGCCGAGATCTTCAATCAAGATGGTGGCTGGAAGCCTGTCGCAAGCAAATAGAGGAGGTACGTGTGATTTTTTTTTTTTACACTATTTCAGGTTAAATCGATTCGCTTAAACAAAGCACAAGAAAATTCGGCTTCAAGGCGAATCGAATTTATCCTGAAATTCGGATCGAATTTCACTTTGTGGGAATGGATTCGCTCATCTCTACTGCCTACCTGTCAGCGGAGATGAGACCTCTACTGTATGTGAGCAAACGATCTCTACAGGGATCACTTGTCCCCACAGAAATTCATTGACACAATTACCTGACTAACGTGCATTTGCTCATTCATCAGGTGACCGCCAGCACCTTTTACACAGGCCAATTATAGGGAACAAGCCTGATTATCGGTTGTTGTACATAGACCATTACACCGTTATTTTCTTCATACATGTATATGCAGATAGTAATAATGTGGATATGTCATTGAGGACTTTAGTGTACTATCCCAAATAAAACGCAAATTAACATTTAGACAGATGAACGGGATTTCAGTATAAATGTTAATAGGAAATAGAAACTAAAACATTGAATTGGTAGAGGCGGAATAATTCTGGGAAATTAAAGACACATGATAGATCTAGACAGACTTGTTTTCATTGCATTCTTCTTGGCATCTTCACTACTGACCTCATAATAGATTTTACCAATTACTAGGAACATTGTTCCTCCTTACAACTCAATCCTTCACTATGTGGCTAGTAAGTAAACAATATATATATATATATATATATATATATATATATATGTAGAAAAATCTATGGAAGCACCATCCAAAAAAGCGGGTGCAATGTCCAGCAAAGGGTTTAGGCAATGCCCAAAATTATAAAAAAGAAGTTGGACTGCACACCTGAATAGTGAAAACAGTAAAAAACTTTATTCACCCATATGGTGGCAAAATTGCGACGTTTCGGCTCACATGAGGAGGAAGGCTCATGTGAGCTGAAGCGTCGCAATTTGCCACCATATGAGTGAATAAAAACTGTTTTCACTATTCAGGTGTGCAGTCCAACTTCTTCTTATATATATATATATATATATATATATATATATATATATATATAATTTAGAACTGAAACCTCAAACATACTTAAAAGGGTTGAACATGATAACATGAAAACTAACATCGCTCCTTTCTTCCAAAAACAGCACCACACCTATCCACAGGTTGTGTTTGGCCATGTGGCTTTCATCCCAGCTCATTTTATGGAGCTAAGATGCAATACCTTGAGTTTAAATGAATTTCATAAAATTTCAATAAGTGATAGGAACAGATGTAAGAGTGCATCGGCATATATAACTAGTATTGTTAAAAATAAGTGTTTATACATGGAGTTCCTTAGGACAACCTTGCAATAGACCATCACACAATCAATATATATATATATATCAGTTCATATGTCATCTCTCAATGGCTTCCTCAATATTTTAGTTTGATTACCAATAGCCCAAAATTTTGTGGGGAATCTGATTAAGTATAAATATAATCATGCCATTTTTACAAAAAAAAAAAACAGGATCACTATTTCTGCTATTTGAGAGTGCCTAGTAAACGTAAGGAGTCATATAGCCCATGCAATGCTCATTTGGGATAAAATATATGCTAATTAGCAATCTTTCTGAAATGGAAGCTGTGCCTCTGGTACCACCAGATGTGAGGAAACTTTTAAACAGACCTTGAGACATAATTTACTATCATAGCTAAACCAGCATCTCATCTGCAGACAGCTTTTTCAGGGCGATTGCCTCTCATCAGTGCAGAGCAGAGAGAAATGTAGACCACAATCTCCTACTAGGCATGCTTCAATCTATTCATCTTAATGACACTTTTCTCTCCTGCCTTTCTCTCTATCTCTCTGGCTGATCTTTCAGTCTGTCATTTGCTGGCTCTTCCTTCTCTTTTTGTTGGGGTCCCTCAGGATTCAGTCCTAGTTCCTCTCCTCTTCTCTTTCTACACAACCCCTATTGGACAGACCATCAGCAGATTTGGTTTTCAGTATCATTTGTATGCTGACAACAAATAACTATACATTCCCTTGACATCACCCCTGCTGTACTACCAAACACCACTGAATCTCTACAGTATCTGAAACTGAACCTTTCAAAAACTGAACTACTTGTGTCTCCCTCTCAGTGTGACATTACTATTACAACAAGGCAGTACACCCTCTGTCTCGGTGTTATGTTTGACACTGATCTTTCCTTAACCCCCTATTAAATCTTTTGCCCACTTATGCTAACTACAACTGAAAAAAGTCTCTATAATCCGCCCTTGCTCACTTTAGAAACAACAAAAACTCTCATTGTTGCCCTGATCCATTCCCGTATCGATTACTGTAACTCAGTACTAATTGGCCTCTCATAAGCCATGCAATGCTCCTCTGCGAAAAAAAGTTATGCTAAGCAGAGTCATGGTCATCATAATTCAATAACAATTGAACCTGCTGATAGGTGACTCCAACAGACCAGTTAATAATAAAACATGTATCTATAAGATCAAAGCATTCTGATGATCTTAACTTCCCCCTATAGAGGCACCTCCATAAAACCTATGTTAGTCTTCTTCTGCTGCTGCTGTGTTGTGCTTCTGTACAACTAGATACTATAGAGGGATTCTCCCATCGATCCAACCCATACCTTTAAAACAATTCCCTGCATGCCTCCAACTTCTAAGGATGCTGTGTTACAGGCCTGTTTAACTCAGTATGGTACTGCAGTATGGTTTTATGTCTGAGCCCCAAAAATTACCATGTCATTTAGGGCAAATACCATCTTTTAGCTCAATAGAACTTAGAGCAAACAGAAGCATAGCTTCAAGCTCCTGGGCCCCAAGGCCAAACCTATCTTCAAAACAGGTCATCAGTATGAGATTGGCATTGGTCTGACTCCAGGCACACTGGTCAATCAGCTATTTGAGGAAGCTGCAGAGCTTATTGGAGCCCTGGTGAGTACTGTAACCACCTAGCACCTTACCAAACACAGGTCATCCATTGGATAGCAGCTGTGCTTGGTATTGCAGCTTATCCCCATTTACCTAAATGCGACAGAGCTGCTCCTAGGCCATGTGACAGTAGTAATATGACATCACATGGCCTAGGGAGAGGCCTAAGCACTCATGCAGCACCGCAACCTCTTCATATAGCTGATCGGAGGGGATGTTGGCAGTTGGTCCCCCACCGATCCCATACTGATGACCTATTTTGAGGATAGGCTATCAATATCAAAATCCTGGAGAACCCATTAAATATAACCTCCCAACTATTATGCGTTGTTGATAGTGCTGGTCTCTTCATATATCAAAAGGGTTGCCCAGCAGGAAAATTGATGGGAAGAGGTTAAAACTACTTTAAATAATGATAGAAACTAATACTAATCTCACTGATCCATCTACACTCTTGTTTTAATGCTTACAGGATCTCCACTGGTCTCTACTTCCTGGTCTCTTCTCAACACTCTGAAAATGCTTGCTCAGCCAATACCTGCCTGATTAGGTTCACCAATGCAGCCAGTGATTGACTGAGCCAGCATTTCCTTTAAATGAAGAGGTCGCCAGAAAGAAAAAACCTGTGGAGAGCCAGTTTAGCATTGAAACAGAACCATGGGGTACCAGTGAGGTGATCATACTTTACTTACTCCAAGCCTTTTCTCTACAATTTTCCCAGCTAAACAACCACAATTTATGTTATTGTCCACTCCAAAGCCATTCAATTCCATCAAATTCCAATTGCAATACCAATATCAGAGCAGCTTTTATTCTTAAAGAACAGTGCACTGTGATAAACATGCACTGCAATATCATATATTCATTCTACAGTAGAAAATAATAGAAAGAAAATGTAGAGTATTAAATAAATATCAGATACAGTATACTATAAATCACATAAACACATAATATTAGGAATGCCAATGAAAAGTAACTCATTGTTAGCCATAAATGTTGAAAACCAGTCAACGCCCATCCATTAATGTTCTGTACTTATGCATACCACATTATAAAAGCAGATAATTTCAAGAGCCAACATAAAATTACAATGCCTTGTCTCAGATTGTAAACAGATACTCATTAGTTCTCTTATTGGCAAATTTAGAAAATACATCTTGGATTCATTGACACAGTTATAAAAAAAAATGTATTTCTATTTTGAGACTCTTTTATGGAATCTTGTAACTTCTTACCATGCAGAAAATAAACTAATTGCAAAAAAATAAAAAATGTTGCCTTTTTTATCTGGAGCACTGGTAAGTTATTAACAATGTTTCATACATTTTTCACTGAACTGATCATTACCCTATTGTAGACAAAAGAAGTCAAACAACATCCATGAGCATAGTGTCTTCCCCATTACTTCTTATTAGTCTCATTCTATCTCTAAAGCTCCATATAGATTGTCCTACATTATGAGTACAGTCATAACATACATGTTAAATCATAAGCCACAAAGAGACAATACAATAGTCTTCCAATAATGATACTCACATGGCCTTGGTCATCCAGCTCATTATTGGTAAGTTTTAATTTATCAAAACTAATGACTTGTCTCATCCAGGTCTCTCCAGATGCTGGTGAATCTGGGTGGATATAAACACGTGGAGGAACAGGAGAGTCTGCATTTCCTGCCACCATCCATTTTGAACTGTGGTAAACGTAGCTGAAGAAATACATGAAAATATGATTTTATTACACAAAATAATGCACTTATTGATAGCATCTTCAACTGCAGCCACTTGCACATCTTGCCGCACTCTACAGGACATCTACATATTTTGGAAAGAAGTGGATGGACTATGTATATACAGTCAGGCTCGGACTGGCCCACAGGGGTACAGGGGAATCCCCCGGTGGGCTCCTGAGCAAGGTGGGCCCCTAGTCTCCCATCCCCTGCACAAGTGGCACATAACACATTAGACTTACTGCACTATATACATATATTCAATGTGCTGCATGTCAACTAGCTTATGTTCATATAAAAAACTTGTTAGATTATTTATTATATTTGAATGTATCCATACGGTGGGCGCCCAAAATAAATTTTCCTGGTGGGCCCTAGGTACCCCAGTCCGACACTGTATACAGTGTATTCAAATTTCACACTTCTTTTTTTTTGCTCTGGAGTTTTCCTAACTTGACTGCAAAATGGGTAACAATTTGAAATGCATTTGTTTTTATTCCACCACTCATTGACATAAAAATTTACTACAACTGTTCCTTCAGCTGGCTGTTTCTGACAGAAATGAAATAGACGAATGGAATCATTTCAATCCTTCACTTTTTTAAATGTTTCATTTTCTCCAACAAAAGGGGTCTTAATTAGAGAAGAGCGAATCATTTCTATAAAATCAAAATTTGACTAAATTTAAAAATAAATAAATAAATAAATTTGCATTCGGTAGAAAAAGAATTTCTAGTCAATACATTTGGGAGAGAGAGAAGAGAAAGAGAGTGGAGGAGAAGAAGAAAGGAGCACTACTTTTCATGCAGTTTGGGGCACTTTTGATTTGGGTATCACTGATTCAGGTCTGAATCAAAAGTAACACAAGATTCAAATGAATCAGACGCAAAATGAGTTTTCAGAAATGATAATCTTAATAAGTTTTACTGACTGGACCATCATGATCTATCAATCAAAATGTTCTTGCCCATTTGCTCTAGTCTCTTTGAGAAGGATTAATGCATTTCTCTGCTTCTGTTGTCCAACCCATGCTCTATTGACCTTAATGTGAAAACATTTTGGGAAAAGCAAATGTTTCTCTAAAAACAACAAATAGGGAAGTCAATGGAGTATAGATTATATTTTCAGCCAAACACGAAAATGGATAAATACAAAAGTCCTTTCCTTAGGCTGGAATGCATGTTTTTCTGGCCATTTTTTATGCAGTTTATTTGTGTCAAAGTCAGCAGTGGAAGAAAAACCAAGAAGGGAAGGTTCTGTCATTTATATCCACTCCTGTGTTTGACTTAAAAATTTGCCTGTGTGATTCCAGCCTTATAACTTCTCTTAAATCTACTCCAAGGCTTTTATTTAAAAACAAACAAATAAAAAAAAAAAGACTTTGAAACTGGGGAGTGTGGTGTGAGTCCAGCATGACACTACATACTGACATAAACTGAATAACAGATCATATCCAGTTGACAATTCTATATAGAATGTACATTTTAGTCTATAGTATTCTATAGTTCTTTGTTCCCTAATCATTTCCAATTTCCAAACATATAAAGGAAAACATTTCTATTGTCATTTTGATACTTTTGTGCAGTGGGTATTGTTGCTATTTGACAATAAAGAGAGAGCAACTATATAACAGTATATAACCTTGCCAGCATTAAACTGTAGAAAAGTAATCCCACACAGATCCAAGATAGGGGCTGAGATGTACTCTTTTAGCAATTCATTCAGCAAAAGGAATATTCTATTTAAAATCTGCATGACACTAGGTACTGTAGTGCAAAAATAACTTGTCTATATCTATTATTAGTGTAATAATTCTGGCCTTTTCATGCAAAAATATGTAACACTATAATTCCCTGCTAAACAATTTTAATTTGCATTTGCAATGCCTAGCTATGTGTTATTAGAATATGTTTCTGTAATCTATTTATCGGACCTATCTGATCTTTCATCATCTAGTCACCTACTACCTAACTGTCGATCTATCTATCTATCTATTTATCTATCTATGTATCTATCTATCTATCTGTCTGTCTGTCTATCTATCTATCTATCTATCTATCTATGTGTCTGTCTATCTATCTATCTATCTATCTATCTATCTGTCTGTCTGTCTGTCTATCTAACTATCTATGTGTCTGTCTGTCTATCTATCTATCTATCTATCTGTCTGTCTGTCTGTCTGTCTATCTATCTATCTCTTTCTATCTATCTAGCTGCTTGTCTGTCTATGTATCTACCATCTGGTCTGCTATATACTTCATATCTACCTGTCTTTTATCTATCTGCCATCTATAGTCATCTGTCCGCCTCCCATCTATGTATCTATCTGACATCTATCTAGCCAGATATCTACTTCATATCTATTATCTCTCTCTCTCTCTAAATAAATATCTATATACATTCCCTCTACTTATCTATCTAGTCATCATTCCACCTTCTATGTGTCGGTCTATCTACCATCTATCCATGTATCTATCTACTAACTACTTTCTATCTATTTACCTATCTACCTCCTATCTATATCTATCAAGCTGTCATAGTTGCAATTATTATTTGCAGTGCTCCACAGCCAAAGTTGTCTGCAGTAAAATGGTTAAATGGATGTTATGGTTGAAACAAATACAAATCAGCTCTAGCAGAAATATAGAGAGAGAGGGCAGAACAGAAAGAACACATAATCGATACAAAGAAATATAGAATAATCAAGCCCTCACAGAGCAGGTAACATTTTCTACAGGGAATTAAATAAAATGAATATATAAGAAAGACATAAAGCTCTGTCTTATATTAAGGTGTATGTCAATTGATTTCCACTGTAAGCAGTGTTCATTCTCCCCCAGCAATCCTGCAATAACTGCTGAGGAAAGAATCAGCAAATGAAGCCAAATTCTGTCTAAATATAAAAAAGCTAATTTCATTTACATTCAATACATAATACAACCGGTGGTCCTAGGAAATATACAATATAAACTACCATCAATATCACCATCCTTTGTACTGAAAGCCGCTCACATTACACTGAACCGTAACGTTTCTTCCAGGGCTTTGTGTATGCACCAAGAAAATCGCAAGCGTTCAGTGAACATCATAATGGATATACCTGACACTATGCCAAGAAAACCAGCCATAAATAAAAATTATAATTCACTAAAGTATAGTTATGTCATGTAAATCACCGAAACGAATAAGATCCTCGGAGAACTTTATGACAATATGAACTCTTTACCGCAAAATACCAGATTTTGCATATATGCAGGCGCACACACTATATATATATAGATATTATCTATCTATATATATATATATATATATATATATATATGTATATATTTATATATATATATAATTTAAATAGATAGATATGTAATAAAACAAATATATATATATATATATATATATATATATATGTGTATATATACCAAAACATATAACTGTGCCCCGATGTCAAACATCCCACTGCAATGTGGGTCACCAAATAATAGGAAATATCTAATAACTGGATAATTACCGGTATCTTTTGTTATCAACTGGAACTATGTCCATGGCTATATAATACTGCTGGTGAGGGTCTAGTCCTGAAATCTTCACCCTCATTGCTGGAAACATTCGCCTGTGAAATAAGTACATAATAGTGAGAGAAAAAAAAAGCTTTAAAAGCGATAAAAAAAAAATTAGCTAATAAAACAATAAATAATTAACAAATAAATATTGAATCAAACGGAGTTAGACTGGAACTTTCGTTTCCCTTTACAGTGAATGGTAATGAGGACAGGGTGCTGGATGTTCTAGGGTGCTCCTAAGGTGTATGGGTGATTTATTACGACACAATGTCCATCCAGTGGGAGCCTTCAATGAATGGCAGATACTGCCTAGCAGACTGAGAGCCAAGAAAGTGTCCTCCTGATATTTCCCTCTATGCACCTGCAGAACATGGAGGTTTGGCTGAGGCTCCACTGGACAAACAGTGCATTGTGCAGAATGGCTGCTATAGAGGTAGGGAAATGTAGTCTGGAACATATGGATTTCATCAGATATGTTTGTGCAATATTTAATAAGCCGAGTTCCTTGTATAATATCCAGGTTTTCTTGTACATCTGTCTTTGAACCGTGTCTTTTCAGAAGAAGACCCAATTCATGGAGCTGCTCTAATGAGCAGGCTGCTGCTACATGACTCCAACTGCTGGAGCAGACTTCCCATCTGCAGTCACTTCATCATTCTGTAAGCTTCAATTTAGGTGCAGGGACCCCATCCTGCTGTCCATCTACACAAGCCAGCTTTCCCTAGTGGGCTCCGTAAAACAAGATGTACAGGAATCAATTTACTCAATGCTAAGCATGTGTCCTACTAGCATTCAATGCTACAAGAGGCAAACTATTGAGGACTAGTGACAGCAAGGACTTATGTGGTCTACTATACATTTTTAGATGTTTTCAGATGATAGTATCTTCAGGATTTGATGGCCACTTAGTGTAAAGGGGCAATTCTAATAAAATGTTAGTTACTAAAGGTTGGTCTTCCAGCATCAGTCCAAATGTGAGTCATATATATTAGGAAGTGATCACTACTCTGTGTAGTAGATCTAATGTCCCAGTCCAGTCTAAGCTGGTCCCCTATTACTCTAACGGCAACCCTATTTCCTGACCTAAGTTAACTTTTATGGCACCTGTGGTGGTCTCATAGTCCCCCAGTGATATACATTGTAGAGCCCTGGCTGGAGGACTCTTATAAACCCTCCTATGAACCTGAATGCTGGACTGATAGGACCATATTTCACTTTAATCCGGGGTCTTGTTTACTCCCTCATTACTGGCTGGAGAACAGAACTGAGGCTTTCAAGGCAAGGTCCTCTCATCAGCTCCAGGTGAATATCCCATAATGTTTGTGTGAGCAGTTATGGCTTCAGGTTTTGGTGTAGCCTGCAGGCTATGTAATGGCAGGGGTGATTTACAGTGTATGGTGTTTATCCAGCAAACACATCATGATGGAAACATTCACAGGGAGATGAGAGTGCCAAGCCTTGTCTAGTGAGATGTCACTGGCCTTCTGGCAGCAGCTCATCCAGCATCATGAGGGAGAGTTGTGGACTTGGATCTATCTATCTATCTATCTATCTATCTATCTATCTATCTATCTATCTATCTATCTATCTATCTATCTTATCTATCTATCTATCTATCTATCTATCTATCTATCTATCTATCTATCTATCTAATCTATCTATCTAATCTATCTAATAAGTCTGGGAGCATTAGTGGACCATCCTCACCTCCCGGCCTTGGTGATGATCATCTCTGTCCCGATCTCATGAAATCTCTTCCATAACTCTGCTCCCTGAAGATCCACACGAATGACAGAGGCAGCAGTTCCCCCAGGAGCAGGCACCACAGGAGAGGACAGGGGAGAACTACAAGTGCCAACTGCTGCCTTCACTCCACCATAGCCATCTTCGCTGGGAGCTGCAGGGCCACACAGTGCAAAAATCAGGTCATCACCTCCATACACCAGTTGTATCATACATATTCTATACAACAAAATCACCTCTGATGGATACCGAAGCATCACTGCCGGTGGAGAACTTTTACATGAGGTCTCAAATCATTTAAAACCTGGGATTCGGACTATGGATATAGATTATAAACCTAGAATGACTAAAACAAGTGGCCAAATTGAAAATAATTCACCAATATATATTAAAATATATCATATAGAAAATATAACAAATAAGCAAAATGGTAATAATACTACTACCAGTAATAATACAATTAGTGCTGCAAGTTTAGTATTTTACTTTTAGCAGAAATCGCTGTATGCGACATATTAGATATATGTTGTTTTTTATTATTTTTAACTGAAATGCTTTATATGTTAATATGTTAATTGATAATATATATATATATATATATATATATATATATATATATAGATATATATATATATATATAATTTTAGGATAGAAAAGACATCAGACAATCTACAATAAAATCATTACTGAACTGATAGAAATCTGATGTATTTTGAAGCTATTTGTATTCCATAGATATTAGGATTCCTCAACTTATAAAAATGACATAAAATAAAAAAATAAAAAATCTCGGCCGTAAACGGAATAGTAACACAATATTCGCTATTCTTTACACATATTTTGTGACCACTGCCCAGAAGAACAAAGATTTTGACAGATTCAGTCTGCTGCCAAGATATCATGATGTCCCTTTAATGATTTTTTTTTAAATAAAATCCCTCCAAACCCAGAATGTCAGAGCAGAACTCCGCAAACTGGTGTACTTTCTACTTCCCAGCAGTCATCTAATGTTTTATATCTGTGTCCCCATCCAGTAATGTCGCCCTATCTTCTGCTGGCACAGGGGTTTACTACAGCACACAGGGCACGGCTGGGCAGAGGGCACAACTTTATGATATCTACTACTCTCCCCACATATAATGTATACCTCGTGGTAAAGAGAAATATGACTTTTATCTGTAAATTATATTGCTTTGTGCACTTTTATACACTTTCGGCAACTTTTATAAAACTTTAAAAAACTTCGGAAACTTGAAATATCTAAAGATCTACAGCAAGATTACATGCGGCAAAAACTCTGAAGAAGCAGAAGAAGAATATGATAAAAGGATGATCTACACAGAGACAGATAGTACAGAGTGGGCACTTACAGGGGGGCAGGCTGCAGGCAGGGAGCTCAGGGACCCCCGGCTGCTCCCCGGCTCCATCCTCCAGCTTCCTCCTCTTCTTCTTCTGCTGCTTCTCAGCCCCGATGAGAGCCTCCACGGAGAAGGCGTGCGCCTTGAGGCTCATGGTGCAGGGTGACCTCCTCTTGTCTGCCATGTCTCCTCTACAGCGCTGTTACACGGCACATATATATGACATGCCCCAGTGCGAGAAGTGTAATCCAGAGCCAGGCAGCCTCTCCCCTCCAGATCCCCGCGGCCGGTACCGCGTCCCGGGAAGCAGCGACACGCGGTATAGCAGCCGCTAATTGATGTTTGTAGCCTTGATCTGTCAGCGCCGGAGAACAGGAGAACCGCCGGCACAACTTGCTCATTAGTGACAATAAAGCGGCGGGACGGGGAGGGGCCTGGCGGCTGTCAATCACCTCGCTTCTGACCAACCACAAGTGCAGCCCTCCACAGGGGGCGGGGTTACGTCCTAATTGGGCTGTTAGGGAATGTAATGGTCTAAAGTTCTAACCAAGATTTATCTACTCATCCCCCACACCATGACTGCTGCATCCAGTACTACTACTGCATGATAGGGGTAATCATTAGCAGGGACTACTGCACCCAGTGTCCTGTACTCATATATTAACCATCATCAGTGACTGTACTTATATTGCTGTCCTGTACTCCTATGTATATTATTAACCATCATCAGTGATTACTGCAGTGTGCTGCACTCCTATTTATATTATTAACCATCATTCATCAGTGATTACTGCAGTGTGCTGTACTCCTATGTATATTATTAACCATCATTAATCAGTGATTACTGCAGTGTCCTGTACTCATATATTAACCATCATCAGTGATTACTGCAGTGTGCTGTACTCCTATGTATATTATTAACCATCATTCATCAGTGATTACTGCAGTGTGCTGTACTCCTATGTATATTATTAAACATCATTCATCAGTGATTACTGCAGTGTGCTGTACTCCTATGTATATTATTAACCATCATCAGTGATTACTGCAGTGTCCTGCACTCCTATGTATATTATTAACCATCATTCATCAGTGATTACTGCAGTGTCCTGTACTCCTATGTATATTATTAACCATCATCAGTGATTACTGCAGTGTCCTGTACTCCTATGTATATTATTAACCATCATTCATCAGTGATTACTACAGGGCCCTTTACTCCTATGTGTATTATTAATAATCATTCATCAGTGATTTCTGCAGTGTGCTGCACTCCTATTTATATTGTTAAACATCATCAGTGATTACTGCAGTGTCCTGTACTCCTATGTATATTATTAACCATCATCAGTGATTACTGCAGTGTCCTGCACTCCTATGTATAATGATCATCAGCCACTACTTATACTGCTGTGTCCTGCACTCCTATGTATAATGATCATCAGCCACTACTTATACTGCTGTGTCCTGCACTCCTATGTATAATGATCATCAGCCACTAGTTATACTGCTGTGTCCTGTACTCCTATGTATATTGACTACCATCATCAGTGACTACTCATATTTCTGTGTCCAGTACACCTATGTGTAAAGCTCAGTACTTAGGAATGCATGTATGTATAAGGAAGGACCCCTTATCACATAAAGACCATCCACTCAAATGATGACTTTCTAAACTTCTCTTCTAGAAATCACCATATGATTAGCATACATGGCAGCCTCAATAGTGTGAACTGGAGCCATTGAGGGAATCAAACAGGCTATGTTGTGTTAAGGTGCCCAATCCAGAGGATAGACAAGCTGTGTGAGGAAGCTGGATGACACTGAGTATGGGGGACATGGCCTTAGTAGGCCCCAGGGTCTGGATGTGTTCTACAGGAATTAGCAGATCAGGGAGATATAGCCTACTCTCAGTAACATCATTACAATGGTAGGCTCCTGTTGGCCCTGCTCAGCCTTCTATGCTTGTATCCTCATCCCAATTAGTCAGGTTTTCACCTAATTACAGTATAATTTTATCACAGCAGCTGAGGCTTTGCCCTTCCTGTAAGCAGAAGAAGATTGCTGTTTCCAGCACAGTGATTTGAATTTAGCACCTTAATAAAAAGTTAAGGCTTCCTCTTTATAGGTTGACAAGGTTTATGCTGGGAGTTGTTAAATGTGTAGAGGTGCAATGGGATGGAGGACTTCACAGCTCTCCTGACACAGCCCCCCAGTCTCCCCTCACTCACAGTTCTCAGAACCTGGGGCTCCCAGCCTCTGCACACATGTGGCCCAGCTCCATTTTCTTAACTCACTCCCTGCCATATGCCTCAGGCATTATTCAATAGTACAAGTATCTTGAGATATTATTCTCACTACTATTCATTTATTCAGACGAAACTGTGTGTGTATGTGTGGGTGTGTGTGTGTGTGTGTGTGTGTATATATATGCATATATATGCACCAGGGTTGGAAAGACAAATTATGATTATGATGTATACTTTTTTATCATTTACATTTGTAATAATACTCTCATATCTTAATACAGAACATAGTGGGTATCTCAATACAAAACAGAAAGAATGTATATTATGTTTTATCTTCCTATATATATATATATATAAATATATATATATATATATATATATATATATATATTATATTACATATATATATATTACAACGAATTATAATGATTAATGAAATATAAGAGTGGTGTACTAGTCGAAAGTGAGTAGAAGTGCTAACATTACCGTGTGTGTGTATGTGTATATATATATATATATATATATATATATATATATATATATATATTTATATGTTATAGTGTAATTTATCCACAATGCAGTAATAAAAGCATGCGATGCAATTATATGCACTTACTGGAAAGCGCAGTATAAACCTAGAAATAACCCCTGTTCTGCTACTGTGTCAATATAATACAAACAGGTACATCGACATCTTCATCCATATAGGACCTTACATTTTTTTCTGTTTTCTATACGAAGGATTGATGGGTCTATCCTGGGGATTTGCACCGAACTTTGTATTGGGTATTCCAAACTGTAATATATATATTACTTGCAGCAATGTTAGTAAAAGTAGTATTAATATTAGTTGTGTAGTTCATTTTTATAGTGATAACATTACTATGAATATTATTATTAGCAGTAACTGTAGTGCTTGATATTATCTTCTCTAATCATTAATCTAATCATTCCTATTATATTCCTTACAGCAGTACGTTTATTATAGTTTTCAGCAATCTTAGACTTAATAATAATGATAATAATAATAATAATAATTATTATTATTATTATTATTATTATTATTATCACTATTATTATTTCATGGTTAACATTTTCATATTGTTGCTATAATACTTGGTGATCGTTCCTTCCAGCATTTGCTGTGGATGGATCTCCATCATATAGTCCACATAGATGCTCATATGCCGGGTTTCTAGATCTGCAGTCAGCGTCTCCTTGTTTCCTGACATTAAATGGTGATGAATCACTGATGATGAGATTATTATTTCCATTGAGGACGTGACTGCTCCGCCGACATAACAAGTGTCCCCTCTAAAATCTCCAGCCCCTCAGCCTAGAGGAGCATTAGTCCTCATTGCCACACTGATAGGGACTATGGAGCTCATCTCCCCGGCTACAAGTCATGTCAGCAACAGTCTCCAGTCTCATCAATGAGCGGGCGATCCTGGCATATGCCCAGCCAAATGCCCACCACACTTGCAAGGGGCCACAAGTCACAAGCTACCATGCAGTAAATGGCCCATGCTTGACATGTGCAGTTGGTCAAATCACAATATGATAAAGCAATGTCTGCAAACTATAGCTCTCCTTAAACTACAAATCCCAGCATGCCATGGCATTGTAAGTTGGCATTTGTGATTTCACCTCTAGATGTATTGGTTGAAGATCACTGTCATAGAACTTGACTCCTCTTATATCCCTGATATTAATGTACATCAGTATAAATCAGTTCATGTAACATATTTAGATAAAATATATATATTAGATGAAGTGGAAACAATATGAGGGTCAGACATCCAGAGATTAAGTGGGCAGCAGACTCTGGGCATTGTATGTTCTACAGACCTTCAGGTCTAGGTGCAGAAGCTGTAGATGGGTCTCATCAGCTGATGAGAGAATACAATTCTAATGAATGAATGACTCTACTAACCATGCTATCAATTTGTGAGAACTAATTGATCACCCTGCTATCTATGCTATCTCTATGTGAGGGTAACTGATCACTCTACTATCCATGCTATCACTATGTGAGGGGAACTGATCACTCTACTATCTATGCTATTACTATGCGAGGAGAACTGATCACTCTACTATCCATGCCATCACTTTGTGAGGGAAACTGATCACTCTACTAATCATGCTATCACTATGTGAGGGGAACTGATCACTATACTATCTATGCTATCACTATGTGAGGGGAACTGATCACTCTACTATCCATGCTATCACTATGTGAGGGGAACTGATCACTATACTATCTATGCTATCACTATGTGAGGGGAACTCATCACTCTACTATCCATGCATTTACTATGTGAGGGGAACTGATCACTCTATTATCCATGCTATCACTATGTGAGGGGAACTGATCACTCTACTATCCATGCCATCACTATGTGAGGGGAACTGATCACTCTACTATCCATGCTATCACTATTTGAGGGGAACTGATTACTCTACTATCCATGCCATCACTATGTGAGGGGAACTGATCACTCTACTACTATACATGCTATCACTATGCGAGGGGAACTTATCACTCTACTATCCATGCTATCACTATGTGAGGGGAACTGATCACTCTACTATCCATGCCATCACTATGTGAGGGGAACTGATCACTCTACTATTCATGCTATCACTATGTGAGGGGAACTTATCACTCTACTATCCATGCTACCACTATGTGAGGGGAACTGATCACTCTACTATCCATTCATTTACTATGTGAGGGGAACTTATCACTCTACTATCCATGCCATCACTATGTGAGGGGAACTGATCACTCTACTATCTATGCTATCACTATGTGAGGGGAACTGATCACTCTACTATCTATGCTATCACTATGTGAGGGGAACTGATCACTCTACTATCCATGCTATCACTGTGTGAGGGGAACTGATCACTCTACTATCCAAGCTATCACTATGTGAGGGGAACTGATCACTCTATTATCCATGCTATCACTATGTGAGGGGAACTGATCACTCTACTACTATCCATGCTATCACTATGTGAGGGGAACTTATCACTCTACTATCCATGCTATCACTATGTGAGGGGAACTGATCACTCTACTATCCATGCTATCTCTCTGATCACTATGTGAGGGGGATGGTCTGTAGCACACGTGTCATAGTGGCTGCACAAGTCATAACATTATTGTATCATGGAGAAAAGCTGACTATAGATCACCTCCCTGTGACAGCCATCATAGCTCTGCAAGTACATAACGTGACAATTACACACTCATCACCCGGCACATCATCATGACAGATCCACCCTGGGCTCAGCCTGTCTGCCTATGGGGAAGCAAGTGCTGGAAATATTTCTATAATGAAGTCAGGCAGAAGACATGGGGCTGGAAAGCTCTGTGACTTGTAGGAGATGCAGAGGAACAAGCTATAAATTGTAGCACAGCTAAATGCATTTCTTTTTCTTCGCCCTGTGTTTGTCATGTTTTTTTTTTTTTACCTGCAATGTGGTGCAAAACCAGACAACCTACTTCTGCTCATGAGTCTTCTGTATCAGTTCACAAAATCATTTATAAATGGAGACCAGATATACGGTATAGAGCCGATTCTACACGAATTACTAAGATCAACATGTCTCCAAGTTTCCCCAGAGCTCTCTTTCGGTAAAATGAAATCTGAAGGTATGATAAAGAAATAACTACATCTACATCCCATAGCATTCATTAGGGGTAGCTACTGTATGTAGGTAGTCCTCTTTGGCACATGGATGCACTTGCTCGACCTCTTCCAGTGATGGAGCAGGACCCGCAGCACTGTGGCTATATATATATATATATATATATATATATATATATATACTAAAGCTCTTTTGAAACTACAAGTCCAAAGGTGATTATATATATATATATATATATATATATATGTCACAATAATGTTAGATGTGCAAGCAGATTGCCGTTCTGCATTATATTACCTTTGGGAATGTTCAGCGATCAGTAGTTGCATACCTGACCCCAAAGATACAGTTGCCTTATATGTTTAAAAAAGTTAGAAATGTTGCATTTACAATTATAAATGATTATAAATATTAGTTACATCATATAAGGTGATACAGTTTCAACTACAACATATGTGATTATACATAGTAGTTATAATACAGGTTATTATAAAGTTGCAGCTACAGTATATGACATTATAAAGTAACAACTAGTAACTACAAATATTAGAGTTACAATATATGTGATAAATATTACAACTATAATGTATGTAAGTTTATATATTACAGTTACAATATATGCAATAATACATATTACAACTATATGCAATTATAAATATTAGTTACAATTTATTTGATGATACATTTTACAAACTAATATATGTATTTATAAATATTACAGTTGGAATATATGTGATGATACATATTACAACTATAACACAGGTAATTATGAATATTACAGCTACAATATATGGGATGATACATATTACAACTATAACACAGGTAATTATGAATATTACAGCTACAATATATGGGATGATACATATTACAACTATAACACAGGTAATTATGAATATTACAGCTACAATATATGGGATGATACATATTACAACTATAACACAGGTAATTATGAATATTACAGCTACAATATATGTGATGATACATATTACAACTATAACACAGGTAATTATGAATATTACAGCTACAATATATGGGATGATACATATTACAACTATAACACATGTAATTATGAATATTACAGTTACAATATATGTGATGATACATATTACAACTATAACACATGTAATTATGAATATTACAGTTACAATATATGTGATGATACATATTTCAACTATAACACATGTAATTATGAATATTACAGCTACAATATATGGGATGATACATATTACAACTATAACACAGGTAATTATGAATATTACAGCTACAATATATGTGATGATACATATTTCAACTATAACACATGTAATTATGAATATTACAGCTACAGTATATGTGATTATAATGTTACAGCTATAATATAAGCAGTTAATGTTATAAATATCAGTTACAATATATGCTATAATGCACACCTATAATATATGTGATTAACACGTTACAACTAGAGTGCATATAATATAAATATATGTACAATGTATGTGATAATGTAATTTTACTGTTTTTATATGTCATAAATATTACAGTTAAATATACTCTGTGAAGTACAGCTGTAATATCTGTAATTATACATATTACAGTCACATTTCTCTATATGGATGAATGCAGATAAATGTCACAGCCCACACAATTGTCTGCTAGATGCTAAAGGGATGGAAATACAGTTCCACATACTTTGAATGAATGTGAATATGAATACATTTAGTTTTCGTTTGGGGAACCAAATGATTTTCTGCTTTTTGCAAAACATCGATGATAAGAGTACTTAGTATTAGTAATGCCTTTTCCTTTAGGAAAGGTCAGTATTTTCTGACCATGGATCCTCACCAGGCTGGTATTGCTGTGTCTGGTAGCAGTGGCACAATTTGTTATTTTCCCAGGGGCAGCAGCAAAGGCAAAGAAGTCTGGTCAATTATCTATGCATTTGTCAGTAAGGATCATGTCCTTTCTCCAGCTTAAGAGACACCAGGAGGACAGCAGTGGAGGCAGCAAATGTGAGCAGTTTGCTAAACAAATGGTCCACAGTTATAGTGATAAGAGGACTTTCTCATAGAATCAGCTGGGGCAGTGTATGCTGTAGGATAAAAAATGCAGCTAGAATTGTAGAGATCTTCCTCATTTTAGGCTACATTCACATGACCGTCTGTGTTTTGCATCCGGAAAAAAAAAAAAAAACTGATGACGTATGGCATCCGTTTTTTTTTTTTGAGGATCCATTGTAACAATGCCTAACCTTTTCTGCAAAACGGACAAGAATAGGACATGCTCTAGTTTTTTAGCGGGGCTACAGAATGGACATACGAATGCGAATAGCACACGGCGTGCTGTCCGCATTTTTTGCAGACCCTTTGAAATGAACAGGTCTGCATCCTATCCACCAAAAAAAAATGGAACGGACACGGAAACAAAATACGTTCGTGTGAATGTAGCCTGAGTTGTATCCTTTATTTTGTCACATAGAAGCCACGGTGATAGAAGTGAGTTGCCAGCAGACCTTACCTGATACAACCAATCAGCTATTCTAATGAAAGGAGTTCACTGAAATCATTGACTCTTCAGGAGAATGTATGGGTCATCATGTTTTATTGATCATAAGGCGTCATGTATTAGTAGTGTTGTGTGTAAGAAACACCTGTCTTAAATGCGATTACAAAGATGTACATGAAGCCTTTCATATATTTATGCCTGTTTTTTGTTCATACATATATTGACATGATATATTATATTTTAAAAATGTTTTGGAGTTGGTATGCCAGATGAAAAATGGATGGAAATATCTGCTATATTATCTGACATCACATGATATTTCATACGTAACCCAAATTTGTCAGTTTGAATGCCACCATCATCAATGTATTTACAGACAGCAAATTTTAGTAGTATATTTTTGTAGTGCATTGACAGCATTCATAGTATATTTTTGTGAAAATCAGTGATCGTATGCAGTGGATCAGATTATGAATCTATTAATTTTTACTGGACAAACTGTTTCCAAGTATCTTTCGTCTGCACCATGTTTGCAGTAATCAAAGACAAACTAATGCACGCTTGTCCTTAAGTTTTTATAGTTGTGAGCAACTATAACTTAACATTGTATTCACACAACAGTGCTTTAGCATGGTCCGTGGATACGTGTTTTTAGCATGGATGCATGCTCTATTTTGTTTGTGTTCACGGATCCATCACGCCCATTATAGTCTATGGGTCGGTGTTTTACAGATCATTAAGAAGAGATTCTTTGAAAATTATTTTTCAGCTGTTCAGTGTCAGTGAAACACGGATGCAGAACGGACAGCAAAAAAAGGACACACTGACCACACACGGATCCTTCATGGACAGCTTCACGGATGCATCACTGACCACCTGCACACGTATTTGAGCACGGACACGGACGTGTGAATGAGGCTTTTCTCCCTGCACAGCAGGTTGCCAGGAGTGGGGATATGTAATGACCCAGATCCCTTTCTTCTCATAATTGGTGGGAGTCCTAGAGGTTAAATCTACACCAGTCATAATGTTATGGCATATCTTATCCATATAGGGGTTTCTGTGGGATGATTAAAGGAGAATTCTGGCATTGTCCATTGAATGCCATGTTACAGTGGTCTTCTCTATATGCTCTATGCAGCCACGCACTTCTGTCTCTGCACTTAACAAAAGATGCAAACCACTGGTCTCCGGTATTACCGTAGCCTGTCCAAACTGCAGATCTGCAAAACACTGTGGTGTGCGTTCCACATTTTGTGGAACAGAATGTTCTGTCCTCTATAGAACAGTCCCATTCTTGTCCGTAAAACAGACAAGAATAGAACATGTTCTATTTTTTCCAGGCGCCACTATACAGACATACGGATGAGGACAGCACACGGTGTGCTGTCTGCATCTTTTGCGGCCCAGTTGAAGTGAATGGGCCCGCATCCGACCCACAAACAAATTCGGATCAGATGCGGATAAAAAACACGGTTGTGTGCATGAGCCCTCATGTTGTAGATTAAAAGAAATCACAATAAAGTATTTTTTTCCCAATTTCTAGGAAATACTTTTATATTTATTTCTTAAAAGGACACTTCCATCCAAAAACATTTTATCACATAATAGCAACCTATATAATTTGTAAAATATGTAAAAAAAAAGGTGAATGGTTTTCTGGATATAGGGGGAGATTTATCAACCTGGTGTAAAGTAGAACTGAATTAGTTGCACATAGCCACCAATCTGATTTCACCTTTTATTTTTCAAATTTTTCTCCACGGCCTCCCCTCTCCACAGAAACGTACAGCGGGAGAAACAAACAGCAGTTCCCTCCTCTCCCTCATCTCTGTCGACTATTTATTGCATTCTGGAGACGGAGACAGATTTTTGGAGGACTAGGGAGTTTCTGAACATTTACAGAAAAGCTACATTCAAGGAAATGAGATGTTAGTCTGCATTACGATGAGAAAGAAAATCTCTTTAGCAAGTTACAAAATAACACACATGCAAATAAATAAAAATCTGTATCTATTGTTAACCAATGCTGGGATATAGGATCTTTCACTTTATTTAATCTGTTTTTATTTCTTATGTGATTTTTCAGGTAACAATAAATCTTTAACTATTCAGGTTTTTATACTAGTCACAAGAGCAGGCACAGTGGGCTGGCATTAGCTTTTTTCTGCAGGTCACTTGGGAGCTTTGCTGTAAAGACTGGCACAAGGGTAGCAGGGAGGGAGATTTAATGGCAGCTGTGTTATTCTACTTGAGGCCTAGGTAAGGCATCACAACGCACAAGCCTCCTCTTGCCTACGCACAAGCCTCATTCCTAGGCATGGGGGTAGGATGGGGATAAGGGGTTCTGTACTCAATTCCTGTAGGTTATAATACTCAATGACATCTCTCTGTCAATTATCTCATAATCATTGCAGACACAAACAGCACTCTTCTTATATACACTGCAATAGAAGGGGCGTGTGTCTCCAATATGATTGGCCCAGGCAGGTTTTTTAAAATAAAAAGATACTTATCTACAACATTTTGACATAAAACCAATATTGTTTCTCTTCTACATACTATCATCAACTTATTAAATCCCAACAACATGGAAACAACAGGCAACATGGAAAGAACGGCCTACACTAGAAAACAACCAAAGGATATACACAGACATAGCTGTAACATGCAGGTCTTGGTAGATCTTGTATTGGGCATTATATGTGTAAAACCTATGCTGGTAAAAGGTATTAGAGGTGCAGAAAAGACAATGGACTACTACTATTCCTCCTCCAACTTTCTCTGTACCCCATATGCTGTCTTTGCAGAGATTTGTGCCTGTAACTGACAGTCAGACTTTAGCCACCCAGTCTAAGGGGTCATGCACACGACCGTTGTTGTTTTGCGGTCCGTTTTTCATTGATCCAGTGGATTCCGCATCTGAGTTTTTTTTTTCTCTGATTTAAGTCCTTTTCATTCCACAAAACATATCCTTATGGTTTCCGTATGCGATCCGTTTTTTGCGGATTGGAAATGGAAACAGTAACTTATTAATCACCAAACACATGAGCAATATGGCCTGAGCATAGCATTTCTACAGTATGGATGTGCAAAATACGGATGCAATACGTATGACATTTGGATGTGTTTCATGTGCATTACGTTTTTTTGCTGACCCATTGCCTTGAATAGGGCCACGGACAGTGATTTGCAGACAATAATACGACATGCACTACTTTTTTGCGGATGGAAATACGGAAATATGGAAACGGAATGAACACGGAGTACCATCCGTTGTTTTTGCGGACCCATTGAAGTGAATGGTTCCGCATTCGGTCCGCAAAAAAAAAAACGGAACGGAAGCAGAAAGAAAATACGTTTCGTGTGCCTAAGCCTTAAGCCTGGATAATAGTATGACCACAGTTATCACACGGTCAGTTGCAGTTTTTATCTAAAAGTGAGATCTATGGGTGAAAATTGTCCCCTAAAATGCTAGACCTACACTTGGTTCTGTAAAATTTAAATTCTAACCAAGTTTAAAAAAAAATTCCAGATTCTATAGAATCATATGGGGTCATTTATCAAACTGGTGTAAAATAGAACTGGTTAAGTTGCCCATAGCAACTTCAAAAAGAACTCTCAAAAATAAAAGGTGGAATCTAATTGGTTGCTATGGGCGACTAAGTCAGTTCTACTTTACACCAGTTTGATAAATGACCACAATAATTTTTTTAGTAGACTATTTGGGAGATTTGGAGAAAGAGAGAGTGAGTGTGAGAGAGAGAGAGAGAGAGAGAGAGAGAGAGAATACTGGAATGTCATCCACAGCTTTTCATGGCATCTGAGGCACTTTCAATTTTGGTTGAATCGAATTGGACCTGAATCGAATTAACAGAAATTAGCTCATCACTACTAGAGTGCATAATGCATGGTGTGCAAAATGCATTGTCCTACTGACAACCAGCGAACATCTGGTTCCAACGTAATAAAGAGATTCAAAGAATGCCCAACAAAAACTTCATTTAAAGTGCATTTACTTCTTCAGATAGAGTGCATCATCACAGTTTCACAGCACAAATTCATAGGCATTATCCATAGCAACTAAAAAAGTTGCAGCATCTGAATACAGTCCAAGACACTACATTGGTACCGTACTTAACCAGGGAGCCAGTTCAGTTCAGGTGGAGATGCAGGGTGTTGCAGACTGCGTATGGGAACACGATGACTGTCCACCTGAACAGAACTGGCTCTTTGAATGGATAATTACTAATAAAATAATAGTCCCACTATGGGGAAATTTACAATGTTACAACAGTACAGAGAATACAAAAACTCCAACATAAAGGCATTACAGTTGGAAGCGGAGCGGAAACAGAAACACTACTGAAACCAAAAACAGAAAAATGGATCCGTTAAAAACGGACCGCAAAACCATACGGTCGTGTGAACAAGCCCTAATGCCTATGAGTTTGTGTTTTGAAATTGTGATGATGCACGTTATCTGAAGAAGTAAATGCACTTTAAATGAAGTATATGGAGTAAGCAACGGAAACCCCCCCCCATAAAAATCTGACCTAAATGCCATTTTTTATATTCGTTCACCCCATTTTGTCTTCATAATGCTTCCCACCCCCCATAAAAAAGAAAACGCATACATCTGTAGAAAGTATTATCTTTCCTGAAAAAAATAAAATGTACAGAATTGCTATGCACAAAAAAGGAGACAGCAAAGATCTGCAAACAGACATAATAAAAAAGTATAGTTTAACATCTGGCAGGGAATGTGTTAAAGAGCTAACATTTTCTCAAGACCAACTTTATTTAATTTGGATACACTCGAGCCAAAGCAACATATTTGAAATACACATTTTCCTCAGTGCATTTGAGTGAGGAGCTGTTAGCTGTAACAGGAAGGCTATCAAAGATTCTGATTTCGGTTATTTTATTTGTCACCCAATATAAGTGTTAGCTCTGAGCTAAATTAAAACTCAGTAATCGTATTAAATCACGCCAGAAACTATGGGAATGGATCTATGTGTCAGATGTGTAACTGTAAACCAATCATGCTCTAGGCACCTTCTTCTACAAGACCTTATTCCGAAGGCATTTTCCTCAGACACGTAATAGAAGCTTGCACATTGTATTTTATTTTATTAAAGTCACACCAATACAGGACATTAATATGATTAAACAGTAGAAATTCTCCTTATTCCTTCCCTGGATGCTTCTGCTGAGCTGAAAGTGTTATTTTTATTATGCCGAGGTTGTGAAATTAGGTCAAATATGAATAGCGTATGGTTTTTCCATTAGAAATCAGGCAGTTCTAATTTAGTTAATATCCTACTCATTTTTCTCCATGCCGGATAAGCTTTATTACATTCCAGGCATACACTGTGTTATACCTCTGCCAAAAACTATGTGCATCATATACCTCTGAAATAAAGCTGACTTCCTCTTTATGTTAAATTATATTCCAGGGTAATACGTGAAACTGACAGTACAGCTCTCTTTAAGTAACGTGTCAGTTTTTGCTCTTGGGCATGTCTCAAGTTGCCGTTGATATATTAACACATTTTATATTATTTCTGGTCTTTGTCTACTGTTTAAAATTTTTCTTCTCAGATATAATTGGAGATTTAGAACACTTTAGCACCACCACATCCAATCTGTAATGTTCCAGGTATGGCTAAGCTTTACCTACAGTACTTTCAAGGCGACAAAGTATCCCGATAGGAGTTGTAGCAAAGATATAAGTTTGGCCAAGCCTGACCTGATTTATTTAATCAGGCATTTCATCTGCCTATTTGATTACCATATGGGCACAAGAATTATTACACGTGCTGTAATAATACACTCTAGAATATTTAGTGGTTCAAGTTTATTTAATCTAGTAATATTTAATACATTTTGCTTGCTGGTTTCTGTGGCAAAATATAATTTAATATTTTCATGAAGACCATATGACAAGCTGAAAAGTTTTGAGTGGGCTGCCATCTGTTGGTTAAAGGACCAATTGTCTAGCTGCCAAAAAATGCCTGCTTTTGCATTCCTTTAATCTTTCCTACTGTGGTAGCTTATCCAGAAATCATAATTGCAAATGCACTGTTAGTACCAGTATTTTACTTTTTTTTTGTATAATTTTGCCTACTGTTTCAGCAGTTTAGCAGTTACCATATATTTTTGAGAAAGATAAGAGGATGGCGATTTATGAGAATGTATTACTTTGACACATCTGCTCATTACTATAAAGTAATATGAACAACATTTTAGAAGTCATTTATTAAAACTAAGGGCCACATTTTTTAAGACGAGTGTTTTAGAACCCGGTCTTAATAAATCCTATCTGTGGCAGTGAATACGCCGGAGTTATGAAAAGGCGCAGGCCTTCTCATAACTTTGGCAGATTCACCACCTCTTCTAAATGTAAGACAGCTTCCCTGCTGTCTTATATTTAGACCTTTTTCTGTGCCTTAAACAGGCATAAAAAATGGCAAACGAGGTGGGCTTACTGGCCCCTCCCCTTCCCCGCCCACCCTATGCCCGCTTTTTTAGACCTGGCGTGAGCAGGGAGAAGTAGCAGATTGCAGCGCAAATAACCTTTGCACCACAATCTGTGACAGATATACACCTAATGTAGGCGTATTTCAGGCTCATAAATGGCCCCTTGAATGTTCATTTTCAGACAGTATATTTAGCGCTTCACCACAAGTGACTAGTATATCCAGGGCTGTATTATCATTGGTGAAACCCATGACTAAATAATTTGGCGGGTGCCCCTGTCTCTCTTATTCCACACTAACCTGCTGACGTCATCCCCTCTAGATTATTATTAGTTTGGTTAATAGAGTATGTTGGGAAGTGCTGAATGGGACTAGATGATTAAGGTCACTAAGTGGTCGACTAAGTGGTCAACTTCCTCTTTTTCCCTCATAATGTAGACTGGACTTCGATCCGAATTTCTGGAAAAAGTCGATTTGCCACAAAGCTGAATTTTCTCGTGCTTTATGGTAACTAATCAATTTTCTCTACGATGGCAGTAAAAAAAATTCATACTCACCTCATCCATTTGCGAGTGAGTCCGCTGTGGCCATCTTGATTGAAGATCCTGCTGGAAATCTCCTGCGCAGTGATGTATGAGGTCACCATGCCAGCCAGTGTACTGACGTCATCATGCATCGTGCAAGATTTTGCTCTGGATCTTCAATTAAGTTGGCTGTGGCGGACATTTTGCGATCAAATGGATAAGGTCATTTTTTAATTTTTTTAACACATTAACCCCTGACAGCCCTCAATGGTCATCTCAGATGCCATCAACAGCGATGAACACGGCATCTGAGAGGTTCAATGATGGGGGACAGCGCAATCACTTTTCCCCATCATTGTGCTCACTACTCACAAAGAAATGTGCTTCGTGACAAAGTAATTTGTCACGAGGCACATTTCCTTGTAAAATTCGAAGCAACCGAATCGATTTTTTGAGAACATCGTTCATCTCTAATTAAGATGAAAATAAATAAATAAAATTCTATGTATGTATACACTGTTCATACTCAACCATGCAAGACACATGTGTGATTATTATATATTCCAGGTGCATTAGATTTTGTACATTACTTTCATTAAAGAAGTATAGAAGTCACTGTTCTCTTGGGAACTTTCAGTACATCAGATATTTTTTGTACCCTTCTCCAGGTCTGTGCTCTCCACACTACCATGTCTCTGATCTCTACAGGCAGTTCTTTCTTCCTCATGGTTTGGTTTTTACTCTGATATGCATTGTCAGCTGTGAGACTTTATATAGACAGTGATGCATCTTTCCAAATCATATGTAATTAACTGAATTTACCACAGGCAGACTCCAATCAAGGTGTAAAAACATCTCAAAGATGATCAAGAGAAATGTAAGGACCCTAGAACAAAATTTCAAGTGTCTGAATACTTATGCCCATGCAAAATTTTCCTTTTTCCTTTTTAGTAAATTTGCAAACATTTCTAAAATTCAGTTTTCATGTTCTCGTTAGATATTGAGTGCAGATTGATGTGAGAAAACTGTATACAGGGGAGGACTGAGCGGTCGGGCACTTCGGACGTGGTCCAAGGGCCCGGCCGGGAAGAGGGCCCGTGACGGTGGCGGCAGGTCATAGGGAGATGAACGCTTCCATTGTGGAAGAGTTCATCTCCATAGTCATCTGTATTGCCGTCCTCAGGACAGTGATACAGATGGCTGTGCTGTGGGGCAAGGGAAGGAGAGGCGTCTCCCTTCCCTGTTCCTCTGGTAGGCTGGCAGCACGAGGCTCGCAGCCTATCAGAGGGCGGTGCAGGTGGCGCGATGACATCATTGCGCTGCCTGAGCCGTACAGCGCGGGACACAGGCCGGAAGGCCTTCATCGCAGCGGAGGTAAGTAAAAGTTTATTTTTATTTTTTAGGCAGTTGTTACTGGCAAATAAGGGAAGGGGGGAGAAAGGCACTTGGCACTTGTTACTGGCACATGGGGGGAAGAGAGGCACTTGAAACTTGTTACTGGCACATGGGGGGGAGGGGGGGTGCACTTGTTACGGAATATGGGAGGGAGAGAAGCACTTGTTACTGGCACATGGGGGGGGGGAGAAAGGCACTTGGCACTTGTTACTGGAACATGGGGGGGGGGGAGACGCACTTGGCACTTGTTACTGGCACATGGGGGGGGGGAGAGAGGCACTTTGCACTTGTTACTTGCACATGGGAGGAAGAGAGGCAGTTGTTACTGGCATATGGGGGGGGAGGAACGTGTTACTGGCACATTGGGGGGAGAGGCACTTGTTACTGGCACATGGGGGGGCATGGAGAGGCACTTGTTACTGGAAAATTATTATGGGGCACTATGGGGGCTTCTACTGACGCCACAAAGAAGGGGTATTTTATATGGGGGGCTCTGTGTGGTACTAGTATTATTAGGGGTACTATCTGTTTCTGCAGTATAGTATTGGGGAGCACAGCAGCACAGTTTTGGGGGTGGTAGGATGATTTGTCCGGAAGAAGGGAGGATGATGGAAAAGTAGTAAACTAAGATTTTTTTTGTTGTCAAACTGCTGAGACGGAAAATGGTGACAAAATGGTGGTCTGGTCTGAAGGTCTGAAAGGAGAAGACAAGGACAGAGAACATGTACATCAAAGGAGACATCACTGGATGTAAGAGGTATGGGGCGCTGTATTTCTGTAGTGATGGGATCAGGGGCGTAACGATCGCGGTGCGACTGCGACCGGGGGGTGGAGGCAAGATATGGGTGTGGCTGGAGGCGGAACATGGACATGGCTGGAGGCGGGCATGGGTGGGGTCTGGAAGGGGGTCCTTGATTTATTTTGCCTTTTACACCGTTGCCAGATGATTCCTCATCTATGTCAACAAAACCTGTTCTATTAAATGCGTATACAAGTAGAACCCACCTGACAGAGTGCAGACGGCGTCAGTAGTAAGCTTGTGTTGATGTCTCTGATTAATTTGCCCTTCCTCTGATCTGTCAGTACAATAACCCACAAAAAACGGATCCTGTCTGTGGAGCAAATGCCTTGACTTAGTCAGCATTTGATCAATAATCCATCAGCATTGCTAATGCCAAAAAAAAATAACAGAGATGACACATGAATGGAATATTTGCATGTCTTCTGTGTTTTATACCCATTCCTGCTTTTGTCTACCAAATCATAATTCTGATGGGACCATACAGGCCTTACAGCTGCTACATATACAGGATCCGTGGTGCTTCTCATTTTTGATAGATCAGAAGTAAGGTCAAATAAATTATGATGTCAGCAAGGTTTAAAGCCAAAATAGTGGACCAATCATGAATGGGAAGGGTGGGAACAGCATAAGAACCTATGGACCTATGACATAGTGGTGAGGTGGAAGCAGCATGAAGAGACCACAGAGTGTCCCAATGACAGGGTCTGCAGTTGGCAACAGTATGAGGAGGCCACTAAGTGGCATAATGACAGAGTCCGGAGTTGGCAGCAGCATGAGGAGGCCAACAAGTAGCACAATGACAGAGTCTGGAGGTGGCAGCAGTATGAGGAAGCCACAGAATGGCACAATGACAGAGTCTGGAGGTGGAAGCAGTATGAGGGGGCCACTGAGTGGCATAATAGCAGAGTCTGAAGTTGGCAGCAGCATAAGGAGGCCAACAAGTGGCACAATGACAGAGTCTGGAGGTGGCAGCATAATGAGTAGGCCACAGAGTGGCACAATGACAGAGTGCAGAGGTGGCAGCAGCATGAGGAAGCAACAGAATGGCACAATGACAGAGTCTGGAGGTGGAAGCAGTATGAGGGGGCCACTGAGTGGCATAATGACAGAGTCTGGAGGTGGCAGCAGTATGAGTAGGCCACAGAGTAGCACAATGACAGTGTGGAGGTGGCAGCAGCATGAGTAGGCCACAGAGTGGCACAATGACAGAGTGCGGAGGTGGCAGCAGCATGAGGAAGCCACAGAGTGGCACAATGACAGAGTCTGGAGGTGGCAGCAGTATGAGCAGGCCACCAAGTGGCATAATGACAGAGTCTGGAGTTTGCAGCTGTATGAGGAGGCCACTGAGTGGCACAATAACTGAGTCTGGAGGTGGAAACAGCATGAGGAAGCCATAGAATGGCACAATGACAGAGTCTGGAGGTGGCAGCAGCATGAGAAGGCCACAGAGTAGCACAATGACAGTGTGGAGGTGGCAGCAGCATGAGGAAGCCACAGAGTAGAACAATGACAGAGTGCTGAGGTGGCAGCAGCATGAGTAAGCCACAGAGTGGCACAATGACAGAGTCTGGAGATGGCAGCAGCACAAGTAGGAAACCGAGTGGCACAATGACAGAGTCTGGAGTTGGCAGAAGTAGGAGTAGGCCACAGAGTAGCATAATGACAGTGTGGAGGTAGTGTGGAGGTGGCAGCAGAATGAATAGGCCACAGAGTAGCACAATGACAGTGAGGAGGTGGCAGCAGCATGAGTAGGCCACAGAGTGGCACAATGACAGAGTGCGGAGGTGGCAGCAGCATGAGGAAGCCACAGAGTGGCACAATGACAGAGTCTGGAGGTGGCAGCAGTATGAGGAGGCCACCGAGTGGCATAATGACAGAGTCTGGAGTTTTCAGCTATATGAGGAGGCCACTGAGTGGCATAATAACAGAGTCTGAAGTTGGCAGCAGCATGAGGAGGCCAACAAGTGGCACAATGACAGAGTCTGGAGGTGGCAACATAATGACTAGGCCACAGAGTGGCACAATGATAGAGTGCGAAGGTGGCAGCAGCATGAGGAAGCCACAGAATGGCACAATGACAGAGTCTGGAGGAGGAAGCAGTATGAGGGGGCCACTGAGTGGCATAATGACAGAGTCTGGAGGTGGCAGCAGCATGAGTAGGCCACAGAGTAGCACAATGACAGAGTGCGGAGGTGGCAGCAGCATGAGGAAGCCACAGAGTGGCACAATGACAGAGTCTGGAGGTGTCAGCAGTATGAGCAGGCCACCAAGTGGCATAATGACAGAGTCTGGAGTTTGCAGCTGTATGAGTAGGCCACTTAGTGGCACAATAACAGAGTCTGGAGGTGGAAGCAGCATGAGGAAGCCATAGAATGGCACAATGACAGAGTCTGGAGGTGGCAGCAGCATGAGTAGGCCACAGAGTAGCACAATGACAGTGTGGAGGTGGCAGCAGCATGAGGAAGCCACAGAGTAGAACAATGACAGAGTGCCGAGGTGGCAGCAGCATGAGGAAGCCACAGAATGGCACAATGACAGAGTCTGGAGGTGGAAGCAGTATGAGGGGGCCACTAAGTGGCATAATAACAGAGTCTGAAGTTGGCAGCAGCATGAGGAGGCCAACAAGTGGCACAATGACAGAGTCTGGAGGTGGCAGCATAATGACTAGGCCACAGAGTGGCACAATGACAGAGTGCGGAGGTGGCAGCAGTATGAGGTGTGGAAGCCACAGAATGGCACAATGACAGAGTCTGGAGGTTTAAGCAGTATGAGGGGGCCACTGAGTGGCATAATGACAGAGTCTGGAGGTGGCAGCAGTATGAGAAGGCCACAGAGTAGCACAATGACAGTGTGGAGGTGGCAGCAGCATGAGTAGGCCACAGAGTGGCACAATGACAGAGGGCAGAGGTGGCAGCAGCATTAGGAAGCCACAGAGTGGCACAATGACAGAGTCTGGAGGTGGCAACAGTATGAGCAGGCCACTAAGTGGCATAACGACAGAGTCTGGAGTTTGCAGCTGTATGAGGAGGCAACTGAGTGGCACAATAACAGAGTCTGGAGGTGGAAGCAGCATGAGTAGACCACAGAGTAGCACAATGACAGTGTGGAGATGGCAGCAGCATGAGGAAGCCACAGAGTAGAACAATGACAGAGTGCCGAGGTGGCAGCAGCATGAGGAAGCCACAGAGTGGCACAATGACAGAGTCTGGAGTTGGCAGCAGTAGGAGTAGGCCACAGAGAAGCACAATGACAGTGTGGAGGTGGCAGCAGTAGGAGTAGGCCACAGAGTAGCACCATGACAGTGTGGAGGTGGCAGCAGAATGAATAGGCCACAGAGTAGCACAATGACAGTGAGGAGGTGGCAGCAGCATGAGTAGGCCACAGAGTGGCACAATGACAGAGTGCGGAGGTGGCAGCAGCATGAGGAAGCCACAGAGTGGTACAATGACAGAGTCTGGAGGTGGCAGCAGTATGAGGAGGCCACCGAGTGGCATAATGACAGAGTCTGGAGTTTGCAGCTGTATGAGGAGGCCACTGGGTGGCACAATAACAGAGTCTGGAGGTGGAAGCAGCATGAGGAAGCCATAGAATGGCACAATGACAGAGTCTGGAGGTGGCAGAAGTATGAGGAGGCCACCGAGTGGCATAATGACAGAGTCTGGAGTTTTCAGCTGTATGAGGAGGCCACTGAGTGGCATAATAACAGAGTCTGAAGTTGGCAGCAGCATGAGGAGGCCAACAAGTGGCACAATGACAGAGTCTGGAGGTGGCAGTATAATGACTAGGCAACAGAGTGGCACAATGACAGAGTGCGGAGGTGGCAGCAGCATGAGGAAGCCACAGAATGGCACAATGACAGAGTCTGGAGGTGGAAGCAGTATGAGGAAGCCACAGAGTGGCACAATGACAGAGTCTGGAGGTGTCAGCAGTATGAGCAGGCCACCAAGTGGCATAATGACAGAGTCTGGAGTTTGCAGCTGTATGAGAAGGCCACTGAGTGGCACAATAACAGAGTCTGGAGGTGGAAGCAGCATGAGGAAGCCATAGAATGGCACAATGACAGAGTCTGGAGGTGGCAGCAGCATGAGAAGGCCACAGAGTAGCACAATGTCAGTGTGGAGATGGCAGCAGCATGAGGAAGCCACAGAGTAGAACAATGACAGAGTGCCGAGGTGGCAGCAGCATGAGGAAGCCACAGAGTGGCACAATTACAGAGTCTGGAGTTGGCAGCAGTAGGAGTAGGCCACAGAGAAGCACAATGACAGTGTGGAGGTGGCAGCAGCATGAATAGGCCACAGGGTAGCACAATGACAGTGAGGAGGTGGCAGCAGCATGAGTAGGCCACAGAGTGGCACAATGACAGAGTGCGGAGGTGGCAGCAGCATGAGGAAGCCACAGAGTGGCACAATGACAGAGTCTGGAGGTGGCAGCAGTATGAGGAGGCCACCGAGTGGCATAATGACAGAGTCTGGAGTTTGCAGCTGTATGAGGAGGCCACTGAGTGGCACAATAACAGAGTCTGGAGGTGGAAGCAGCATGAGGAAGCCATAGAATGGCACAATGACAGAGTCTGGAGGTGGCAGAAGTATGAGGAGGCCACCGAGTGGCATAATGACAGAGTATGGAGTTTTCAGCTGTATGAGGAGGCCACTGAGTGGCACAATAACAGAGTCTGGAGGTGGAAGCAGCATGAGGAAGCCATAGAATGGCACAATGACAGAGTCTGGAGGTGGCAGCAGCATGAGGAAGGGACAGAGTGGCACAATGACAGAGTGCGGAGGTGGCAGCAGCATGAGGAAGCCACAGAGTGGCACAATGAAAGAGTCTGGAGGTGGCAGCACCATAAGTAGGCAACTGAGTGGCACAATGACAGAGTCTGAGTTGGCAGCAGTATGAGGAGGCCACCGAGTGGCATAATGACAGAGTCTGGAGTTTGCAGCTGTATGAGGAGGCCACTGAGTGGCACAATAACTGAGTCTGGAGGTGGAAGCAGCATGAGTAGGCCAAAGAGTGGCACAATGACAGAGTCTGGAGGTGGCAGCAGCATGAGGAAGGGACAGAGTGGCACAATGACGGAGTGCGGATGTGGCAGCAGCATGAGAAAGCCACAGAGTGGCACAATGAAAGAGTCTGGAGGTGGCAGCACCATGAGTAGGCAACCGAGTGGCACAATGACAGAGTCTGAGTTGGCAGCAGTATGAGGAGGCCACGGAGTGGCATAATGACAGAGTCTGGAGTTTGCAGCTGTATGAGGAGGCCACTGAGTGGCACAATAACTGAGTCTGGAGGTGGAAGCAGCATGAGGAAGCCATAAAATAGCACAATGACAGAGTCTGGAGGTGGCAGCAGCATGAGTAGGCCACAGAGTGACACAATGACAGTGTGGAGGTGGCAGCAGCATGAGGAAGCCACAGAATGGCACAATGACAGGGTCTGGAGGTGGCAGCAGCATGAGTAGGCCACAGAGTGGCACAATGACAAAGTCTAGAGGTGGCAGCAGTATGAGGAGGCCACCGAGTGGCACAATAACAGAGTCTGGAAATGGCAATGAAAGATGGAGAAACAGCTTATACTGTTTCTGTACACATTTTTTCATTAGAACTGTTATTTTGTTGTTTGGCCACAAGATGCCGCTGTTCCTCCATACAGTTAAGTTTTACTAAGTAATTGAATATGCATAAGAGGTAGAGCTAAAGACTTATGCTGCTGTTGTGAAGAAACAGGAAGCAAGAGAGTAGACATGTTTGGAGAGATAGAGGCTGGGAGAGAGCATCATGTGGCATCCGCGCGTAAGTGAGACTTGAGATGGCCGGAGTCACTGTTGGAAGTGACTGATGACTGTCAGCAATCCAGATGTCGTCCATAAAAGAGGCATCAGATGTGTGGCATCAGGCGGGTTGCAGCATCAAAGTAGTAGCTGAGGCAGATAGTCAGAAGAAACCGGTCTCTTGTATCAAAGTGTTGGTGTGGCACCATGGATGATCTAGTCTGATGCATCAGGAATTGGTCGTTGGAAATCCTGGCTGATCCATGCCTGATTCATCTTTTTGGGTGGACAGACGAGTTCTTCTTGGAGTAACTATGGCCCCGCCGCACTAAACACCTGCTCTAATGCTACTCTACTGGCCAGGCAGGACAATTTTTCCAGGGCAAACTCTGCTAGTTGCAGCCACAAATACAGTTTGGCTATCCAGTAGTCCAGCAGATCTTCAGTGTGGGGTGGCAGGGTGCAGTCCAGGTATGCCACCGCCTGCTGGTTCAGGTCCTGCTCCAGGTCTACCTGCTGCTGCTGCTATGAAGTTTCTCCACTATGCGGGTGAAGAAAGCTATTCATCAGTGACTGTAGACTCAGGCTGCTGCTGATGGAGCTGATACTGCTTCTGCCACCCCACCCCTCCCCAGTAGTGATGAGCGGCAGGGGCAATATTCGAATTAGCGATATTTCGTGAATATTTGAGCGAACATTAGTCATAAATGTGAGAATTCGTGATTACTTTCTTGATTGCGATAATCAGCACTGTTATATGCGCCTATTGCGTGCGCAATACAGGCGTGGGTCACTATTGCTACATTTTTCAAGCTGCTAGAAGTTTCCTGAGACTGGAGAAAGGGATTGGCACGGCAGAACATTAAAATAGCTTTATATGCAGATAAAGTGCTCCGATATATTCGCGATTGCACAAATCGGCAATGAATGATGAGCTTATTTTTGCACAATACTTTACAAATTAGTGATTGGTGCACTAAGTATTGTTGTAAACTTGTGACATCACAGCACTGTAGCATGTATCTATGGACAGCAGAACCTATCACACTAACTAACACCCTGCACTGGAACCTACACTATATCACAATCTAACCTACACTGATTATCTCCCACTAACTATCTGTATTATATATATAAGCTAACTAACTAACTAACTAACTAACTAACTAACTAACTAACTAACTAACTATCTTACGTAATGTGACACAGTAAAGCACAGAGCATAGAAATGACACTGCTGTCTCTCAGAACTGAAAACAAACTGCAGAAAATGGCTGCAGGGGAGGTTTTTATATATTAAAGGGGTATGCAACTTTCCTATTGGTTGCTAGGGATGTTTCTAGGCTCAGACAAAGACATTGCAGCCTTCTCATTGGCCCAAAAGCAAGAAGCAGAGAGGGATCATGGGTTCAGAGGAAAAAAAAATCTAGAATATTCGCAAATATGAATATATAGCACTATATTCTAATTCTTTGCGAATTCTCGAAGTGGCGATATTCGCGATTGAAATTTGTAAATTCGAATATTCGTGCCCAACACTACTCCCCAGCAGCCATGGCAGTGGAACGTGAGCGCAGAGGGTCCCCCCGGTCAGACCTACGAGAAGGATGGACAATGGTGCAGATACTGACTACATAGGGTGTCTCTGTAGTAGTTCAGTTTGTCCTCCCTCTCGGTGGGTGTGAAAAAGGCCCCCATTCTGGACTGGTAGTAAGGGTCCAACAAGGTGGAGAGTCAGAAGTCATCCCTTTGCTGAATTGTGACAATTCAGCTGTCACTACGCAAGCAAGTATGCATCATGCCATTTGTGCAAGTGACTCGGAGGGACTCCCTGCCTCCATCTCCACTGCATACTACCACGGTGTGTCCGGGTCCTCTGTCTCATCTTTCTCATCGCCCTGCAGCTCCTCTGGCTGCTCTTGCTTCTCCTGTCCTGTCAGTTGAGTAGAAAAGCCACCCATTTGGCTACACATTGCCTGTGGTCCAATGTCCTCCTCCCCTCCTCCTCCTCTTCCAGTTCAGCCCCCACAGGGCTCATGTGGCCGTGAGATCGAAGCGCTACGTCTCTGGTCCCCTGACCAGCCATTGTTACCACCATCTGTTCCAAGACATGAAGCAGTGGAATGACGTTGTTCATCCCAGACGACTGACAAATAACGTTGTGTCCTCAAAGGGCCTGAGCAAATGGCAGGTGTCACGCATGAGCTGCCACTCGCTGACCTCGAAGTTACACAGCGGAGGACTCCTATCCGCTTGCATCATCAAGAAATCCTTGATGGCCTTTCTCTGTTCGTATAGTCGGTCTAACATATGGAGGGTGGTATTCCAACGACTGGAAACATCGCATATCAGCCTTTGTTGGCTGGTGCCGTTCTGCCCCTGCAGCTCATGTAGGGTATGCTTTGCGGTGTACGAGTGGCTGAAGTGCAGGCAAAGTTTCCTGGCCATTTTTAGGATGTCTTGCAGATGGGTGGAAGAATTCAGGTACCGCTTGACAACAGATTGAACACGTGTGCCTTGCAGGGCGCATGGCTCATGGCTCAGCCCTCCTTGACGTAGTGCCGACACCATATCAGCATGGTTCCGATTTTCAGTTGTTGCGGAGAAAGCCAGGATTTGATTTCTTGATGCATCACATGGAGCAGTTCCTCCCCTGTGTGTCTCCGTTTGCCAAGGCAAACCAAGTGCAGAACGGCATGACACTGCCGAGCCCTGCACATGTGGTATGCTGGAGGGGTACTGTGACTTGTCCCTGCAATGGAGGCTGAGGAAATGGTGGAGGATGAGGAGGCAGAGGTGGACATTGTCGCAGGACCAATAACGTGACAACATGGAGGTGGAAGCGGCGTGACCTGTCCAAGTTGCTGGTGTGGCTGTGCAGGAACCACATTCACCAAGTGGGCCATAAAGGACATGTATTGTCCATGACCGTAGTTACAGCTCCACACTTCGGCACTGCCGTGCACTTTGGCAGACACTGACAGTCTCAAGGACTGCCCACATATTCTACATGTGGCCATGTTGACCTCCTCTGGCAGCTTCACAAAAAACTGCCACACCGCCGAGTACCTGATTTTCCCCCCAAACATTACTTACTGGCTGACTGCTACCGCCGCTGCTTCCGTGAACCCGTGAACCACTCAGTTCTGGGCAGGTAGGCTGCTGCAAAGTGGGTGGTCTACCCCGTGCCCGTATTGCTCCCGACCTCCCACTGCTGCCACCCTGCTGACTTACTGCCACGCTAGCAACTTGCTAGCTCAGCCGCTGCCTGATGAGCAAGCTGCCATCCTATTCTCCTGAAGGCCCTTCTTCACCTGTCTCCCAAGTGCGATCGGCTTCATCATCATCGAGTAGTGTCTGCACGTCACTGATATCCTTCTCCACGGTCTCTGGGTCAGGAGCCTCACCAGTCACAACACATGCTCCCATGCCACTTTCCTCATCACTATTTGCCCGCCTAGCGGAGGAAGCGGCAGATGTCTCCTCCACAGCTTGGCTGGGCAGTAGCTGCTGACTGTCCTCTAGTACTGTAGCTCTTCCTCGCTGAAAAGTGAAACTGAGCCCACTGCATGTAGTACTTCTCGCGGTCAGGGAACAGAAGGGCCAGAGGCAGGTTGAGGACAGGTGAAGGCACAGGGCCTGCTCCCGGGTCATGCCAACTAAGGGTTGTGTCTGACGAACCCACCGACTGTTGGTTGGGGGTGTCTGATGTCACTTGGGATGATGTGGATGACCGAGTTAACCAATCAAGAACCGCTGGGTTGCTGGTCAAGACACGACCGCTAGATGACACCGGCAGCTCAGGCCTCTCACTGCGACTACTGTTGCCAAGACCCCTTACTCTGCTGCGACCTCTGCTTGCGCCAGAAACTTTCAGGCCTCTGCCACTCCTCTGTGCAGGACCTGGCACTTCTCTGCGTGACATACTTGTAGCTGAACGAAACAAATTAAGTGGAAATTAAAACACCCCTAAAAACGACGAATATATTTTTCTTTTTGTACTGAAATAGGCCACTAAACACTTTTACCACAATTAACTTCGGAAATGCACTGAGAATATATTTTTCTTGTACTAGAATACGACCTTATACGCTTTGACCAGAAAAAAACCAAAACTGAGGTGCGTATATAATTGTCTAGTAGTACTGAAATATGCACTTATAAGCTTTGACCAGAAAAAAATTAAAGAGTGAACTACCTAAATATATTTCTTGAAGTACTGAAATACGCCACTATAAGCTTTGACCAGAAATCACTGCAGCAGTGAACTGAGAATATATATTTCCTGTTGGACTGAATTAGGCCAGGATACTCTTTGATCCCTACACTTTGACCAGAAAAAAATTTAAAGAGTGCAGTGCCTATATATATTTCTTGCAGTACTAAAATCCGCCCCTAAATGCTTTGACCAGATATCACTGCAGCAGAGAACTGAGAATATATATTTCTTGTTGGACTGAATTAGGCTAGTATATGCTTTGACCAGAAAAATTTAAAGAGTGAAGTGCGTATATATATTTCTTGCAGTACTGAAATCCACCCCTATACGCTTTCAACAGAAATCACTGCAGCAATGAAATGAGAATATATATTTCTTGTTGGACTGAATTAGGCCAGGATACGCTTTGGCCAGAAAAATCTAAAGACTGAAGTGCGTATGTATATTTCTTGCAGTACTGAAATCCACCCCTATACGCTTTCAACAGAAATCACTGCAGCAGTGAAATGAGAATATATATTTCTTGTTGGACTGAATTAGGCCAGGATACGCTTTCACCAGAAATAACTGCAACAGTGCAGTGCGTATATATATATATTTCTTTTTTTACTGTAATATGCTCCTTCATGCTTTCAACAGAAATAACTGCAACAGTGCAGTGTGTACCGTATTTTTCACTCTATAAGTATAAAATATTTTTAACCAAAAGGTGTGCTTTTGGTGGTTTTGGAACTAATGGTGGTCTGTGGATGGCACCATTATGGGGGATCTGTGGATGTCACTGTTATGGGGGGGGGGTATCTGTGGATGTCACTGTTATGGGGGGGATCTGTGGATGTCACTGTTATGGGGGGATCGACACTGTTATGGGGATCTGGGGATGTCACTGTTATGGGGGGATCTGTGAAGGACACTGTTATGGGGGATCTGGGGATGACGTACTGTTATGGGGTATCTGGGGATGATGCACTGTAATGGGGGGATCTGGGGATGACGCATTGTTATGGGGGGTCTGTGGATGACACACTGTTATGGGGGGATCTGTAGATGACGCACTGTTATGGGGGGATCTGTGACTGCCACTGTTATGGGGGGGATCTGTGAAGGATACTGTTACAGCCCTCCTGTAACAGTATCCTTCACAGATCCCACCCATAACAGGGCTGGTGCAGTGACTGTACTCCACCCCCCCCCCCCCCGCTCTAAGTGCTGCACTATAGAACTATAAGATATCTAATTCAATTAAAAGTTACTGTCCATGCCCCCCGCTCCTAATGTTACCGACACACGGCAGCTTCTGTTGAAAGCAGGCAGTAAGGCCGGGCAGCCGGCGCATCACTCACTGACATCACGTGCCTGCGCCGCCTACTTTATGAATGACATCACGTGCCTGCTTTCAACAGAAGCTGCTGTGTGTCGGTAATATTAGGACTGGGAGGCATAGACAGTAAATTTTAATTGAATTAGATATCTTTTAGTTCTATAGTGCAGCACTGGAGCGGAGGGGGGCTGGAGTACAGTCACTGCACCGGCCCCTACGCAATTGCCGGCCCCCAGCTCCTCCTCCCAGTCCCTCCCCGCTCGCGCATACATCGCAGCTTGGGATGTAAAAAATGTCAGCATTCGCCCCATAAGACGCAGGGGCACTCTACCCCCATTTTTTGGGGGAAAAAAGTGCGTCTTATGGGGCGAAAAATACGGTATATATTTTTCTTTTTTTTACTGAAATACACCCCTAAACGCTTTGACCACAAATAACTGCAACAGTGCGCATATATTTTTCCTTTTCTTACTGAAATATGCCCCTATACGCTTTCATCAGAAATAAGTGCAACAGTGCAGTGCGTAAATATTTTTCTTGTTGCACTAAAACACACCCCTATATGCTTTAACCAGAAAAAAGTGCAACAGTGAAGTGCATATAGATTTTTTTACTGTAATACACCCCTATATGCTTTCAACAAAAATTACTGCAACTGTGCAGTACATATATATTTATCTTTTCTTACTGAACTACGCCACTAAACACTTTGACCACAAATCACTGCAACAGTGCAGTGCATATATATTTTTCTTTTTTTATTGAAATATGCCCCTATACACTTTTATCAGAAATACAGTTGTGTTCAAAATTATTCAATCCCCAATGAAGGATTTTAGGGAATTTAGTGTACATTTGTAATTGTGTTCAGAATGAAATCTTACAAGGACTTTTTAAAGAACCAAATGCAACTAAAATGACATCAATTGTTTTTGTAATACAGTATTAAATGTTTTTTTTGTGATTTCTTCATTGACACAATTATTCAACCCCTTAAAGACTACCACTCTTAGGGTACGTTCACACGACGACAATTGTCGCGCGAGAACAAGTCGCGCGACAATTTGGGAACCACTACACTGCAACATTTGTAGCGCGACATTGATGTCACATTAATGTCGCGCGACAATTTTTATAATGGGAGTCTATGGTGGTGTCGCACGTGCAACATGCAACATGTTGCGACTGCGACACAACAGTCGCAAAAAATCCATCCCGGATGGATTTTCTCCGACTTTCGTGTCGCAGTCGCAGCATGTCGCATGTCGCACTGCGACACCATAGACTCCCATTATAAAAATTGTCGCGCGACAATAGTGCGACTTTTTGTCGCGCGACAATTGTCGTCGTGTGAACGTAGCCTTAAGAACAGAGGTTCATTCAAGTGTTTTCGATCATATATTGAAAACACCTCTGGATGTAAAGGAGCAGCAATCAAGCATAATAAGCACCAATCAGGCAGATTTAAAATGACTGTGATACTCAGCTCCTTCTAGACATTTACTGGTGTGTTTACAGACATGGTGAAGTCAAGAGAATGGTCCAGGAAGACAAGAGAAGAGGTGATTTCTCTTCACAGGAAGGGCAATAGCTATAAGAAGATTGCAAAGATGTTAAACATACCAAGAGACACCATAGGAAGCATCATTCGCAAATTCAAGGCAAAGGGCACTGTTGAAACGCTACCTGGTCGTGGCAGAAAGAAGACGCTGACTTCGACTGCTGTGTGCTACCTGAAGCGCAAAGTGGAGAAAAGTCCCCGTGTGACTGCTGAGGAACTGAAAAAAGATTTGTCAGATGCGGGTACTGAAGTTTCAGCTCAGACAATAAGGCGCACACTGCGTAATGAAGGCCTCCATGCCAGAACTCCCAGGCGTACCCCCTTGCTGTCTCCAAAGAGTAAGAAGAGTCGACCGCAGTATGCCAAAAGTTATGTGGACAACCAACTAAAGTTTTGGGATAGTGTTCTGTGGACTGATGAAACAAAATTAGAACTGTTTGGGCCCATGGATCAACGCTATGTTTGGAGGAGGCCTATGAAGAAAAGAACACCTTGCCTACTGTGAAGCATGGCGGGGGGTCAATCATGCTTTGGGGCTGTTTTGCTTCTACAGGTACAGGGAAGCTTCAGCGTGTTCAAGGTACCATGAATTCTCTTTAGTACCAGGAGATATTGGATGAAAATATGATGCAGTCCGTCACAAACCTGAGGCTTGGGAGATGTTGGACCTTTCAACAGGACAATGATTCCAAGCATACCTCCAAGTCCACTAGAGCATGGTTGCAGATTGAAGGCTGGAACATTTTGAAGTGGCCATCACAGTCACCAGACTTAAATCCGATTGAGAACCTCTGGTGGGACTTAAAGAAAGCAGTTGCAGCGCGCAAGCCTAAGAATGTGACTGAACTGAAGGCTTTTGCCCATGAAGAATGGGCGAAGATACCCGTAGATCGCTGCAAGACACTTGTGTCAAGCTATGCTTCTCGTTTAAAAGCTGTTATAACTGGAAAAGGATGTTGTACTAAGTACTAAGATTAAATGTCACTTGGGGTTGACTAAAACTGATAATGATGTGAACACAGAAAAGACATTTGTGGTTATTTCATTATAAATGTTATGTTATATTTGTCTGACTTACAAGTGCCTCTTTGATTTAATTGTAAACAAGATGACTGAAATGATCAAAATCAATGTCAAACTGGCCAAAACACTCAATTTCAGTGTGGGGTTGAATAATTTTGAACACAACTGTAAGTGCAACAGTGCAGTGCATATATATTTTTCTTGTTGCACTGAAATACACCCCTATATGCTTTTACTTCAAATAAGTGCAACAGTGAAGTGCGTATATATTTTTCTTGTTGCACTGAAAAACGCCGCTATACGATTTCATCAAAAATAAGTGCAACGGTGCAGTGCATATATATTTTTCAAGTTGCACTGATATACTGTCCTATATGCTTTCACCGGAAATAAGTGCAACAGTTCAGTGCGTATATATTTTTTAGGTTGCACTGAAATACGCCCCTATACGCTTTCACCAGAAATAAGTGCAACAGTGCAGTGCGTATATATTTTTGTTGTTGCACTTAAATACACCCCTGTATGCTTTTACCAGAAATAAGTGCAACAGTGCAGTGCGAATATATTTTCTTGTTGCACGGAAATACGCCCCTATACGCTTTCACCAGAAATAGGTGCAACAGTGCAGTGCGTATATATTTTTCAAGTTGCACTAAAATACCCCCCTATATGCTTTCACCAGAAATAAGTGCAACAGTGCAGTGTGTATATATTTTTCAAGTTGCACTGAAATAAGCCCCTATATGCTTTCACCAAAAATAACTGCAACAGTGCAGTACATATATATATATATATATATATTTTTTTACTGAACTACGCCCCCAAACCCTTTGACCACAAATCACTGCAACAGTGCAGTGTATATATATATTTTTTCTTTTTTTACTGAAATACGCCCCTATACGCTTTCACCAGAAATAAGTGCAACAGTGCAGTGCGTATATATTTTTCAAGTTGCACTGAAATATGCCCCTATATGCTTTCACCAGAAATAAGTGCAACAGTGCAGTGCGTATATATTTTTCAAGTTCCACTGAAATACGCCCCTATACGCTTTTACCAGAAATAAGTGCAACAGTGCAGTGCGTATATAATTTTTCAAGTTCCACTGAAATACGCCCCTATACGCTTTTACCAGAAATAAGTTGAACAGTGCAGTGCGTATATATTTTTGTTGTTGCACTTAAATATGCCCCCATATGCTTTCACCAGAAATAAGTGCAACAGTGCAGTGCGTATAGAATTTTGTTGTTGCACTTAAATACGCCCCTATATGCTTTTACCAGAAATAAGTGCAACAGTGCAGTGTGTATATATTTTTCTTGTTGCACTGAAATACGCCCCTATACGCTTTCACCAGAAATAAGTGCAGTGCAGTGCGTATATTTTTTTTTTGTTGCACAGAAATACACCCCTACACGCTTTCAACAGAAATAACTGCAGAAGTGAACTGAGAATATATTTTTCTTGTAGTACTGAATAATATTCTAAGATCTAATCCATTAGACACTCGCATGCTGGTACCTGCATTCCCTGAATTTAATACAGGCCATTATAAATGATAAAAAGCAGAGTGGACCCAGCATGCATGTGGAACCTGCACTCCCTGAATTTTATAGAGGCCACTATGGCACATAACAGGTAGCATTTAGGCCTCTTGCACACGGGCGTCATGTTTGACGCCCGGATAAGATGCGGGTGCGTTGCGGGAATCGCCGCGATTTTTCCGCGCGTGTGCTAACGTTTGTAGTGCGTTGAGCACGCGCGTGAAAAAATCCGCATGCTTGGTACCCAGACCCGAAGTCAGACTTCATCACTGAAGTCTGGTTTCGGGATGAGTATTCTGTGTGTGTAATTATTTTCCTTTATAACATAGTTATAAGGGAAAATAATCGCATTCTAATTACAGAATGCAATGTTCCCCGGGCTTGAAAGGGTTAAAAATAATAAAGAGTTAACTTACCTTCTCCCATTGTACGCGCAGAGCCCCAGAACGTCGTCTCTCTTGATAGTTTGGCTGCTTGAGGACCTGTGGTGACGTCACAGGGTCACATGGTCCAATCATAGAAGCATTTGAGTGGACCATGTGACCCATGTGATCTCTGTGACATCACGGCAGGTCCTTCATCGAACAACAGATGTTCGATGAAGGACCTGCCGTGATGTCACAGGATCACATGGGTCACATGGTCCACTCAAATGCTTCTATGATTGGACCATGTGACCCTGTGACGTCACCACAGGTCCTCAAGCAGCCAAACTATCAAGAGAGACGACGCTCTGGGGCTCTGCGCGCATAATGGGAGAAGGTAAGTTAACTCTTATTATTTTTAACCCTTTCAAGCCTGGGGAACATTGCATTCTGTAATTAGAATGCGATTATTTTCCTTATAACTATGTTATAAAGGAAAATAATAACGATCGGGTCCCCATCCCGATCGTATCCTAGCAACCATGCGGGAAAATCGCAACGCATCCGCACATGATTGCGGATGCTTGCGATTTTCCCGCATCCCCATTCACTTCTATGGGGCCTGCGTTGCGTGAAAATCGCAGAATATAGAACATGCTGCGATTTTCACGCAACGCAAAAGTGATGCGTGAAAATCACCGCTCATGTGCACAGCCCCATAGAACTGAATGGGTCAGGATTCAGTGCGGGTGCAATGCGTCCTCCTCACGCATTGCACCCGCGCGGAAAACTCGCCCGTGTGAAAGGGGCCTTAGTGTTAGGTTCCCGTCTTACAGAGATTGACATTTGGCAGACGGGCCCAAATAATTTTGTACAAAATGTATTTGCCAATGATCTCAAATTTACTAAATAAGCGTATTATTAGCAGCAGAATATTTTCTATAACTATGGCATTATTGTACTTTATTCGGTTTGCAGAGTGCTGTTGCATTGCGATTTTTTCTTTGTGTTTCTAGCTATGACAGCACGCACCTGTGCATTGGGATGTGCTGACTGACCCCTTTTTCTGTACTATTCCCCACAATTCACTCCAGGTTTCATAGGTGGCCCATGTCCACGGTTCTCATTTAAAAGTCAGCTGCAAGAAACAGGATGTGTCTGTATGAGTGAGAGGCTTACAGGTCTTAGAGCTCAAGGAGTGTGTGTGAAGCAACACTGGCCTGAGTATGAATCTAAGGGAGACCCGAGCCTGTATTACTTTGTTCTGGTGTTATAGACTGACTACCTGACCTGCTGCGATCCGGCTGTACTACGCTGTAAGTTTGCTGGAAGTATCAATTTACTGGATTTAAGTGACTTTGTTGTATCCCTGCCTCTCTTCAACACTGGCTGTAGGAGCTTATGTCATTACATATGGTGGAGGATGTGGGCAGGGCTCAGGCACACGACCGTATGCATTTTGCGGTCCTCAAAAAACGGATCCTCATAAAATGCGGATGACGTCCGTGTGAATTCCGTATTTCTTGGAACAGAACCTGGCCCCTAACAGAACCGCACTATCCTTGTCCGTAATGCAGACAAAGCAGAAAACTGAAACAGAATGCAAATGAAGTACCTTCCGTTATTTTTTTGCAGACCTATTGAAATAAATGGTTCCGCATATGGTCGGCAAAAAAACTGGAATGGACACGGAAAGAAAATACGTTTGTGTGCATGAGCCCAAGGGCAAACACAGTGTTCGTATGTACTGGATTTAACCAGCAAAGTTCCAACCTAAGCCAGCAGCCGAGATGGAGAAACTGCTAAAGCAGCTGATCCTCTCCATTGTTTAACAGCAACAGACCAACACTCTGTTGCTGCAGCAGATTGCGGCCCTGAGAAAGACACCACCAGCAGTGGCCAAGCTCCAGCCCGGGATAAAGTCCGGTCAGCATTGAGGAAAATTACTCAGGAAGACTACGTGGAGGCTTTCCTTACAGTTTTTGAGAGAAAAGCAGAGCGGGAGAATCTACAGTCCGACCAGTGGGCTGAAGTGGTGGCTCCGTTCCTGGTGGGGGACGCACAGAAGGCCTACTTTGACCTCAGTCCTGAGGACGCCCTGATCTATGGGAAAGTTAAAGGTGAAGCTGTGGACCACATGGGGCGCAATACATATGTTCGGGCCCAGCGAGTGTACCAGTGGCTGTTTGTAGAATCACGGCCCCCCAGGTTTCAGGCTTATGATCTGTTGCACCTCGTGAAGAAGTGACTCCAGCCTGAGACTTTGGGCCTAGCGCAGATGTTAGAGTGGGTGGTGGATCAGGTTGTACGTACTCTGCCCATGTCTGTGGCCCGGGCAGCCTCGACCAGTTGGTCAGCTTGGTCAAGTAGTACATGGACACCCATGATTTGGTGCGGAACACTACTCCAACATGGGTGACACCCCGACCTCCGGCCCCACTTACAGAGACTGAAAAAAAGTCCCGATCTCAAGCAGGGGGTAATGCCACCCAAAGGCCCATTAAGCGCACTCGTGGGCTTGTGAGGACACATTTATCCTATGCTGGCGATGCCAGGGGCCTGGACATAGGGCCACTAACTGCCCCTTGACATCTAAACCTATGGAATATGGGTTTTCTCGCCGGACCTCATTCTACACCAGGCCTGCCTGTACAGCAGACACTCTGGTGAGGGCTTGTTAAGCTCCCTTGTGCCAGGTGTCCATTAATGGGTACCAGATTAACATGCTGTTAGACTCCGGGAGTCTAATGAGTGCATGGGTCATTGTTTTTTTCAGGAAAATCCCTCTGAACAAAAGGTCTCCATCATCTGTATACATCGGGATATCTGAGAGTATCCGATGGCGATGGTTGTCATGGCTACGCCGGGCGGGGAGCTAAAGCACATGGTGGGAGTGGTAAAGAATCTTATGTACGGGGCTATTTTGAGAAGAGACTTACCCATATTCTGGTCCTTATGGAAGGACGGAGCGGCTGTGCGGTATTAGATTTATCTCACACACATATAATGGGAGGTCATCTTGTGGTCAAAAAGAAACTAGAGTGTATACTCCAGCGGTTATTTTGGCCTAGTGTCTATGAAGAGGTTAAGAAGTTTTGTGAGTAGTATCCAGAGTGTCAGGTTACTTCTCCCACAGTAAATTTCTGTAGCCCAAAGAGATCCTTACAGATCAAGGTACCCCCTTTTATGTCCAAAGTGACAAAGGAGTTGTGCAAGCTGCTCCGAATCCAGCAGTTACACACGTCAGTGTACTGCCCCCAGACAGATGGGCTGGTGGAAAGATTTAATAAAACCCTAAAAAGTATGTTAAAAAGGGTAGTATCCCAAGACGGGAAGAACTGGGATATGTTGCTGCCATATTTGATGTTCGCTATCCGAGAGGTACCACAGTCCTCAACGGGGTTTTCTCCATTCGAACTGCTATATGGCAGACATCCCAGAGGCCTGCTGGACATTGCCAAGGAGACATGGGAGCAAGAGCCTACTCCCCATAAGAGTGTAACAGAACGCATTGCAGATATGCAGGACTGGATTTCATCACTGATACCCATTGTGAGAGAACATTTAGTAGAGGCTCAGGCAGCTCAGAGCCATGGGTATAATATAAAAGCCACAGTTAGGACCTTTTTTCCAGTACTCGTGTTTGTACCCACTGGTAAGAGTAAGTTTCTGGCCAAGTGGCAAGGGCCCTATAAAGTTCGGGAACAAGTTGGAAAAGTTAACTATAAAATATATTATCCCAGGCAGAGAAAGCAGGAACAAATATATCATGTGAACTTGCTAAAGGTGTGGAAGGACCAGGTGTAGACCCTCTAACGTCAGTTCCGACAGAGGTCGGAGTAAAAAAAGCAGACTCCCTGTCAAAACAACAGAGTTTCGAAGGTGGGCCACGGATACTCGGTGGAATGGCCCAGCTCCTGAGCAGTAGTCAGTTTTGCCAGGGGTTGTCAGAAAAAGTAAAAGATGCCCTTGTGCTGTATGAGACTCCTATATCCCTTGAGGCCGCTATCTATAAGAATTGATAGAGGCCTTAGGGATAGACTGTGGAGTTCTTGTCCTCCAGAGACTTTTTTCAGTTTGTTCTGACTCAGACGAACCTATGCAACTGTGGTCATAGGGGTCATTTCATTGGAGCTTATCCATCTGTATCCAAAAAGAAAAAACTACTGACCCCAGGTTGTGCGGAGGATGACAACCTGGCTGTATACATCTCCTCCATACGAACATCTCAGTTTGTTTTGCCAGCTATGGTAGTTTCGGGTAATAAAAGTGAGACGATTTCTGTTTTCTTAGACAGTGGGGCGGGGTCAATTTGGTGGATGCCTGATTCGCTCGGACTCTGGGTTTTTCTTTTGGTCCATTACTTAGATCTATCCCCATATTCGCTATCAACTCAGCTCCTCTTACTCAGAGGAACCTGACACACATTTTACATAACATACATCTTCGGTGGGGGCCCTCCATAATGAGTTTATTTCTTGCTATGTCCTTGAAGGTCTTCCTACTCCTATGGTATTAGGTCTTTGCTGGTTGGTAGCACACAATCCTGTTGTTGATTGGCAGGCCAGGGAGATAATGGAGTGCAGTGAGCATTGTAGGGACAATTGCTTAAGTAGCAGTTGCTAGTTGCTCAGCTACTTCCATTACAACCTTACCAGCATTTGTGTCAGATTTTTAAGATGTTTTCTCTTAGAAGGGTTGTCAAGAGTTACCACCCCATTGTCCCTGGAGAAAAGTTACCTAAGACCAGTTATATAATCTTTCTGGCTCCGAAAGACAAGCCATGAAGGATTATATTTCCGAGAGTCTGGCTAAATGACATATCAGACCCTCCTCTTCACCCGTGGATGCAGGCTTCTTCTTTGTGAAGAAGAAAGATGGGGGTGCCTGCGTCATTGTCTAGATTTTCGTGAACTAAATTGGATAACTATCCGAGACCCCTATCCTCTTCCAGCAGGTGGCAGCAAGTCTGGCAGAGCTACTTAGCCTGGAGTGGAGCCTTTTTGTTCATTCCAGCCCTCTCTAGAGAGGGAGGAGTTCAGAACTAGTGATAGTGAAGGTCAGTCTAACCTACTCCATCTTGGGGAGAGGTTGTGTGTCGGCCAGCAGAGCACTGTCTGCTTTGTTGGGCCTGCAGGCCTTGCCTCCAAAAGTCCTTTATGGTTGCTTGTCACCTACTGGGGTGCATTGCCTTAATCCCAAGCTAAGAGAGCTTGATGCCAGAAGTTCCTAGGATTAAAGATAAAGTAAGAGACAGACTACAGATAGCTAAGCTAAGTTCCGGCAGAAGAGGAAGAGTTTCCAATTTCCGTGCCAATTTCCTTTCTTTTTCCCTCCCCTTTTCAGGTTAATTGGGAGCCTTTTGCAAATGGTTCTCATGACCTGTGCTGCTAATTTAATACCCATGTGGATTACAAATACGGGTTATACATATGTGGATTACATACATTACTTATTTGGATTGAAATTACCTGTTTCCAATGGATTACAATTGTTTCCCTTGGATTGCAAAAAACTTTAAGTGACAGTGTAATGCACTTTATCTTCAGGAACAGAAGAAGAGACTCTAAAGTGACTCTATTGCCTTATTAAAAATGTGCCTTATTAAAATGTGCACTAACGTTTTCTATTTTCAGCAACATTCAAGTACTGTGCCCATTGTATTTTCTCTTGCAGGTACAACAATGTAATTTCAAATGCACTATTGTATGGATTATGTTTGCACTTTATTTCAGATCACCAGATAGTACACACTTTATGTATTGCTTAGTCTTTGTGGACTGCCCCTGAGGACGTCTGGTATGTTCCAAGCAGCTCTAACATTGTCTTGCTAATTATCGATTGCCTCTGAGTACAATTTGAACTAAGGGTTCTAAACCGAGTGGTTATGTGCTTAAGCCTAGTACATGTGAAACTAATGGATCTAGACCAAGTGGTTATCTTCCAAGCAAATCTAACACCATTAAGGGTGACCAGCTGCTATTATATATATCTGGAGTTGTAGGAAAAAAGGTTCCTCCTTCTAAAGAATTGCAGTGTTTTAAGTATGACTAATCCTCAATGTCCTAAGAACCTAAGAACTAGTGCACCAGGCTTAGGAAAAATGTTTAGCTACCTGTTTCATTCATGAAGGTGACGAAGCGTAAAGTATAATTAGGAGTAAAGACACCCCTGTGCTTTCTTTGGTGTTGGTGGACAATACTTAACAAGTAAAGTCAGAAATGAGCGCTTTGTGTACAATGTTTGGCTCTCTGGTTATACCTGAAAGGGAAACTGTTCTCGGACACCCTACTCTTACGGGCAGAGAGACTTTGTGGTAGCCGTTGCTATATCAGGTGGTAACATATGTAAGACCTCATATGTTTGTATTACAGCACTTTGTCTACAATTTTGATACTCTGAGAGCGTATATATAGTATATTGTGTATACCCTAAGCACAAGCCGAGGACTGCTTGCCTCTTAAGTGCCAGAGAATGTACCGACCCAGACTTCCGAACCCACCTCCTTTTGTACCCCTACTATCTGTATTGTGTGATCATGTGTCATCCTGCATACTTATTTCCACGTCCTACATAGTGTAAGTATTCATTTCATTGCAAATGTAATGTATAAGTGTAATATGCCTGCTACACCAGCAGGTGGCAGCAAATCTGGCAGAGCTACTCTGGCAATCCTACTCCTGGGTACCAACATTACCATCTACAAAGGGGACTCCATGTCCTCGCTGCTTCATGGCAGCTGGCGACACGATTACTTGGTCTATAAGAGGGATATATTTCATAGAAACCTGCTAAGGGCCAAGGGATACCCCAAGCATGGCCAGTGGGCCCATTGTACTTTGTCAACAATATCTTTTGTCATCTTGTCGGCAGATTTGTTGTGATATATGTTGACGATATTTTAAACTATTCACCCGATCTGGAGACACAAAAGGTACATGTCAGGCAGGTGTTGCAGATTTTACAGACTAATAAGTTATATGCTAAATTGGAGAAATGTGTATTTGCCGTACAGGAAGTACAATTCCTGGTTTATCTGCTATCAGCTTCCGGGGTTCCATATGGACCCAGAGAAGGTCCATGCGATCCTAGAATGAAATCTTCCTGAGAACCTAAGCACTCTGCAGCGTTTTTCGGTTTTGCTAATTTCTATAGAAAATTCATTCAAAACTATTTGGTCATTGTCAAACCCCTTACTGACATGACTAAGAAGGGGACTGATTTTTCTAAATGGTCTGACAATGCTAAACTGGCTTTTTCCTCTCTGAAGGAGAGTTTCACCTTGGCACCCATACTGATCCAGCCTGATGTTTCTTAACCTTTTATTGTGGAGGTTGATGCATTGAAGGTGGGGGTGGTGGCTGTACTGTCCCAGGGTCCATCTCCAAGTAAATTGCATTTTTGTGCTTTCTTTTCTAAGAAATTGTTGTCAGCTGAAAAGAATTATGATATAGGCAACAAGGAACTTTTAGCTATTAAATTAGTGTTTGAGGAATGGCATCACTTTTTGGAGAGGGCAGCTTATCCAGTCACCGTGATTAAGGATCATGAAAACCTGTTATACCTTGAGTCTGCTAAATGTCTTACCCCTAGGTGGTCTTTATTTTTTACCAGGTTTTATTTTATTATCACCTATCGTACCAAAGCTGATGCGTTATCCCGAAGTTTTCCTGGAGCGGGTAGTTGTCTCTGCATTACGCTCACACTTAGAGGGGATGGTGTTGGAGACTCAGGGGGATGCCCTGGTCTCCTGTCCCCCAGGAAAGTTGTTTGTGCCTTTGAATTTGCGCCTTGAAATATTAAAAGAACATCACAACTCTGCACTCGCTGGGCACCCTCGTAGCAGAGCAACCTCAGATTTATTGTCTCATTGTTTTTGGTGGCTGAGGTTGCACCAGGATGCAGTTGATTTTGTTTCCACCTGTACAAACTATGCACGTGCTAAAGTCACTCATACTCGTCCGGTGGGGTCTCTGTTGCCACTGGTCATTCCCAACAGACCGTGGACACACCTGTTGATGGATTTTATTACTGACCTACCTGTATCTGAAGGTAAAACTGTTATCCTGGTAGTAGTAGACAGGTTCAGTAAAATAGTGCATTTCATTGCCTTACCCGCATTGCCAAATGCTAGAACCCAGGCTCAGGTTTTTATCAGTTAAATAGTGAAGCTTCACGGGGTCCCTTCCGATGTTGTTTCGAAACGGGGAACCCAGTTTATTTCTAAATTCTGGAGAACTTTTTGTTCTCGTCTTGGGGCACATTTGTCCTTCTTCTCAGCCTTCCATCCGCACCAATCAAAACCTAGAGACTTACCTTAGGTGTTTTGTGTGTGAAAATCAGGAGGAATGGTCATCCTACTTACCTTTAGCAGAGTTTGCTATAAACAATCGCCATAAAGAATCAACTGGTAAGTCACTATTTTTTGGTGCATATGGTTTTCATCCTTAATTTTTCACTTTCAGTGAGGGGGAGCCTTATGGAATCCCTGAAGAAGAATGGTTTACGTCATCACTATCTTCTGTATGTTGAAAGGTTCAAAGCAATTTAAAAAATAAGGGAGGCAGAGATATAAACGTATGGCTGATAGAAAACGTAGCCAGGTCTGGACCTAGGGGTGAATGACCATGTGTAGTTGTGAACTAGAAATATTAAGTTAAAGGTTCCCTCTTGGAAATTGGGTCCTAGGTTTATCGGTCCTTATAAAATAGTCACCGTCATTTGTAGTGTACGGGAGTTGTGATGCCCGACACTACAGAAGGGTCACTTGGGTGCTGTCGTTCCCCTCATCTGTGGGGAGATTGGTTGTATATATATTGTAATGTCATTTACCTTTAAGGTGCTTCCATGTACAGGCCTGCAGGAGTGTTATGTAGATATTAGGCCACAAGGGGAGCTAGAGAGCTAGGATATAAATAGCTAGGCCAGAGCAGGCTAGAGTTTAGTGCAGACCCTGGAGTCTGTGAAGGCCACATGTCTCAGGCCTAGGCAGGTCAGCAGGAGCCAAGCTCTACCATTCCAGAAAGCAAGAGGTACTACAAATACCAGAGGAGGTACTCAGTAATTGTTATCCCAAGGACAAAAGCCAGAGATAGGGCATTGGGGCCTGGGAGTATATTTGCCAGCCAGGAAAAGTCAGGAACAGAGTAAAGCCGCCTGTACTACGGAAGTCCTGCTTTAACCCTCTGTGATCACCTTGCTAAATATAAGCCTGCCATTAATGTACTGTAACTTAACCCCTTAAGGACCGGGGGTTTTGGGATTTTTGCGTTTTTGTTTTGCGCTCCCTGCCTTCCAAAAGCCATAACATTTTTATATTTCCGCTCACATAGCCATATGACGGCTTATTTTTTGCGGGACAAGTTGTACTTTTTAACGCTACCATTTATTTTTGCATGTGATGTAGTGGGAAACGGGAAAAAAATTCCAAATGGGGTGAAATTGCAAAAAAAAAGCAATTTCACCACAGTTTTACGGGTTTTTAAATTACAACGTTCGATTTGCGATAAAACTGACTGGTTAATTTTATTCTTCAGGTCAGTACGAATCCGGCAATACCTAATATGTATAGTTTTTCTTGCGTTTTGATAGTGAAAAAAATTAAAAGTGGGAATTTTTTTATTTTATTTTTTGTCGCCATGTTTTGACCCCTATAACTTTTTTGTAATTATGCGTATGGAGCAGTGTAGGGGCTCATTTTTTGCGGGGCAATCTGAACTTTTAATTGATACCATTATGGGGTGCGTATGATGTTTTGATCACTTTTTATTCATTTTTTTAGGAAATGAAGCGCCCAAAATGGCGAATTAGCCATTTGGACGCTTTCTTTCCGTTTTTATGTTTACCGTATGGTGAATATTTTTTAATATTATTATAGTATGGGCGTTTTCGCACATTGCGACACCCATTATGTGTAATTTTTTTATTTTTTATTTATTTTATTTTCATTTTGGGGAAAGGGGGTGATTTGAATTTTTATATTTTTTTATTTAATTTTTATTTTTTAAACTTTTTTTTTTTTTTACCACTTTCTTATAGTTCCCATAGGGAACTATAAGATGCAATCATCAGATTGTTATTCTCATATATTCCAATGCAATAGCATTGGAATATATGAGAAAATCGCATATTCCTATGGAGCCTATTACAGTCATAGGCTCCATAGGAATATTGTAGTACCCTAGGTTTCATTCACAGAAACCTAGGGTACTACATGCATGCCCGGCTCCCCTTGTGGCCATCAGGGAGCCGAGCAAAACCGAAAGTGAAACTTTCGGTTTTGCGCTGATCAGATGCCGTGGTCAGGATTGACCACGGCATCTGAGGGTTAAATGTCCGCGATCGGCATCGCTGCCGGTCGCGGACATGAGCTGCGGGTGTCAGCTTGATGAATCAAGCTTTTACCCGCAGCTCGGGCGCCCGCTCCGTGCGGGAGCGGGCGCCATCTTTAAAGTGCGGACGAAGGGCGTACATGTACGCCCTTCGTCCTTAAGAGGTTAAAGCCTGCTGAAACCAATCGTCTTCTGAGGAACTGTTAAGAGAGTGTATGCTGTTTATTACTGTTCAGTAAAGTGAAGTTCTGGTTTACTATCCAAGCGTGCACCTAAATTATTCCTCCTATCAAATCGGTGTGCCACCGTTACCGGCACTGGCGTCACGGACATCAGGGACACCCAGCCACAGGCACGTTAATCTACAAACACCAAGGGCACCTCACACTACACCTGGCTGTGATCCTCAAGAACCCACAGAGTGCCCCAGAGGATCCACGTGCTAGCCTCTCCATCACTGGCATTCCCCAGGTCAGTCCCTCACACTACCCTGACTTGAAGATGCTACATTTTGGCGTCACAAACAGGATACGCACGTTTCTGAAGTAATAGTGAAACGTGAACTTTGTGCCTTAACCATACTGCCAAGTGACAAATTGCCTGTTTGCTTTAATGGACTTATTGGACTGAAAAACGTGCTAAAACCTCCAAAAAGCGCTGTGCAGTGTTGCGCTATCAAGAGGAAGAAAATCGCCGCATCAGAGTGTATTTTTGTGGACTTTTATGCTGTTTTACTACCGAGGCTTGCTGTCAGTGAATAGCTGCCTCGTGGCACCCAAGATGGCCGCCTAAGTCTCGGGAATTTATTGCTGCGCCATCGCCTCCTCAACGGTGGGAATTGCTGAAGAAAACTCCACCCACTTCACTCCAAAGTACCTGCCTACTACAGGCCCTGAAGACACCGACGTCACTCACCACTGCAGGCTCTGCCTCTTCTCTTCAATGTCACCGCGTAGGGACGCTGCGCATGGGAATCACGTCCAAGCCTCCGGATCCCGTGAGACCTGACCAGCGCAACACAAGTGAGTACCGGACTCTTGAAAAATTGGGAAACCAAGTACCGGAGGGGAGGTCGCCTAATCATAGACTGTGTGAGCCCGGGACAACCCCCGCCATAGTTGAAAAGGCCGATAAGCTCACTTACCGCAGTTTTAAAGGAGCCGCACCAGCGATACCGTTGCCACTAGCAACTCTCCAAAGCAGCAGGCCGGAATTCAATTCATCCTTAACTCCAATCGGCCATGTCTGATTCCGAAGTAGCTGAGCAGCCTGCGCCCAGGGAGCCTGTGGCTGCAGGTGGTATTGCAGCCACCAACATAATGCCACTGACTATGCCGTATTACTTTCCGGACCCATGGTTTCCACACTACGCAGGGGAGGCTCATAATTTAAAGGACTTTAAGGACAAAATACTGGCCCTGTTCAGGCTCTATCCCATCACCGCTGAGCAGCAGATGGATATCATTTTAGCCCAGTTAGAAGGGGCAGCCCGCAGAGAAGTCATGTCCTGGCCTAGTTCTGAGAGAAGCACCATGGAGCAAATTTTTGACCGCCTCAGTACCACCTTTGAAGCTCGGACAGAGTCTGAAGTAAAGATGCGCTTCTTCAGTAAAAAACAGAAGCCTGGTGAGTCACTCCGTGATTTTGCTCTATCCCTCCAAGAGGCCTTAAGGGCCGTTATCCAGATAGGCCCCAGAGAGGCTGACACCCAAGACCAAACCCTAAGGGAACAATTTATTGCGGGTGTAAATAATGAACATTTAAAGGCTCAATTGAAAATGCTGTCGGCCCAACACCCTAGTAGTACCTTTCTGGACTTTAAAGAACTGGCCATTAGTATTCTGGGTCAAAACCTGCCTACCGAACCAGTAGCCCCTCTTGAGCCATCTGTCTGTAACCCTAAGCTGCCTGATACCAACCTACCAGGGGCCAGCCAAGCCGCCCAGGCTCTAGCCTCTGATACAGTGGCTGCTTTAATGGAGCAGGTTAACAATCTCACTAAGAGCCTAGAAAAAGTATGTAAGAAACTAGAGGAGTGGGAAAAACCGTTAATGTCAGAAGATGAGTTCCTTCTACCTCAGAGGCCTTTCCCCCCTGCATACCAGGAGGTTTAGAGATCCTGGGAGATGTTCAAGTGACCGGTTTAAGAACTGCAAACGGCCTGTGTGTAATTACTGTAAAAAGTTGGGCCATACTGAATCTACATGCTGGCAGTTAAACGGGCCACCCTCGAGGCTGAGGACTGCCCCTCGGGAGGTAGACCAGTAGGTCCAAGAGATCCAAGCTGGATGCCCCGTTATTTGGGATCCCGTCCCAAAATAAATGTCCGGATCAATGGGGTGCCTTTTGAAGTTTTGTTGGACACTGGGTCTCAAGTCACCACTATTCAGCAGCCCACCTTTGAAAAATTCTGGGACTCCAGCCTACTAACCCAGCCACCTGAGTGGTGGCTGGAGATCATTGCAAGTAATGGCAAGCCCATAAGAGTCCATGGGTATTGGGAGCCCACTCTCCAGGTGGGAGAAGCTACTTTACCACAGCAAGGAGTGATTATGGTACAAGCCGGGGTTAAAGGGGGTCACCCCGTGATTGTTGGGACTAATGTGTTCAAAAATTGCTACCCCGAGGTACTTGAAGCCTTACATCAGGCCTGGCCCTCAGCTTCCTCTGCATCCAAGAGGGCCATCCAAAAGACTATTAGTGTATTGTGTGCTCAGCAGAGGTTTGCAAATGAAAAAGGGGAGATCTGTACCGCCAGGATGCCATGACTATTATTGATTATTTCACCAAGTTTGTTGTAGCAGTGCCTGTAAAGGACCTGACAGCCAAGACGGCAGCAGAGATGTTCTGGAAGCACTTCCTCCTGCCCTATGGCTGTCCCGAGAAGATCCTCACCGACCAAGGGTCTGCCTTTGAGTCTCAGCTATTCGACGAGTTGTGCCGGCTGCATAACTGCCAGAAGATCCGGACCACAGCCTACCATCCACAAGGTAACGAACTCTGTGAGAAAATGAACAAGACATTAATTGAAATGTTAAGAGCCGTGCCTCCTGAGACCAGAGGAGATTGGCCTAATCTGCTACCACAGCTCATGTACACTTATAACAACACCATCCATTGCTCTACTGGGTACACTCCCTTCTACCTGATGTTTGGATGTCAGGGTAAATTGCCTGCGGATCATTCCCTGGATGTACAAGTGCCGGATGCCATTAATCCCCTGCCTAAAACCGACTGGGTAGCGGAACATCAAAGGCGCCTGCTTAATGCCAAATAAATTGTCCTGGAGCGCATGGAGGGTGCCGGGAGCGACAGCAGGGACTACGATCTGGCAGCCCATGCAAAGCCCCTGGCTGTGGGGGATGCAGTGTGGTTAAAGAATAACCACCGCACCAGTAAGCTGGACAGTAAATGGGAGCGGACTCCCTATCTTGTATCTGCCATCCCCAATGCTGGAACCGATACCTATGAGATCACCAGAGAGGGTAAGGGTTCCCAAATTGTTCACAGAAACCGCCTAAAACTCTGCATTGAAAAGGGGCCTATTGTTGGAGATTCCGGATCTGAGTCTCCTGAAACGAATCCCTCTGCTCAGCCTGTTGAACCTATTTTTCTTTTTGTCTTTCAGGTGGAAGATCCAGTTGGGCGGGCCCTGTTTGAGTACGAGGGTGTACTCATCTTAAAGCAGCGGGGTATGTAGTGTACAGGAGTTGTGATGCCCGACACTACAGAACCATCGCCGTTACTGCCCCCTCCAATTATTGTTGATTGCAATTTGGAGTTTCAGTTGGCAAAAATTGTTGATTCTTGTTTTGTCCGTCGCTCCCTTAAATATCTCGTGCATTGGAAGGGTTACATTCCGGAAGCAAGAAGCAAGTGGGTGCCAGTGTCGGAAGTAAACGTCAGCAGATTAATTTATTCTTTCCATATTTCTCATCCGGAAGGACCTGGTCCTGAGTGTCCGGTGCTCCCTTGTAGAAAGGGGGGTACTGTCACGAGGGTGTCACGACCTATCGCTGACCCTGTTGTGCCTGTTGTTAGAAGGTTGCAGCAGGTGGCTACTTGCTCGGGTTCAAAGGATCGCTCCATGACCTAGTTGTGGTAATGGATTCCGGTTCAGGTTTTCCTGCTTTAGGTTTGCGATCCTTTTTGTCCCATTAAGGAATCGGTAGCTTGTCCTTTCAGCTGTTCTTTGTCAGCCACTCCCAGCTACTATATTTTCTCCCTTTCTACTTCCCTTGTTGCCAGATATAGACCTTCTTTCCAGAGCTTCTATTCTGACATCTGGTGGAGTTGGAGTTGCTGTGGAGCTGTTGGAACAGTTAAAACTGGTGCTGTCGGATATCGGTTCTCTCCTGTTTGTTGTCTCCCTTCAGAGATTGTATGTGGTGTTAGTGTTGTTTGTCCTTTCCCTGTTGTTACCCTAGGTGTCAGTGGTGAGGACTAGTGCTCCCACATCCCTACTCACTACCTAGGGCTTATTTCAGGGTAAGCCAGGGACGAGGCACGCAATCGGCATACGGGTGAGCAGCCCGTCTAGGGACGTCAGGGCAGCCAGGTGCCAGTGCTTGGTGAGTTAGGGGTCACCACTCCTCCCTCTCCCTCCCTCACTCCCTTCCCTGCTCCCTACAACGCACGTCAGTTACCTGCCATATCAGACATGATAGGCTGATGGACATAGTCTTAAAACCCCATTGGAAGTATGCATCCGCCAACTTAGATGCGAGAATATTAAGTAATATTACTCGCATTGCGCATCCAACTTAGAGAGGGGTATATGCAACTTACTTTACTATTGTTTGGCTGGGTAGAATTAACGAATATGACGAATGCGAATTTAGCGCTATATTCTCTAGCAAGCCAATAGAAACGTTGACTGTACATAGCTCTAAGTTGGATGCGCAATGAGAGAATATTACTTTGCCTATTTTTTGCAATAAATAGAATACTGAGTCATTATTCTATTTATTCCAAAAATAAGTAATATTCTCACATTGCACATCCAACTTAGAGCTGTGTATAGGCAAGTTTGCTTGGCTTGATAGAATTAACAAAGATAACTAATACGAATATAGCGCTATATTCTTTATCTTCGTTAATAGCGAAGATAAAGAATATTTCGCTATCTTCTTTTTTAACGAAGATAACGAATAAAGTGATATATTCTCTATCTTCATTAATTCTAGCAAGCCAACCAATAGGAAAGTTAAACCACGTTACATAATATGCGAATAAAACTTTAAACTGGGTATAACTTTCCTATTGGTTTGCTTGCTAGAATTAACGAAGATAGAGAACATAGTGCTATATTTTCTATCATCATTAACGGCACTTGGGTTCAGATAAAAAAAAACAAAAAAAAACTAATATTCATTTTTTACGAATATATAGCACTATATTGTAAATATTCGTGAATTAGCAAAGTGCCGATATTAGTAAAAAACATTTGCTATTCAAATATTCGTGCTCAACACTAGAGATAAGCGAACACCTGGAAGTTCGGGTTCGGGAAGTTCGGCTGAACTTCACGAAAATGTTCGGGTTCGGGATCCGAACTCGACCTGAACTTTAACCCGAACCCGAACCCCATTGAAGTAAATAGGGACCCGAACTTTTAGGCACTAAAAAGGCTGTAAAATAGTCCAGGAAAGGGCTAGAGGGCTGCAAAAGGCAGCAAAATGTAGGTAAATCCCCTGCAAACAAATGTGGATAGGGGAATGAATTAAAATAAAAAAAAAAGATAATAATTAACCAATATCAATTGGAGAGAGGTCCCATAGCAGAGAATCATGCGTCATATCACCCACCACTGGAGAAGGCCACATTCAGTTATTTCAGCCCCAGCATCCAGACAGAGGAGAGAGGTCCCACAGCAAGGAATCATGCGTCATATCACCCACCACTGGAGAAGGCCACTTTCAGTTATTTCGGCCCAGCACCCAGACAGAGGAGAGAGGTCCCACAGCAAGGAATCATGCGTCATTTCACCCACCACTAGACAAGGCCACTTTCAGTTATTTCGGACCCAGCACCCAGACAGAAGAGAGAGGTCCCACAGCAAGGAATAAGGCGTCATATCACCCACCACTGGAGAAGGCCACTTTCAGTTATTTAGGCCCAGCACCCAGAAAGAGGAGAGAGGTCCCACAGCAAGGAATCATGCGTCATTTCACCCACCACTGGAGAAGGCCACTTTCAGTTATTTCGGAACCAGCAACCAGACAGAGGAGAGAGGTCCCACAGCAAGGAATACGTCGTCATATCATCCACCACTGGAGAAGGCCACTTTCAGTTATTTCGGCCAAGCACCCAGACAGAGGAGAGAGGTCCCACAGCAAGGAATACGTCATCATATCACCCACCACTGGAGAAGGCCACTTTCAGTTATTTCGGCCCCAGCACCCAGACAGAGGAGAGGTTCATTCAACTTTGGGTTGCAACGCAAGATCATGGCAAAGTTGGTAAAAAAATGAGGATTCAATACAGAAGTGCCCCGGAGTACAAGAATAAATGGTTGAGGGGGAGGCAGTTATAAATGTCTATTCTACACAAGGGAGGCACAGGTCCTGTGGGATCCATGCCTGGTTCATTTTTATGAACGTCAGCTTGTCCACGTTGGCAGTGGACAGGCAGCTGCGTTTGTCAGTAATGACGCCCCCTGCCATGCTGAATACACGTTCAGACAAAACGCTGGCCGCCGGGCAGGCCAGCACCCCTCCAAGACATAAAATGCTAACTCTGGCCAGGTGGACAATTTGGAGACCCAGAGGTTGAATGGGGCTGAACCATCAGTCAGTACGTGGAGGGGTGTGCAAACGTACTGTTCAACCATGTGAGTGAAATGCTGCCTCCTGCTAACACGTTCCGTATCAGGTGGTGGTGCAGTTAGCTGTGGCGTGGAGACAAAACTTTTCCACATTTCTGCCATGCTAACCCTGCCCTCAGAGGAGTTGGCTGTTACACAGCTGCGTTGGCGACCTCTTGTTCCTCCTCTGCCTTTGCCTTGGGCTTCGACCTGTTCCCCTGTGACATTTGGGAATGCTCTCAGGAGCGCGTCTACCAGCGTGCACTTGTACTCGCGCATCTTCCTATCACGCTCCAGTGCAGGAAGTAAGGTGGGCACATTGTCTTTGTACCGGGGATCCAGCAGGGTGGCAACCCAGTAGTCCGCACATGTTAAAATGTGCGCAACTCTGCTGTCGTTGCGCAGGCACTGCACATGTAGTCGCTCATGTGTGCCAGGCTCCCCAGAGGTAAGGACAAGCTGTCCTCTGTGGGAGGCGTATTGTCATCGTCCTCCGTATCCCCCCAGCCACGCACCAGTGATGGGCCTGAGCTGTGTCGGGTGCCACCCTGCTGTGAACCTGCTTCATCCTTATCCTCCTCCACCTCCTCCTCATCCTCCTCGTCCTCCAGTAGTGGGCCATGGCTGGCCACATTTGTACCTGGCCTCTGCTGTGGAAAAAAACCTCCCTCTGAGCCACTTCTAACAGACTGGCCTGAAAGTGCTAAAAATGACCCCTCCTCCTCCTCCTGGGCCACCTTTTCTTCCATCATCGCACTAAGCGTTTTCTCAAGGAGGCATAGAAGTGGTATTGTAACGCTGATAACGGTGTCATCGCCACTGGCTATGTTGGTGGAGTACTCGAAACAGCGCAACAGGGCACACAGGTCTCGCATGGAGGCCCAATCATTGGTGGTGAAGTGGTGCTGTTCCGCAGTGCGACTGACGGGTGCGCGCTGCACCTGAAACTCCACTATGGCCTGCTGCTGCTCGCACAGTCTCTCCAGCATGTGCAAGGTGGAGTTCCACCTGGTGGGCGCGTCGCATATGAGGCGGTGAGCAGGAAGGCCGAAGTTCCGCTGTAGCGCAGACAGGCGAGCAGCGGCAGAATGTGAACGCTGGAAGCGCGCACAGATGGCCCGCACTTTATGCAGCAGCTCTGACATGTCGGGGTAATTGTGAATGAACTTCTGCACTGCCAAATTCAGCACATGCGCCAGGCAAGGGATGTGCGTCAAACCGGCTAGTCCCAGAGCTGCGACGAGATTTCGCCTATTATCGCACACCAGCAGGCTGGGCTTGAGGCCCACCAGCAGAAACCACTCGTCGGTATGTTGTTCAATACCCCGCCACAACTCCTGCGCGGTGTGGGGCCTGTCCCCCAAACATATGAGTTTCAGAATGGCCTGCTGACGTTTACCCTGGGCTGTGCTGAAGTTGGTGGTGAAGGTGTGTGGCTGACTGGATGAGCTGGTGGAAGCAGAGTAGGAGGAAGCCGAGTAGGAGGAGGAGGCTACAGGAGGCAAAGAATGATGCCCTGCGATCTTTGGCAGCGGAAGGACATGCGCCAAGGAACTCTCCGCCTGGGGCCCAGCCGCCACTACATTTACCCAGTTTGCAGTTAGGGAGATATAGCGCCCTGGCCGTGCTTACTGGTCCATGTATCTGTGGTTAGGTGGACCTTGCCACAGATGGCGTTGTGCAGTGCACACTTGATTTTATTGGATACTTGGTTGTGCAGGGAAGGCACGGCTGTCTTGGAGAAGTAGTGGCTGCTGGGAACAACATACTGTGGGACAGCCATGGACATGAGCTGTTTGAAGCTGTCTGTGTCCACCAGCCTGAATGACAGCATTTCAAAGGCCAGTAGTTTAGAAATGCTGGCATTCAGGCCCAAGGCGCGAGGGTGGCTAGGTGGGAATTTACGCTTTCTCTCCAAGGTTTGTGAGATGGAGAGCTGAACGCTGCCGTGTGACATGGTGGAGATGCTTGGTGACGCAGGTGGTGGTGTCGGTGGCACATCCTCTGTTTTGTGGGCGGCAGGTGCCAACGTTCCTCCCGAGTCAGCAGCAGAAGATGGAGCAGGGGGAGCCTGAGTGAGTTCCTTGTTTTTATGGTGTTTACTCCACTGCAGTTCATGCTTTACATGTAGATGCCTGGTCATGCAGGTTGTGCTAAAGTTCAGAACGTTTATGCCTCGCTTCAGGATCTGATGGCAAAGCGTGCAAACCACTCGGGTCTTGTCGTCAGCACATTGTTTAAAGAAGTGCCATGCCAGGGAACCCATTGAAGCTGCCTTTGGGGTGCTCGGTCCTTGGTGGCGGTGGCCAGTAGCAGGCGAACTCTCTTGGCAGCGGCTGGTCTGCTTTTGCCCCCTGCTCCCTCTTTTGCTACGCTGTTGGCTCGGTCTCACCACTGCCTCTTCCTCTGAACTATGAAAGTCTGTGGCATGACCTTGATTCCATGTGGGGTCTAGGACCTCATCGTCCCCTGGCAGGTACTGGAACCTGAGGTAGTTGGTTCACTAGGACGTGTGGCTGTGGCAGAATGGCCACGTCCTCTCCCAACACCAGAGGGTACACTAACACCACCACGACCGCGTCCGCGTCCCTTACTAGATGTTTTCCTCATTGTTACCATTCACCAAGCACCACAATAAGAAAGCCTTTTTTTTACAGGCACCTAACACTACCTGCCTATTTATTTATGTAGCGTATTACACTAATCCAGGCACAGCAGTAACCACTGATTTAGGGGAATATCTCTTTTAGGGCTAGTATTTAGGCTCTGGATGAAAGGTATCCTTTTATGGACAGATTTACACTTGGCCTGCAACAGCTCGAACACCAGATTCAGGGTATTGCTATTTTGGCAATTGAATTTCACCCCAGAACAAAATATATGTTTTTGCGGACACTATGAAACTTGGCCAGCCACAGCTGAAACCACTGATTTATGGTATTGCTATTTTGGCAATTGAATTTCACCCCAGAAAAAAATATATTATTTGCAGGACACTATGAAACTTGGCCAGCCACAGCTGAAACCACTGATTTATGGTATTTCTATTTTGGCAATTGAATTTCACCCCAGAAAAAAATATATAATTTGCAGGACACTATGAAACTTGGCCAGCCACAGCTGAAACCACTGATTTATGGTATTTCTATTTTGGCAATTGAATTTCACCACAGAACAAAATATACCCTGTTACGGACAGATTTAAACTAGGACAGCAACAGCTGGAACACCAGATTCAGGGTATTGCTATTTTGGCAATTGAATTTCACCCCAGAACAAAATATACCCTTTTACGGACAGATTAAAACTTGGCCTGCAACAGCTGGGACACCAGATTAAGGGTATTGCTATTTTGGCAATTGAATTTCACCCCAGAATAAAATATATGTTTTGGCGGACACTATTATACTTTGCCAGCCACAGCTGAAACCACTGATTTATGGTATTGCTATTTTGGCAATTGAATTTCACCCCAGAACAAAATATTCCCTTTTACAGACAGATTAACAATTGGTCTGCAACAGCTGGGACACCAGATTCTGGGTATTGCTATTTTGGCAATTGAATTTCACCCCAGAACAAAATATATAATTTGCAGGACACTATGAAACTTGGCCAGCCACAGCTGAAACCACTGATTTATGGTATTGCTATTTTGGCAATTGAATTTCACCCCACAACAAAATATACCCTGTTATGGACAGATTTAAACTAGGCCTGCAACAGCTGGAACACCAGATTCAGGGTATTGCTATTTTGGCAATTGAATTTCACCCCAGAATAAAATATATGTTTTGGCGGACACTATTATACTTTGCCAGCCACAGCTGAAACCACTGATTTATGGTATTGCTATTTTGGCAATTGAATTTCACCCCAGAAGAAAATATTCCCTTTTACGGACAGATTAACACTTGGCCTGCAACAGCTGGGACACCAGATTCAGGGTATTGCTATTTTGGCAATTGAATTTCACCCCAGAACAAAATATACCCTTTTACGGACAGATTAAAACTTGGCCTGCAACAGCTGGGACACCAGATTAAGGGTATTGCTATTTTGGCAATTGAATTTCACCCCAGAACAAAATATATGTTTTGGCGGACACTATTATACTTTGCCAGCCACAGCTGAAACCACTGATTTATGGTATTGCTATTTTGGCAATTGAATTTCACCCCAGAACAAAATATACCCATTTACGGACAGATTAACAATTGGCCTGCAACAGCTGGGACACCACATTCAGGGTATTGCTATTTTGGCAATTGAATTTCACTCCACAACAAAATATATGTTTTTGCGGACACTATGAAACTTGGCCAGCCACAGCTGGGACACCAGATTCAGGGTATTGCTATTTTGGCAATTGAATTTCACCCCAGAACAAAATATACCCTTTTACGGACAGATTAAAACTTGGCCTGCAACAGCTGGTCCACCAGATTAAGGGTATTGCTATTTTGGCAATTGAATTTCACTCCACAACAAAATATATGTTTTTGCGGACACTATGAAACTTGTCCAGCCACAGCTGAAACCACTGATTTATGGTATTGCTATTTTGGCAATTGAATTTCACCCCAGAACAAAATATATGTTTTTACGGACACTATGAAACTTGGCCAGCCACAGCTGAAACCACAGATTTATGGTATTGCTATTTTGGCAATTGAATTTCACCCCAGAACAAAATATATGTTTTGGCAGACACTATTATACTTTGCTATCCACAGCTGTGACACCAGATTTATGGTATTACTATTTTGGCAATTGAATTTCACCCCAGAACAAAATATATGTTTTTGTGGAAACTATGAAACTTGGCCAGCCACAGCTGAAACCACTGATTTATGGTATTGCTATTTTGGCAATTGAATTTCACCCCAGAACAAAATATACCCTTTTACGGACAGATTAACACTTGGCCTGCAACAGCTGGGACACCAGATTAAGGGTATTGCTATTTTGGCAATTGAATTTCACCCCAGAACAAAATATATGTTTTGGCGAACACTATTATACTTAGCCAGCCACAGCTGAAACCACTGATTTATGGTATTGCTATTTTGGCAATCGAATTTCACCCCAGAACAAAATATACCCTTTACGGACAGATTAACACTTGGCCTGCAACAGCTGGGACACCAGATTCAGGGTATTGCTATTTTGGCAATTGAATTTCACCCCACAGCAAAATACATGTTTTTGCGGACACTATGAAAAAAATAATTTGTAGGACACTATGAAACTTGGCCAGCCACAGCTGAAACCACTGATTTATGGTATTGCTATTTTGGCAATTGATTTTCACCACAGAAAATAATCTATCCTTTGCCAGACAGCAGACAGTATTATACTTGGCTAGCCAAAGCTGGAACACCAGATTTAGGGGATTGGTATTTGGGCAATTGTATTTAACCCCTTAATAAAATATAGAAATTGCTATCCTGAGTTTCTAGGGGTGACAATTTGCACAGCCAAGCCCCTGTTGTAGGATATAGCAAAAAAAACTAGTATTGATGGATTGATGGACTTGGTGGCAGCTTGTTCTGGTGCACCACAAGTCACAAAATGGCCGCCGATCAACCCAGAAAATAAGTGACAGAAAAACGCTCTGTGCAGCCTAAAAACCAGTGAGCAAGTAACTAGCAGAAGTTGAATCATTCACAGCTGTAGATCGATCAGTTCATTAGGTGCTTTTGCTGACTTTTTCCTGCCTAATCTGGCCCTCACAGCAGCTGCGTCCTCTCCCTACACTAATCAGAGCAGTGTGACGTGCTGCGCTACATGACTCCAGCTTAAATAGAGGCTGGGTCACATGCTGCACTTGGCCAATCACAGCCATGCCATTAGTAGGCATGGCTGTGATGGGCTCTTAGGGCAAGAAGTAAAACGCTAGCTGATTGGCTGCTGTGCAGCCCTTCAGAAAGCGGGAAGTAATCGCCGAACAACGAACCCGAACCCGAACTTTTTTGAAAATGTTCGGGTTCGGGTCCGTGTCCCGAACACCCCAAAATTCGGTACGAACCCGAACTATGCTCGAACTGTTCGCTCAACACTAGTTGGGGTGTTGGTCGATCTTCTCCGATTCTGTTTCTCTCTAGATATTCAAATAGGATGCCATGTTTCCAATTGGGGAGATGTGGTCTGTAGTAATCCAGGAATAGTGGGTCTCCGAGGGGTGGGTAGGGGGAAGGGGAGACTTGGTTTATTGGCATATATCTTACATTTTGGTTATGTCATTGCATTGTAGTAGACCAGCTGGTATCTCTGTATGTTACCCTGACTGCTGATGACTTCTGTAATATGCCTTTGCAGTCTGCATTGAATGGACACAATAATATTGTGTAATACACAGTTTTGTTTATTTGAATTTGAAAAATCAATAAAACATTATCTGATTAAAAAAAAAAAGAAATGTAGGCCCCTGGCACCCAGACAGAGGATAGGTTCATTCAAATTGGGGTAGCCACCAAAATAATGGTACAAATAAAAAAAAGGATTCAATGAATAAGTGCACTGGAGTACGAGAATGTATGGTTGAGGCGGTTATAAATGTCTATTCTGCACAAGGTATGGACAAGTCCTGTGGGATGCATGCCTGGTTCATTTTAATAAACATGAGCTTGTCCACGTTGGCTGTGGATAGGCAGCTGCGTTTGTTTTTAATGACGCCCCCTGCCGTGCTAAATACACATTCAGGCAATACACTGCCTGCAGGGCAGGCCATCACCTCCAAGGCATAAGGGCAAGCTCAGGCCATGTGGACAATTTGGAGACCCAGAAGTTGAATGGGAAAGAACCATCAGTCAGTATGTGGAGGTGTGTGCACATGTACCGTTCCATCATGTTGTTCAACTGCTGCCTCCTGCTAGGACGTTCCATATCAACTAGTGGTTCAGGTTGCTGTGCTGCGGTGACAAAGCATTTTCACATGTCGGTCATGCTAACCCTGCCTTCTGAGGAGCTGGCCGTGACACAGCTGCATTGGTGACCTCTTCCTCCTCCTTCTCTGCATTCGCCTTGTGCTTTCACTTGTCCTCCCATGTCAGTTGAAAATGCTTTCAGGAGCGCGTCTACCAGTGTGTGCTTGTAGTCGCGCATCCTCCTATCAGGCTCCACTGCGGGAATTAAGGTGTCTTTGTAGCGGGGATGCAGCAGGGTGGCAACCCAGTAGTCAGCACAAGTTACAATGTGGGCAACTTTACTGTCATTGCGCAGGCACTGCAGCATGTAGTCGCTCATGTGTGCCAGGCTGCCCAGAGGTAAGGATAAGCCATCCTCTGTAGGTGGTGTATCGTCTGTGTCCTCTGTATCCCCCCAGCCATGCTCTAGTGATGGCCCTGAGCTGCGTTGGGTACCACCCTGCAGTGAACCTGGTTCCGCCTTCTCCTCTACCTCATCCTCCTCGTCCTCCAGAACTGTGCCCTGGCTGGCCACATGTGTACCTGGCCTCCGCTGGTGCAGGAACCCACCCTCTGAGCCACTTCTGAATGACTTGCCTGAAACCCTATGAAATGCCCCCTCTCCCTCCTCCTCTTGTGCCACATCCTCTTCCATCGTCGCCGTAACTGTTTTTTCAAGGACACATAGAAGTGGTATTGTAATGCTAATAATGGCGTCATCAGCATTGGCCTTGTTGGTTGAGTACTCAAAAGACCGCAACAAGGTACACAGGTGTCGCATGGAGGCCCAGTCACAGGTGGTGAAGTGGTGCTGTTCCGCAGAGCGACTGATCCGTGTATGCTGCAGCTGAAACTCCACTATTGCCTGCTGCTGCTCGCACAGTCTCTCCAGCATATGCAAGGTGGAGTGCTACCTGGTGGACACATCGCATATGAGGTGGTGAGCGGGAAGGCCGAAGTTACGCTGCAGCGCAGAAAGACGAGCAGCAGCAGGGTGAGAACGCCGAAAGTGTGCACAGACAGACCGCACTTTCTGCAGCAGCTCTGACATGTCTGAGTAGTTTTTAAGGAATTTCTGCAACATCAAATTCAGCACATGCGCCAGGCAAGGGATGTGCATCAAACCGGCTAGACCCAGAGCTGCTACGAGATTTCGCCCATTATCACACACCACCAGGCCGTGCTTGAGGCTCACTGGCAGCAACCACGCGTTGTTCCCCACAGCTCCTGTGTGGTGTGGGGTTTGTCCCACGAGTTTTAAAACCGCCTGCTGACATTTACCCCTGGCTGAGCTGAAGTGGGTGGCGAAGGTCTTTCGTTGACTGGATGAGGAGGTGGTAGAAGAGGGGGAGGAGGAAGCGGAGTAGAAGGAGGAGGCAACAGGAGGCAAAGAATAATGCCCTGCGATCCTCAGTAGTGGAAGGACATGCGCCAAACAACTATCCGCCTTGGGCCCAGAAGCCACTACATTTACCCAGTGTGCAGTTAGGGAGATATAGCATCCCTGCCCGTGCTTACTGGTCCATGTATCTGTGGTTATGTGGACCTTGCCATAGATGGTGTTGCGCAGTGCACACTTAATTTTATCCTCCACTTAGTTGTGCAGGGAAGGGACGACGTGCCTAAAAAAGTAGTGGCAGCTGGGAACGATGTACTGTGGGACAGCCACTGCTATCAGCTGTTTAAAACAGTCTGTCTCCACCAGACTGAATTACAGCATTTCAAAGGCCAGCAATTTAGAAATGCTGGCATTCAGGACCAGGGATCGAGGGTGGATAGGTGGGTATTTTCTCGTTCTCTCCAGTGTTTGGGAGATGGACAGCTGAACGCTTGCATGTGACATGGTGGAGATGCTTGGTGATGATGACGGCGGTGGTGGTGTTGGTGGAACATCCTCTGTTTCCTGTGACTCCAGAGGTGGAGGAAGAGGCAGAGACAGCAGCAGAAGAGGAAGCAGGAGGAGCCTGAGACCTTTCTTGGTTTTTAAGGTGTTTACTCCACTGCAGTTCGTGCTTTGCATGTAGATGTCTGGTCATGCAGGTTGTGCTTAGGTTTAGAACGTTTATGCCTCGCTTCAGGCTCTGATGGCACAACGTGCAAAGCACTCGTGTCTTGTCGTTAGGACATTGTCTGAAGAACTGCCACGCCAATGAACTCCCTGGAGCTTGCTTTGGTTTGCTAGGTCCCTGGGTGCGGTGGGCAGTAGCAGGCGTACTGTCTCATGGACGACCACTCCGCTTTTGCAGCCTGCTCCCTCTTTTGCTGTGCTGTTGTGTGCCACCGCCTCTTCCTCAGAACTGCACACGTCATTAGCATGAACTTGAGTCCAGTCGGGGTCTAGGACCTCATCGTCCTCCACATCAACTTTCACTCATTTTTGACCCCTTCCCTCCGCATCAGTCTGCACACTGCAGAAAGCCGCACCAGTTGGCACCTGTGTTTCGTCATCATCAGAGACGTGCTGCGGTGGTCCTCCCATGTCCTTATCCTGCAACATAAGTGGTTGTGCATCAGTGCATTCAATGTCTTCCACTTCTGGGGTAGGGCTATGTGGATGGCCCGGGGAAACCCTGCCAGCAGAGTCATCAAAAAGCATAAGAGTCTGCTGCATGACATGGACATGGGCTGCAAGTGCCAACTCTGAGCTTTCTGCAGAAGACTGGGTGGGAGATAGTGTGAAGGAACTGGCACCACTGTCAGCCACCCGATCTACTATCGCCTGTACTTGTTCTGGCCACACCATCTGAAGAGCGGCATTCGGGCCCACCAAATAAAGCTGCAGGTTCTGTCGTCTACTCGCACCTGAGGAAGGTGTTTCACTTGGACCTGTAGTTGGTGCTGAACGGCCACGTCCTCTCCCAGCAACAGGAGCTCCACCAACACCACCACAACCATGCCCATGTCCCTTATTTGATGTTCTCCTCATTATTTGTGTTCACAGCAGAAATGTAAAATAAGTATTTGGTGTATTTTAAACTGCTTTGTGGACTAGGAATAACACTTTATTTCCCAAAATTCACAAATGCACTATTTTACGGCTGAAAATTAAATGTAGGTATGTGTACGCTGTATGCACAACTGCTATGTGAACCAAGAACACAGCTTTTTTTTCCCTAAAACACACTAATGCAGTATTTCAGTGCTGCAATTTAAAATTGGTATTTGTACGCAGTATGCATAACTGCTTTGTGGACCCAGAACACGGCTTTTTGCACTAAAACACACAAATGCAGTATTTAAAGGCTAGAAATTAAACGTAAGTATTTCTATGCTTTATGCACAACTGTTTTGTGGGCCTAGAACACGCCTTTTTTCAATAAGACACACTAAAGCACTATTTCTGTGCTACAATTTAAAATTGGTATTTGTACGCAGTATGCATAACTGCTTTGTGGACCCAGAACACGGCTTTTTTCACCAAAATTCACAAATGAAATATTTAACTGCTAGAAATTAAACGTAGGTGTTTATACGCTGTATGCACAACTGGTTTGAGGACCCAGAACACGGCTTTTTTCACCAAAATTCACAAATGCAGTATTTAAAGGCTGGGAATTAAACGTTAGTATTTCTACGCTTTATGCACAACTCTTTTGGGGGCCTAGAACACGGCTTTTTTCAGTAAAACACACTAAAGCACTATTTCCGTGCTGCAATTTAAAATTGGTATTTGTACGCTGTATGCACAACTGCTTTGGGAACCCAGAACACGGCTTTGTTCACCAAAATTCACAAATGCAGTATTTAAAGGCTTGAAATCTAACATAGGTATTTCTACGCTTTGTGCACAACTGTTTTGTGGGCCTAGAACAAGGCTTTTTTCCCCCTAAAACACACTGATGCACTATTTCACTGGACCCGAACACGAACTTTTATGAAAATGTTCGGGTCTGGGTCCATGTCCCGAACACCCCAAAATTCGGTACGAACCCGAACGATACAGTTCGGGTTGGCTCAACCATAGTTGTGTAAAAGTAGAAAAAAATTGGGGCCTAATTGCCGTTCTGCGGTGCAGTGATATATACTAAAACCCAGTTTGCCATGTATTCGTGGTGAAATAAATATTTGATCTAACATTAGCATTTTTGATCTAACAGTATGTCAGACAGGAAAGAGCCAAGCCCTGCACAGGGGAGTGGCAGAGGTGTAAATGTTTCTGGCATAGGCAGAGTAAGGAGCCATGGCAGCAGGGGTCACTTTGAGAGTCCTGAGCTCACAGTGTCACCTAGCGGTCGTGTCGTGACCAGCAACTCAGCGGTTCTTGAGTGGTTGACTTGATCTTCTACTTTGTCGTAAGTGACATCAGACACCCCCAGCCAAGAGTCAGTGGATTAGTCAGTCACAACCCTTAGTTGGCATGGCCCGGGAGCAGACCCTGTGCCCTCAACTATCCTCAACCTGCCTCTATCCTTTCCTCCACTAGGCGGGCAAATAGTGATGAGGAAAGTGGCATAGGAGCTGGTGTTGCGAGCTCCTTACCCAGAGACCATTGAGGAAGACATCAGTGACATGCAGACAGTACTCGATGATGATGATGTAGCTGATTGTACTTGGGACGAATGGGCTTAATTTTTATTTATTTTTCCTTTATATAATAATGTAATAATATAAAATCCGGTGTCTCCATGATAAATATGCAGTTTGGGGGCTCCGTGTGGCTTCTACACACTTTCAAAATAATCCTTCAGCGGGGCGAATAGATGATGGTTGAAAGGGATGCTCCATGACCATCCTAGGAGCTGCTGTCGGGAGCAGTGGTTCATTTCTGAGACGTCCGTATAGTGCGGAGAGAATCCGAAGACCCTCTCCATCTCCGTGCACAACAGGATGTCCTCCTTCCCATCCATGATGACTGTAAACTTGTGATGTTTTCCCTGGCGAAGAGACCAGCGGCTCGTAGTTATGGTTTGAATCTTGATGAACTTCGTGACTCTTCCGGACTTATTGAGTAATTGCGAGTAAAGTCAAAAAACTGTTGTCCACTGCCCCCATAAAGGCCTTTCCAGTGCGGGTTAACCACAGATAAGTCATTACAAGGACTGCCGCCAACTATCCAATCAAATTTTCCCCATTCCTCAATCTGTTTCCTGGTAGATATATTGTATGTCACCCACATATACAATCTGCCCTGGATGGCGTACCCATCCTATCGTGATGGCGTCCTCACACACCTCTGATGCCATATATTTTTCAACATTGATTTAAAGCTTTTTCCATGATGACTGGGAACTCGTGATGTTTTCCCTGACGTAGAGACCAGGGGCTGGTAGTTATGGTTTTAATCTTGATAAACTTTGCAACTCTTCTGGGCTCCAAGTAATCTTGAAGCTTTGTCTTCTCATTATCTGTAGCTACTAGAGGCTTGTTTATGCCAAGCAGGTTCCCCCAGAAGTATCTGGCTCGATGAGCAGCCGATGCAGCACTTACATCAATCCTGATAGGATTCGTCTCCAGGTGGAAAGAAATTGTTTTTTAGAATGATTTCTTCATTACAACCACGTTGTTGAATAAACAGAAGACTGGCCGATTCTCTCCTGTCTTAGGCAACACTTAATTTTTTTAATTTATTAAATATTTAATATTAAATTGAACCAAAACTTAATTAAAATTATAAGAAAGTAAACTTAAATTTGCCAATATAATATCCCAATCTTTGAAGGTAATTTCCAGAAAATCAATTTGCCAAGCCTTTTGTGCCGGAGAACGTGTATTAATAAATCGTGTTTTAAGCAACACTTTATAAAGTTGAGAAATTTTAACCTTCTGTTCTGTCCCATATTCTCTATAAATGAATAGACGAAGCAGCCTCAGCTCCTCATGCTGCTGCCACCTCCACAATCTCTCATCGTCATGCCACTCTGTGGCCTCCTCATGCTGCTGCCACCTCCGAAATCTCTTGTCGTCGTGCCACTCTGTGGCCTCCTCATGCTGCTGCCACCTCTACACTATGTTACCCTGCCACTCTGTGGATTTCTTGTGCTGCTGCCACCTCTACACTATGTCCCCTTCCACTCTGTGGCCTCCTAATGCTGCTGCCACTTCCACACTGTCATTGTGCCACTCTGTGGCCTCCAGATGCTGCTGCTGCCACCTCCACACTGTCATTGTGCCACTCTGTGGCCTTCTCATGCTGCTTCCACCTCACCACTATGTCATAGGGCCACTCTGTGGACTTCTCATGCTGTTCCCACCCTCCCCACTTCATGAGTGGGCCACTATTTTGCCTGTTGGCCTGGCTGACATCATCATTTATTTGATCCTTCTTCTGATCTGTCAGCAGAAAAATGGAAAAATGAAGACGCACAATGGATCCTGTCTGTGTAGCACCTGTAAGGCCTGCATGGTCCCATCAGAATTGGCTTGTGATTTGGTAGCCAAAAGCAGGGGTGAGTACAAAACACAAAAAACATGCAAATATTCGATTCACATGTCTGTTTTGGAAAAATTCCCTCATCTCTAGTTGTAATGTTCTGTGCACAGGTTACCACTGTAGCCAATTTATGGGCCTCAGCAGTGAGTTGGATTTCTCTGCTGAGGCCAGTGATTGACTGCAGCAGTGACCTGGGAGCACAGAACGTCATCGCAGCAGCCACAAAAGCAAACAGCAGCAGTGAGGACCCAAGCACATCGGATGAAGTAGCAGAGGAGATAATGGGTGAGTATACATAAATTTCTTATTTTAGGCTGTATACAGGGGTTTTCCAAGTTTTTATATAACTGAGACAACCCCTTTAAAACTGATAAATAAATAATCTACAGCTTAAAATGTATTTCTGCATAGTATTTTTATTTTTTAAGTTGTTCTATGGCAATGGTCTCCAATCTATGGTTCTCCAGTACGCTACAACTCCAAGCATGTCCTGACAGTTTTCCTGAGGTTTTACAACAGCTGAACAGCCACAGGTTGGAGACCATTTGCCACGGACGTTCCCACGACAAGTGGCAGGAGATCGGTGAGACTGGCAACATGTGGTTTGATCTGACATGTTTTCCGTTTGGATCAAATGACATCTGTGTTGTTTCTGGTGCTTTCCACACCTTCTTTCCCCAGGTGTGGCTATTATGGTCATTTAACCTTCTCTAGTTATTGTTTTTCTCCCACTATGCTATGCGGTTTATAGCTTCTGTTGGAATTGTGGATAGCTGGTGTATGGATCTCGGCTGAGTTCCTGGTGCTGCTATAGCCACTTGAAGTTAAGTGGTTTCTTTCCCTTTTGTATTTTGTTTGGGTTATTATGTGTGTTGCATTTCCCTGTCATTTGTATTAAGGCCTGAGGGATACTCTTGTTCGTTCTTCCTTTTGGAGACACAGGTTGTCTCAGTCCTGACATTAGTATCAGGTTCCTATAGGGTGAGTTAGGACACTAGGTATTCTTGTGTATGAACTCACCTACCTCTGCAGTCTGTTCATACTGGTAGTTAGTCAGGACTTTGATTAGGGTTTTAGTAGGAGGTGTCCATCTCCTTTGCCTAGTTTCCAGGCCTTAATCCCTCACCCGTTTCCCTCCTATGTTCGGTGTGGTGTTTCCCTCCCACACCTGAACGTGACACCACTACCTTACTACTTCTACTGAATCAAGCACAACTTTATTGTGCAGTACAAATATGTAACAATACAAAAAAAATATATATTTTTTTTTATTTCAGAAACTATCATTTTTGGGAGATTTATTAAGACTGACATTTTACACACTGATCTTAATCTGTGGTCCTCTGGGGCATGCGCAGTCAAGATTTGAGAGTGGAGACGGCCGCGTTATATCTTTACTGCGCATGTGCCGGAATTACTGCTGTTGGTGCACGCATGAGATTACAGGGTCAGGCATCAGAGAACTGAGTATGAATGGTCCTGTCAATCTCACTAGAAGGGGGAGTGGCAATGGGAAGAAGCTGCGGTGAAGCGGTGAAGTGCTTCGAGGAACAGGACAGCCCCTCAGTGCATGAGCACCTCATTTTCATATACATAAAAAACAATTATTTATCCGCAATGGTAATACTGATTTCAGCAAGAAAATACTTATTTTAATTACCATAATAATCCTTTCCAGGCAGTAGGTTTTGTTTAATAGGGTTGATCATGGCAACAAATACACTTTAAGGTGGCAATACACGAGACTAAAGTTGGCTGAAATTTCCAATTTCATCCATTTCAGCTAAGTATTTCCATGGACAACTGATCTGCTGCAATGCTGTTGATCATTGTCTCAAGTGTATGGCCAGCTGTACACTCTTGATTGACTATTACAATGTTTTACAATTTAAGAATATTCAAATATAAATTTTATGCACTATGATTGACATGTGTTAGGAAAGCTCCTGGTGCATACATCAAAGTAGAGCTCCATTGATCCAGCATATACCAAATGAGCGTCCTGTACCAGTATGTGTAAACATACATTTTTCCACTGTATAGTAAAGTATAGTCTAAGTTCTCCTGTGCAGTCATACAAACGGGAGGTGTATTTATTTACAATGTGATCTCAGATGACAATTGCGAATCTGTTCCTTGTATAAAATAAAGAACACAAGTTGAAATTGATGCAAGAACAGAAAAATAAAGTGTTAACCAAATTACCCAACTTTTTGTATAGTTTTCAACTGGGAAACTTGATTTCAAGGTGGCATTTCACTTTATATGGTATTTCCAAAGTGGAGAACCATTTGTGTAAAGAATCTTTTAGAAAAGGTATTTTCAGATGACTTAAGAGAAAGCGATGAGATAAGGACAGAAAGAGGCGCTGTAATAACTATGCAGTTGTCCCTTTTTAATCTACTAATTTTATATTTTCAGAGGCTGCCTATATTGTTAACAGCAGCCGACTGAAGCCTTAAGAATACATAGGTGAAAATTGGACAAGAAATACACTCCTGGCATTTATAAAAGGTTTGTAAACGAAATGAAATGGGTATTTTAAAGGCACATCTCACACTTTCTTCTAGTAAACCAAATAAATTCAACTCCCTCTCATCAAGTTTATTTTATAACAAAAAAAAACAGAGCAGCATTGAATGAAATCCAGTAATGTTATAGGTAAAAATTATAGTCATTAGCCTTTGAAGATTTTTCCAACATTAATTATAAAGCCTCTGTATCTGGATAACATATTGTTAACAGTTTTTGTGCATGTGCTAATGGCAACATGGATGATTTCCAATAGTTTTATTGAGGAAGTAGCAATTAAAATCTTGAAGACTGCAGTATGTGTAAAAACTCACAATAATTCTTAAATATGCATCTTAATTTAACCATTTAATACTAAGTATTGAATCAGATGTGTTGAAGAAGATGCACATTCTAGATATTGAATTTTCTTGTAAGGAAATAGGCAAGGCAAATGGTCTTTAATGCTTTGGGAAACTTGAAAGTGGCTTAATTTCTTTTAATGTGCCTTGTAAATATATGTTATACCAATAGAGGGCAGTACAGTAAATTAACAAGGTCTATAATGATAGGATTTCCACCTACCAAAACACAGGGCTAGATGCTTATCTATTGATACATGGTATTGAGAATTATAATTGGAAATTAAATATGTATAATGATCTTGGAAAGGTTGAACTTGAGTTATTTTTCAGCCTAATATCTGTGTAAATTAAGTATTATGGTAAGAGGGGTTACTTCAAAACCTTGGATGTGGGAGACATTGTCCACCTGGCCTACTTGTTCGATTTCGCGATATTTGACAAATATATGGGCGAATATTTTTCAAATATTCGCAAATTCTCTATATTCGATTATTATCATTCATTGCAATAATTGCAATGTAAAAATAGCATACGAGAAAGGGGTGTGGTGCAGTTTTTAAACTAAGAAGGGAGGGATCAGTGAAGTGCCGATATTCGCATCAAAATAACTTTTTTATTGCGATGCGATTATCGGCACTTCACTGTAATGTGCATTGTGATGTGTACTGTGTAAAAAAAACATGAATATTCATGATTACGAATATATAGCAAAATATTCAAAATATTCGCAAAATCATGAAGTGCCGATATTTGCGATAAAAATTCGCTTTTCGAATATTCGCTCTCAACACTACTCACTTCTAGTTAGAAGTATAATACCATAGATACCATGTATTGCATTAACCTGGATGGTAATACACATTGGAGAAGGTTTATTTTTACTGGTGCACTTTGCCACAACTCAACCCTAAAGCTGCATGTAAAATGTTGTGCAGCCATACTTTTATTAGTTCTCTGTATGCTTGCTTTATTGATATGCACCTGTGACCATGAAGGTGCTAGTCTAAATTTTCTTGTAGTATATATTGAGGGTAGCGGCCTCTTTTAGACTAAGCAATACCCATCTGCCTGGGGCTTCTGAGCAGAGTATAAATGTAGCTGGTTCCTACACCGCCCTGAATATTGTAGGCTTAGGTAAGTCCAAGAGAGGCAGTTCTGTTAGTGTTAGGTAGGTACCCATCTGCGGAAGCCACTTTGACGCCTGGTAGATGGGCTAGACACACGTTTGATCAAAAATGTGCGCAAAAAGCTTCTATTTTTTCATTTATAGTAGGTATAATACCACTTTTATTTAGAATGATCCCCATTTCTCAGCTCTATTGTTTGCATGTAAAATGTTGTGCAGCCATGCTTCTATTAGTTCTCTGTATGCTTGCTTTATGGATATGCACCTGTGACCATGAATGTGCTAATCTAAATTTTCTTGTAGGCTAAAAGTAAACCATTTTCTAATACTTTACTTATAGGAATTACATCTTTGAAGGTCACCTTGCTGTCCTGGAACCCATAAGGGTACATTCATACAATAGATTTTGTCAATAGACAATGTTTTTTAAGGCGTGTTTTTGTGCATTTTATTTTCTATTTTTTTTTACGCTTTTTGATGCAGAGTTTTTGGGGAGGTGTATACTTCAATGCAAATCTGCATTTCTGCTTGCAGTTATTGGCATGGATCCACTCAATAAAAAAATGTATGGATGCATATGTAAAGTTTTTCTCCAGTTTGCCATTTATTTCAATGGGAGATTCAGAGCAGATAATTTGCCAAGATAGAACATTTCAACATTTTTCCTTGCTTTTTTTCATTTGGAAAAAAAAGCAAGAGCTGTTTCCCTTTGAAATGAATAAGAAGCTATATGAAAGCATTTTGTGGCCCTGAGTCTGTGTGAAAGACACACCAAAATCAGTGCCAAAAAATTTGTGACAGGCCCTAAAGGATCCTTAGAACTCTGATTGAAAACACGTTTACAATCTACAACTAATTTCGGAACATCAGTGCACTGCTACCTGGTAACTAAAAAGTAGAAGACCATTTTTTTACATTTATAGAAGAGAAAACATCATGTAATGCAGTAGTGCCAGAAAAGTAAAATAAGTTATTTTCCTGCATTCCATGTAGTCTGCAACCAAAACATTGTGCAGATTGTCTTTGCAAAGCTACATTTTTATTATGTAATTTAAATTGTCGACTGAAGTAATAAAAACAAATCACTTTCCAAAATGATGGGTGGTTTTTAGCGATGAACTAGTATGCTCGGCCGAATATCTGTTCGGCTCGAGCATCGCTATGCTCGGCACATGGCAGTACTCGGCCGAGCACTGCATGTGCTCGAGCGAAATGCTTGATTCTCCGCACTGCACGTTTCATGGGTTTTAAGCAGCCAATAAAGGTTCTGGTAAGTACTGCCCTCACTGTAATGCTAGTAGACATGTTGGCTTCTGGCATTACGGTGATTGGCTAGCTGGAATGCGTCATCGGGTGCTATATAGCACCCGATGACGCATGATTGGCTCAGACGTAAACAGAGAGAACATCGGGTAGGAAGGGAAAGACAGAGCAGGGAGCGAATTTCAGCGATTTTAGTTAGAGAAAGCTTTTCAAAGACCAAAAGTCCTTTTAAGGACTACTGTGTGTGTGTGTTTTAAACAATATATTTAACAGCAGTGTCAGGGACATCCGTGCTAAGGAAGGGCAGGGAGTGAAACTTTTTGTATTTAATAACAAAAGCTTTAAGGACTACTGTGTGTGTTTGATAGCAGCAAGATATTTTTATTTTTTAACTATTAGTGACATACACTGTACATCATCTGCAGACTGACTCTTTAATAATTTGGGTCACATCTAGTGTCCATAATTTGTGGTGTTCTCTGTAACCAATACTGTCCTGCATCATAAAACACTGTCAGTATTACAAATTCCAATAATCTGGTCCTAATATAGTGTCAGTAATCTGTGGTGGTCTATAACCAATACTCTCCTGCCTCAGAAAACACTGTCAGTATTACAAATTCCAATAATCTGGGCCTAATATAGTGTCTGTAATCTGTGGTGTTCTATACCCAATACTAAACTGCATCTGAAAACAATGTGTATATTACAACTTCCATTAATCTGGGCCTAGTGTAGTGTCCAAAATCTGTTGTTTTTTGTATCCAATACTGAACTGCATCTGAAAACACTGTCCATATTACAACTTCCATTAATCTGGGCCTAGTGTAGTGTCCAAAATCTTTTGTTTTTTGTATCCAATACTGAACTGCATCTGAAATCACTGTCTATATTACAACTTCCATTAATCTGGGCCTAGTATACTGTCCAAAATCTGTTGGTTTTTGTATCCAATACTGAACTGCATCTGAAAACAATGTCCATATTACAACTTCCATTAATCTGGGCCTAGTGTAGTGTCCAAAATCTTTTGTTTTTTGTATCCAATACTGAACTGCATCTGAAATCACTGTCTATATTACAACTTCCATTAATCTGGGCCTAGTATACTGTCCAAAATCTGTTGGTTTTTGTATCCAATACTGAACTGCATCTAAAAACACTGTCTATATTACAACTTCCATTAATCTGGGCCTAGTATACTGTCCAAAATCTGTTGGCTTTTGTATCCAATACTGAACTGCATCTAAAAACACTGATTATATTACAACTTCCATTAATCTGGGCCTAGTATACTGTCCAAAATCTGTTGGTTTTTGTATCGAATACTGAACTGCATCTGAAAACAGTGTGTATATTACAACTTCCATTAATCTGGGCCTAGTGTAGTGTCCAAAATCTTTTGTTTTTTGTATCCAATACTGAACTGCATCTGAAAAAATTGTCTATATTACAATTTCCATTTATCTGGGCCTAGTGTAGTGTCCAAAATCTGTTGGTTTTTGTATCCAATACTGAACTGCATCTAAAAACACTGTCTATGTTACAGCTTCCATTAATCTGGGCCTAGTGTAGTGTCCAAAATCTGTTGTTTTCTGTATCGAATACTGAACCGCATCTGAAAACACTGTCTATGTTACAGCTTCCATTAATCTAGGTCTAGTTTAGTGTCCAAAATCTGTTGGCTTTTGTATCCAATACTGAACTGCATCTGAAAACAGTGTGTATATTACAACTTCCATTAATCTGAGCCTAGTGTAGTGTACAACATCTGTTGGTTTTTGTATCCAATACTGAACTGCATCTAAAACACTGTTTATATTACAACTTCCATTAATATGAGCCTAGTGTAGTGTCTAAAATCTGTTGGTTTTTATATCTAGTACTGAACCGCATCTGAAAACACTGTCTATATTACAACTTCCATTAATCTGGGCCTAGTATACTGTCCAAAATCTGTTGGTTTTTGTATCCAATACTGAAGTGCATCTGGAAACAGTGTGTATATTACAACTTCCATTAATCTGGGCCTAGTGTAGTGACCAAAATCTGTTGGTTTTTGTATCCAATACTGAACTGCATCTACAAACACTGTCTAGGTTACAACTTCCATTAATCTGGGCCTAGTGTACTGTCTACAATCTGTTGGTTTTTGTATCCTATACTGAACTGCATCTGAAAACAGTGTGTATATTACAACTTCCATTAATCTGGGCATAGTAGAGTGTCCATAATCTTTGGTGTTCTGTAACCAATACTGTCCTGCATCAGAAAACTGTGTCTTTAGCGGACAGTAAACAATCCGCACCATATCTACAGACAAAACCATTAATATGAAGAAGGCGAGCACTAGTGGATGGGGAAGAGGGTGTGATGCTGATGTTGCAAGCAGAGGCCGTGTCCCTGGGTGCAGTGAAACTGGGCCTGCTGCCAGTGCACCAGAAAAACTAAAAAATTCACCTTACCCAGCTTCATGTCCAACTTAGCTGGGTGGCGCAGGACAACACTGTCTAAGTCAGACCAGTGCGAACAGGTGGTCGGTTGGATTGCTGATGATAATGCTTCCAGTCGATTAAGCACCACCCTCTCTTCCACTAAGTCCAGTCTCTGTAGCCAAGAGTCTGGTCAGCCGAATCCTCACCCTGATCCTCCTTCCTCCCATCATGTCGAGTCTGGCCAAACAAGTGATCCCACATTCTGATATTCACATGACCTCTTTTCATCGCCAGTACTTGGTTTGGCTCTCTCGCCCAGCACGCTTGAAGAGGTATTGAAGATATTGTGCACTGATTCCCAATCTCTTGAGCCTTCACAGTCTAAAGAAGATGACATGGGTGAACGGCAATCATTCAGTCACGAGGTGGTAGATGATGAGACACAGTTGTCAATCACTGAGGTTGTGGTTAGGTCAAGTCAGGAGGATGAGCAGAGTGAGGAAGAGGAGGTGGTGGACGATGAGGTCACTGACCCAACATGGGAAGGTAAAAAGCCGAGCGAGGACAGCAATACAGAGCGGGAGGGATCCATAGTACTGCAACAGTCTGGAGGAGGCAGTGGGGTTGCAAAAGGGAGAAGTTGGCCCACACCAAACATCCCCACAACCGTTACACGGAGCACCCCCATGCATAAATCTACCCTGCCAAGGGGTAGATGTTCCGCAGTATGGCGCTTTTTTGAGGAAAGTGCAGATGGCAAAAGAGTGGTAGTTTGCAACATGTGCCATACCAAAATGAGCCAGGACACTAAATGCGCAACTTTCAAAATTACCGGCCCTTGAAATGTTGCCATTTAGACTTGTGGACACTGAGGCCTTCTGCAGCCTGATTTTTTACAGTGTGCTGTGCCCGCCTTACACCAGCATTTGTCCCAGAACTTCACCCATGCCCTGACCAACGCACTTACTGGGAAGGTCCACTTCACCAAGGAAACATGGACAAGTGCTGATGGCCAGGGACGCTACATCTCCCTGACCGCACACTGTGTAAATGTTGTGGAGGCTGGGAAAAAGTCATACCCTGGGTTGGCACAGGTGCTACCTACGCCCAGGATTGCGGGCCCTACGTCCATCAGGGTCTCCGCCAGCAGCTATGTTACTGGCTCCAACCCCCACTTCTCCTCCTCCGCCGCCACCTCCTCCACTTCCACCTCCAGCAGCAGACAGCCATCAGTCGCTAGCTGGAAGCAGTGTAGCACTGCTGTAGGTAAGCGTCAACAGGCCATGCTGAAGCTGATCTGCTTAAGGGACAAACCGCATACCGCCACAGAGCTGTGGCAGGGTATAAGGGGCCAGACCGAGCTGTGGCTCTCGCCACTCAACTTACATCCAGGCATGGTTGTGTCTGACAATGGCCGTAACTTGGTGGCGGCTTTGGAGCACGGTAACCTGACACACATTCCATGCCTATCCCATGTCTTAAACTTAGTAGTTCAGCGGTTTATCAAAACCTACCCCAATTTGCAAGAGCTACTAGTGAAGGCGCACCACGTGTGTGCCCATTTCCGCAAGTCGTCCACAGCTTCAGCCGGTCTGTCAAAGCTGAAGCAGTGCTTGCGGCTTTCAGTTCACCGACTGTTGTGCGACGTAAGCATGCGCTGGAACTCTACGTTCTACATGTTGGCCAGGCTTTGTGAGCAATAGAAGATAGTTGTGGAATACCAGCTGCAACATGGTCGTCGCCTTTCCAGTCAACTGCCACTATTCATAAGCGAGGAGTGGGAATTGATGTCAGACCTCTGTGAGGTTTTAAAAAACTTTGATGAATCCACAAAGATGGTTAGTGGCGATAACGCTATTATTAGTATCACCATCCCACTGCTGTGTCTACTCAAACGATCGCTGCTCACAATTAAGGACGTCACTCTGAATATGGCAGATGAGGAAATGGGGGAGAACATTACAAAGGGTGATAGCCAGACCACCCACAGTTCCTCTTCTCAGTGTGAATTGGGCCATGAAGAGGAGGAGGAGCTGGAGACAGTTGCCTCTGCTACAGAGGGTAGTACCCATGGAATTTAATTCCATCTGTTCAGCTTGGATGGGCAGAAGAGGAGGATGAGGGGACAGAGAGTCATCCTGGTGTTGACATCGACGTCTTGCCTGTTGGTACTCTGGCACACATGGCTGACTTCATGTTAAGCTGCCTTTCCCATGACCCTCGCATTATACGCATTTTAGATAACACAGGTTACTGGGTGCTCACCCTTCTCGAGTCTCAACCCCCGCTACACAGAGAACTTCTCATCTCTCATTCCTGTGGTAGAGAGGATGAGTAAAACCGTGCAATACCAGAAGGTAGTTGTTGAGAGATTGCTCCAAAATTTTCCATCTGACAATGCGGCTAGCAGAGTCCGTACTTCCTTAGGCAACCGAGGAAGGGAGACAAAGGGAACACACAGCAGTTCCAACAAAGGCAGGGCAACACTCTCCAAGGCATGGGACACTTTCACGACACCCAACTTCACCCTGAATCGAGGCACAAGGAGGGAAAAGTTTTGGAACATGGTGAAGGAATACATCGCAGACCGTCTCAGTGCCTTACAACTACTGGGTGTCCAATCTGGACACGTGGCATGAACTTGCGCTCTACGCCTTGGAGGTGCTGGCCTGCCCTGCTGCCAGCGTTTTGTCTGAGCATGTATTTAGTGCTGCTGGTGGCATTATAACTGATAAGCGTATCTGCTTGTCCACTGACAATGCTGACAGGTTGACTCAGATAAAAATTAACAAGGCCTTGATTTCCCCTGTTTTTTCAACTCTACCAGAAGAGAGCTTAGCTGATAATGGACATAAAGGCAATTTCAATGTATTGTTTATAATGTACTCAGTCTACTGTAGTGTATTCCCATGCACTTTTTCCACCACAAAAAAGTGTATATAGTTGAATCTTGCTTTCTCCTCCTCCTCCTCCTCCTCCTCCTCCTCCAGATTGTATATATTCCCTCCACTACAATTTTTAAAGAGGGTCAGCTCACCAGCAGGCCCTCAACCATAATGTTTTACAAGGTCAGCTCATCAGCAGGCCCTCAACCATAATGTTTTACAGGGTCAGCTCACCAGCAGCCCCTTGCCCCTAATGTTTTAGAGGGTCTACTCACTAGCAGGCCCTCAACCATAATGTTTTACAAGGTCAGCTCATCAGCAGGCCCTCAACCATCATGTTTTACAGGGTCAGCTCACCAGCAGGCCCTCGCCCCTAATGTTTTAGAGGGTCTACTCACTAGCAGGCCCTCAACCATCATGTTTTACAGGGTCAGCTCACCAGCAGCCCCTCGCCCCTAATGTTTTAGAGGGTCTACTCACTAGCAGGCCCTCAACCATAATGTTTTATAGGGTCAGCTCACCAGCAGGCCCTCAACCATAATGTTTTACAGGGTCAGCCCACCAGCAGGCCCTCACCCCTAATGTTTTAGAGGGTCAGCTCAGCAGCAGGTCCTCGTCCTTAATGTTTGAGGGTCACCAGCAGGCCCTTGCTCCAAATGTTTTTGAGGGTCACCAGCAGGCCACCAATCATAATTTTTCAAGGGTGTGTATGATGCCCTCCTTTGTGTGTAATAAAGGGTGTATTGTAGTGCCGATTCCTCGCGATTTTTGGCAGCCCTTTCACTTGCATAGGATTTGAGTGTAGGAGTCACACTACCTGAACAATTGTACCACAATGTGAACAGGGCCCTCCTTTATGTGATATACAGGCTATTTTGAAGTGCCTCTTGCTTGTACTTTTTGGCAGCAATTGCACTTTATATACAACTGAATATACAGGAAAGAATGTTTCCTGACATTTTTTCCTGTAATATTGATTTTTTTGGGGGGTTTTGGGTGTATTTTTGTCAGTCTGTAAAAGTGGTGTACAACTCGGACAACATGGTGCCCAGCAGCGACCTGGGATTCCAAGATGCATCTAGACATCGTCCCCATGCTGTTCCAGATCCTTTTCAGTGGTGTTTCTGTCAATTGCAGACCTTTTCCAATGGACCAGAACAGGGGATGCTTGGCTGTCTCCCACTGACTTCCATTATACTCGGGTGCTCGGCCGAGCACACGAATATAGCAATGTGTTTGGGCCGAACACCCGAATACCCGAATACTTTGGTGCTCGCTCATCACTAGTAGTTTTGTATGACATTGAATATAATAAAGGAAAAAGCCTGGGTCTGATACGCCATACAATTGTCAATCAGCTTTTCTGCAGTAGCTCCTAAGGTCAGCTCTGGAACTATTTGTCCACTGTGTAGTGGATTGAATTGTTTACTGCAGCACTGCTCCAACTGAAGCAGTTATGTGCTTTTCTGTACCTATTCTGAGGATAGGCTATCAATAGTGAAATCCTGTTCAGCCCATTTAAACTTATCACTGAATTATTACATGCTCTTTCCTAGTGTTTAATGTCAGTGATTGGGGTTTAAAGCAGCTCCTAATTTCTAGTACAACTATGACTTCACAAATGCAACTAAGACACAATTGGGTAGGTTGCTATCAGCAGTTTGGGAGCCATATGCAAGGGGCCGCAAAGCCACATATGGCCTCTGAGCCACTGGTTTGGGAACTCTAATATAAAATATCAGCATAGACAGCTAACAAATTTGCTCAACTTTGAACTACAGGATCACTTTAACACCACATGCTAACATTTGCAAATGTGATCGTGTACATTTTGCCAGCTGAATCATTTGCAGATTATGTGTATAGCGCATTACCTTTTATGCTGTATGAGCTATGAGTTGCTTGAAACACGTAAATGTGAGGTACTAAACACACAGGGCCAGACTTATCATTACACTTACATCTTACTTACATCCACTTTTACATATGCCCAAAGTCACTTTAGGATAGTCAGATTTATTAATGGTCCTTTAATACTGTGATAAATGTGGTTTGACGGTAGCAGTTTATCCTTCAGTAAGCGGCTTTACAAAAGTCGCACGTCTTTACAAAAAAGTTGCATGTTCTATTAAAAAGTCGCATAAGATAAGCATGGTCCCCCCTGGAGTGAAATTGCGCATTTTTTTTGCAACTTTTTTGAGACTTTTTAAATGGTCGCAATAGTAAATCTGTCTAGAGATTCATTTACATAAGACAACACGCCCACTTTCAGAAAACTAGAGAGCTTAGTGCAGAGATTGAAAAAGTTGCAAAAAAATGCGCAATTTTACCGATTGTGCATTTTTTTGCGACTTTTTGACTCCATTTAAGTGACTTTAGCTAATGATAAATCTGGCCCCTTGAGTTTTGTCTTCAGATACGCTATGCCAATTTTGTTTGAATAAACACTAGGATTTTAACAATGAAATCTGATGAGTCAGCGGATGACATGTTTAGCTTTATTTTAACCACACATTTCGGGAGGGATTTTTGTAAAGCATATTACAGAGATAAAACATATATACATATGAGGAGCATGTGGTAAGCAAAGTGATTTAGCATTAAATGAAGCTCTCTATTTTTCTATCTTCATTCCTGCTTCTGTATGACTTAAATATGTTTGACTGCAATGGTTCAGCAGTTCCAATCATACTGGCAAAAGATTTTTGCATGTTTACCATAAACACAGAAGTTGATTGCTAACGCTCCCATTTATAACATTCCAGAATGTTCACATCTTGCAGATCATTATAAATATCCGCAGAAGGAATGTGTCATGTTAAAATGGATGGCTATAAAACCAACCACAAGATCTTTTTAAAACCGGTCCAAGTTTTGGTAGAACATGATAAAAGATTTATTGGGTACGAAAAATAAAAAGAATGAAAAAAAAATTATTAGGAAAAAGATGTACTGTTGGCAAAAAAAAAACTATAAAAAACATTTGTGATCATTTAACCTAAATAACATTTAAGAAATAACAAGTTACTCCATATGATACATTTTCACTGAAACAGAAATGAGAACATATCACAAATATTCTAAATAGCAGATATCATAAAGTAAGTTTATTTTATGCTTTTGATGTAGGATGAAATGCTTTATGATTTCACACTATACTTTGTAGTTCATAAAAGCATAATCAAAGCAAATGTTTCTGTTCACAGTGCCACATGCCCCTCTGAAATCAAATTGCTTGTGAAACCCTCTCTCTTGATGTGTTTAGTGGTTCCATGTGGTATCTTTCTCCACAGGGATTGTTAAAAAATAGAAACAGGTCCTCCTGTCCAATAATACCATGCCAATAATGTAGTTGAAATTTGGAAATGGGTTCACAGAAAATATGCAGAAAAATATATGTAAATCAGTGTGCTGTTGTTTTAAATGCACATACTTAAAAATTAATGTATCAGGGATTTTTTAAAGTTTTTTTTGTAAGTAGACATATCAATGCATAAGGATTATGAACAAACATTTAGAAGATTTTTTTTTATCAGGGTATCATTCAGATTGATTTGCAAGTTATAATTTATTTGTTAGGGAGTTGCAGCTAGGGACCCAGATTATGTCTGAAGAACTGGTAGCAAAAAACTAGTGCGGGCTAACTAGCGGCAGACCTACCACAATGACCAGGTAGCAAAGAGAAGTCAGAAAGCAGAGTCAAAACCAGAATAGACAGACACAGCCCATGCAGTAAACAAGGAGTTAATCCAGAAACAAGCCAGTAGTCAGTTCACCAGGTGGGTTAAAATATAGGGATAGAATATCACACAGTATAGAGCCAGGATACAGTGAAATCACAGGCAGAGATTCAGAAGTATTGCCTGGTTTAAATTCTCCTCCCAGCCTTTAGATTAGATGCTCTGTGTGCTCTCTCTTGATAGGCCGATCAACCAGAGCTTTACTGTTTGGCATGGTAACCTTCTGGGAACTAATCATTTCCTGATCTTTCCCAATAGAACCACACAGACTGGAGTGAAGAATGCTGGGTGGATAGGAAGGCATTGCAGGACAACACCTAGGTAAATTCCTGACATCATTATTTGGTGCTCCCGAAAGATGGTGTGGTTTTGTCACATACCCTGCAGAAGCCATATATTGTGTGAATCCCATGAGCTGAAAGCAAGGTATTCTATACCCTTTTCAGGTTCTAAAAATAAGGAAAGATGGAGCAGCAAAAGATATGTTGTATGCGAAAGGCCAGAAAATGCATTTGAAACTGGACAGGTTTGGAACACTGTTTTAGCCCGTGGACCCAAACATTCAGATAGTGTCGAACTGGGCTATCTAGGGCCCGCCAGTAAAATTTATTTTGGGGATCCACCATACAGATATATCCAAATATTACCTGCTCACACAGCAGCAAACAGCAGCAAGATGCTACAAGATTATTGATTTTGAGGTCCCTGCAGCAACTTTGAGAAAGCAGATCTCTAAGAAAGGAGGATACTGGCTGTCCTTCCTCTGTACCTATAAATTACCTCAGCCACATGAACGTGTTTATAATAATAAACTTTGTAGTTTCTTAAATATTCTATCTAGTTTTTTACATGAACTTAGGCTGGTAGTACACTGGTTCTACGCACTGCCTATCTACTGTATATGTAGTGCAGTCTCAGCAGGCAACAGATCATCTCTTTGCTCATACAGTCTTGAGAGCATGCAGTGGGAACAAGACACAACAGATGATAATGGTAAGCCCTTTCTGATGCTGCATGCCAGGGAGAGTATTCCTGGCTGCATAGAATCCTCTACAATGGAAGTTACCTTCCTGCACACCAACAGCATATGTTTCATGCTTGGATATACACTTAAAACTGCACCACAACCAAATGTTAGCTAATAAATAATGGAAAGTGAGAGTAGAATAATGAATTCAGATCACAGGGCACAGAATAATTAAAGAAAACATATGGGGACCAGTGTGGATACTAAAATATTCACAAACCTTTCACACACTGATTAAGTAGTGTCCCATTCCAAATGTTGCTACTGAGACTATGTTTATTTGTTACACCCCTGGTTGTCTCTCACCACATTGTCAGTTGCAGAAGGGCAGAAGAAAGTCAGTGGGCTAAGTGTTGTATGTATGGCAAAAATTGTTTTCCTATGTTTCTATGTCCAGCAGGCTCATAATGCCCAACAAGGCATTGTAACGCCTTACAACACATGACAAACATGAACTAGTGGTTTGTGAAAAGTGGAAAAAAGAAACCATCTTTCTATTGGGGACTGAGAAACCACTCTTGTCAGTAAAGTTGGGAGTCCACAATTTTTTTTATAACGGTAAAAACTACTGTTGAGCGATTGAATTATCCGAAGCAGAATTCGATCCGAAGTTTATGAAAAATTTGATTCGCCACAAACCCAAATTTCCTTGCGTTTTGTAGTAATGAATCGATTTTTCCTAATTTCTTTTTTCATAATTGAAGAAAAGGACCTGCGGCAAGCGTGAAGACATCACCGCATGATCATGCTGGCCGTCAGTGATGACATCATCACGTTCACCAAAGGCCCTTTGGCAGGTTTTCTTCAATCAATATTGGAGTGTGGATGGCCTCTCCGCAATCAAGTGGTGTCTGAGGGGTTAAGTGACGGGGGGCAGCGCGATCAACGTCCCTGTCATTGCGCCAGCTCCACACAATAAAAAGCAATTCGTATTAAATAATTTGTAATGAATCAAATTTCTTGATGAAGTTCGGCGAACCTGCCAAATCAAATTTTTTAAAACTTTGCTCATCTCTAGTAAAAACCATAAAGTGCTTTGAAGAAACTGGCTTAAATAAGGATGTAGTTTTCCGTTTGTGCACTGAATGCAGCTACCCAGATTCACTGGTTTGGTCTAAACAGAATTTGATGGCTAGTATTGAACATAAACCGTTTTTTCTTTATTTTTCCTATTTCACATTTTTGCTAGTGGATGTTACTTGACCACTTAAAACTGCTCAAATTCTTTCAAAGTGGGGCTCATCCACATATAAGGCCTCTTTCATGAGCGTTATGGATACTCTCTGAGGATCTGTTCAGGAAAAAACTGATGGTTTTGCAGGCAAGATCAGTCAGTTTTATCTGTGGTTGCTTTCAGTGTTTCAGTTTTTTCCACTCGGGTGCAATCAGTTTTTGATGTGTTTTTCATGAGCGTGAAAAAACTGAAGAATAACAATCTACATCTCCTAGCAGTCATCAGTGAAAAACACATTTCATCCAGATGCAATCTGTTTTTCACTGAAGCCCCATTCACTTCTATGGAGCCAGAGCTGCGTAAAAAACGCAGAATATAGGACATGCTGCATTTTTTCCTGAATGCAGAAATGATGCATGAAAAACAATGCTCATGTGCACAGACCCGATGAAATGAATGGGTCAGGATTCAGTCTGGATGCTATGCTTGGTCAAAGTCTCTAGTTCTTCAAACCTTATTTATTATATTTACAGCTCTTTGCCCATCACTAAAACTTCCCAATTCTGCCATGATCACAGTATTTTTTATTAACTAGCAAGTCTCATCTATAGACATGTAGATAAGGTAGCTTATAATTCTGTTTAGATAGACATTGTTAGCTACTGTATCTCTATATATCTGTTGACATCAACAGGGAAGAAGTAGATGACTACAGTATTCATGTCTCATATTCTTCCAATGAAATGAATCAACCCTGGATTAACCCCCTGAGCATCTGCAAATGAGTGAAGCTAATAAATAGAACATAGGGGGTAATTTGCTATCATATATATGCCAGTATTCCGGCGTATGTGTCACAGATTGTGGGGCAAAAGTTTTTATCGCTGCAATCTGCAACTTTTCCCTGCCCACGCCAGGTGTACATAAGGGAGTGTGATATGGGCAGTGATGAGCCAGCAGGCCCATTTCATTTATCATTTTCTACGCCAGCAAGGAAGCTGTCTTACATTTAGACCAGCAGTAGATGCACTGAAGTTATGTAGAGGCCGGCACCTCTACATAACTTTGGCAGATCCAACGCCAGGGGGCAGGGTTATGAACACTGGCAACTAAAACGTTGTTCTTAGTAAATGACCCCCATAGTACTTTTTGTTTTTTTTAACACAATAACCTCATAGGCTTTTCTGAGAAACATATAAGGTCTTGTTTAACTCTTTGCCAAGGGATTTTATTTACATATAAAATACAGGGGTCATTTATTAAACTGGTATAAAGTAGAACTGGCTTAGTTGCCCATAGCAACCAATCAGATTCCACCTTTCATTTTCCAAAGGAGCTGTCAAAAATGAAAGGTGGAATCTGATTGGTTGCTATGGGCAACTAAGTCAGGTTTACTTTACACCAGTTTGATAAATGACCACGTACATGTTCACTGTGCATAATATGGATCTGATACCTAAGAAACATTGGGGCAGACTTTCTAATCCTTTGGATGATGCAAATTTAGGCTGTCTAGACCTGCACCAGATTTATCACAGGGATGTAGACTGGATGATAAATCTGGTGTAGAGATAGACTTGTTTCTCTGACTCCATACCAACTATTGGTTGCCTTCCTTTGAGACAGAATTTTATGCCAAAATCATGGCACAATTTGGCCACACGCCTTTCCAATGAAGCCCCACCATTTTTAATTAGCTAGCCCCCTTGTCAAGCAAGTCTGAAAAAGTGTAGAAACCCTAGTAATCCATTCTGTCCAGTAATCAGGGTTGCCAACCAGGATTTTTCTTTGTTCTGGACAACTGATCCCAAAATCATGAACTGCCAACATTTTTGACAAACTGGAAAACCATAATGAATGATAAAGATTATAAGTAATACATGTCTATAGCTCAATATACTGATAGGAACTCATTACCAGCATTTACTGTGAGCTGTAAAATGATAATAATTACCACTAAAATAATCTAGTCAAGTACTACCAGCCTTCAAAAAAAAAAATCACACACACGTCCATCTTTTTTCCTGGAAACAGGAAAAAAGTCGCCCATTTTTACGGACTGTCCAGAAATTTCTGGACGGTGGGCAACCCTGACAGTACTGTTTTGTGTTGAACATTTTCTCTTCTTCTTTTCTTCTATTTAAACTTGGTCTCATGGTCCATTGCATTCATTAGATCAAACAATATTATATATAATCCAAGCTCTTGTGGCTTAACTATACACTAAAATCTCATTGTGAGAGGTACTGTCACCGCTGGTTCTGAGAGACGGTCGGTCAGAGGTTCATCCCTGTCTTGTGTATGACGTTCTTTGTTTTGGTTTCACTTTGCTCAGTTCCTTTCTCTCCCTTAGCTGCCTCTTATCTTTGATTAATTGGTTTGCTTTATATTCTCTCCCTTACTGCTCCTCCTTGCGGTTTATATTACTTCCTGGATAAAGTGTGTGCTGCTGGAGGGCTGCAGTTGTTTTGCTCTAAGATAAGTGCTTTCCTTTTACTTTGTGTTTTGTTTGCTGGCTTGATTCTAGGTGACCCTGACTCCCTCCGTATTCAGTGCAGGGAGCCGGTGGCCGTTCCCCTCACTACTATAGGGAATTCAGGTGTCACTCAGTTATAGGTACGAGGGCATGTATCTGTCTACCACCGGGACTTGTACATGTGCACAGTAGTTTGGGAGAGTTCTTAGGGATTTATAGGGCCCTCCTATGTTTTCCTTAGTTTGGGATCAAGCCAGGTACATAAAGTATGGGAATAAAAGGTCAAGGAACAAAAAGAAACCAATATGGATAAATAGAACTGTAAAGAAAGCAATAAATGACAGAAAGCAGCATATAAATCACTAGAGGTGAAGAGGACAGTAGCGAGGAAGCACTGAAAAACTATAAGGAAAAAATAGAACATGTAAAAATCAAATAAAAGCGGCTAAACTAGAGACCAAGAGATTAATTGCCAAAGAGAGTAAAACTAACCCTAAAATGTTCTTCAATTATATAAATGTTAAAAAGTATAAATCTGAAAGGAAGCCCTTTAAAGAGTAATGAGGGGGGAGTTGCAAAGAGCGACGAGGAGAAAGCAAAGCTGTTAAATATTTTTTTCTCCAATCTATTCACTGAGGAATATAAACTGTCAGATGAAATGCTGGATGTAAATAAATTCCCCATTAAAAGTGTTCTGTCTGACCCAAGAAGAAGTACAACAACGACTTAAAAAGATTAAAATAGACAAATCGCCAGGACCGGATGGCATACATCCCCGTATCCTAAGGGAATTTAGTAATGTCATAGCCAGACCCTTATTTCTCATATTTGCGGACTTTATATTGACAGGGAACGTTCCACAGGATTCGCGCATAACAAATGTGGTGCCAATATTCAAAAAGGGTCCAAAAAAAGGGTCCAAAAACAGAGCCCGGAAACTATAGGCCGGTAAGTTTAACATCTGTTGTGGGTAAACTGTTTGAAGGTTTTCTGAGAGATGCTATCTTAGAGGATCTCAACGGAAATAAGCAAATAACGCCATATCAGCATGGCTTCATGAGGGATCGGTCATGCCAAACTAACTTAATCAGTTTCTATGAGGAGGTAAGTTCTAGACTTGACAGTGGCGAATCAATGGATGTTGTATATCTGGACTTCTCCAAAGCATTTGACACTGTACCACATAAAAGGTTAGTATATAAAATGTGAATGCTCGGACTGGGAGAAAATGTCTGTAAGTGGGTAAGTAACTGGCTAAATGATAGAAAACAGAGGCTCTCAGATTGGGTCACTATCACTAGTGGGGTACCTCAGGGGTCAGTACTGGGCCCTATTCTCTTCAATATATTTATTAATGATCTTGTAGATGGCTTGCATAGTAAAATATCAATTTTTGCAGATGACACCAAACTGTGTAAAGTAATTAACACTGAAGAGGACAATATACTGCTACAGAGGGATCATGAGGGATGTCAGATGAGGTTCAACACTGACAAATGTAAAGTTATGCACATGGGAAGGAATAATGCAAGTTACCAGTACATGCTAAATGGTAAAACACTGGGTAACACTGACATGGAAAAGGATCTAGGAATTTTAATAAACAGCAAACTAAGCTGCAAAAACCAGGGTCATGCAGCTGCCGCCAAGGCCAATAGGATAATGGGTTGCATCAAAAGGGGCATAGATGCCCGTGATGAGACATAGTCCTACTACTTTACAAATCGCTAGTCAGACCACACATGGAGTACTGTGTACAGTTCTGGGCTCCTGTCAACAAGGCGGACATAGCAGAGCTGGAGAGGGTTCAGAGGAGTGCAACTAAAGTAATAATTGGAATGGGGCAACTACAGGTGTCTAAAAGATTAGCAAAATTAGGGTTATTCACTTTAGAAAAAAGAAGATTGAGGGGAGATCTAATTACCATGTATAAATATATCAGTGGTCAGTACAGAGATCAATCCCATCATCTATTTATCCCCAGGACTGTGACTGTGACGAGGGGACATCCTCTGCATCTGGAGGAAAGAAGGTTTGCACACAAACATAGAAGAGAATTCTTTATGGTAAGAGCAGTGACAATATGGAACTCTCTGCCTAAGGAGGTGGATAATAATATTACGGGTTATAGCTACTAGAGACGGGTCGTTGATCCAGGGAGTTATTCTGATTGCCTGATTAGGGTTGGGAAGGGTTTTTATATTCCCCTTAAGTGGGGAAAATTGGCTTCTACCTCACAGTTTTTTTTTTGCCTTCCTCCAGATCAACTAGCAGGATGACAGACCGAACTAGATGGACAGATGTCTTTATTCGGCCTTATGTACTATGTTACGATGTTACACTGTTAGACATACAGCAAATATGACTTTGATTAAAAAATATGCTTGTCATTACTGCCATTTCTCCTTTCTCCACCCTTGGAAAAGTAAATGTTTCTTACAGAATTTTGAACTATTATTGCTTGAAAGAAGGTCTTGAACTTGTCATCATTCTGTGCTTCAGACATGTAGTTGTCTCTGAGATTGACCTCTACAGCTGCTTTTACAAAGTTGAGTCCACTATGGATTTGTAGGTATTTTAAATAATTTGGATCAAGCTTTTGTTCAATGAGATCAGATTCTAGTATTAAGGAAAGTAAAATGAGCAATCTCCTGTTTCATTTACAAAATATTTCCAGACATTCCCCAACACTATTATCAGCCTTCAGCCTTCAGTTTAAAGATGCATTCACCTAGTATAATCATAGATTTTTTTTCTGAGCCTTAATATTTATGTTTACGTTATTACATAAAATTAATCAAATTTATGCAAAGTCTCCCTCTGTCATATATTTTTTAAATATGCCATATTGTATAGATACAACATACACTGAATGATAACTAGTAGAGATGAGTGAACACCTGGATGTTCGTGTTCGAGAAGTTCGGCCGAACTTCCCGAAAATGTTCGGGTTCGGGATCCGAACTCGACCTGAACTTTATCCTGAACCCGAACCCCATTGAAGTCAATGGGGACCCGAACTTTTAGGCACTAAAAAGGCTGTAAAATAGTCCAGGAAAGGGCTAGAGGGCTGCAAAAGGAAGCAAAATGTAGGTAAATGCCCTGCAAACAAAAGTCACAAAAAAATAAAATCTAAACCATGTGGAGAAGTCAATTAACATTAATGGATGATTAAGGCCTCATTCACACAACCGTATTTTTGGTTCACTTCCGATCCATATTTTTTGCGGATAGTACGGGGACCTATTCGTGTCAATGGGTCCACCAAAAATGTGGAAAGCACACTGTGTGCTGTCCGCATCCGTATGTCCATTTCATAGCCCCCCAAAAAAGATAGAACATGTCCTATTCTTGTCCATTTTGCGGACAAGGACAGGCATTGTTACAATGGATCCGCAAAAAAAAGGGATGCAAAACTAATTTCACAAGGACATCATCCATATTTTTCTCGTATCCGCATTTTGAAAACCGCAAAATACATATGGTTCTGTTAATGCACCCTAGGAGCCAAGCCTAATGCTTATTTTCACGTTAACACTCGCAGGTAGATTGCTGCTCTTCACTGTGTATTATCACACATATATGATGGTTTAATTAAATTGAAGAATTCCCCCAAAAATAATAGCAAGCATGTGGAAACCGAATATACAGAAACGGACGATTAAGGCCTTACCCTTAATATCACATTAACACTCACAGGTAAATTGCTGCCCTACCCTGTGTATTGCTACAGTAATCATGTATATATGCTGGTTTAATTAAATTGAACAATCCCAAATAAAAATTTAATTGCAACCATGTGGAAATAGTGGTTGAGGTTTGATGCTCAGTTTCACGTTAACACTTACAGGAAGATTGCTGCCTTGTGTGTTGCTGCAGTAATCATGTTTATATTCTGGTTTAATTAAGTTTAACAAGCCTCAAAAAATATATAATTTCAACCATGTGGAAACTGACTATAAGGGAAGAGATGCTTGAGGCCTGACCATTAATATTTCATTAACACTCACAGGTAAATTATTAAAGTGTGTATTGGTGTACTGATCAACTATATGCGGGTTTAATTAAATTCAATAACTGTCTTCCTTCAAAAAATTTTTAAATTGGAACTGAAGTGTGTGCTTGAGGGGAACAGCCTGCCAGATCCCTAACTACAGTGTGCACGCAGAGTTTTCTTGTCCGGCCGCCTCTCGGCATATTTCCCATGCTGCAGCAAATTTCACGCCACTCCCCATTATAGTAAATTGGGGTGGGTGGATTTCCGGCAGCTCACAGATGTACACTGTAGTTACGGATCCGGCAGGTTGTTCCGGTAGTGTGAAATTAGCCTTACTAAAACCAAACTACATCGAAATCCATACCCTGTGATGTACATACTTGGAATGATAGACTAGATGAATGGAACCCCATCAATATAGACTTTATAAATGGTGATGGTGTGGTTAGGGGCACAGCCTGCCGGAACGAGTAAACACCAGTGTGAAACAGGCCTTAGTCGTGTATTTTAAAGATTACCACACTATCATAATATTGCATCACATTTCATAAATCTGTTGCACAAATGAAGGACTGTATGACCAATCTATTCTTCAGTAAATAATTTGCATAATTCCAATATTTTGAATCCATATTTCTATAGTGTAGCTGCTCCTTTAATATAATTGCTAAAGCATTGCTAAAATACAAAGCTAATAGATAAATAACATATTTTGAATGAATTAGTGAACTGTGAGGTATCAGATTTATCCTGATAAAAAAGTCACACATTGTTCTGCAGTTTAATAGCACTTTAAGTACTTATTAGATTTTTAGAGATGGATTTTTTTTTCTGTATGGTATTTTAATTTTGTATCAAGCATTTTAGTTATTAGACAGTTTGATTTTAATAGTTTTTTTTTAGTTACCTAGCTGTACTCAAAATGGGATCTTAAAGACATGCTATATTTGCTTTTTGGTCATAATGTATAACACAAACAAAAAATAGTCATTTACAAATTAATAATTAGTTTGTAAAAAGATAGAAATGTGAATATCCATTTTACAGCCACATGGAATTCCCAACTTCTTAGAGGCAAGCTACCTTAATCAAAGTCACAATTAAATGTGTTTCTAATTTACAAATGCGGCAATTTTTCAATAAAAGTCGTTGCACTTTGTCTGATCCATTCTCAAAATACGGAAGTGCTTGAAGCAGGGCCACCTGCAATAACAGATTACTGTTGCCTTAAACATTACCATGTACCTACAATGTAGGGGCGTAAAAGTTCTCCAGAAAAGATCTTTGTTACTTTTTTTTCTTTATTCTTTAGTGATTCTAAACTAAAGCTAGTTTTCAGCAGCCTCTCTACAAACCAATGCAAATGGCATCAAAGACTAATGAAAACCTGTTTGCGGACGCTGGACTGAGTCCAATGTATACTATTGGCATACTCCAGTCCCCTTGGGACATGACTCATATAAAAAACACAGAGCTGTCATCAAATGGCTGGTGGCTCAAATAAATCAAATTTACTTTGAAAATTGAGGCATACCAAAATTTTATTAGGTGAAACTTTGGCATTTCTTACAGCCAACTTGCACAGATATATTTTTATTACTTACAGCAGCTTAAAGGTATGCTACCAACCATATGCAAAGCAAGAAAAGATTGCAAGTTATATGTTTTACTGTGTGAGGGTGGGAGATGTGTTTAAAAAATACTACGGAATATTTTTATAGTAGTGGGTGAAAGACTTGTGGCACCAAGGTTTGAACCTCAGTGTTAGTTTTATGTTTCAAAAGTACTTACTATTTTTATGTGCATTGCTACTTTCTCAATTCAGTAACACAAGCAAAACTGATGGAATTATATTGAAATGGTTCATTTTAAAATGACTGTGAAATATGAGACTGTGAAAAATGAGTGGTTATCTGTTGGCAGATAACCACTGGAACTCTTACTTGTTACAATATAATTTTATTATAAATGGAATTTATCTGGCAAATATAACACAATTCTTTAATGTAATCTTCAAATTGAAAGATAATCCATGTAATGCTTCTACAGGAGGTTCTGGGGGGAGATTATTTTAAAAGATGGGCCAGAAAGGGTTAAAAGTAAAAAACAAACAAACAAATAAACAAAAACCTTATTCACCCTCATTAACTCCATGATGCTGCTCTGGTCCACACTGCTCTCCACTTCCTTGTCCTGGTTTGTCGCACAGGAAATGGCTTGGACTGTGCACTCAGCCATATAGTGAAAGGAAAGACCGGCACTCACTTGATCTTCGTATTCTTATGATGCTTTTATTAGTCACATGTAGGATTCTGTGACGCGTGCGTTTCGGCTCACAATCTGAGCCTTCCTCAAACAGGAATCCAATCAAATGTATATACAAAGTAACATACAAGGTTTAAATAGACCACCAAAGCGGAAGTGACATCAGGTAACCTAGGTAACAGGCTAAACAAAATTGAACAAAAAGGAAGTAGAACTACATGAAGGATCAACCCCATTACAGCAGCATCAACGAACACAGAAGTAAATAGCTTTTAGGAGGGTTCCCCTGCAGAGAGGCTAGGTTCAAGATCAGTTGATGCCGTTGGGGGTCCGTCACGTCTTCTAAAGTAAAGAAAAGAAAAATGAATGAAATAATAATGACTCAAATATTAAAACAATGTGGAGCATGGGAATCACAGGAAGCCACTCAGGTCATACTCCCGGTTCAAACCCCTGGGTTCAAGTGTCTGTAATGTGTGAATCCAATAGGATTCACGTTTTTTTTAGTATTTTAATCCTGTTCCCCCCTCTGCGTGGTTGCGGTACATGTTCGATAATCTGAAATCGCAACTGTGATACATTATGATTGTAACGATCAAAGTGGTAGGGGATCTGTAGGAGCAGGTTCTTTTTTCGTATGGTTGACTTGTGTTTTGAGAAGCGGTCTTTCATTCGCATGGAAGTCTCTCCTATATATAGGAAACCACACGGACATTTTAGTAGATAGACAACATAGTTGCTGTTACATGTGAAGAATCCCTTGACAGGGAATTGCTTTCCTGTGTGGGGGTGTGAGAAATATTCTCCTCTAATCACGCTAGAGGATTGTATGCACCCCAAACAGGGGAATGTACCCTTTCTTGGTGTGGATAAAGTGTGTTGTCTTTTCTCAATCTGACCGCTACCAACGTCAGCCCTTACCACTAGGTCGCGTATATTTTTATTTCGCTTATAACAGATCAGAGGGGGACTTTGAAACTCCTCCACAGAGGGGTATGCCCTGGACAAAATGCTCCAGTGTCTGTTGAAAATGGCTCTACACTTGTTAATCCAGGGGTGATATTTTGCAACAAAAGGTATGCGTGATTTTGTACCTTTATCTCTTCCTTCCAAAGGAATAACTTTATTCCTCTCCTTATGTAGCAGTGAGGTGGGATAACCACGATTTTTAAATCTGTCAGTCATTTCGTACAGGCGGGTCTCCCTGGTCCCCGTGTTGGAGACAATTCTGCGGACCCTCTGGAACTGAGAATGGGGCAGTGCTTTTTTAACTGTGCATGGATGATTGCTAGAAAAATGTAGGAGAGAGTTCCAATCCGTATTTTTAATATGTAAATCCGTTTCTACTGACCCATTCTCCCCCTTGATTACAAAGGTGTCCAGGAAACTGATCCACTGGTGGTTGAAATGCAGGGTAAACTGGAGCTCATGCTATACTGAGTTCAAGTAGTCCGCAAATTCTTGAAGGGTTCGAATGCCGCCCCGCCATACGCAAAAAATGTCATCCACAAATCTACGCCAAATGATGCAATGAGACTTAAATAGCTCGTTGTTATAAATATATTGGTCCTCAAACCATGACATATAGGAATTTGCGTACGGCGGAGCGGCATTCGAACCCATCGCGGTCCCACAGCACTGCTGGTAATACGTGTCTTGAAATAAGAAATAATGATCTCCAATAAACATAAGAAATAAATTTTCTCATGTTCAGTATAAGAGGAAAAGGACAATAACCACTCTACAGACCGTATACCCTTGGAGTGAACAATATTTGTATACAAAGAGCAAACATCAAAAGTAACCAATAAATCATTATCCTGCAACGTCAAGTTCCTGATCTCGCTTAGGAATTGATTAGTGTCTAGTAGGAAAGATGGCATTTTTTTCGTAAGGGGTGTCAGAACTTTTTCAAGAAGGATGGTTGGAGGGGATAAAATAGAATCAGTCAGGGCCACAATTGGTCGGCCAGGGGGCTGGGTGAGAGACTTATGCACTTTAGGAAGTGTATAAAACACTGGCGTGACAGGATAATGATTAATCAAATATTCCCCTAGTTTGGGGGTCAATGATTCTGTCATGTATGGATGCTTCCACTAAAGTACAGAGTTTATTCTTAATAGTAAAGACTGGATCCCCATTCAATGGCCGATATACCTAAGTATTAGCCAATTGTTCCAATATCTCAGTTATGTAATACTCCTTGTCCAAAAGGACAAGGGCACCTCCTTTATCAGCTGGCTTTAAAATCAGTGACTTGTCCCTCATTAAGTCCTCTAAGGCCTGTTTTTCAGTACGTGAGAGATTGTGAGTCAAATGAGACCCACACTGTCTCAGGTCCTGCAAAACTTGCGACATATCATGCTGGACTAAAGAAATAAATGTTTCAGCCGGATGATAATTTCTAGGTGGCTGAAAATTGCTTTTTAGACGTAAATCAAAGTCTTTCAAGGTGAGACCATTATCATCCGTGCTGACCCTTTCTGGTCCCATCTTATCAGGGTTCGCAAAATGTGCTTTAGGTCTAATGTTCCGAAAAAAACGTTGGCAGTCCATGTCAAGTTCAAAACTGTCCAACGGACTGATCGGACAGAAGGACAAGCCCTTCTCAAGTACCTGAAGTTGCAATGGACTCAAGTTTTTAGAGGAGACATTGAACACTAGGGTATCACCTGTACCTGAGAGCGCGTGATCCTCGGTGCATCAATGCCGCCGATAATGGCATCCTGCTCGTCTGGTATTCTTCATAGTTGCTGGGGTCTTTGTCTCCTTCTTCCTAAAAAAGTTGAGCGTGGCGCTCCAGTTGTAGATTCGCTGCCAGATCCAGATGATATGGAACCTCCTCGGCGCTGCGGACGATTGTATAGTGGAATTGCAGTGCCTGATAAGTCCTGCCATTTGTATACTCGTTTGTTCTGATAGTCCTCAGAATCTCTGATGAACTTTTGGCGTTTTGTGCTTTCGATGTCTCTCTTGAGGTCAGTACAAATTTTGTCAACTTTGGACTTTAGGCTGGTCAATTCGTCCGCTGGCAGAGTGTTTTTAAATTGTGTCCCAAACAATTGAAATGGCTCAAATGGCTGAAACATTTATTTCTTTAGTCCAGCGTGATATGTCGCAAGTTTTGCAGGACCTGAGACAGTGTGGGTCTCATTTGACTCACAATCTCTCACGTACTGAAAAACAGGCCTTAGAGGACTTAATGAGGGACAAGTGACTGATTTTAAAGCCAGCGGATAAAGGAGGTGCCCTTGTCCTTTTGGACAAGGAGTATTACATAACTGAGATATTGGAACAATTGGCTAATACTTAGGTATATCGGCCATTGAATGGGGATCCAGTCTTTACTATTAAGAATAAACTCTGTACTTTAGTGGAAGCATCCATACATGACAGAATCATTGACCCCCAAACTAGGGGAATATTTGATTAATCATTATCCTGTCACGCCAGTGTTTTATACACTTCCTAAAGTGCATAAGTCTCTCACCCAGCCCCCTGGCTGACCAATTGTGGCCCTGACTGATTCTATTTTATCCCCTCCAGCCATCCTTCTTGAAAAAGGTCTGACGCCCCTTACGAAAAAAATGCCATCTTTCCTACTAGACACTAATCAATTCCTAAGCGAGATCAGGAACTTGACGTTGCAGGATAATGATTTATTGGTTACTTTTGATGTTTGCTCTTTGTATACATATATTGTTCACTCCAAGGGTATACGGTCTGTAGAGTGGTTATTGTCCTTTTCCTCTTATACTGAATGTGAGAAAAAAAAATTCTTATGTTTATTGGAGATCATTTTGAATGAGAATTATTTCTTATTTCAAGACACGTATTACCAGCAGTGCTGTGGGACCGCGATGGGTTCGAATGCCGCACCGCCGTACGCAAATTCCTATATGTTATGGTTTGAGGACCAATATATTTATAACAACGAGCTATTTAAGTCTCATTGCGTCATTTGGCGTAGATTTGTGGATGACATTTTTTGCGTATGGCGGGGCGGCATTCGAACGCTTCAGGAATTTGCGGACTACTTGAACTCAGTATAGCATGAGCTCCAGTTTACCCTGCATTTCAACCACCAGGGGATCAGTTTCCTGGACACATTTGTAATCAAGGGGGAGAATGGGTCAGTAGAAACGGATTTACATATTAAAAATACGGATAGGAACTCTCTCCTACATTTTTCTAGCAATCATCCATGCACAGTTAAAAAAGCACTGCCCCATTCTCAGTTCCAGAGGGTCCGCAGAATTGTCTCCAACACGGGGACCAGGGAGACCCGCCTAGACGAAATGACTGACAGATTTAAAAATCGTGGTTATCCCACCTCACTGCTACATAAGGAGAGGAATAAAGTTATTCCTTTGGAAGGAAGAGATAAAGGTACAAAATCACGCATACCTTTTGTTGCAAAATATCACCCCTGGATTAACAAGTGTAGAGCCATTTTCAACAGACACTGGAGCATTTTGTCCAGGGCATACCCCTCTGTGGAGGAGTTTCAAAGTCCCCCTCTGATCTGTTATAAGCGAAATAAAAATATACGCAATAAAGCAATTCCCTGTCAAGGGATTCTTCACATGTAACAGCAACTATGTTGTCTATCTACTAAAATGTCTGTGTGGTCTCCTATATATAGGAGAGACTTCCATGCAAATGAAAGACCGCTTCTCAAAACACAAGTCAACCATACGAAAAAAGAACCTGCTCCTACCGATCACCTACCACTTTGATCGTTGCAATCATAATGTGTCACAGTTGCGATTTCAGATTATCGAACATGTACCGCAACCACGCAGAGAGGGGAACAGGATTAAAATACTAAAAAAACGTGAATCCTATTGGATTCACACATTACAGACACTTGAACCCAGGGGTTTGAACCGGGAGTATGACCTGAGTGGCTTCCTGTGATTCCCCTGCTCCACATTGTTTTAATATTTGAGTCATTATTATTTCATTTCTTTTTCTTTTTTTTTTACTTTAGAAGACGTGATGGACCCCCAACGGCATCAACTGATCTTGAACCTGGCCTCTCTGCAGGAGAACCCTCTGTATTTACTTCTGTATTCGTTGATGCTGCTGTAATGGGGTTGATCCTTCATGTAGTTCTACTTCCTTTTTGTTCAATTTTGTTTAGCCTGTTACCTAGGTTACCTGATGTCACTTCCGCTTTGGCGGTCTATTTAAACCTTGTATGTTACTTTGTATATACATTTGATTGGATACCTGTTTGAGGAAGGCTCAGATTGTGAACTGAAACGCAAGCGTCACAGAATCCTACATGTGACTAATAAAAGCATCATAATAAGAATACAAAGATCAAGTGAGTGCCGGTCTTTCCTTACACTATATGCTGAGATTGCTATCTCTGACACGTGCACCACGCCTTGGAACGGAGTGCCTGCTGATCACTGTTTGATTGTCCACTCAGCCGATCGCTGGTTAAGAGAAGTCACCACTGTGGCCAGATATTGACTTGACAGGTATTCCAAATCATCTGCTGTGTGTCAAGCTGGGGCAAAAAGACAGAGCAGCAAGGACCAGAACAGGGTTGGAACGGAAGCTGTCTGGCATGGATGAGGCGACTGAGGCTGGTCAACACTACAACCAGTAACTGGCTGAGCAGGAACGAGCTACGACCAGGGAGTTTAGTGCAGTGGGGATAAGTGTAGAGTCAGAGCAGCAACAATGGGGGATTTGTGAGGTGATGCATACTCAACAATGAATTGGCAACATCAAAAAGGAAAAGTCATAGAATTATTTAAATCACAGGATCAATATGTTAATGATATGCAAATGATAAAAAGTGGAAACAAATTATTCAAAACATCTCAACTTATGCATTATTAAGTATAATCATCATAGTAAAAAAGGAAAGTTCAGCAGCTCTTACCTGCCCCACCTTCACCTGTGAGCACGGAGGCTACAAGAATCAGTTCAAGCCCTTACTCATGGCCGTCATGAGTAAGGGCTTGAATTGTTTTTTGTAGCCCGAAACGCGTAGACAAGACTTTTGTAACCGTAACTGGATGTGATTTTACCGCAAGCAAAATAAATATTCCTTTACCAAAGTGGAGCTGGATTCCTTGAACCTTTTTGTAGTAAGTATAATCATCATACACAGAAATACATACACTTACATGCTTTGGCATTCTATAAATGAGGTTATTAATGGGTGTTTAAAGAATATTTGTGGGCAGGCAAATGATTAAGACTTACTGCTGGCGGTCCATTTGCAATTGCCAACTAATGACATCCTAGATATGCTTGAAGGGAGACAAGTTTTTAAGATGGTTTAGGCCATAGTAGCATGTGTAGGCCATGCAGGCTGCTGATACTAGCATGAGAAACATGCAGGCTGGTATATTCCTGTTTAAAATTGGCTCCTGGGACATTTTTAGAGACCAAATGAATTTAACACCGAGCTATTAGTATACCTGAAATGAAGACTACATGAGTCTAGCTATAGTTCATTTTGCCACACCACACCACAATCTCAGGAATAGGACTGGTGTGACATTTTCTTGTGATGGCCTCTTCATTGCATTGCCCACATCGTCTCCGGACCAATCTCTTGCTAGCATTGCATCAGAGATTAAAGGAGAACTCATCGCGAAAGAGTATAGTCCTCCATTCCAGCCTCCAATGCCATCCTGCTGTGCACCAAGATAGGCTTTGGGAGCTGTGGCATGAAGTCAATGAAACACCTGAAGCTGGACATCTGGCTCATATCCCAATGTCATGTAAACATTTTCTTTTTTTTTTTTTTTTTTTTTTTGGGGTTAAATGTAAACATTTTCTGATGGTTTGTGTAGAAACTGTTTGCCACCCTAGGTTTCGGATTTGTTCCATTTCACTTGCAGTACATAATGGATCACTATGTGCCATTCTTCTAATCAGTGCAGAGGTTTGCCTCTTGCTGTCATTCCAGTTTGATGTTTTCCCAACCACCGGAAGACACAGCATTGAACAGTGCTGAAATCTCGGCCTAGGATAGTAGTGATTTGCCAGAGTGATAAATTAAGGTCTCTCAGTTCAAGTATTCCCCTCCTCTCAGTTTCTGATAAGTGGTGTTAACTGGCACATCAACGAATAAGAAGCATCACAATCACCGCACACAACTTGACCAGATTTTTAACGTTTCATGTGGCTAAAAAAACGTTGCTTTCAATCTGGCTTTTATACCCCTGTCACATGTCATTTGCTGATCTTAGGGACACTTGTATAACCTTATGACTTGTCCTTCTTTCTCTATATGGGTAAATAATAAAGAACAGTTACATCACACAGAAAATGGTTGTATGATAAGAATGATCTGATCTCGTATACATGTTGTTACCTATAATATATTTAGGTTAATTAAAAACTTAAGGAGTGGTTTTATATACAAATAAAAACTCCAACCATTTTCAGTGTTGTGTTGAGTGATAAAACTTGTAAAAAAAACACCCCAGGCTGTTTCTTTTCCTGTACTCACATTGGCCCCTCCCTTTTAACAGAATAGACTTCATCATCCTACAGAAGCAAAAAGTTTTTGTCTCATTATTGTTAAATTTAGAAGTATAAAAATTATATGTTATACTAAAATAGCCTAATAAAATGTTATAGAACAAGTAAAAATATTCTAAGGGCTTATTCAGACGGCCATATGTTTTGTTCCACACCCGTTCCGCATTTTTGCAGACACATTCATTTCAATAGGGCCGCAAAAGATGCGGACAGCACAGCGTTTGCTGTCCGCATCAATTGCTCCATTCCGTGGCACCACAAAAAATATAGAGCATGTCCTATTCTTGTCCGCAACTGTGGACAAGAATAGGCATTTTCTATGAGAGTGATGACTATGTGTGGTCTGCAAATTGCGGAATGCACCCAGGCCAGTATCTGTAATTTGCGGATTCGCAATTTGCAGACCACAAAACACATACGGTCGTATGAATGTAGCCTAAAGGGAACATTCATTTTTCTTTTTATGAATTAAGAAAGTGAATATGTTACAATATTTATAGGCTTTATTGTAGATATATAGTATCCACTAAAAAGATACCCTGCTTTCAGTGGTTCCCAAATGTTGTTCAAGGAAGGTAAACTGGCAACAGGGTGAGGGATGCCTGTGGCTCATTGATGCACATGGGGAGTGATGGCTAGCCCTTTTGATCCAATCCCACAGAAGAGCAATTGTAGCACAAATTCCTGAAAAAGTTAATGCTGACTATGATAAAACGGAGTCAGAACACAGTGCATCACAACTTGCTGTTTATGGGGCTGTAGAGCCACACAGACCCATCAGAGTGCCAATGCAACTGCTAAAAATGTCTAAAATAGGCTCATGATGATGACCTGTCCTCTAAATTCTCCAAGTCTCAAGACCATCAAGCATATGTGGGATAGGATGGAATTTTTTTGTGCAGCTGCATGTTGAAGTACACCTAAGAATAGAAAAACTAACATTGAAGAATACCACAAGAAAAACTCCTTTTTGACTAGGGATGCTTTAGAAACTTGCTGTCTTGGAGACGGTATATACTTGCTTTTGGACATTTAAGAAAATGGAACTCCTAATTAGTGCTGATCGCGAATATTCGAATTGCGAATTTTAATTGCGAATATCACCACTTCGAGAATTCGCTGAATGTATCGCAAATTTATCGTGAATATCGGCACTTAGCAACATCCCTAGCAACCAATAGGAAAGTTGCCTACCCCTTAGTGTTGATTGCGAATATTCTAATCACTAATTCTTATCGCGAATATATTACATTGCCGATGTTTGCAATCAAGCAAATAATGAGTGCAGATCACGAATTCTCAAATTTGCTAATTTATGGCGCATATTCAGCCAAAAAGTTGCAAAATATATCGCGAAATCGAATATTTCCTATGTAGATCATCACTACTCCTAATAACATGTATTAAAATGTTCATTGTATTCTCACAGACTACTGATTTTTACAACCATTTCTCTGACATAGGATCATTTGGTTATCGGCTGTTATCACTGGAGAAAGCTGCTAGTAGCTGTAAATTTCACACATTGTAGCCATCGAGCCAGAGTGGGAACAGTTCTCCTCTCACGCTGCAAGAAAAAGGTCCCGGGCAGCATGGCTTATGGCAATGGCATGTATGAGAATGTTTTTGATTAATAAATTATTGCAAAGTCAGTTTATTTTTTTTTCAATTGCCAGTGCATCAACTTTATATATCGTTTGTATGCAGATCAAATATTGATGTGTCTTCAGATTTAAAAATAAATAAATAAAATGAACAAGTGATATCCCCACTTTTTTACATGAATACTAACAAATTATCACATAGTATCTGAAAGTAGTAGAGTCATGAAAAGAACTACTTCTTGGATATAACTTACTCCTAATGTGCAGAATGTCAGATGTAGATACTTGACTTTTCTAAATGTTTCACTTTGGCTACAGACCAGAAAAGAACACATTTAAACTTGTAAAAAGATAAATGCTATTGGCTGTGATTCAATTCTTCAAAGATCCTGAAAGAATTTACAGTGTTTGCCATACATACATTTTATACAAAACAATATGATGCTATATAAAATGTCATTCATTGGCTTTAGTATTTATCTTCCTCTATTTTTCCATGTCTGGAATTTTACAAAATCATGGACAGAATCCCAACCCTAAAGACTGCTAATAAATGTTGGTGAGTGGTGACAGCTTCTGTCCATATACCCTATTAGGACACATGGATGTCTTAGGGTGGTATGCCTCTCTTGGGATCCTTTTCTATGAGCCAGAGTGGAGAGCCACTAACCAGCATGGCTCTTACTCTGGTAGTTTTGGCTGTCCATGATGGCCATTCATTTGAATGGTTGCATTTATTACTACATCTTCCCTGTAGAGGTTGCTGAGAAGCTGATGGCAAATTCAGCTATATGCCAGGGATTTTGGGAGCTACACCAACAACAGCATTAGTTAAAATGGTGTCATCTGTGATTAGACAACCCATTTAATGGTTCAATAACCCTTATAGTCAGACGTTCGAGCAAATGAACTAGAATAGCAACACAGTTCTGATCAAGTATCACAATTTGCTTGTTTAATGCTTCTCCAAGTATTGGATTTTCTGTAAAATAGTATAAAGGTAAAATAAATAGTATCCTGACCCTGACGCTTATCCAAGGATCAGATTTTCTCGAAAATATTACCAAGGTAAAAGATATAGTATCCCTGACGCTTACCCAAGGATTGGATTTTCTCTAAAATAATATAGAGGTAAAAGATAAGGCATCTTGCAATGTATGGCATAGCAAAAACACCAAGTGGCAATAACCTTAAAATCCACACCAAAATTGTCAACTAAATTTGCATGTGTTACATACACTTCTATTAGGCATTTTCTGGCTCCGTAGTATGTCTGAAATTGGTGGCAGATTTTTCATTTGTGAATGGAGTTTTTAAAACCCTATTCACTTGCATTGTACTGTATTAGATTGCATCCAGTTCAACAATGCAAAGTTATACTTCTAGTCAAGTTTGTCTGCCATAGCTAGTAGGCACAAGATTACAATGATGTGGCTGAGGAAGCACTTTGAAGACATGAATGTAGGTGACTCCCTTGCATAACCACAAAGCCAGCCTTATGTTTGGTGGGCTACTTTGTGATACCAGTTGGTGGCCTCTACGCAGAATGTACTGTCATACAATGTACAAATAACATTACCATATACTGTAGTACCAAATCATCTGTGTCATACTGTATGGTACCTGAAAGGGATTTTACCCAAATAATATATATTTAAATAAATAATTTATTTATAATTTAAATTTAAATAGTACTTTAAGAATAAGAAAATTTGTGGTCTTCACATGCTGAGGGTGCCAGCCCAGGCTTTCTGTGGTACACACTTCAGTAGGAGTGGTTGTTATGTGACTTCACAGGTTGCACAACCCTAAGGCCAGCCCTGCATAACCATCATCAGCACTGGACAGTGGGCGCTTACATCTTATAAAGTAAAACTAGCCCCAGATCTTTATTGTCTTTGCTGCTTTCCATATTGCGGGATGATGGATAGTATAGATTCTCTAAAGTAAAATCAAAACCAGTGTCAGTCTAGGGTGACTTGAAGTCCAAGAGGGATTTATGCTGTTGTACTTAGCTAACAGATAACTGCATAACTCTAAAAATTCTGTAAAAAAATCAACTGTAAGCAGAAATAGGTTAAGATGAATTTTCCGTCTCTAAGGTTGCTTTCACACAGTCAGTGTTTGATCAGTGATTGTGAACCAAATCAAGGTGCATGTCAAAAACACAGAACAGGGCCAAATCGTTTTTATTATACCTTATCTCTGTGAAGACTCCATTTCTGGTTTTGGCAGACAATCACTGATAGAAATCATTGATAAAACACTAACTTTGCGAAAGTGGTCTCATCGAAGTTGTCTTGCGTAAGAAGGGATTTGGAGAACAGCGAGAAATTGAAACAAAAAATGAAATATATATTTGCAAATCTTTTCATTGCTATTTTCAGTTCAACATATTGTTATGTTCAAAATGTTTACTTGCTTGCACTCTTTGGTGGTATATATTTGAGTCATATAAAAAAATACTTTGCCTGATTTTGTTAAATTTTATGTTGTCATTTTAACAGCATTTTATAGAGTTTACAATAATATGTCATAAGCTTGTCAATAACACAATCATAAATTTGTGGCCCAGTTCCTACAATCTACAGTGCTTGATATAAAGACTATATTTTACTGTATTTAAAGAATTATAAAAAGCGTCATGAAGATGCAATTAAAGGGGTTGTCCCATGATTAATGTGTGTGTGTATATATATATATATGTATATAAGTGAAAGTTTATTTGTTTGTTCCTAATAGCTTCCTATGTGCCCCTTTGAATCTAGAGAAAAAAAAACAGCAGCCTGGTTTGAAGTTGTTTTGGAGCAGCACCTATACAAGCAGACAAACAATGCGAGTTTGTAAGCGTTCACTTGGTTTATTTGAAGTCTGTGTTTGTATTGTGACTTCAGATGAAGTAATTTGAGATTTAGGGACTACAGTAAGTCAGTTGCTAATCATAGCACTGTATTATTGTATTTCTTTCTCTCTTTTCTTGTGCAATCCCAATTATTATGTGTTCGATTCTTGATGACGCAGTCCAGTGCATATCTTGTCAAATGTATGTAGTCCTGGAACAGCCTCGCTGAGCAGGCCCTATGTGGGGTAGGTGCTGAGGAGGGTGGTAGCATGGAGGCTCAGGAAAGTGGGGCAGGTAGCTGGATAACAGAAAGCAGGGTAAAGAGAAGAGGGCCAGGGAGGTTAGACCAGATCTGACACACTCCATCAAGTTTGCAAGGTTGGCAGATGAGGGGGTTGTCAGTTCAGGGGAATGTCAGCTCCAGTAAGCAGGAGACCAGGAGAGCAGGGCAGGCCAAAAAGGTGCTGATAGTGGGAGGCTCAATTATTAGGGGTACAGATAGGGCAATGTGTCTCAATGACCAGGATCGTCGAACTATTTGTTGTCTTTCTGGTGCTTGAGTTTAACATTGCAGATTGAATGATTACAGGGAGGGGCTAGTGAAGATCCAGCAGCCATGGTCCACATTGGAACCAATGACAAAGTTAGAGGTAGATAGAGCGTCCTTAAAAATTATTTTAGGGATTTAGGTCATAAGCTCATGGCAAGGACCTCAAAGGTAGTGTTTTGTGAAAGACTACCTGTACCATGAGCCACATCAGAAAGGCAGTGGGAGATTAGGGAGATATACAAGTGGCCCAAGAACTGGTGTAGGAAGGAATGGTTTGGCTTACTGGAGAACTGGGCTGACTTCTCTGTCTGCTACATGCTCTATCGTAGGGATGGGATGCACCTCAATGGGGAAGGTGCAGTTCTTTTGGGGGAGAATATGACTATAAGGTTGGGGGAGTGTTTAAACTTGAGAGGGGGGGGTAATTACATTATAGGAGGAGAAGATAGTGCAGATAGAGACCTGGGGCAAAGTAATGAAACTGGGGGAGGAGTGGAAGGAGGGACTAGAACAGTTCATAATGAAAGGTGTAGGGTAAAGAATATACAAAAATCTCTCAGTTGTATGTATACTAAAGCCAGATGCCTGACTAATAAAACTAATGAACTGGAACTAGTAATGTCTGAGGAGAACTATGACATAGTGAGAATAACTGAGACATGGCTGGATGATAGCTATGACTTGGCAGTTAACATACAGGGTTACTTTCTGTTTAAGAGAGAGGGGGAGGGGTCTGTCTTTATGTAAAGTCCTGTCTAAAATACTGATAGGAGTTTGTTATAAGCCACCTAATATACCAGAGTCCAAAGAAAATCTACTACTAAGGGAAATAGATGAGGCGGCAAATCATAATGAAGTCGTTATTATGGCAGGTTTCAACTATCAGATATAGACTGGGAAAATGAAAGTTGTAGACCTCATAAAGAAAACAGGTTATTGGCAATAACCAAAGACAACTACCAGCCATACCGGCTATACTAACCAATAGACCTGACAGAAAAACAGATGTCCAAGTTGGGAGACACCTGGAAAATAGTGACCATAAAATAATAAACTTCCAATTGTCATTCAAAAGAGTGTTTCTTCAGGGAGGCCATTGTAATCACTAGCTGGGACAATGACCTCAAAAATAAAAATGCAGCCACACAATAGGATATTTTTTAAAAGCATCCTAAATTCTAATTGTGAGAGGTACAAAGCATATGGGAATAAAAGGGTGAGGAACAAGAAAAAACAATGTGGATAAATAGAAATGTAAAGGAAGCAATACATGACAAAAAGCAAGCATTTAAATCACTAAAACAGGAGCGTAGCAAAGGAAGCACTGAAAAACTAGAAAAAAAAAGAATATGTAAAAGACAAATAAAAGCAGCCAAAATAGATACAGAGAGATTCATTGCTAAAGAGAGTAAAACTAACCCTAAAATGTTCCTCAATGATATAAATGGTAGAAAGTATAAATCCAAAGGTGTCGGCCCTTTACAGAATGATGAGGGGGTTGCAGAGAGCAGTGAGGAGAAAGCAAAGTTATAAAATATTTTCTTCTCCAATGTATTTACTGAGGAGAATAAATCAGATGAAATGCAGAATGTAAAAGTAAATTTTCCATTAAAAGTGTTCTGTCTGACCCAGGAAGAAGTACTGCAGCGGAAAAGATTAAAATAGAAAAATCGTCAGGACCAGATGGCATCCCCCTCATATCCCCCCATATCCTTAGAGAGTTAAGTAATGTCATAGGCAATCCATTATTTCTGATATTTAAGGACTCCATATTGACAGTGAGTGTTCCACAGGATTGGTGCTTAGCAAATGTGGTGGCAGATGAGGTTTAACACTAATACATGTAAGGTTCTGCACATGGGAAGGAATAATGCAAGTTACCCGTACATACTACAAGTGGTAAAGCACTGGGTAACACTGACATGGAAAAGGACTTTTTAGTGGACAGCAAACTAAACTGTAGAAACCAGTGTCAGGCAGCTGCTGCCAAAGCCAATAAGATAATGGATTGCATCAAAAGGGGCATAGATGCCTGTGATGAGAACATAGTCCTGCCGCTTTGCAAATCACTAGTCAGACCACACATGGAGTACTGTGTACAGTTCTGGGCTCCTGTGAACAAGGCAGAAATAGCAGAGCTGGAGAGGGTTCAGAGGAGGGCAACTAATGTAATAACTGGAATGGGGCAACTACAGTACCCTAAAAATTTTTCAAAATTAGGGTTATTTACTTTAGAAAAAAGACGACTGTGGAGAGATCTAATAACTATGTATAAATATATCAGGGGTCAGTACAGAGATCTCTCCCATCATCTCTTTATCCCCAGGACTGTGACTGTGACAAGGGGACATCCTCTGCATCTGGAGGAAAGAAGGATCCTACACAAACATAGAGGAGGATTCTTTACTGTAACAGACTATGGAACTCTCTGCCTGAGGAGGTGGTGATGGTAAATTCTCTAAAAGAGTTCAAGAGGGCTTGGATAAATTTTAGTAGTGCAATAATATTACAGGATGCAGTTATTAGATTTCGAGAGAGATCATTGATCCAGGGAGTTATTCGGATTGGATGATTTGAGTCAGGAATTAGGAAAATTAAGGAAAACAGCAGGATAACTTGCAGGATAACAGGCTGAACTGGATGGACAGATGCCTTTTTTAGCCTTACACACTATGTAATGGCTCTTAACCACACTTGGTACACATACTCTTTGTGATGCAACTTAAAATAATGGGGGGGTTGTCAAGTCCATAGTTCTGGAAAGTTCTAATAAAGTAGAATATTTTTGATGCAGCGTGCCTTAAAATGTATACACTTGTTACTGTAACTGTTGAGGCAGTGCTCCTCACTTCCTCTCATCTCTTCTTCATTTCTGTCTGCTTCTAAAAGACAAACTGTTTGTTGTCCATAGCAACCAATCACAGCACAGCTTTCATTTTAATGCAGCGGTTTTCAGTTTGCCTCTCCCTGAGTATTTTCAGAAAATAAGTTCATTAGTGATTCAGAGTAGTAATTTCCCTGAATGTGCTGCCTGAAATGCAAACTGTATGTTGCCCATAGCAGCCAATTACAGCACAGCTTTCAGTTTACTATAGTGCTTCTCCAGCTATTGCAAAACTACCCATCAAAACTCCCATCATGCTCTAATGGCTGCATGCTTTTGTAGCATGATAAGAGTTGTAGTTTTGCAACAGTTTGAGAGCAACAGGTTGGTAATCATAAGTCTACAGGATTGTAAGAAGCGCTGTCCTGTAGTAAATTAAAAGTTGCAATAAAAAGTTTGTCTTTTAAACAGCACATGCAGGGGAGATGAGAGGCAGAGTGAGAAGCAGTGCCTCAGCAGTTATATTAGTGTATAGAATGCATACTGCATCATTGGTTGCCCATAAAAATTGGTTTACAGTATTGTAAGAAGTGCTGTAGTAGAATAAAAGCTTTGATGTGATAAGCTGAAATGGCAAAAATGAAAGATGTGTTGTGATTGGTTGCTATTGGCAACGCACCATTTATCTTTTGGACAGCATGTGTAGGGGAGATGAGCAGACTATATGCAAGAGGGACACTCTCAATCACAAATGACCTTTTTTCTTACAATTCGAAAGGGAAAGGCAGATTGAGAAACACTGTAGTAAAATTAAGGTTGCACCGTAACTGGTTGCTATGGGCAACACACAGTTTGTCTTTTAAACAGCACATGCAGGGAGATGAGAGGCAGAGTGAAATGCAGAAGAGATATATGATCCAGCAGACTATATGCAAGAGGGACAATCTCAAAACAGGTGCAAAGATGCTTCCTTCATGAATGGGCACCTGGTTTAGTAGCAGGTTTTGCAAAGTTTGTAGGCAAGACCAAAGTTTTAGGACAGTCACACACATTTAATAACTGTTGGCGGAACGATTAGCTATTTCTACGATTTTTCTTAGAAAAACGTGTATGTGTATTTAATGGGTGAAGAGGATATTGCCACTGCTAGAGACTTCTGTGGGTAGATTATCTCCCAGGAGAACAAAAGGATTTGGCAAAAGTATTAATTTCACCGGATTTTGCTCTCTCCCCACATCATCTGTCAGAAGAGAGTTGGGAGCCCCCCATACACATAAAATGGTCCTCAGTGGGGGCCTTTAAAGAAAAAGCATAAATTATATAAAAAAGGTGGATGTTTTCTTCACCTTTCTAAGTGGGCCAAAGAAAACAATGAGTATTTCAGTATTTGAGTAAGAAATAGCATTTAAAATATTTAGATATTATATTATATTGAACAAAAATCAGACATCATAAATTACATGACAGTCTCTCTATCACAGCTCGGAGGGCATGTCCTTTCCCCTGCAGCCCTCTTTTTATCATAGCTCAAAGGATGTGTCCTTTCTCCAACAGCCCTCTTTCTCCAGAGATCTCCCCATCCATTGCTCCAATTACTCTGCTAGATTTATTTTTAAGCTGGCAGCTCACAGGGCGTGTTATTTCTGCTGCAGCTCTCTCCCTGTAACTGCCACAGCTTGTAATAAAAGATAGGTCTTGTGAATGGAGCTCTGGAGAAGCAAAGTTACTCTATTTGTTTATGTAATAAAAGATAGGCTTGTGAATGCAGCTCTGGAGAAGCAAAGCTACTCCATTTGTTTATGTAAACTAATCTAATATATAACATGCAAATGGGGTTTTATGAGCTACATTTACATTTTTTTTTATTTTTTTTTACAGATATTATTGCTAATAGGCTTTGATCCAGCAATATGACACTGTTTCCTATCTTTGTTCATCAAATGTTCTTACCTTGGCTGTCCAATATCACATAATAACATGCGTAGTCAGCATTTATAACAGATGTTAAGTGGATTGAATGAAGCAGCCCCTTCTCATAATCGTTAATTTCTAACGATAATTTGTTTTCCCTTAGTCCTAACAGCAGCACAGATGGGGTTAACCACCCCCCGTGGACTGGCAGGACCGGCGGAATGTTTAATGAGCCCAAGACTAATAACTCAATTTAACAATTAAGTATCTCCTTAAAAGGAGGAAGTCAACCCCCAGCCCACTGTGTTTATAGCAAGAAAAAAACTAGACTTACTAGGGTGGGAAATTTGTGTGCTGCTGTTAGGACTAAGGGAAAACAAATTATCGTTAGAAATTAACGATTCCCTTACGTCCTACCAGCAGCACAGATGGGGAGATAGCAAGAAAAAACCCCTAGGGAGGGCCTTCCTGCCTGGCAGAACTAAGAAAAGTCTGCCCAAAGGCCGAAAACTCAGCTAGACTGGCATCTAGTCTATAATGGGAGATGAATGTCGATTCAGAGCTCCAGGAGGCAGCTTTGCAAATCATGTTGAGAGGCAGAAGACTCCTCTCGGCAAAAGAAGTAGCCACAGTGGGCCTTCACGAATCCCGGAGGGTCCAGAGATTGTGGAAACAAAGGATACCTTAATAGCCTCCTCAATCAACCCACTGATGGAAGGTTTGGATGCCTTATAGACTTTAAACTTACCGGCAACAGGATTAGCAGATTCTCATCTTTCCTGAACTCCTTGATCTATCCACATAGATCCGGAGACATCTCGAGACGTCCAGAGGATGTCTAGCAGGTTCCTAGGAGGAGGTGGTAGATCGACAGAACCGGGAGGAATATCACCTGGTTGATGTTCTGGAAGGAAGGAACTTTAGGCCTACAATACGGGAGGAATCTAAGAAGGTCCCGGTCATGTAAGAATAGGGCTCATGTGCTGAGAGAGCTTGAAGCTCAGAGACCCTCTTGGCCAAAGTCACTGCAAGGAGAAACACAAAACTTCCAAGTGAAGAACTTGATGTCCACCTCCTCTAACGGTTCAAAGGGGGGAGATGCTAACCCCCTGAGAACTACTGAAAAACCCATTGAAAAAAAGGGGTCTCAGTACTGTAGGCTTTAATCTTTCAGCTCCTTTAAGGAACCGTTTGATCAGCGGGTCCTGAGAAAAAGCCTGTTAAGGCAAGCTGAGATGGCTGAAACTTGAATCTTCAGAGTAAAGGGCAAGGCCTCTATCAAGGCCGTTTTGCAGGAACTGAAGGATAGCGGAGAGGGGCGGATCTGCAGACGCCTCCTCAGTTGAGGTACAACAGGATGAGAATATCCTCATAATACAAGAGTAGGCTCTCTTGGTAGGGTCCGCTCTAGAATGAGACAGCGTTCTCAGGACCGACTCTGAAAGCCCTTCTATTCCGGGAAGGGACTGATCAACCTCCAGGCTGTCAGGTTGAATCTGTGCAGATCTGAGCAGAGGTGAGTGTCCCACGACACCAGGGTCTGCTGTGGGGAGCCTCCAATATTGTCCTCGACTCAACTGGGTGAGCTAGGTAAACCAGGATCTCTTCGGCCAAAACAGTATGATGGCTATCACCGAGGCCTGATCCTGACGGATTTTCATCAATACCCTCGGTATCATGGAAAAGGGAGGGAAGATGTAAGCCAGCCTGAACCTCCAGGATATTGACAGAGCGTCTAACGCCAGGGGGTTGTCCTCCCTGTAGAGGGAGCAGAACCTCTCCACCTTGGCATTGAACCTTGTTGCCATGAGATCCACCTCTGGCATACCCACTTGAGGACTATCTGCTTGATTCTCCGGATGTAAAGACCACTCTACCGACGGAAGACCGCGGCTCAGCCGCTATCATAGTGAGGGAGCCATGGATGTGGATCGCAGATAAGTGGGAAGGTACAACTCTGTCTAATCCAGAATCACCCCGATCTTTGACAAGAGGGGAAGTGATCTTGTGCCTCCCTGCTGGTTGATGTAAAGTACCGCAGTCACATTGTCTGACTGGACTTTCACCGCTTGCCCCGGATCTGAGGGGCTAAGTGAAGGAGGGCTAGCCGGATAGCCTGAATCTCGCGGAGATTGGATGAAAGAAGCCACTCCTGAGGAAACCAGGTCCCGTGAACTGGAGTGTCGTCTAGGTGAGCGTCCCAGCCTACTTAGGACGCATCCGTAGTCAATATGACCCAGACTGGCTGGGTCATAGACTTCCCGTCTAAAAGATGGCACCACCATCTGAGGGAATACCGAGTTTGCCAATTCAGGGAGCACAGGGAGTTTAGCCCAGCAGGGCTGCCATTCCATTAGGAGAGGACCTCCGACTGTAGAGGGCGGAGGTGCCATAGAGCCCAAGGGACTGCTTCCGCAGACGCTGACATGAGCCCCAACATCTTCATGAGAGTCCGGATTGGAACTCGCCGGGAAAGGAACTTGCCGTGTTCTGAACCCGGAATCTTCTTTCTGGAGTCAACTGGAGCGACATCCCAGCGGAGTCGGTTATGAAGCCTAGATATCTTACTGAAGTCGACGGGCTCACGTTCGACTTCTACCAGCTGATGATCCAACCTAGGTGGAACAGAAAGGAGATTGTTACCTGAAGAAGTTGGGTTAGGACCACTAGAGCAGAGGCTTTCAAAGCCAGTCGTCCAGATAAGGAATGATGGTCAGTCCTTGAAGCCTCAAAGCCGCTACCACAGAACCACCACCTTGGTAAAAGTGTGAGGGGCAGAAGAAATGCCAAAGAGAAGGGCAACAGAAGATGCTTGACGACACCGGACACCTGGACCGTGATCCTGATATACTTCCTGGAACCAGGATGGATCGGGATGTGCAGATATGCATTCTTGAGGTCCAGGGTTGCCATCACGTCTCCAGGATTGACGACGTGAACTACTGACCTGATGGTTTCTACACGAAACTTCACCTTCCTTATAAATCGATTGAAATATCTCAGATCGATAATCATCCGGAGATCTCCTGAAGCCTTGGGAACCAGAAAAACTGGTGAATAGATCCCTAGGCCCCGTTCTCCTGCCGGAACCTCCTCCAGAGCCCTTTTGCAAATGTAGTCCTGAATGTAGGCCTCTAGGATCGCCTCCTTGGCAGCTTGTAGAAGGTTGATCTTGACAAACCTGTCCAGTGGAATAGAGGTGTTGTTGACTAAATAACCATTGAAAATGATATTCAGGACCCAGGGATCCATTCTTCTCAGAAGTGGGAGAGACGACTCCCGATGGGTACATGAAGCTTATTGGCAGGACGGCAGGAGTAACGGGAATTAAGCAAGAGCCTCGAAGAGGCCCGTAGTCAGGAGGTGGATTTTCCATCCTTGGCTCCTCTAAATGGATTATGGGCCGCCGAAGGGCCATGCTATATATAGGCCCCTGACATTATTTGATAGTATTGTTACAGGGTGCCAAAGGCACACTTGGTCTCCCATGAGCCACAGACCTGCTGCTTAGCTTCAAGAGCAAGTATCTGTGCTTGGCCTCATACCCAGGACTTGCTTTGCTAGCGGGAAGCTCCCTCGCTAGCTTCAACTGGGGCTGTGCGGTATCGCACAAGAAGTTCGTAGCCAGGTTGATGGTCTTGAAAGCATCTGGTTCAAACCTCTGGTTCACATCAACTTGAATTTGATCCAGGCGAGATCGGAGGAACGTAGAGACTTCAAAAAGCCGCTATGGCTGTGGAAGCAGAAGCCGCAGCTGCCGTAACACCCCGTCTTAGTGTCCACTCTGCAAGGGGGTCCTGCAGCTAGACCCATCATCTGCAGGAACCAGAGTGCGCTTGGACAACTTGGCAATAGCCATGTCCACCTTGGGAATGGATCCCCACGAATCCACCAAGGGTTAAGCCATCGGAAACATGGATTTAAACTTCTTTGTTAAAACCGGACCTTTTCCAGGTTTTTTCCACTCTATATCATGACAGAGAGGAGGGTCTTATCCGCTTTGAAGACACGATGTGCCCGAGTAGCGGGAACGGGAGGCTCCCCCCCCGAGTCAACATCATGGTCCCCCGACCTGATGGACTTGAGCAACTTCTGTGTCTTTCCAGGGGAGAAAACACAACGTCAGCTCCTCCTCATCCGAGGAGGAAGAAACTAAGAAGGTCTCTCTACCGGGACAGAGGTCTACATAGGGGCCTGGGCACAAATAGGAAGCCTTTCCATCCAGCAGGCCTATGACTCCTTTAACAGAGCCATTGATACATATCCTGCAACATAGGTTCACTAGAGGTCAGAAACCTCTAACCGCAGCTGTAACCCCAGGTGTAGGTAAAGTCAACACACCCAGGGATTTCAAACCGGTCTCCCAAGCTGGTCTTAGCCCAGCCTAAAGCTGCTTAACTTCTGCGATCTTACGAGTGCAGGTATGATCAGCTTACAATAACCGTTGACTGCTGCAATGGTAGCAGGATAGATGCTTCCTCTTGGAATCCACTTTCCTACCTTCCGAATCCCGCGGAGGAGACATCACTGCGGGAAAAAAAGGGACAAATAAAACATTTGTAAACCACCTATCTACGCAGGAAAGGAAGAAAAACAGACCGGAGGCAGCTGAGGAAAAAAACACCACAAGTGGAACAACACCAATTTTAGGACTCTGGGAGCTAGCTGAAAAAGCATATGTAGCCAGAGACTGAACTGGAGCACACAGCCTCCCAAAATAGGGGAAGGGGAGGGATAGCCAATCCACCCTTCCCCCAGTAAATCCTCCACAGGAAGATGCATAAAAAAATCGCATCTATGAAAAAAATCGTGCCCGTGAAAAATCATGGCCGGATTACCCGGAGGTGATGCAAAAGGAGAGTCCCCGCGTCACCTCCGGAAGATGGCGGCGCACAGGGATCGGGAATCCTGGACCAAGGACGCCGCCAAAATACCCCAGCCAGGCGCAACGGCGCGGGGCCGGCAGCAAATAAGCTGCCGGCCAAACTGACAAGGTACCTAGGAAAAAAGGGCAACGCCGTTACCCAAACGAAAAGAAGGCTCCCCGCACTTTCCATAAGAAAGGGGGGAACAAACCGCCTAGTCCACCTGTCCAGGAGGACAGAAAAAAACACAGTGGGCTGGGGGTTGACTTCCTCCTTTTAAGGAGATACCTAATTGTTAAATTGAGTTATTAGTCTTGGGCTCATTAAACATTCCGCCGGTCCTGCCAGTCCACGGGGGGTGGTTAACCCCATCTGTGCTGCTGGTAGGACGTAAGGGAATAGAATTTTTCTAGTTAATAGAAAGGAGTCCCCTGTTTGGCCAGAGGGCAATCAACAAGGGGGTGTTGGAGGTAATCATGGCACCTCCATTACTGCTCAATTTACTAAAGGCAACAGCATAGCTGCAGGAGTGGCCAGTAAAAACTTGCCCCCATCTTCTTGAGCTAATCTGTAAAACCCTTATGAAGCACAGTTTATCTTTTAGACAGCTCATGCAGGGACATGAGAGGCAGACTAAAATGCAGGGGAGATATAAGATCCAGCAGACTCTATGCAAGAGGGACACTCCCAAAATAGGTGCAAAGATGTTTCCTCCATGAATGGGCACCTGGGGTAGTAGCAGGTTTTGCAAACTTTGTAGGCAAGACCAAAGTGTTAGGACAGCCATACAGATTTAATAACTGTTGGCGGAACGATCAGCTATGTCTCCAGGATCCTGGTGGTGGCTTATCTCTGAGGAGAACAAAGGGATCAGATAAAAGTCTTCATTTCATCAGATTTTGCTCTCCCCCGACATTATCTATCAGAGGAGAGTTGGGAGCGCCCCATACACATTAAATTGTCCTCAGTTTATTAGACCAACAATTCAATGATTGACATTGTGACTTTCATGCAAGTAAATTAATGTTTTGTCTCTGTAAGTCCCTCCTACAAGGAGCTGATACCAGGGGATCCCCAAAGCAGATCATTACTTCAAACATCATCTGTTGGATCATAGATATTGGAGGAGTTTCAAAAGTTTCAATATCATATTTTTTTTAAATCTGATATTCATACAACTTTACAATGTGAAATAATATCTTGATGAGAACTTTATAATTGCAGACAGCTTTATATATATATATATATATATATATATATATCAAATGAAAAATATATTAGAAAATGGATATTGCTTGTGCTCATGGGTAGAGAGGTTTCTGGGTGTTAGATTAACTCATGATTATTATGAGGTAGTTAAAGGGGAGTTGACTGAAGTCATCTATGCCACCTCAAAGGTTAAAGTGCAAACTCATTTACCTTCACAAAGACATATTGTCTCAAAGTGACTTGAATATAGAGTGTTCAGCAAGGCAGACATCCAGACTGTACCTATTGCCCTTGGATCTCCTCTAAGTGTGACTGCAAAAGTGTTAATGATGGAAAGGTGCCATAAGCAAACACACTGATTTCCATTGCAAGGCTAATGTACCATGGATGTGTGTGTGTGAGGCTTTTTTTAATCAGTAGCTGAATATTATACTTGTAGCATTTGTACATTTCAACAAACAGCTCCACAGTTTTTACTTCTCACTTCTGAAAGTATGGCTTTACTCATATAGATGGTAAAGAAGCTTTATGTTAATTGAAATTGAAATGTAGCATGAAATCGGCACTCATCTACTGGCAAATGTTTTCCACATAAAGTGTGAAAGAGGATTATAGTCTAAACAGTTAAATGCATAATTGCTGGTTTTAATTAGAGAAAAACAGCCGATTGTTGTCTGTGTAGAACGCATTTCACTATGACACCCAAAAAGTATGGATTTACTTTGGGTTTATGTAGAAGTGTTTATAGTTACCAACATGTTGCTTTTATTACGTGTTTTGGTTTTATAACTCGACTGGCACAGGCTTGCTGACTTGTGTCTGAATTTCTATGTAAAATCCATTGACTGACATATTAATTGCATGTGAAATTATTCAGTGGGGCAACAGACTTCAAATATAGAACACACACAAACTCTCTGTAACAGGGCCATCTACCAGCACCAGGGCCCATGTTTGAGTACTAGCTCGTCCCCCATATCATCAACCTTGCACACACAACCACCTCTTATCCAATCCAGTACTGAGCCAGGCCCACTGCACTGATAACATGAGTCACCCCAGGTCCTTAGTGTTGTCCAAGGTTCGGGTTCATAGAAGAATCCCCTTATGAATTCCAAATTCCATTATGGTCCGTGGTAGCGGAATCCATAACGGGATTCTTCGATAACCCCAACCCGAACTTTGGACGCCGAACTTAAAATACAAGTTCACTCAACTCTACTCAACATCTATATTCATACATTGAATTATTATGGGAAAACAATATGAACGTAGGTCAAGTTCACACTTCAGTTTTTTGATCAGCTATTCCCATCAGTTATTGTGAGCCAAAACTCATAGTTAAGCCTACTCAGAGATAAGGTATACTGGAAAGACCTGCACCTGTTCTGTGTTTTTGACCCACACCTAGTTTTGGCTTACAATAACTGATGGAAATAACTGACCAAATAACTGAAGTGTGCACTTGGCCTAAGTGCAGCAACTAAATCAAACATCTTCATTATTTTGTAAATGTTTTTATTGGGCTTTAATGAGTGGTATTTTGATAAGGGGGGAAATCAAGTTAAGGATTGGGTATTAAGTACATAAAAAACAGAGAAGAGGGGCCATGTGCCCAGATCAGCAGCACATGCCTGAAGCCCTGCTCTCTAGAGGTATGTAACCAATTCACAGTGTGGGAAACACAGTGTCTACAGCACCCTATTTTGATCCTGAACCCCTTTATTCACCCTGGATCTGAATGGCCATGACAAGAAGTAAAAAGAAACTAGAGATCTCAGTGAAACATACATCCTTTTTCTCCTCCACTCCACATGGCCAAGATGGTGCCGCAAGCAAGGAGCAACAACCACATTGCCTTCCTCCAATAAAGTTCTTCTACATGTTGTGTCTTCAAAGATGAGTGATAGTTTCAGATCCACTCCTGCTAAAACACAAGAAAAGTTAAGTGAATGGTCACTGGGCTCTCCGTCCAAAAGTGACATTTCTAACACAGACACAGGCTCACTTGCTGCGCCTATCACAAGTGAATGGGGGTGAGCTGTTATACCAAGCACTGCTGCTATACCATGTAATGTAAAAACAGCTGATCAGATACTGACCGATCAGATACTGATGACATATCTAGAGGATAGGTCATCAGAAAACTCAGCAGACTGGGAAGACAGCTCCAGGTGCAACAATGTCAGACTCCCAGAGATGTGCATTTAAAAAATAACTTACCCAAAGAAGCTGGGTTCTTTCTTTGCCAACCTTTCACCAGCTACACTAGCTCACTGCCGAGAATTTTCCAAATGCACACAAAGGGGAGGATTTATCAAAATGGTGTAAAGTAGAACTGGCTTAGTTGCCCATAGCAACCAATCAGATTCTAAATTTCATTTTCCAAAGGAGTGAAAAATTAAAGGTGGAATGTGATTGGTTGCTAAGCCAGTTCTACTTTATACCAGTTTAATAAATCTCCCCCATTGTTTCTCAAAATGGTTCTAATTTTGTTCTGTCCACCCCAAAAGAAGCCTTACTAGCCAAATTGCCCCTTGCTGTATCTCAAGATAGTGCCATATCATCACCCCCAAAAAAGAAATCACCCACTCTCTCTCCAGAATGGACCACAGTGGGATCTCTAAAAATATCTCCGAGGTCTACAACTTGATGCATCAACTTGAAGGTACGGTTATATTTTTATTGGTCTGTTACCTCTGTCGACCTCTCTTAAAGACCATTCACAAAATTTTATGAACATGTGTTAAGTTTGCCATATTGCATTTTCTGTTTGTGCAACAACTATGAACATTCCCTATTATCTACTTTCCTGCAATAAAACTCATGGACATACTGCTATAAATGAGCATGATTCTTCATCAATGTTAATTACCCTCAGTGTACCTTCTGATGGACCCTCACCCCTAATTTCCAGTAACAACTAATCTGTATCTGGGCGAGTTCACCTAGAACTGGGACTACTTTATCTTTATTTTTTCATTTGTTTTTTTCATTGATTTGTTTATTTTAACTTTTCTTTACCGCTGCCTAATAAGTGTCAGTGAAATTATTTTCAGTGATTTTTCTGTATAAATATTTGTCTGCATAATTTACAAACACCATAGATGCAAATATTATATATAAACTAAGGCCTCATTCTGATATGATAAAGTCTGAGATTCTTAGCCAATATATATTGATTAAAACACATCTGTGCCCGCCTAACAATGACAAGGTGATCTCAGTCAGGCAAGTCCTAGTCTAAAACCCATCTCTATGCCATTGAGCATCAACATTCAGGAGAGCAGACCCTTTTTTAGAGTGAAATGTAGTTTACAGAACAACCTCTTTAATAACTGAATTCTAAACAATGAGGAATATTTTTCTCCAATCCAGGACTGCATCCATATTAATGTGATCCCTGAAATCAATGCCACTCTGGTTTGGTGTACTTGTAATGCAGTAATGGGGGGGGCTTTTTTTAATTTTCCTCCTGGGTAAGACTATTTTCACATATGCGTTTTGGTTTCAGGTTTTGAGATCCGTTTTGATTACACATCAATATGCGTTTATTCCGTTAGGATGTGGTTGCGTGAAATGTCACTAGGTGCATTGGAAGTCAATGGGTGATATAACCGTTTTTTAGGATCCTACAAAAATGGATCAATCACCATTAACTTGCATTGTTTTTAGTGACTGATCCGGTATGATCCGGTTTGTTCCGTTTCAATGACCGGACAAAAAAACAGCAGCTTGGAGCGGTTTTGTGTCTGGTCACAAAACGGAATTCTGACGGAATGGAAGGCATCCTTATGCATCCTGAACTCATCTCTTTCCATTCAGAATGCATGGGGAAAAAAAGAGAACCATTTGAGCCCGGTTTTGAGATCCTCTGCAGGATCTCAAAACTCGAATGCCAAAATGGATATGTGAAAGTAGACTGAAAAGAACAGAATATCCAAAATACACAACCTATATGTATACAAAATAACTCTGAACTTCATCTGAGGAAATCTAAATCCCTTTTCTACTGGCAAGGTAATAAAGCAACAAATATACTACCTAACAAAATTAAATAGGGAATGAATTCGCCAACTATTACTGTTACAAAGTGTAAAAGGTGATCCTTTAACCTTGCAGCCTACTGCACTATTCAGCCATTATGGTAGCTCTGCCCAAACGAGGTAAGACACCAGACTCCTCCTCAAACATCTTATTTTTAAATTCAAATCTCAAAACATTTGCTAAAATCCTTTCTAACAGACTTAATAGTCTTCCTACACTAATTCAAAATGATCAAGTCGACTTTGAGAAAAATCGCCATACCTCAGATGGAACCAGATGTTTCACTTATTTAATTGAGGTGGTTGTTACCAATTGGTAAATGGTTTATACCCCCGGATTTATGCCCATATACTTCTGTATAACCAATGGTTATTACTAGAGATGAGCAAATCGAAGCTGATGAAGTAGAATTTGTTATGAATTTCAGGAAAAATTCGATTCGCAACTAATGCAAATTTTCATTGCGCTTCGTGGTAACGAATCACAATTTTTCCTAAAATGGCAGCTAAAATGGCGGATACACGCATGAGAACATGGGGCAAGGAACTCTGGGAAGGCAGGATGACCCATAATGCCATGCATGCAGCCAATCAGCAGCCAGCCAGCCCTGTGATGTCACAGCCCTATAAATAGGAATCTTAGATTCAGACATTTTCCAGCATTCTGAGTGCAGGGACAGACATGAGAAGGCGCTAGGGACAGCAATAGGAAAAACCTCATTGTGAAAAAAAACTAAAAAAAGATTTATAAGTGCAGGGAAAGGATAGGAAGGAATCATTTTAAAGCATCTTAGTGGAGAGAGAGATGTCAGAAAGAGCTATGGGCACTGCTAGAAAAGCGATTTACAAGTGCAGGGAAAGATTATCTGGGGATCCAAATAGCCATTATACAGCTCTGTCATTCCAGAAATTTGTTCTTGTTACTGGGTTGCAAGTGCAATGTTGAAAAGCCTTTAGTGGCCTATTTCAGAACAAACATAAAAATATATACACAATTCACTGTTGCAGTTATTTGTGGTGAAAGCGTTTAGTGGCCTATTTCAGTACAAAAATACAAATATATTCTCAGTTCACTTCTGCTGTTAGATGTGTTGAAAGCTTTTAGTGATCTATTTCAGTACAGAAGGAAAAATATATATGCACTTCCGTGTTGCAGTTACCGTATTTTTTGTCCTATAAGACGCACCTAGTTTTTTTAGGAGGAAAATAAGAAAAAAAATATTTTGAACAAAAAGATGTGCTTTTGGTGGGTTTTGAACTAATGGTGATCTGTGGATGACACTATTATGCGGGATCTGTTGAGGACACAATTATGGGAGATCTGTGGATGGCACTATTATAGGGGATCTGTGGATGACACTGTTATGGGGGATCTGTGGGTGACACTGTTATGGGGGGGATCTGTGGGTGACACTGTTATGGGGATCTCTGGATGGCTCTGTTATGGGGGTCTCTGGATGGCTCTGTTATAGGATCTGTGGATGACACTGTTATGGAGAGGATCTGGGGATGACACATATATTGCATCTTATGCTATGTTTCATCCACAGATCTCCCCCCCCCCATAACAGTGTCCCTGTAGTGTAAATGACTCCCAATAAAGGGGGTGGGGGTCGCATCTGGTTTTATAATGATAGCGGGGCCCGTGCAGTGACAGAATTCTACTACATGGACCCCGCTCACTGTATATAATCTTATCTATAATTGTAGGGATTGTTAATATATAAAAATCCTGGGTAATCAACGCCTATATTACTTACAAGCGCTCGGTAGCAGAGAGGAGGGAGGAGGCAGGCCGGAAGGACGGGCGCTTGCAGCATAACTTACTACCTCACGCGCCTGTGCCGCCCACTTTATGAATGAAGCAGGCAGCACGGGCGCATGATGTAGTGACTCACGCTGCCAGCGCCCGCCCTCCCGGCCTTCCTCCTCCCTCCTCTCTGCTACCGAGTGCTTGTAAGTAATACAGGTGCAGATTAACCATGATTTTTATATATTAACAATGCCTACAATTATAGATAAGATTATATACAGTGATCGGGGCCTGTGTAGTAGAATACAGTCACTGTACGGGCCCCACTGTCATTATAAAAGCAGATGCCGACCCCCAGCCCCTCCCCCCTTTCAGCTGAAACACCCGATGTGCGGCAGCACGGCACGGTGTATCATTGTAAATTTGGCAAAATGCAGAAATCGCCCCATAAGACCCACTGCTATTTTCCCCAAACTTTTTTGCGTCTCATAGGGCGACAAATACGGTATTTGTGGTGAAAGCGTTTAGTGGCTTAGGGTCCTTTCACACTGGTGTTTTTGTTTTCCGGCATAGAGTTCCGTCCTCGGCGCTCTATGCCGGAAAAATCCTGATCAGGAACATCCCCATGCATTCTGAATGGAGAGAAATCCGTTCAGGATGCATCAGGATGTCTTCAGTTCAGGACCGGAACGTTTTTTGGTCGCAGCAAATACCGCAGCATGCTGCGCTTTTTGTTCCATCCAAATATCCGGAACACTTGCCGCAAGGCCGGATCCGGAATTAATGCCCATTGAAAGGCATTAATCCGGATCCGGCCTTAAGCTAAACGTCGTTTCCGACGTTTAGCTTTTTCTGACTGGTTACCATGGCAGCCAGGACGCTAAAGTCCTGGTTGCCATGGTAAAGTGTAGTGGGGAGCGGGGGAGCAGTATACTTACCATCCATGCGGCTCCCGTGGCGCTCCAGAGTGACGTCAAGGCGCCTACACGCATGGATCACGTGATCGCATGGGTCACGTGATCCATGCGTGTGCGCGTGGGGCGCTCTGACGTCATTCTGGAGCGCCCCGGGAGCCGCACGGACTGTAAGTATACCGCTCCCCCGCTCCCCACTACTACTATGGCAACCAGGACTTTAATAGCGTCCTGGCTGCCATAGTAACCTGAAAGCATTTCGAAGACTGATCAGGATCCTGATCAGTCTTCTAATGCTTTCAGGCGACTTGCGTTCTGCCGGATCCGGCGGGACGGAAGTGCCTGCCGGATCCTCAGAACGCAAGTGTGAAAGGAACCTTATTTAGTACAAAAAGAAAAATATATAAGCACTCCACTGTTGCAGTTATTTGCAGTGAAAGCGTTTAGTGGCCTATTTCGGTACAAAAATAAAAATATATACGCACTTCACTGTTACAGTTATTTGTGGTGAAAGCGTTTAGTGGCCTATTTCAGTACAAAAAGAAAAACATATTTGTCGCTTTTATGGGTGTTTTAATTTGCTTTTAATTTATTTAGTTCAGCTAAAAGTATGTCAGACAAAGAAGTGCTAGGCTGTGCACTGATGAGAGGCAGAGGCCTAAAAGTTTCTGGTGCAAGCAGAAGTCGCAGCAGAGTAAGGGGGTGCGGCAGCAGGAGTTGCAGCGAGAGGCCTAAGCTCCCGATGTCTTCTAGCGGTCGTATCTTGAACAGCAACCCAGCGGTTCTTGATTGGTTAACTCGGTAATCCACTTCATCCCAAGTGACATCAGACACCCCCAGCCAACAGTCGGTGGGTTGGCATGGCCTGGGAGCAGGCCCTGTGCCCTCAACTGTCCTCAACCTGCCTCTGTCCTTTGCTGTTCCCTCAGCCACAGAAGTATTGTATGCTGTGGGCTCAGCTCCACTATACTGCAAGGACAAGCTACTAGAGGACAGTGAGCAGCTACTGCCCAGCCAAGATATGGAGGAGATATAGAGGAGATATATTCCGCCGCTTCCTCCACTAGGCAGGCAAGTAGTGATGAGGAGAGTGGTGTGGGAAGTGGGGTTGCGAGCGGTAAGGCTTCTGACCCAGAGACCGTTGAGGAGGACATCTGTGACGTGTAGACATTACTCGATGATGATGAAGACGATCGCACTTGGGTGCCGGGTAGTGATGAGCGGCAGGGGCAATATTCAAATTTGCGATATTTTGCGAATATTGGCGAATATGGTCTTGATTGCGAAAATCGGCAATGTAATATGCGCGTAATGAGCATGTAATACAGGCGTGGGTCACTATAGCTACATTTTTCAAGCTGCTAGAAGTTTCCTGAGACTGGAGAAAATGGTTGGCACGGCAGAACATTACAATAGTTCTCCAATATATTCACGATTGCAAAATCGGAACTGATGCAAATATTTTGGCGCAATACGTGCAACTTCACATTTTAACAGGTCTGGCTACATATTAGTGATTGGTGCACTAAGTATTGTTGTGAACTTGTGACATCACAGCACTATGTATGAATGGATGTATTTATGTATGTAGCATACATACATACATACAGCACTATGTATGTGGCATGTATGTATCGATTGCAGAACAGCTACACTATATTACTATCTAACCTACACTGACTATCTCCCAATAACTATCTCTATTATATATATATTAGCTCACTAACTAACTATCTAATGTAATGAGTAATGACACAAGAAAGCAGAGAGCACAGCAATAAAACTGCTGTCTTTCTCAGATCTGCAAAATACTGCAGACAATGGCTGCTGTGGAGGTTGTTATATACTAAATTCGTAGGCAACTTTCCTATTGGTTGCTAGGAATGTTGCTAAGCTCAGACAAAGACATTGCAGCCTTCTCATTGGACCACAAGCAAGAAGCAGGGAGGGATCATCGGTTCAGATGAAAAAATAAATCTAGAACATTCTAAAATTCTGAATATATATCACTATATTCTAAATATTTGAGAATTCTCGAAGTGGCGAAATTCGCGATTAAAAGTCACGATTTGAATATTGGCGCCCATCACTAGTGTCTGGTGCAGAAAGGGATTTATCATCATCAGGAGAAGAGGGTGGCAGTTTGCCTGTGAGGAAGCGGCTGAGCGAGCAAGGTGATGGCATGGCTGGGAATCAGCAGGGTGGTAGCAGTGGGAGGTCGGGAGCCAAATGTGCCCGGGGTAGACCATCTGCTTTGCAGCAGCCTACCTGCCCAAGAAGTAGTGATGCAGGGTTTCACGGAGGCATCGGCAGTAACAGTCAGTCAGTGCGCCCTGGGTGGGGCAAAATCACCTACTCGGTGGTGTGGCAGATTTTGTTAAGCCGCCGGAGGAGGTGAATGTGGCCATGTGTAGAATCTGTGGGCAGAAGGTGAAGCGTGGCCAGGCTGCCAATGTTGGCACTATGGCCCTGTGTTAACATATGCAGCATCACCATTCAGTGGCCTGGGAGAATTGTGGCTCCGATGTGGTGGTACAGCCTGCTGCAGCAACCGCTGCATCACACTGTGGCACGCACTCAGTTTCAGGCAGTCAAGGCTCCACCACCTCAGCCATGCCCGGCGCTAGAACCTGGCATACAAGGGCAAGTCCTGGGGCCCACTGCTTCTGGGGGGGCCCACTGAGCTGCTATGAGCACTTCCATCAATACAGATGGAAGAACTCATTGCAGGAGCTGCTGTCATTTCACTTACGCAGTACCCCTTGTGGAGGGCCCTCTGATAGTCAAATGAAGCTGCTGCAGAGACTCAGACACGCCCCGTCTACACGTGCTGCCTAAGGACAGTGAAGAGAGAAGATCAAGATCGCAGGGCTGTGAGTGGTGAGTCTGCACTGTGACTGCCTCTGGCACAGGGAACTCTTCAGGTGCTGCAGGATGTTGTAGTAGACAAGCAGCTTCATGCTATTTGTTTTACTGCTTCATGAAGCAGTTTACCTCCATGACACCTTCCCCCCTCATATCCTGCTGTCTCCTTTCCTCCCTCATGTATCCAGAGCTCCTGTCTCCTATTGTTGCCCTGCACAGACCTCCGGCCACTACTTCTTTAATGAATCGCCCTCAGACCCTTCCACCTACTTGTTGTGTTCACCCCTCCTGTCCATCCATTGCCCCGGGCCCCTGTGCCACTCCTCTGCCTCTCATTATGGTGGTGTCTAAACCACATTCACCATAAGGACCTTCTAACGTCACAGGGTCACCTGTACTGCGCCCCTCACCAGATATTGTGCAAACCCTGCATTGTGCCCTCTTACCACACCTTGTACAGTGCCCCTAGTCATTCCCTTTACTGTGCCCTCTTATACCCTTTTATCCAGTCACAGTATGGCGGTGTCATTATACTGTGTGGGGGGCACTGGGGGTCATTATTCTGAATGGAGGGCCACTCTGGGGTCATTATACTGTGTGGGGGGCACTGGGGGTCATTATACGATGAGGGCCCCTTACCTTACACAGTATAATGAGCCCCAGAGCCCACATTAAATATAATGACCCCATTGACCACTATACAGTATAATGACCCCCAGTGCCCCCTCTATACAGTATAACTCCCAGTGTGGGGACCACTGGGGGTCATTATTATGAATGGGGGACAACTGGGGGTTATTTTTCTGAATGGAGGGCCACTGTGGGGTCATTATACTGTGGGGGGGGCTACTGGGGGTCATTATACTGTGTGGGGGGTCATTATACTGTGTGAAGGGCCACTAGGGGTCATTATACTGTGTGTGGGGCCACTGGGGGTCATTATACCGTGTGGGAGCCACAAGGGGACATGAAAATGTAAAAAAAATGCCTGAAGGGGACCCACTGAGATTTATCGCCCAAGGGCCCAAATAAACCTAGAGCCGGCCCTGACCTCAGCCAAAGGGAGCTGTCTGTCATTCCCATCTTCTGCTGGTCCAGATGCTCTTGCTCCTCCTCCTTCTGCTCCTCATCAGTCATTCTGTCAGCAATCGATCACCAAAGCTATTGCCAAGAGACAGCAGTATGTGTGCAATCATCTAACGTCGCAGAAGCTGAAGGTGCTCCTGTCCAAGTTGCTGGTGCTGCAGTGCCTCCCTTTCCAAGAGGTGGACACTGCACCTTTCAGAGAACTGAAGCTTGTACCGAGCTGAGGGGGAGAGTCCCAAGCCGTCATTTCTTTGTGAAAAGGCAGTACCAGCCCTGCACAAATACCGTATGTAGAACAGAAGGTCGGCCAGTCCTTGAGCCTGTCGGTGTCTGCCAAAGTGCATGGCAGTGCCAACGTGTGGAGCTGTAACTAAGGTCAGGGTCAATACATGTCCTATACGGCCCACTGGATGAATGTGGTTCCTGCACAGCAACACCAGCAGCTTGGCCAGGTCACTCAGCCTCCACGTTGTCATGCCATTAGTCCTGCGACAGTCTGCCTTTGCCTCCTCATCCTCCACCATGTCCTCAGCCTCCACTGAGGGGACAAGACACAGTGCCTCTCCAGCATACCACATGTGCAGGGCACGGCAGTGTCACGCTGTTCTGCACCTGGTTTGCCTTTGCGAACGAGTTACACTGGGGAGGAACTAATCTGTGTGATTCTTCAAAAAATCAAATCCTGGCTTTCTGCGCGACAACTGAAAATAATCAGAACCATGATGACCGACAACGGGAAGAACATGGTGTCTGTGCTGCATCAAGGAAGGCTGAGCAATGCCCCTGCATGGCTCACATGTTCAATCTGGCTATCAAGCTGTTTCTGAAGTCTTCCACCCATCTGCAAGACGTCCTAAAAATAAGCAGGAAACTTTGCATGCACTTCAGCCACTCGTACACCGCAAAGCACACCGTCTTTGAGCTGCACTAGAACAACGGCATCCCCCAACATAGGCTGATATGCAACGTTTCCACCCATTGGAATTCCACCCTCCATATGTTGGACCGACTATACGAACAGAGAAAGGCCATCAACGATTTCTTGATGATCCGAGCGGATACGAATATTCCCCTGTGTAAGTTCGATGTCAGCCAGTGGCAGCTCATGCATGACACCTGCCATTTGCTCTGGCCCTTTGAGGAAGTTATGTTATTTGTCAGTCGCCAGGAGTACGGGATGAACAATGTCATTCCACTGCTTCATGTCCTGGAACAGATGTGGTAACAATGGCTGGTCAGGGGACAGGAGACGTGGTGCCTAAATCTCATGGCCACATGAGCCCTGTGGGGGCTGAACTGGAAGAGGAGGAGGAGATTGGAGTACAGGCAATGTGTAGCTAAATGGGTGGTTTTTCTACTCAGCTGACAGTAGAAGAGGAGCAGGAGCAGCCAGAGGAACTACAGGGCAATGAGGAAGACGAGACAGAGGACCCAAACACACCGTGGCAGTATGCAGTGGAGATGGAGGCCAGAAGTCCATCCAAGTCAGTTGCACAAATGGGCCCATGCATGCTCACCTGCTTGCATAATGACAGCTGAATTGTCACCATTAAGGATGACTTCTGTCTCTCCACCTTGTTGGACCCTCTCTATTGGTCCAAAATGGGGGCCTTTTTTACACCCACTGATAGGGAGGATAAACCTAATTACTACAGAAACATCCTATTTAGTCAGTTGGCCGCTGCACATCTGCGCCATCCTCCATCCTCTCGCAGGTCTGCGCTCACATTTCACTGCCATGGCTGCTGGGGAGGGGTGGGGTGGCAGGGGCAGTACCAGCTCTATCAGCAGCAACCTGAGTCTACAGTCGCTGATGAGTAGCTTTCTTCACCCGCATAGTGAAGAAACTACTCACCAGCAGCAGAAGGTAGACCTGGAGCAAGAGCTGAACCAGCAGGTGGTGGAATACTTGGACAGCACCCTGCCACCCCACATTGAAGGTCCGCTGGACTACTGGGCAGACTGGCCGCAACTGTAAGAGTTTGCCCTGGAAAAGCTATCCTGCCCTGGCATAAGAGCCGGTGTTTAGGGCGGCGGGGGCCATAGTTACTTCAAGAAGAACTCTCCTGTCCACCCAAAATGTGAAGAGACTGAGCTTTGTCAAGATGAATCAGGCCTGGATCAGCCAAAATTTTCACCCACCAATGTCTGATGCATCTGATTAGATCATCTATGCCACCCCTCACCCAAACCTTGACAAAAGAGACCGGTTACTACTCTGATGCTGCCACCCGCCACACATCTGATGCCAAGTGCTCCTTCTTTCACCCTCCTTCGTCAGCGGGTACTGGTATTGCCACCCACCTCCCCACTCTCTCACCGGGTCACTTTGTGGTCTCCTGATGCTGCTGATGCCATCTCCACACTATGTCACCATGCCACTCTGTGGTCTCCTCCTGATTCTGCTGTTGCAACCACCTCCAGACTCTGTCATTGTGTCACTCGGTGGCCTTCTCCTGATGCTGCTACTGCTGCTTCCGCCATTTCCAGACTCTGTCATTGTGCCACTCTGTGGCCTCCTCATACTGATGCCAACTCCAGACTCTGTCATTGTGCCACTAGGTAGCCTCAACATACTGCTGCCACCTCCACACTCTGTCATTGTGCCACTTGGTGGCCTCATCATACTGCTGCCAACTCCAAACTCTGTTATTGTGCCACTCGGTGGCCTTCTCCTAATGCTTCCACTTCCACACTTTGTCATTGTGCCACTCAGTTGCCTCCTCATACTGCTGCCAACTCCAGACACTGTCATTGTATCACTCGGTAGCCTTCTCCTGATGCTGCTACTGTTGCTGCCGCCACCTCCAGACTCTTTCATTGAGCCACTCTGTGGCCTTCCCCTGATGCTGCTACTGCTGCCACCTCCAGACTCTGTCATTATGCCACTCAGTGGCCTTCTCCTGATGCTGCTACTGCTGCTGCCGCCACCTCCACACTATGTCATTGTGCCACTCGGTGGCCTCCACATACTGCTGCCACCTCCACACTCTGTCATTGTGCCACTCAGTGGCCTTCTCCTGATGCTGCTAGCTGCCGCCACCGCCAGTCTCTGTGATTGTGCCGCTCCGTGGCCTCATGATGCTTTCGCTACCTCCACACTGATATTGTGCCACTCTGTGGCCTCCTCCTGATGCTGCCGCCACCTCCAGACTCTGTCATTGGGCCACTTTGTGGTCTCCTCATGCTGCTTCCACCTCACCACTATGTCATAGGGCCACACTGTGGACTTCTCATGCTGTTCCCACCCTCCCCACTTCCTGACTGGGCCACTATTTTGTCTGGGCCACTGATCTGTCAGAAGGAAGGAAAAATGAGATGCACAACGGAACCTGTCTGTGTGGTAGCTGTAAGGCCTGAATGGTCCTATCAGAAGTGGCTTATGATTTGGTAGCCAAAAGCAGGAGTGGGTACAAAACACAGAAGACATGAAAATATATTATTCACGTGTAATCTCTGTTTTAGAGCCACTCCTGTTTTGTTTAGTATTAGCAATACTGATGGATTACTGAGCAATTGCTGATCGAGTGAATGTGGATGCTCCACAGACATGATCTGTGTTTTTGTGGGTTATTGTTCTGATAGATCAGAGGAAGGGCAAATTAATCAGTGACGTCAACACAAACTTACTGCTGACACCCTCTCCACTCTCTTGGTGGGGTGCTCTACTTGTATAGGCATTCAATAGAACTGGTTCTGTAGACATCTATGTGGAATCAGCTGACGAGGGTGTAAAAAGAGTGCACTTCTTCTTGACGCTAACATCGACCTTTAAGGCTGAGTTAATACTTGAGTTATTTGGTCAGTTTTGGCCACGTGACTGCCCAAATAAGTAAAGTGTGCAGTGATTCCAAGAGTGACGCCTGTCATCTGCATGTCATACTCCCAGTATTATTTCACTACCACAACATACTCCCTATGCATGTTACTGCAAGGCACAGTGTTCTACACCCCTATAAAGGCTCTCTACAGCCCGGAAATAGCAGTTTTTAACGAGATTCGGCACGAATAAATTCAGATCGAAGCAAATTTTTCCAGAAAATTTGGCAAACTGGCCGAATCGAATTTTTGAAAAGTTCGCTCATCTCTAGTTATAACCCTTAATTTTTGCCGTCATCATGGAATTCTTCACTGAAGACATCATATGTTCTCCATATATTTCATGAATTGGAGTGTCTGGGAGGGACCACTGGATTGGGCTTTTTGAAGGTGATACTACTCGCTCTATCCAACCCATAATCCTGCTTAGCAGTGGCCATAAAAAATTTTAACAGTTTTTGTGTAGCTTCTTAATTTAAAGTTAATATGTCTTAATCACAGATCCTCAGTCTTGGTCTCCCTCCCAGACTTGCTGAACTCATTAAAAAAAAAAGATTACACATGGGTTAAAGAATTATTTCCTTATTAAGGTATAACTTTATCAAATCCTTCTCCAAACTATTTGCCTTTTATCTACAACACACTATTGAAAGAAATGAAATCCAGTGTACCTGCTTTGCAAAGTTAGTGGGTCTCCTGGTATGGCAGAGTTGACATCATCAAGTTGTTAATTTCACCTAAAATCTTGAAATGTTCATATACTGCTATCAATTTCATACCTTAAAAATGTGCAATTGTGTTGTTAGGAAAATAGCTAGGGTTGGGGCTGATATACTTTTATATCAAGTAGCCTTAAAGGGGATGGCTGACTTCAGCAAATGGCATTTATCATGTAGACAAAGTTTATACAAAGCTCTTACCAATGCATTGTGATTGTCCTATTGCCTCCTTTGCTGGCTTGATTCCCTTTCCCATTGCAATATACTCTGCTTGTATCCAGGGGTTACGGCCACCCTGCAATACAGGAGCAGTGGCAATGCTTGCATACTATAGGAAACAGTGCTTGCTTCTCTGATGTTCGGGACCATGGAAGTACACATAGGCCAGTGCTTTTTTTATAGTATGAAACCAGTGTATAATGTAATGAAAAAATGAATCCAGCCAGCAAAGGAGGCAATATGGACAATCACAATACATTAGTAAGTGTCTTATATTAACTTCCTCTACATGATAAATGTCATTTGCTGGTGAGATAACCCTTCCAATTGTCCTTCTATAATTAAATATTATAGAGTAGTGATTCCCTCTCAAACCAAAGCCTTATGGTTTGATGATACTTAAAGGACCTGGGTCCAGATTGAAAACCATTTGCTACAAATGCACAATATCTAATATCCTCTACTAAATATTCAAACCTTCTTTAAAATAAACTACCACATTCCAAACGTGTCTTCTTTAAAAGAAATTTCTCTGGTTCAGGAATATCTCCTCCTTCAGAATAATATTTTACTACCAAACCCTTTACAACTTTATTTCTTTTTGCAAAATTCTTATTCTTTATTTATCAGTCACTAACTGGATTGAAAATGGTTTATCTGCTTTACAGGACATATTCTATGGAATTTACTTGTCTAGTGTCTACATTCTTCCTATTTCTGATAAAGGCTTTTTAAAAATCTCCAAATCACACCACCAACTTACCTATTATTATGCCAGTGGCCTGTTCCTGAAGCTTTCCCACTCCTCCATGCTGGCAGGGATGCCATATCAATCACCAGGCTCACCCCTCTCTCCTTTGGCTTCTTCGCCTGCTGTCAGCAGCAGGTACAGACTCCATCATTCCACTTGTAGGCTGCCTTGGCCCCCTCCTCTGTCCTTATGGCATGCTAAAACACTCTTGCTGATCCTTAAAGGACCAGCATGCACATGCCTAGATCTGCTCCAGCCGATGGCTGGCCACTTACTTGAATTTAAGGTACCTGAGAGGAATTTAGCCGACTTTTAGATATTCTAGTCTTGCTAGACCAAGTAAAGGAGTGCTTATTTCTGTCTGATTGCCCGTGTACCGAACCTTGACTGTTTATCATCTCTGATCCTCAGCTGCCTTTCCTGACCACTGCCTGTTAATCCTATTGACTCTCAGCTGCCAGTCCCTACCTTGGACGTTTTTTATGGATACACATGAACTATGCCTCCCCTGACCTCAGACTGTTTCCTAACTATGAATATTTCCTGATCCCTTGGGTCAGCTGCCAATTAGACCAAGACGATTCCAAGAGGTAGCTGAAAGCCAGGTGACATCTCTGCATCAAAGTCCATATCTGTGTACATAGGTTAAGGGGTGAATACTATAAGATTGCCAGGATAATGCCCTTAAGTATAGCTCAAAGTCAAACTGGTTAGTTGGCACAGTGGTTTCAAAACCATTGTCCGTAACACCTATTATCTCTAGAGATGCTCCTAAACCTTCGGACAGAGGGCTTAAAATACCTACTGTACATCAGAAAGCATATTATTGTGCTATAAAATCTTGAATACCTAAATAGAAGATCCACTGTTAGAAATTTGTGGCAACATAATCTATCTACAAAAATTTCTAATGAACAATAGAAATATGTTTATACTGCTACCCCTAAGTTCTCAAGATAAACCATCTCAGTATCAAGGATCTGGAAATGGCCATAACACACCTGATCTATGATGGAGATGTTATCAAGCTACAGGTATTTTTCTCCAGCTATTGTGGGATTGTAGACTGGTCTTTGATATATAGACACTGGTCTTTCAGATTGTTTCCAATATATCATCCAAATAGGTCAGCACTGTGTGTAAGGAATATGAGTGCTCGGTCAGAGGGTCGGATTCCCCAATGAACAATCGATGCAGAGGATCGGCACTCCCAAGTTGCTGGGGAATTGGACTTTATTTGTCACTCATAGAGTAGCAGAGACACGTTTTGGCACCTGTAGTGCCTTTCTCAAACTGTGAGACCATTCACAGTTTGAGAAAGGCAGTACCGGTGCCGAAATGCATCACTGCTACTCTATGAGTGACAAATAAAGTCCAATTCACCAGCAACTTGGGAGTGCCGGTCCTCTGCTTCGATTTTTCCAATGTATGTCAATATGATATTCAGCTAAATCCCACTTTAGCCCTTCTTTCCATAGATATCTACAAATTCTCATATGCTAACAGATCAATTATTGCCCATTTCTTTATAACTACTAGACAGGGAACTGTGGCATCATGGAGAGACTCCAGGTTCCCTCCATTACCAATATAATTAAAGGTGTTAACAAAAATTGTTGGTGTGAGAAAATGTCTGCCTCAGCCTTAAGCCAAACTGCCTCCGTTAGAAGAAATTGGTCTATCTGGATGTCATCTAGCTATTATTCACATTCGATACCATAAAAACCCAAAATTTAGTATCACCCCAACAATTTAATTTAAAGATTCTTTTGTTATCTACTTGTTACTATACTTGTTACTTTTGCTATATTCCTATGTTTGGATACTTATTTATACAGCATGATTGTATTTGAATTTTTAATTTTATTCAATAAAAATAGTGTTAAAAAAAATAAATAAAAATTTGATATCTAGTGATGAAGATTTCAGATGTACTTAGACCTGTGAGGGGGAAGGACCCCAAGACTTTTATAGAGAAATGGGAAGTAGAGACCCCAAACGACGTGACCTAAAGTCCAAATAAATGTAGATAAATTAAATAAGAATAGGCCAGCATGAGCACAGAGGTCTTGCTCATACAGGAAGTCTTGAGTAGATGTAGAAAAGTAGGGAGATTTGGGGAATAAATGGCAGATGCGAGTGTAAAAAGGGAAGATACAAGGACAATTTCAGACCCTTAGTAATAAGGCTTAAAAGGGCTGTTTAGGTTTAGAAAAGCATGGGCGCTTTTTTTTACAAAAACAGCAGCATACCTATCTACAGGTTGTGTGTAGCATTGCTGCTCAGCCCCATTCACTTCAATAGAGTTGAGCTGTAATACCAGGCTCAGCCTGGGACAGGTGTGATTCTGTTTCTGGAAAGAAAGCATTCATGTTTTTCTAATCCTGGTCTGGACAACCCCTGTGAATTTAGGATGAGAACCTCTGTAATGTACTGTTTGCTATTTTCCACTTTTCACTATTATTCAATAATAGGTAAAGAGATATTATGATTCTTCAATAGCAATATTGATCCCATGTAAATGAAAGTTCCATTTTTGGATACTTATGGACCAAGCCATATCTGAAAATACATTATAGTTTATGGAACATGTTGACATACAAAAGGTTCAAAGTTTGTTTTCTAGTCTAATGGTACAAAAAAAGAGAGAGCATGCTCAAAAACAGATTTGTTATTTATTTTTGTGCTATCAAAGCACTGAACAAGAGCACATAAGCTTCCTTATCCACATTCCACAGTCAAATCTTTGATTAGCCATTTCCACAGTAGTCTAATATTGTACAATCTCTGCCAAGACAATGTTTGGTTAACAGTTAATAACTAGCTGTCTGGACTACCTCAGTAAAACATGCTGAGCGTTTCATCACTTATGTTTTATTTAATGATGCTTGTCATCAAATGTTATTGTTTGAGGCGAATTATATTATTCAACCAAATCTCACTTGATTAATGATGAAAAGGCTATTATGGCTTTAATTACAGCCACATTATTCCTCTTAGATGATAATATTTTTATTTAAGTCGCCTCATTTTCCAATGAAGCAATACATATGTAACTTCAAGATTTTGAATAATGGAAAATGCCAAAATACCTGTTATATAGAAATAAAGCACAAACAATTCAATGAATTGAAATTTCAATTTTACTTTCTAAAAAAGCTACTCTGTATTTGAAGATCAATAGCTGCCAGTGAATGGAAACATAATGAAAAACATCTTAGGATATATACCTTATTGTTTCAGTTTATATTGACAAATAAAATGAGCACTGATTATTAGTTTTATTTACTTTCAGACTGTGCATGTCATTAATTTCAGCAAAGGGGAGTGTTCAAAAATAGCAGTTTGTTTAAAAAAGCAAATAAATTGCAAGAATATTATAGTAATCTTTATTTCCATAAATGCAAACATACTGGAAACACTACACATTCAATTCCAAGTTAATGGTAACAATAGTAACATTCATCTAGTTTGTGTTAATAATTTACAGAAAGTAAAGAAAAGGGAATATTAGGCTGTTCCAAAAAAATTGCAGTGCCAGCATTTTTCTTTAAAAACTCAAAACTTTAATGTTCAAACTGAAAAAAACATTTGCAATTTCACTTTAATTTGAATCACTGAACTAATATTTAGTGGCATAACCATTGTTTCTGAGAACTGCTTGATATCTGGGTTGCATGGATTCTACCAACTTGTGGCACCTCTGAACAGTCTAGGACAATTGGACAACATTCCACAGTTCTTCTGTATTTTTCGATTTTGTCTCATAAACCACATTTTTCTATGATGCCCAACAAGTTTTCCATATGAATGAGGGTCAGGGGATTGGTCTGGCCACTCCAGTACCTCAATATAGTTTGTCTGTAACCAACCATTTCAAGAGCATTTCTTCTTTGGCATAAGACAACATGATCTCCTCAAGTATTTTGATATATTGAAAGTGATCTTTGATCTGTCTTATGCGATAAATAGGCTGGTATGAGATATATATATTCCCATATCATAATTTTTGCACCACCATGCTTTATTGTCCTCCCAGTGTACTTCACAGTCTATGACAGGATAGGTTATCAATATCTGATGCAAGGCAAGGGTTCGATATGAGGGACAAGTAAATGGAGCTAGTACTTGAAGTTACACTACGCTGTGAATACATCAGAGACAGGCAGTGCAATGAAGAGGAAATCGCAATCGTATGGAGTTTCTCCTCCTCTTCAAACAGCTGATCGGCAAGGACTGCCGGGTATCGGACCCCTCCCCTCAAAAACAGATATTGATGACTTATTTAAAGGATAGGTCATTAATATATACCACAGAACCCCTGTAATGGTTTATTCAGATTTAGTTTTCATTTTCTGACATTGTAGAAAAAACTGTGAAATGAGCCTATTCAAATGCAAACTGTGACCTGAGCCTATTTAGTTCAATGTTCGAAAGAAATCACCACTCAGACAAAATGTAGGAAGTTACATTTAACTGATAATTTAATACATCTACCCATTGATGTGTAGAATGCATGTATACAATGTATAGTATACAGAATAGCCATAAATAATTTGGTAAATAGTATTCACATAGCACCGTAGATTAGATCAAATCCTTCAGGTTCCAGAGGTAAAGTCGAAATGTGCTCTGAGGGACCTTTCTTCAAAAGCATTTTCCCCCAGACACATGCTGAGAAGTGAACTCTTTGAAAATGAGGCCCACTAGATCTCAGATCTGGTTGTATTTTTTTACTTGTTAAAGTACTGTAGTTCTGTTTGAACCACAACATTTCCCGAAGGAATAAGTTGCACACAAAGTCAAGTGGAAGTGTTAGGCTACTAGCTAATGAGTGCAACCGAAAAAGAAAGCAGGTGATAAATTTAATTACATCTGGCTATGACTTCAAGTTACACGTTCATTGACTGATGTCATTTTTCATCAGAATAATGAGATGTTAGTCTCTGGGCTGCTTGTCGAAGAGATGTGGAGATATGCAATATTAAATTTATTACACATGTGAAAATGGAGCTTCAACAGTGAAACCAGTAATACGTGAAAATTAACAGCTTTCCTGATCTGAACTCTTGTTTCTCATGCTCTTCAGATTTTAGTGGGGTTATTCGTATGCTGTTTGCACCCTAGGGATTAACATCTGTGTAAATGTAATATTGTAACAAGACCATTCTGATGAATTCACGAATTGTTCTCTGTGACATTAGCTGCCACATTCCCTTGGACCAATCTTTGTTGCAGGTGCACTGACCACACACTAATTGGAAGGATTATTTTCATAACTTTCTGTGTAGTCTGCAAGGTCCTTCAGAAAAAAAAAAAGACGTGGAATTGTTTGAAACAGCTGTTTTGAGCTATGTTTTTGTAAATTCCCCAAATTAAACAACTCAATAAGAGGTGTCTTCGTGTTTATTTTAAATAGCAGAAAATGGCCAGGATTTCTAGTGATATTTCCCTAATTTTACAGAAAGAGATATATAATTCACATGCCTCATCTCAGCTCTAAAAGCAACCAGCGATTGAGCACATCTGTTTTTTATGTCCAATACATAGGGACAAATTCCAAAGAAGATTAATGAAAGAGCACAGTTAAAACTTTAATGTCGGAGAAGGAGATAATTGCAGACATGACATGGCTTCAATTATTTGTTTGATGATTGTTGTTTTAAGAATTGTCCTTTCTTTTAATTTGTGATTTAAAACAGTTCTTTATGCCATGTATTAGTTACAGGGGTTTTCTGGGGTATAGGTTAGCACTACCAGATAAGTGAGGTGCCAACGCCTGGCACCCTTCCCCACCAATCAGCTGTATGGAGCAGTTGCCAGCATCAGAGAATATACAGTGCCCAGTTTAGAATACCCTATACATCTGTTTCAACGATATGTATTGTGTGCCCTGTGTAGTTTTTAGCACCCACATCTCTGTTCCAATTCACATTAATGGGATCTGAACTTCCACCGTCCTCTACTATATAGTTTCTACTGTATAGTTATATAGCAAAAAAGCTTATCGGTGGGGCTGCCAAGTGTTTGACCCTACCAATTTTATATTGATGACCTATCTTATCATAAAAATAAAGGTTGTGCAATTTAGAAAACTTATTTTCGCTCCTCACCTATGGTAACTGTCAACTGTCAGTACTAATTTAGTACTCATAAAACTTTAACCTTAAAAAAAAATACATTTCCAAAGTAAAGGCCACAAACTGACATCCATTTCAGCCAATTATCCCATGTTTGACTTAAATTACCTACAGAATGTAGCAATTTTAGGAAGGCTAGTCAAAAATGTTGATAATGGATAATTGTACAGCAACTAAAATGATTGTAAAATAAAATTTCTCAGCCAAAAGTTTCATTTAAGTGATGGGGATGTGGTTTAAGGAAAGAGGAAAACAGAATTCAAATTATTTATGTAAGCAATAATGTTATTCTGTATTAACAAATAATCAAAGCTTTTTTTTTTTTAGACGGTTCGTTTCTATGTCCTGAGGTACATTATTCCGCTGATTTACAGCTCTTATGGTAAAAAAGCCATTTCACCTCTGGGGACTGAACTTTTTCTTTTGCAGTCAGAGGCAGTGTCCCCTTGTCTTGATTGAGTGGTTCTGAGTCTGAAGCATTGTATGTTGAGTCTGGTTTCAACTTATGATGTATCAGAAAAGACCATTGTATCCTGACGCCATTGTATCTTGACCACTGTGTATGACTTGGACTTTTTAAATTAAATTACTGAAATAAATTAACGTTTCGATGATATTCTCATTTATTGAGATGCACCTGTGTCTATATATATATAAAACAAAGCCAAATTTCCTCACGCTTCATGGTAATGAATCATTTTTCTTAAAATGGCTGCTGGAATTTTCTTGAAAAGAATGGAAAAAAAAATATTCAAGAAAGGAGCTGACTGCCTCTGCGTGAGCATGTAGATGAGGTGAGTGATTTTTTTTTTTAAACCCAAAAGGCCATGTTGCACTAGGGTATTAACGTTTTTAACATCTGTTTTCAGATCTGTTTTCATTAAAAAAGGTCCCATTGATTGATAGGCTGAATGAGGTTTTAACATAGCAATTCATGACAAATTAATTTGTATGAATCAAATTTCTTGTCAAGCTTCGGCGAAGCTGGCAATTCAAATTTTTCAAAACTTTGCTCATCTCTAGTATATATAAATATATATCATTCCCAACTTACGCCCCCCCCCCCCCTTATATGCCTAAACACAAACATTTTGCCTAAATTAGCCGTATTTCTGCAACTTCTCCCTGCTCATGCCAGCTCTAAAAAAGTGGCTGTGGTGTGGGTGGGGAAGGGGATGGGGTGGCAGACCCGTCTCAGTTACCATTTTCTTTGCCTGTTTTAGGCATAGAAAAAGGTCTAAATGTAAGACAGCTAGCAAGCTGTCTTACATTTAGAAGTGGCGGAGGATCTGACAAAGTTATGCAGAGGCCTGTGCCTCCGCGATTCCAGGGCTTTATTAAGACTGGCGTCTAAAATGCCGATCTTAATAAATGACCCCCTTAATTCTTTTAATCTTTCCTCATGAATAAGACCCACATGTCCCTTATCAGTTTAAATGCTCTTCTACTTTTTTCAGCTCCATAATTCTAAGCCTATATGCCATATTTTACCTATTAAGCATCTATGACAGACATTATAAAATGCATTTGCAAAGTACAACAACACTATATACACAGCCACCCTTCTTTCTAGGCTTTTAATCCTACTGTTCATAGAAACTATTTTACAACATCTGTACTAGGTAAAACCATGCTCTGTGTCACTTATGGCATCATTTACTGTCACAGGAAGGGGTGTAATGATCGCGGTTGCAGAGGATGCGACCACGACCTGGCCCGGTGGGTGGAGGGGGCTCACTGCGCTCACACCATATAGGAGTGCTCTGACGGGCCCGGCATGAAGTACAGTAAGAATGCCGGGCCCAGTCAGAGCGCTTTTCAAACATAAGGGGATGTGCAGCACAAGGGGAGCGCAGAGGCAAGGGGGGGGGGGGACGCACTCACCCGGTTCTGCAGTTCCTGTCACTGCTGGGCTGTTTGTTTACAGAGTGAAGCAGGGAGACCTCTCCTCTCACTGCTTCACTGTTCTTCAGAGCTCAGGCGCTCCCCCTGCTGGCCGCACATTGCACTGCTATGTGAGTGTGGGAGAGCGTCATCAGGGAAGAGGGCAAGTGTGTGTTTTTTTCCATAAAGCTGCAAAAGGGGGGCAACAACAAAGTGAGGGGGCACATATGTGGGCATAACTACTGTGAGGGGGCACATATGTGGGCATTGATACTGTGAGGGGGCACATATGTGAGCATTTCTACTGTGAGGGGGCACTTATTAAGGCATAACTACTGTGAGGGGCACATATCTGGCATAACTACTGTGAGATGTGCATATTTTGCATAATTACTGTGAGGGGCACATAATCTGCCATAACTACTGTGGGGGCACATAATCTGGCATAACTACTGTGAGGGGGCACATATCTGGCCATAACTACTGTGAGGGGTACATATCTTGCATAACTACTGTGAGGGGCACATAATCTGGCATAACTACTGTGGGGGCACATAATCTGGCATAACTACTGTGAGGGGGCACATATCTGGCCATAACTAGCGCCCCCTGCTGGTGAATTTACAAAGGCAGTCACCATCTCTTCCTTATGTGATTATTCTTTTTTTCTCACCACAGGGTCTTTGTTCTGGATCCAGTGGACATCACGCCGACGCTAGCGACACCCTGGATGAGGTAGGAGCAGATTTTATTTGAGCTGGAAGAGTGTAGGCATGCATTGGGCTTAGGGCTAACACGAGCAGATCCTGTGCGGGTAATCTGCTGCGTGAAAGAGTGAAGGAGACACGAAGCATTAAAATGATTGATAATGCTCCGTGCCTCTCTGTGATCGTTTTGCTACAAAATCACAGTGACAACTTTATCTCACTGTGATTTTGTAGTAATAAGATCACAGAGAGGCATTTTAATGCTCCATGTCTCTGCTGTCCGGAACGGGGCTTGGCTCTCTTTCCTGCAGCGGATTACCCGCATGGCATCCGCTTGTATGAAAGAGCCCTTATTGTAAAGAAAATCTGCCGCCTCTTTGTAAAAATAGCCGGGGCCCGATCCAAAGTTTGCACTGGGGTTCATAACACTCTAGTTACGCCACTGGTCAACGGTATGGCTAGAGTCTCAAAAGATTTGGGGTCCAAGCCCCAATGCATACAGTATGTGTTAAAATTTCCATATAACTCCTTGGCCCTAGTGCTAAAGGCATATTTGGATAGAGATTATATTAAGCACTATATCACATACAAGAAAATAAAACAATACACACCTATCAAATCAAGTGATGTCTCCCAGTCTGATGTTGATTTTCTCTTTCCTCATCACTTCCATTTGGCTCTGACAACACATGAGTAGTGTTGAGCGAGCCTGAACTGCAAAGTTTGGGTCTGTACCGAACTTTGCGAGTTCAGGTACCCCGACCCAAACCTGAACTTTCCCTTTAATCGGTGTTCGGGCATTTAATAAAGCTTGTTGGAAGGCGCCAGGGCAGCCGATCAACAAACTTTTGAGCTGTGGGCACTTAGAAGCCATCACTGCCATGCCTAGTAATGGCATGGCTGTGATTGGCCAGTGCATCATGTTACCCAGCCTCTATACAAGCTGGTTCACGTATGGCACCACCCATCAGCTCTGAGTAGTCCAGGGACAGGAAGCGGGACGCTGAAGTGAGGGGGATTGTTAGGAATTTCATATGGCTATTTATTCTGTGGGTGACCGATAGTGATTTTTTGTGGGTGCAATACACCAGCTTTGCACCCCTGACAAAGAAATATAATAATAAATCTGGCTGTTTATTCTGTGGGTGTCCTATAGCGATTTTTTGTGGGTGCAATGCACCATCTTTGTACCCCTGACACAAAAATATAATAGTTAATCTGTCTGTTAGTTCGGTGGGTGAACATATACCCATTTTTGGTATGATGTACACCTGCACAGCATCTGTGATAGGGAAATTAATATAGTTAATCTGTCTGTTAAATCGGTGGGTGACATATACACATTTTTGGAGTAAGGTACACCTGGACTGCATATCGGACAGTGAAATTACCATATTTTTTGCCCTATAAGATGCACCGGCCCATGAGACTCACATAGGTTTTAGTGGAGGACAATAAGAAAAAAATATTTTTCATAAGACCTCAGGTCAGACCACCAGTCAGACCCCCAATGTTAATTGGACCTCAGATGACAGACTCAATCAGACCCTCAATGCTAATATGACCCCAATAAGACCTAAGATTAGATTCCCAATCAGACCTCAGCTCAGACTCCAATATGACCCCCAATCAGAACTTAGATAAGAGCCCCATGCCTCTCATGAGCCCCATATCAGCCCCCATGCCTCTCATCAGCCCCCATATCAGCCACCATTGCAATATTTCAGCCCCTTTGGCCATATTTCAGCACCCATTACAATATTTCAGCCCCCATTGCCATATGCCATATTTGAGCCCCCATTGCCATATTTCAGTCTTTATATCAGCCCCCATTGCCACATTTAAGCTCCCATATCAGACTCCATTGCCATATTTCAGCCATTATATCAGCCCCCATAGCCATATTTAAGCCCCCATATCAGCCTCCGTTGGCTTGTTTGCCATATTTCACCCCCCATGCCTCTCTTCAGTCACAGAACACAAAACAAAAAACCCACTAACCTCTCCGCAGCTCCAAACCGCCCACGATCTTCTTCCTCCTGCTGTCAGCTGTGAAATGTTGCGCACAGCATGAGGCTAACAGCCGAGGACCAGGAAGCGGTGAGTACAGAGCCTTCGGTGCTTCCTGGTCCTCCGGTACTAATAAGCGCTTAAATAATTGAAGCGTTCATAATTATTTACCCCATAAGACGCAGGGACATTTCCCCCCCACTTTTTTGGGGAACAATGAGTCTTATGGGGTGAAATATACGGTAATATAGTTAATCCATCTGTTAGTTTGGTGGCTGACATATACCCATTTTTGGTGTGAGGTAAACCTTCATGGCATCTGTGACAGAAAAATTAATATAGTTAATGCGTCTGTTTGATCGGTGGGTGACATATACGCATTTTTGGTGTGAGGTACACCTGCATTGTATCCCTGACAGGTAAATTAATATAGTGAATTCATCTGTTAGATCGGTGGGTGACATATACACATTTTTGGTGTGAGGTAAACCTGCACTGCATCCGTGACAGGGAAATTTATATAGGTAATCTGTCTGTTAGATCAGTGGGTAACAAATACCCATTTTTGGTGTGAGGTACACCTGCACTGAATCCGTGACAGGGAAATTAATATAGTTAATCTGTCTGTTAGATCGCTGAGTGACATATACTCATTTTTGGTGTGAGGTACACCTGCACTGTATCAATGGCAGGGAAATTTTTATAGTTAATCCGTCTGTTAGATCGGTGGGTGACATGTACACATTTTTGGTGCAAGGTACACCTGGACTGCATACGTGACAGGGAAATTAATATAGTTAATCCATCTGTTAGTTCGATGGGTGACATACCCATTTTTGGTGTGAGGTACACCTGCATTGCATCCATGACAGGGAAATTAATATAGTTCATGCGTATGTTAGTTTGGTTGGTGAAATATACCCATTTTTAGTGTGAGGTACACCTGCACTGCATCCGTGAAAGGAAAATTAATAAAGTTAATGTGTCTGTTAGTTTGGTGGGTGACATATATCTATTTTTGGTTTGAGGTACACCTGCACTGCATCCGTGACAGGGAAATTAAAGTAGTTAATCTGTCTGTTAGATCAGTGGGTGACATGTGCACATTTTTGGTGTGAGGTGCACCTGCACTGTATCTTTGACAGGGAAATTAATATAGTTAATATGTCTGTTAGTTCGGTGGGTGACATATACACACTTTTGGTGTAAGGTACACCTGCACTGCATACGTGACAGGGAAATTAATATAGTTAATCTGTCTGTTAGTTGGGTGGGTGGCATATACCCATTTTTGGTGTGAGGTACACCTGCACTGCATCCGTGACAGGGAAATTAATATAGTTAATCCGTCTGTTAGATCGGTGGATTTCAAAAAAATAATGAAATAAAGGAAAAATAAACAAAAAACAAAAACAGTGTTGTCTATCTCCTCCACCGCCGCTTCCACCTACACTGCCACGTCCATCGTCTCTTCAACCTACTACTCCACCTTGACCTCCTCCTCCTAGTTCAAGGTTATTATTTTTTTTTTCTTTTCTATGTTATTATAAGACATTTCCCTATCCACATTTGTTTGCAGGGCAATTGCCCTGCTCTTATCGCCATTTTGCTTCCTTTTGCAGCCCTCTAGCCCTTATTACTACTATTTTACAGCCATTTTAGTGCACCAAAGTTTGGGTCCCCATTGATTTCAATGGGGTTCGGGTTCGGGTTCAGGTTTAGGAACTTTGACCCGAAATCCGCGAACCCGAACATCCACGGGTCCGCTCATCCCTACACATGATGACTTTTTTCAGCCATGTTCCATCTTTGCAGTCTTTGCCACACAGGCATCTTAGGTTACTCACTTTTCTATCATCCTCCTCATGGTAACTCAAAAGTGTTATACTGCTGCTTCCCCTAATGCTGTGCCCGCTGTATTCCTAAATGCTCTCAAATACTATACTCATGACATAACAGTACTATAAAAATATTCCCCAAAGTGCTCCCACAAGTCCCACCAATAATAATAATTTTCTCCCAGGGGGCCCACATTTGTAATAGTGCCCCTGCAGTGATATTGCCCCTTGAAAGTATACCTGTTAGTAGTAGGGCCCTTTATATTATGCCCAATAATAATATTGCCCCACAGAACCCCAGTAGTAATAATGTCCTATAGTGCCTCCTCAAAGTGCCCAAAGTAGTAATAAGTCCCCTAAGAAAAAAAACAAAAACTGAGTACCCCCAGTAGGTATAACACCCCATTGTGTCATCAGTAGTTATAATTCTCTCTATATTGCCCCAGTATTTATAATGTCTCCCTCTAGTACCACTAATAGTTATAATGCCCCCTGTAGTACCCTCAGTAAGTATAATTCCCCCAGTAAGAATAATGTTCCCTATAGGGCTCCCAGTAAGTATAATGCCCCCTCTAGTGCCCTAGTAGTTAAAATACCCCCTTGTAGTCCCTAGTAGGTATAATGTCACCAGTTATGCCCCCAATATTTTAGAGCACCCCTGTAATGTTTCCAGTACTTATAGTGCCATCTATAGTGCCCCTAGTGTGTAAGTGATCTTCTATAGTTTCTCCAGTACTTATATTGCCTCCCTGTAGTGTCCCATGACATACTGTATAGTGCTCCCTGTAGTGCCCCCAGTACTTATAGTGCCCACCTGTAGTTATAATGACCCACTATAGTGCTCCATTACTATCTTCCCCAGGAAGGAAAAACACAAGCAAAATGATGACCATTGGCTACTGTGTCCTGCCACAGTAATTCAACTGAATTCTCTGCACCCAGACTGATGAATGGATTGAAGAGGGCGATTTGCTCCAATAAGCACTGTGGCCTCCTCACAGAAAACCAAGCACTGCATTGTACAGCGGCTGTGCTTAAATGGGACTGAGCTGCAAATACACCATGTGACCAATAAACGTGTCATTACTGAACTAAGAAGAGACCACGATGCTTACCTAAACGCTGCAGGTTGTTCAAACAGTTGATCGGCGGGAATATTTGGAGTCAGACCTCACTGATCAGATAATGATGACCTATCCTAAGGATAGGCCATCAGTTCTGAACTCCAGAAAACCCCTTTAACCCCTTCCTGACACAGCGATTTTCCATTTTTGCATTTAGTATTTTTAACCCCTGCCTTATCAGAGCTTTTTTTATTTTTCCATTTACATAGCCATAAGGGCTTATTTTTTGTGGGACAAGTTACACTTTCTAATGTCACCAATATTTATATAATGGCACCAATAATATTGTATACAATGTAGAGGACAGCTGGAAAAAAATCCAAATTGAGTGGAATTGGAAAAAAAACACAATTTTCTTATGGGTTTAATTTTTATGTTGTTCCCTATGTGGTAAAACACACATTAGCTTAATTCTCTGGGCCAGAACATTCACAGCGATATCACATTCATACAGTTTTTCTTATTCTTTAAATCTTAAAAAAAAAAAAACTTAATATAACAAACATAGGGTCTATAGCCATAGCCACATTCCTGTGGCAATGAGAGGTGAAAGACGTCCTAGATGCTGTGGTTGAAATTGACCACAGCATTTGAAAGGTTAAATGTCTGTGATTGACATTGTTGCCAATCACAAACATTTCCTCCAGGTTTCTGCTGTGTAAAACAGCAGGCCCCCGGTGGCTATGGCACCTGCTTTTGAGCAGGCGCCATCTTTAAAGAACTAACATGCACCATATGCGGACCATGTTGGGAAGGGGTTAAGCTGCCAAAAGTTTGGTAAAAGGGCATTCTTTTGGCCTATGCTTGGTAAAACAATACAACAGCTCTAGTCAATTTTATCTTTTTATATCCCAAAGTCAACTGATTTTGCTTACAACTTCTAGACATGTACCTTGGCATATAACTCAGGCATAATAGTGCAAAGATATGGCAATATAGTAATTTTCATGTTTTTAAGAAATGTGATCAAATGTTCAATCAATTATAAGATTTTTTTTTTATGATGGCCTTTCAGCCATCTGGTTATAATCAATTTCTCATATATTTACATTTCAGGCAACATCATGCTTGACCTTTCTTTGCTAATATTTATTTTCTGTAGTAACTGTATTTGGATCCTCTCACTGGTGCAGCTCTGAACCATACAGAGCAAAACTACATTTAATAGATAGATCATCTTCTTTTTGTAATTGCTCCCGTGTGTCAGGAATATGCATTCTCCATTTACTCACATCTGTTAGACTGAAATGATTGACAGATAATCAAACTTGTGTTTCTCAAGCTGGAAAGTACTTGTATGATAAATATTTATAGAAATTTTATGTCTCCAGTGCTAAAAAAATTGATATACAGAATCAAATTTCTCCTTGAAGAATTAATAATAAAATTTAACGGGCAGTGTATGCATTATTATTATGGTGATAAATAGCAAAATGCTGGTTCCAAAAAGTCACAAATAAGGACTTTGCTACTTTTTGAGCACTACCCCTTCCAGTGCCACCTACAAATTTGCAGTGAAAATAAATCACTTTCGTGACACATTTATGAAGTGGGGCTTTTTAAAAAGTTGCAGCTGTTTAAAAGGCCTTAAATCAAAAACTGACCTCACATACATCTGCAATGATTAATTCCTCCCAAAGTATAGTATTTTGTTAGACAAGAAAAGATGTTAAATACTTTGGGGTCGAAAAAGATATATCTATTAAAGGAGTGATACTTTGCAAATTTTCAGAGCACAGAGGCCCTTTTTCAGGCAAGTTTACAAATGAATGACTAAGAGACGAGTACAACGGACAATATGGGTTGTTATACCATGTGAGGTGCTATTGGTGTGGGGTTTTGCAGTTCTATCCTTGCATCACATTTAGTCATTTGACAAAATCACTTTTTAATATTACCCATGGATAGTCACCTGCTTTGAGCTGTTAAATTAATCTATTTTGTAGAAAAACATCACATGGGCTTTACAATTTTCAACAAAGTGTTGAAAGCTACAACATAAAAATCAAGTCATTATTTTTGGAAAGGAAATTGCTAGAATAAAACTGAATTTGCTTAAAATAAGTGTATCAGTATTTTTGACTATGCTAAACTGTTGACATTGCTAGGTAGGGGCTGGGGAGAGCAGTACAAAACTACCTTTTGTGGAGCTTTTATGATCAAGGGTAGTGTGAATATTAATTTTTATTCTGCCAGGTTCTGCTCTGGAGTCAGTGCACTGGAGATGGAGCTTCAGTAGGAAGTGCTCAGCCCTCTGCATTTAGCTCCTTCACAGTCCCGCCCCTTTGCTTTGGTAGATAGCTGTAGCATGTACCCAGGGGAATACTACATCCGCCATCAGAGAAGAGGGGAGGGGTTCTGGCAGAATCTGGTAGAATAACAGTTCAAATTCTTACTCATCCTGAAAATAAAAACTTCATAAAAGCTATGCTTGTCCTGCTCTCCCCAATCCCTACCTAGTGCTGTCAGCATTTTACCATAGTAAAAACTGCAGACAGACTGCCTTTTAAATTGGCATTTGGCATAAATCAACAGTACAAAATAGACAAGAAACTTATATAAGAACTGTAATATTTTATTTTAGAAAATGCCTCTTTTTCCAGTTACCAACCACTTCTTCTTCATGTTACTACTTCTTCTGAGGTTGTACTTTAGAGATATAGGATAGCAGGATTTCCTCAACTGGATATATGCACTGTATCAGAGACATCATAGTAGCTGGCCCCAATTCACTCTGGAGCTGAGCTCAAGGCCAACTGGTACACATACAATATCTTATTCTGAAAGCTCATTTGAAATGACATCTGCTCTTTAATAAATGATGTTACAAACAACACTCCTCATATCCAGTAACAACAAAATACAAACATTTGTCTAAAAAAATTGCATACTTAGATTTGCCTTCCTCTTTTGATTAAATCTTTATTTGGTAGCCCACAGGTTTACTTGGTATAGTGGTATAATGTTTTTTTTTGGTGAAAAGAAGAAGCAAGGAGAAAGAATTTCTAATTTAGGACGAGACCTGCACCTTATTATAAGTTAGGCATATCTTCTGACAGCAGAGGGGAGCTCATAGATCCTTATTAAATGCTGGTCTATTATAAATCTCTCTCTTAGACTTTAGAATAAGTTACCACCTGTCATGAGGATTGACACAATATGTACAGTAGTAATACTCAGTGTATCTATGAATCCAGCATCAATATGACACTAAAAACCAGTAAAATACTAGAACCAGCAGCATATTTGTCTGTCTGTGCTTCTCTCTCACACACTGCAGCTGCTCCATCCTTGTCCACTGCCTTATTTACAAACGTCTATGGTCAGCTACTGTAACCTGATCCCTCAGTAAAGCTGTACATCATCTTGTTGTTGGCCTCCACAAAACAGATTTTATCTGTGAATTCATAGTGAATGAGAAGGGGGAGGAGATGAAATGGTTGATAAATAGAGAAAGAGGCATTTTCTTTAATAATATATGTGTTATTAGAAAGTTTCTTATCACTTATATTGATTAATACTAAGGTTTAAACAACCTATGAAGCTTAAGTGGCTGTGATGAATGGAAAGATGGTCAGGATTACAGAAAGAGCCAAGTTAACTCTACTGTTTCTGGATCAACTTACAGGATAACAGGCTGAACTGGATGGACGGATGTCTTTTTTCAGCCATACGACATTGTTTCTGTAACCCTCATTGTAATTAGGAGAAGCAGCATAGCTTGTGGTGCTATGCTGTTTCTGTTACTCCTATTCACTTCTGTGGGAGTGACAGAAACAGCATAGCACAGCTTGGTTGTATCTGTTATCCTAGTCACTTCTCCATTCATAGCGGCAACATCAGCAGGTGGGATAAGGGACAAAGGAACCACATTCTGGATATCTGTCAGTCAGACGCATCCTGTGGATATGCCATAAATGTCTAGGATGAGAATATCCTTTAAGAAAAAAATCTTGAAATCATATTTCAGTATTATTCACCAACACAGACCTTAGCTGCAAATGTAAATGCACATGATGAAAGGAGAAATACTGCAAGTTAAATTTTTTATTTTTTTTTTTGCTTTGGGAATTGGGAAGTTCTTCTAGTCATTATTCCTTTTCAAATTTATTGCCAAAATCAATAGTACATTTTAAGGCATTTGGAAAACCAACAGAGCAGACTTCAGTTGTTTTAATAACTACCTTTCTAAAGGAATGATTGAGTTTAATGTGGTAAGGAAAATGAGACTACAAAATATAGTAATTATTAATGAAAGTTTCAATCTAATAGTGGGTAACCAAGCATATAAAACATGAATTATTTTAACTTGTATTCATTCACAGAAAAACTATATGACGGATGAAAACTTGTGCCTTTAATGGCACATTAGCCCTGAGATTTACCATGTTGACACGTGAGCACTTAAAATTCTATAAATTAATATATTTGGAATGACCAGTGATGTTGACTAATATCATGGTGGATCTGTCACTTGCTAGCCAATTAAAATATTAATATATGGTCTGAAAATAAGAATGAACTTTCTCAATCAATCATTTGAGGCTTATCAATCATATATTATGTGAAAAGGCTAAATTACTCTGGAGGGGATGCATCAAATTTTATCTTTCGGGCCAAATGTGGCCAGTGTTTGTCAATCTGGTCATTTGAAGTCATAATATTTGGGATCCCTGTTGTCCAACAGCTAATTTGTTGAAAGTGAAGTGCTCAGCACAGAGCTTTCCTCTGAGAAAATCCTCACCAAAGCTTCCATTGTGAGCCATTTCCATTTTTATCCAAGTTATTTTTATGCACTGTTTGATTAGGATGCACTGTAATATTCTCTTAAAGGTAGCTCCTGACACCATTTATATACAGGACCATTGTGAGCAAGGCAGACATAGCAGAGCTGGAGAGGGTTCAGAGAAGGACAACTAAACTGATAACTGGAATGGGTGGACTACAGTACCCAGAAAGATTATCAAAATTAGGGTTATTCACTTTAGAAAAATGATGACTAAGGGGAGATCTAATAACTATGTAAAAATATATTCGGTGTTAGTACAGAGATCTCTCCCATCATCTATTTATCCCCAGGACTGTGATTGTGACTAGGGGACACCCTCTGCATCTTGAGGGAATAAGGTTTGTACACAAACATAGAAAAGGATTATTTATGGTAAGAGCAGTGAGCCTATGGAACTCTTTGCCTGAGGAGGTGTTGATGGTGAATTCACTAAAAGAGTTCAAGAGTGGCCTGGATGTATTTCTGGAGTGTAATAATTAGGGATGTCCTGATACCATTTTTTTAAGACCGAGTACGAGTACCGATACTTTTACTTAAGTACATACCAATACCAATTACCGATACAAATTATAACAATGAAATAAATAACAGATTTATTTTGTGACCACTGACCAACCAAAAGTCCAAAAGACAGAACAGCCCCCAGCCTCTCATCAGCCTCTCAGCCTTTCATGTGCCCCCCAGCCTCTTAAATGCCCCCAGCCCCTGATCAGCCCCCCAGCCTCTCATGTTACCCCCTGCCCTCAATGCAATGCGCTGCACAGACCTATGAGAAGAAGGAGCGCCTAGCGGCCACGGCGCATGTGAGTATACTGCTGCTCACTAACTGACCATGGCAGCCAGGACTTCAGTAGCGTCCTGGCTGCCATGGTAACTGATCGGAGCCCCAGCATTACACTGCTGGGACTCCAATCGGAACTGCCGCTGCCATCAATGATGGGGGGGAGGGCGCACGGCCCACTGCCACCAGTGATAGGGGGGAGGAGGGGGACCCTGTGGCCACTGCCACCAATGATTAATACTGGAGAGGGAGGAGGGTGCACTGCGCCTCCAATGCAGAGACTGAAGAACATTCCCTGCACCCGACCTTTGAGAGGACGCTGTGATCCGCACACCCGAGGGATTAATTGCGCAGATCACAGCGTGCTCTCAGAGGGCAGGTGCCGGGAATGTGAGTCACAGAAATCCTACTCCCACGCCGAACTGCTGAGAGCGCCGCCACAAGCGGCCAGCAGGTGTCAACAGTGGTATTGGGGACATTTACACGAGTACAAGTACTCTGCAAATGTCCAGTATCGGTCCCAATACCTATACTGGTATCGGGACATCCCTAGTAATAATATTACAGGTTATAGTTACTAGAGAGGTATCGTTGATCCTGGGAGTAATTCTGATTGCCTAATTGGAGGCGGGAAGAATTTTTTTTCCCCTAAAGTGAGTAAAATTGGCTTCTACCTCACAGGGGTTGTTTTTTTTTACCTTCCTCTAGATCAGGGGTGCACAACCTGTGGCCCATGAGCCGCATGCGGTCCCCAGAGCCAAGGTTTGCGTCCCCTGTCCTCCTGGAAAGAAACACAGCTGATCATACATTATGGATCTTCAAACAGGTAAGCGCTACGCAGGGGGAAGAGGAGCGAAGAGCTGCAGGGTCAGGAGACCCTTATCAGCTCTGCCTGTGTACAAATCCCCCACAGCAGGCTAGTTTCCCCTGTAACTGGGGCTCCTTTGGATGCCCCAGTTACAGTGTAAATAGTACAAAAGAAAAGTCTGCGTCTCCAAAGGTCTTTCAGTGACCTCTTGGGGACAAATTATGAGGAAAAAATATATTATAAATAAGTTAAAAAATGATTTAAAAAATTAAATAAATCACAAATAATAGTGCCAAATAGTAGAGTGTCCATTGCCCCCCCAACAGTCTTTTTATGACCTCTTGGGGGAGATATTATGTGGAAAAAATATATTTAAATAATAAGTAATAAACCAATTATAAAAAAAGAATACAATAAAATATTATTAAAATACAAATAAAAGTAATAAATAAAAAGGAAAGAGTGAAAATTTCACAAAAAGTGTCAGTGTCCCCCAAAGGTCTTTTTATGACCTCTTGGGGGATATTATTTGTATCAGAAATATATTAAAACTTAAGTTCCCCTGAAACAGAAGAAGCATAGTTACTCGCTTCATGCTACCCGGGACCCGCTGCCTCCATCTTCCGGTTCCCGCACTGTTTACACCTGTCAGTGCATGGCCATGGTCACATTCACCGCTCCATTCAATCACTGACTTCAGCAGTGACACGCTGCTTGTGGCCACATCATCGCTAAAGCCAGTGATTGGCTAGAGAGGTACATGTGACCATGGCCATGCACTGCCAAATAAAAACAGTCCCGGGATCAGGTACATATAACTCTTCGGTTTCAGGGGCCATGCTGCAAGAACTTGTTAAAAAATTCATTTTTACTGGGAAATCCCATTATGCCAGGGTCGGATTGGCCATAGACCTCACAGGGAAATTTCCTGGTGGGGCGATGCCTAGGGGGCCACCTAGGCCCTCCTCACGGCTGGCCAGTTAAAGTTTTTGGGGATGTATTTTGTGCTGCTTGCAGTATTTTGTGATGGACTGTAATATTTGGCTCTGTTGGGGTGGTATAATGTGCCACAATATGGTATTGCTGACCCTGCCTTCCATCAATTTGTACACGACTACAAAACGGGGCCACTTTTAGTATTTTTCCAGGGCTACTGCAAGTTTCCAGTCCGCCCCTGCTTTAAGCCCTTACGACACTGCGAGATATTCAGGTCAATTACTGGGAACAAGTCTTCATAGGCAGGGGTGTAGCTAACCGCTCAGGGGCCCCGATGCAAGAGTTCAGCTTGGGCCCCCTTTGCTCAGTGCTTTGTGTATCTTCTTATGCGGCACAATGGTCTTTGGGCCCCCTCAGGCTCCTAGGCGACTGCTACTTCTGCCCCCCCCTCCCCCTATAGCCATATTCAATTTCGCGATATTTCAGGAATATTCGACTAAATATTCGTCATATATTCATCGAAATTGAATATTTGTCATTATTCTATTTATTGCAATTAATATGCGATTTAATCATTCGCGTATTGCGAATTGAACTATGAGCGGGGTATAAAGGCAACTTTCCTATGGGTTGGCGATCTAGAATTAACGAATATAACAATTATGGCGCTACATTCTCTATATTGGTTAATTCTAGCAAGCCAACCAATAGGAATAGGAAAGTTGACTGTACCCAGCTCTAAGTTGGATGTGCAATGCGAAAATATTACTTTGCCTATTTTTTGCAATAAATCGAATATTCTATTTATTGCAAAAAATAGGTAAAGTTATATTTTCGCATTGCGCATCCAACTTAGAGCTGTGTATAGGCAAGTTAATTTGGCTTGCTAGAATTTAAAAAGATAAGGAATATGAATATAGCGCTATGTTCTCTATCATCGTTAATTCTAGCAAGCCAACCAATAGGAAAGTTATAGCCCGTTCAAAGTTTCATTCACAGTACGCAAATATTACATAATGAAATATTCGCGTATTGCGAATTAAACTTTGAACGTGCTATAACTTTCCTATTGGTTGGTTTGCTAGAATTAATGAAGATAGAGAACATAGAGCTATATTCTCTATCATCATTACCAATATCTTATTCTTGGGTTCAGATTGAAAAAACAAAACAAAAAAAAGACTAATCTTCCTTTTTCCGAATATATAGCACTATATTCTAAATATTCGCGAATTAGAGAAGTGCCGATATTCGTAAAAAAAATTGTTATTCGAATATTCGCGCTCAACACTATCAGGGATGTGCTACTAATAATCAATGTAACTAAATGAAGGAGGAATGACTGTGATAGCGATCATTCCTCCCCAGTCACTTTACATTGGCCTGTGTACATTGTGGCCCCTTGAAATAGAGCGATGTGACAATGCGGCCCTCAGACCAAAAAAGGTTGTGCACCCCTGCTCCAAATCAACTTGCAGGATAACAGGCTGAACTAGATGGACGGATGTCTTTTTTCAGCCTTATAAACAATGTACATTTGGTATGTCTGCTTATACCAAATGCTTATATAAGAATTTTTGCATATATAAGAATTGGAATTACGTTTAAAAAAAAGTAGTTGTCAGAAAAATTAATACCTGGGCGAAGTTTAGCATTTGGTCATAATCTGCTTAGAAGAACATTCAGGAGAAGAGCTGGAGACCAAGTCACCAGTCAGCCAGTCGACATTCTGCATCTTGCTATGTTGTGTATATACATTCCAGCTGCAGAAGAAAAATGCAGCTACATTTTTAAAGGGGTTATCCAAGACTATAAAAATGTCCCACCCCCATATGCCAGTCCCCTCACAGTGAATATACTTACCCTGCTCCCCACTCCCTGCAATGCTCCTGGTCCCCGCACCGCCACTGCTGCTTCTCCCCATGCGCAGATGAAAACATCCGGTGTCGAGGGGGCAACCAATGGTAGGCAGGGACGAGGACGAGCGTCCCTAGCATTGCGGGTGACACTAGGGAGGCATGGAAAAAAGATGAAGGAAAGAGGTAAAACAAAGGACCATTGAGGTCATGAAAACATAAAAGAAAGTGCAATCAATCATGTAATAAGTACCTTTTGTTAATTTTAATACCCTTATACCTATAGGACTTCTGTAACACTTGAGTATGAATAGTACTATAGTAATCATTGAAGGTGTTATTTAGGGATAAGAACCTTTGGACGTTATGTAAAAGTTTATGAGTAACAGTGTCAATTTGAAAATGATTAGGTATGGCTACAAAAAGTCAAAGACCACATTCAGAGAGGACTGCATGAATGCATATTTCTTAAAAGTGTTAATGTGCTAATCTGCTGGTTGCTTGATCTAGGCAAAATGCCATCATATTCCACATAAGCAAAATACCATGGTTCTTGGAGATTTTATATAAATATCACCCACTGTGTTTTAACATTTCACATTAAATGTCTCTATTAAAACCAACAAGCTGAAACTGCAGTTACTATTTGGTGAAGGAATCGAGCTGTATTACTCCAACCTCAAATGACATCTGCTCAGTTTATTTTATTAATATTAACACATTTGGTCTGTACAGTTTCCTAGATCAGTAAACAGAACTCCAGCTGATCCTCAATATGTTATTTAGTAAAAAAAATATTGTAGATTGAATATGGTTTTAATACAAGCTATGGAGATGCTAGCAAAGAAAGGAATCAGATATTCAGTGGGGCAATAGAAACATGTCGACATCCAAACATACATATATACATACCCACACAATAACATCTAAACACATACATAAAATACTTTATACAAGTACAGTAATATCTAAAGCTCAAACAACCTGCCAGATAGGGGCGTAACTACCATAGTGGCAGACCCATGTGACTGCTATGGGGCCCAGGGCAAGAGATGGCCCAGTTGGGATCATCCCCTCTTCTACTGGAGCTAAAAACTTGGTCAGGACTCTACCCTCTAAAGGAACAACTTTTTTTAAATGAGGCGGTGGAAAAATGGCCTAAAGGGGTTTAGGCAGAAACGCTTCTGTCCTTTGAGGGGGGTCTGGTTTGATCCTTGCTATGTGGCTCTTACTTCTCTATGTACGCCACTGCTGACAGATACAGGCCTCTGTTCACATTACAGTTTGAGAACATATATACATGTAATAAATGTATTTATGTAGACCCTAGAAGTTGAAGTCCCAGAGAGGGACAAAAATAAAAAGTAAAAGAAAAAATGTTTTTTATAATAAAGAAGAATAAAGTTTCAAGTTAAAAAAATACATTTCCCAAAATAAAACACATAAAATTGTAAAAAAAATTGAAAAAAGAAAACCAGACAAATTCCGTATTGCCGCATCCGTAACAACCACATGATCCACCCACTCACCTGAATGCCGTAGAAAAAATAAAATAAAACTATGCTAAAACAATAATTTTTTGTCACCTTACATCACAAAAAGTGCAACACCAAGCAATCCAAAAGACGTATGCCCCCGAAATAGTACCAATCAAACCATAACCTCATCCCGCAAAAAATGAACCCCTACATAAAACAATCGGGCAAAAAATAAAAAAAACTATGGCTTTTAGAATATGAAGACAATAAAACATGATGTTAAAAGTGAAAAAAATAAAAAAAATAGATATTAGGTATTGCCACGTCCATAACAACCTGCTGTATAAAAATATCATATGACCTAACTAGAGTTGAGCGGACACCTGGAAGTTAGGGTTCGATGGGTTTGGCCGAACTTCACAAAAAAGAGGGCTGCAAAAGGCAGCAAAATGTGGGTAAGTGCCCTGCAAACAAATGTGAAAAGGGAAATGACTTAGAATAAAATGAATGAAAATTAAAAATCCAAATCTTGATCTAAGAGGAGGAAATGGATGTGGAGTAGGAGGTTGAGGAGGCGTCAGGTGGAAATGCCATCAGCAGCGCGTCAACCAGCGTGCGCTTGTAGTCATGCATCTTTCGATCATTAACAGACGTTTTTACCAAATTTGGTTCCCTGTCAGCAATGCACAGCAGTGGTTTTTTAGCGGCAAAACCGGGTTCATATCACCCACCAATGGAACAGACGATTGTTAAAAATGTAGGCCCCTGGCACCCAAACAGAGGAGGGGTTTATTCACGGCAAAGTGGAGTTAATGTCACCCACCAATGAAACAGACAATATTTAGAAATTTAGTTCCCTATCACCTATCACCTATCACCAGCAGAGTTTTATTCACAGCAAAACGAGGTTCATGTCACCCACTAATGGAACAGGCGATTTTTAGAAATGTAGGCCCCTGGCACCCAGGCAGAGGAGGGGTTAATTCACGGCAAAACAGGGTTAATGTCATCCACCAATGGAACAGGCGATTTTTAGAAATGTAAGTCCCTTTCACCTATGCAGAGCAGGGGTTTATTCACGGCGAAACGGGGTTCATGTAACCCACCAATGGAACAGGTGATTTTTAGAAATATAGGCCCTTGGCACCTGGCAGAGGAGTGGTTAATTCACAGCAAAACGGGGTTCATGTCACCCACCAATAGAACAGACGATTTTTTTAAATTTAGGCCCCTGGCACCCAGGCAGAGGAGGGGTTTATTCACGGCAAAAATGGTAATATTGCACACAACAATTTAAAAGAAGATTGTTAGCATTTTCGGTTACTGTCACCTACGCAGAGCAGGGGTTTGTACCTGGCAAAAATAGTAATTTTGCACCCAACAATTTAAAAGAAGATTTTTCAAATTTTCTGTCCCTGTCACCTATGCAGTGCAGGGTAACTTGACAGCAAAAAATTGGAATATGTCAACCCCTGAACTCCCAGACGGATTAACTATATTGTCCCCGGCACATATGCAGCACAGGCTGCAAAGGTAATTCCTGGCCTTAAAAAATATGATTTTTACACCACCCATGAATAACATGGATTTAAGTGGTATATTTTGGGGTGTAGGACCTCATCGTTCTAAACATCATCTTCCACCCAGTCTTCACCCCGTCTCCTTTGTCGGTCTGCACACCGCAGAAAGCCGCAGCAGTTTCCACCTGTGTTTCATCATCATCAGAGACGTGCTGCGGTGGTCTTCCCATGTCCTCATCCTCAAACCTAAGTGGTTGGGCATCCGTGTACTCAATCTCTTCCACTTCTGGGATAGGGCTATAGTTATGGCCCTGGGAAACTCTGGCAGCAGAGTCATTAAAAAGAATAAGAAACTGCTGCATGACTTGGGGCTCAGATTGCTTGGCTGATTTGCAAGGGGTGAGGTGAGGTGCAAGATAGATGACCATGGGCCGCAGGTGCCAACTCTGAGCTTTCTGCAGTGGGAGACAATGTTAAGGAACTGGAGGCACTGTCAGCCACCGAATCTACTAGAGCCTGTACTTGTTCTGGCCTCACTATTCGTAAAGCGGCATTCGGGCCTATCAAATAATGCTGCAGGTTCTGTTGCCTACTCGCACCTGAGGAAAGTGTTTCACTTGGAACTGTAGTTGGCACTGAACGGCCATGTCCTCTCCCAGCAACAGGAGCTTCACCAACACCACCACCACCACCACCATGTCCACGTCCCTTATTTGATGTTCTCCTCATTATTTGCGTTCACCCACTAAACTAACAGATGGTTTTTCTCCGATGTCAATTTAACTGCCAATAGTCAACAATTAAGTTCACTAACAGTAAGGCAGTGCCCGTGTCATAAACAGAATACATTTCTTTAGGTCACACAACAGTGTAACGGAGCAATTTAATACAATTACTTCACTATCACCAAAAATTAGATTTTTCTAACCAACAATGTAAAAGCAGAAGTTAACGGTTTCATTTGACTGTCAGAAATGCAGTGTAAACCACTAATGTGCTATCTACCAAAAAACCTGTGTGTTTGTAACCAACTATGTAAATGTGGAGTTCAAAAGGTTACTTAAAATGACTGAAATGCAGGGTAGGCCTCAGATCTGCTATGTAGCACAAAACAAGTGTTTATTGCAACAAACTACAGAAATGCAGTATGTCACTGCTAAATTATAAAATAGGTTTTTGTACGTTGTATACCAAACTGCTCTGTGGAACAACAATACGGGTTTATTTCCCCCAAATGCAGGAATGCAGTATGTCACTGCTAAATTTAACCACCTCAGCCCCCCTAGCTTAAACACCCTTAATGACCAGGCCACTTTTTACAATTCTGCACTACACTACTTTCACCGTTTATTGCTCGGCCATACAACTTACCACCCAAATTAATTTTACCTCCTTTTCTTCTCACTAATAGAGCTTTCATTTGGTGCTATTTCATTCTTGCTGACATTTTTACTTTTTTTGATATTTTACTTATTTTGACGAAATTTTTGCAAAAAAATGACATTTTTCAATTTCTGTTGGAAAATATGTCAAATAAAACTACATTTCTCTATAAATTTTTCTCTAAATTTATTGTTCTACATGTCTTTGATAAAAAAAATGCAATAAGTGTATATTTATTGGTTTGGGTAAAAGTTATAGCGTTTACAAACTATGGTGCAAAAAAGAGAATTTTCGCACTTTGACTTTCTGAGCACCTGTCCTGTTTCCTGACGTACTACAATGCCCAGACAGTAGAAAAACCCCACAACTGACCCCATTTCAGAAAGTAGACACACTAACGTATTCGCTGATGGGCATAGTGAGTTCATGGAAGTTTTTATTTTTTGTCACAAGTTAGCGGAAATTGAATTTTTCTTTTTTTTTTTCTTACAAAGTCTCATATTCCACTAACTTGTGACAAAAAATAAAATTTTACATGAACTCACCATACCACTCACGGAATACCTTGGGGTGTCTACTTTCTAAAATAGGGTCACTTGTGTGGTATTTTTACTGCCCTGGCATTTTAGGGGCCCCTAAACATGAGAAGTGGTTTGGAATCCAAATGCGTAAAAATGTCCTGTAAAATCCTAAAAGGTACTCATTGGATTTAGGGCCCCTTTGTGCATCTTGGCTGCAAAAAGTGGCACAAATGTGGTATCGCCGTACTCGGGAGAAGTAGGGCAATGTGTTTTTGGGTGTATTTTTACATATACCCATACTGGGTGTGAAAAATATCTCTGTAAATGACAACTTTTTCCATTTTTTTATACAAAGTTGTCAATTTACAGAGATATTTTTCACACCCAGCATGGGTATACAGTTGTGTTAAAAATTATTCAACCCCCACTGAAATTGAGTGTTTTGGCCAATTTGACATTGATTTTGATCATTTTAGTCATCTTGTTTACAATTAAATCAAAGAGGCACTTGTAAGTCAGACAAATATAACATGACATTTATAATAAAATAACCACAAATGTCTTTTCTGTGCTCACATCATTATCAGTTTTATTCAACCCTCAAGTGACATTCAATCTTAGTACTTAGTACAACATCCTTTTCCAGTTATAACAGCTTTTAAACCTAAAGCATAGCTTGACACAAGTGTCTTGCAGCGATCTACGGGTATCTGCGCCCATTCTTCATGGGCAAAAGCCTCCAGTTCAGTCACATTCTTAGGCTTGGGCGCTGCAACTGCTTTCTTTAAGTCCCACCAGAGGTTCTCAATCGGATTTAAGTCTGGTGACTGCGATGGCCACTTCAAAATGTTCCAGTCTTTAATCTGCAACCATGCTCTAGTGGACTTGGAGGTATGCATGGGATCATTGTCCTGTTGAAAGGTCCAACATCTCCCAAGCCTCAGGTTTATGACGGACTGCATCACATTTTCATCCAATATCTCCTGGTACTGAAGAGAATTCATGGTACCTTTCACACGCTGAAGCTTCCCTGTACCTGTAGAAGCAAAACAGCCCCAAAGCATGATTGACCCTCCGCCATGCTTCACAGTAGGCAAGGTGTTCTTTTATTCATAGTCCTTGTTCTTCCTCCTCCAAACATAGCGTTGATCGATGGGCCCAAACAGTTCTAATTTTGTTTCATAAGTCCACAGAACACTATCCCAAAACTTTTGTGGTTTGTCCACATGACTTTTGACATACTGCAGTCGACTCTTCTTATTCTTTGGAGACAGCAAGGGGGCCTGGGAGTTCTGGCATGGAGGCCTTCATTACGCAGTGTGCGCCTTATTGTCTGAGCTGAAACTTCAGTACCCGCATCTGACAAATCTTTTTTCAGTTCCTCAGCAGTCACACGGTGACTTTTCTCCACTTTGCGCTTCAGGTAGCACACAGCAGTCGAAGTCAGCATCTTCTTTCTGCCACGACCAGGTAGCGTTTCAACAGTGCCCTTAGCCTTGAATTTGCAAATGATGCTTCCTATGGTGTCTCTTGGTATGTTTAACATCTTTGCAGTCTTCGTATAGCCGTTGCCCTTCCTGTGAAGAGAAATCCCCTCTTCTCTTGTCTTCCTGGACCATTCTCTTGAATTCAGCATGTTTGTAAACACACCAGTAAATGTCTAGAAGGAGCCGAGTATCACAGTCATTTTAAATCTGACTAATTTTTGCTTATTATGCTTGATTGCTGCTCCTTGACATCCACAGGTGTTTTCAATACCTGATCGAAAACACTTGAATGAACCTCTGTTCTTAAGAGTGGTAGTATTTAAGGGGTTGAATAATTGTGTCAATGTAGAAATCACAAAAAAAACTAATTAAATCCTGTATTACAAAAACAATTGATGTCATTTAAGTTGCATTTGGTTCTTTAAAGGGTTTCTGTCACCAACTTTTGACATTATAAGCTGTCTGACATTAGCTATGTGCTAATGTCAGACCAGCCTGATAATGTCCTTATTATAAAAATCGGATGTATATATAGTCCGAAAAACTTACATTTATTATATGTAAATTAGCCTCTAGGAGCAGGGGGGGCGTTGCCCTGCTCCTAGCGGCTCCGTCCGGCAACCTGCTGGCACGCCCCTTCACACTTTGATTGACAGTGCAGGGCAGCGATCCTCCTGCACTGTCTCGTTCTGAAATCGCGCGCCCGCGCCGCCGCTCTGTATTCGGCGCAGGCGCGGTGAGCAGAGGACAGCAGGCACCAGCGTCCTCTGCTCACCGCGCCTGCGCCGAATACAGAGCGGCGGCGCGGGCGCGCGATTCAGAACGAGACAGTGCAGGAGGATCGCTGCCCTGCACTGTCAATCAAAGTGTGAAGGGGCGTGCCAGCAGGTTGCCGGACGGAGCCGCTAGGAGCAGGGCAACGCCCCCCCTGCTCCTAGAGGCTAATTTACATATAATAAATGTAAGTTTTTCGGACTATATATACATCCGATTTTTATAATAAGGACATTATCAGGCTGGTCTGACATTAGCACATAGCTAATGTCAGACAGCTTATAATGTCAAAAGTTGGTGACAGAAACCCTTTAAAAAGTCCTTGTAAGATTTCATTCTGAACACAATTACAAATGTACACTAAATTCCCTAAAACCCTTTACAGCATTGGGGGTTGAATAATTTTGAACACAACTGTATGTAAAAATACACCACAAAACACATTGCCCTACTTCTCCTGAGTACGGCGATACCACATGTGTGCCACAGTTTTGCAGCCAAGATACGCAAAGGGGCCCTAATTCCAATGAGTACCTTTTAGGATCGCATTTTTACGCATTTTTATTCTCACGCTTTAGGGCTCCTAAAATGCCAGGGCAGTAAAAATACCCCAAATGTGACCAAATACCCCATTTTAGAAAGAAGACACCCCAAGGTATTTCGTGAGGGGCATGGTGAGTTCATAGAAGATTTTTTATTTTTTTTGCACAAGTTAGCGGAATTCGATTTTTTTTTTTTTTCTCACAAAGTTTCCCTTTCCGCTAACTTGTGACAAAAAGTTCAATCTTTCATGGACTCAATATGCCCCTCAGCGAATACCTTGGGATGTCTTCTTTCCAAATTGGGGTCACATGTGAGGTTTTTGTACTGCTCTGGCATTTGAGGGTCTCTGCAATCATCATCTGTATGGCCAGCATTAGCAGTCTCTGCTATTCTCCTTATATTGAGCATACAGGTAATGAGATTTTTCTTTCCGTTCAGCCTCTGGGCTGAAAGAAAAATTGAACGGCATAGATTTCCTCATTCGCATCGATCGATGTGGATGAAAAAATCTCTGCAAAAAATATGCAAGAAAAAAAAAGAGAGGCCTGGCGATTGCCAGGACATAGGGGCTCTGCCCAAACATCCATACCCACTTCAGCTCCTACGTGCTGGCAAACGTGATTTCTCCATTCACATCGAACAATCAAGTTGTGGAGGAAGACATCTTTGCCAGACTTTTGATACAAAGTGTTTGCCAAAGCATATGAACTCCAACACCTCTCCTCAGCTCATATGCCTGGGCAAAAGTACCTGTACTGCAGAGGAGAAATCTCGTCTTGCAGCGCCGCATACACCGACTTCACGTGTCTTCTGACAGCAGCGCAATGCTTCTCTCAGAATGCACATCAGTGCTGCAGCGTTTTCGTCGGTTGGTCTGTTGGTCTACCTGGAAAATAAAGGGTGGTTAGGGGAAAAAAAAAAAAAAAAAAAGGCAGCAGGCTCATAAACTTGAACGTTACAAACTTTATAAAACCTGAACATAAAACGTTTTTTATAAAACCTGAACATCAAAACTTTTAAAACCTGAACTAACTCAAGATTTCTTTTTCTTGCTACCTGTTTAATTTTTTTTTCCTTTTCACTCTTTATTTTCCTTGCAGAAACCTCTCCTCTCCCATAGGACAATGTGTAAAGTGTAAATCACACAGAGATGGTGCGAAGTACATTATGCACTTTTTCCCAAGTGAAAGGAGACGTTTCTACCATTTCACATTTCTTCTGTAGCACACCAGCACCCCTATGTGTTAGGGTCTCTCAAAACCTAGTATCCTGAGAGACCCTAGAGCCTGATTATAAAAACTACCTGTGTCCTGCGGTCCCTACGTCCCAAAGTGTACCTGAGTGTGGTACTTCCGGAAACACTCCCCTAGGCATAGGGCAGGGTGGTCAGGACAGTCGGAACAGAAATAACGGGTGTCACGCCTTTTTCCACTCCTGCTACAGACACAACATCTTTTTCTGGGTGGCGGTTGGGTTGAGGTACCAGCAACGACATTGGGGAAATGTTGCTCGTGTAGACGGCTCACTACACTGGGGTTTGGGGCCATGGAACCTCCTGAATACAGGAGGTTCTCGATCTCTTCCTGAAATTTGAGGAATATGCAAAATAAATGTGGAGCCCCAGTTATGGGTCTACAACACAGGGAAAGCCAGATATCCCTCAAAGGAAGGAAAACCAAGCAAAGAGGTGTCTCCATTACAGAGATCACCAAATCCACCATATTAAGTGGCCCCTATGTCAAGATCCCGCTTTTTTACAAGCTTTAAGGATGTGACGGGGAAAACTTAAGCCAGGTTTTCATCCACAGACAGCTGTTTCGGGGTGTTGCCACTCATCAGTGCGGAGTAGGATTCTGGCTAACCGGGAGCAATGCCTCGGAGTCTACTCAAACACAACAATAGCTGATCTCAGGGAGAACAGCTACAAAGAACATTTGAGGAAGGATCCTGTTCTCCCAGCCTTACTGTAGAGAACAAAACTATTATACATAGCCAATTGAAATAAATATACAGACACCTTCTTATACCAGCGTCTGGTGCGGCGGGAAATCAAATACGGGGCCAACATCTGGTCATTGAAGTCCACCCCTCCCATGTGGAGGTTATAGTCGTGGACTGAGAGGGGCTTTTCAACGACACTGGTTGCCCGTTCAGTTTGTATTGTCGTGTCTGCGTGAATGGAGGAGAGCATGTAAACGTCACGCTTGTCTCTCCATTTCACCGCGAGTAGTTCCTCGTTACACAAGGCAGCCCTCTCCCCCCTTGCAAGACGGGTGGTAACGAGCCGTTGGGGGAGCCCCGGCGACTAGGTCGCACGGTGCCACAGCAGCCAATCTGTTCTAAGAACAAATGCCTGAAGAAGGCCACACTTGTGTAGAAATTGTCCACATAAAGATGGTACCCCTTGCCGAATAAGGGTGACAACAAGTCCCAGACTATCTTCCCACTTCTCCCCAGGTAGTCAGGGCAACCGACCTGCTCCAGGGTCTGATCTTTTCCTTCATAGATCCGAAATTTGTGTGTATAGCCTGTTGCCCTTTCACAGAGCAGACATGGCAGCAGAGTACATGGGCATGTGATGAATTGGGTTCGTGGACCAATATGACCGCAATTCATGTTTTTTTGTCAGACTCATGTTGAGGAGAAGGCCCAGAAAAGTTTTACATTCGGAAACTTGGAGTGGTTTCCACCGGAAAGGCTGGGCATAGAAGCTTTCCGGGTTGGCGGTTATAAATTGAGTGGCATACTGATTTGTTTCTGCCACGACTAAGTCATAGAGCTCCGCAGTGAAGGACAGCTCAAAAAACCCCAGTGCCGATCCGATCTGACCTGTCTTCACCCGAACTCCTGACTGGGCGGTGAAAGGGGGAACTAATGGTGCGGCTGAAGATGGGGGCTGCCAATCAGGGTTTGCCAGCACCTCAGGAATTTTAGGGGCTCTACAGGCCTGTCTGCGCGGTGGCTGCGACGGGGGAATTACTGCACGTGCCACCGTACCAGCTTCAACTGCCCTTCTGGTGCTTGCCACTTCACCATGTTGTACGGCAGTGCTGGTAGAAGGTCCAGGATGGGCTGCGCTGCTGGTGTATGCCTCACCACGTAATCCGGCAGCGCCAGCCCCACTCTGCTGCCCTTAAAACGGATCCTGTGCTACCTGTGGTCTAGCGACACGGGGCCGGGTACGCCTGGTGGTATCAGGGACCTCAACCTCCTCGTCCGAACTTTGAGTCAGACTGCCACTGCTTTCTACAGGTTCATATTCTGACCCGGTAGATTCATCAGATGAGGGTTCCCATTCCTTATCCGACTGGGTCAGAATCCTGTAGGCCTCTTCAGGAGAATATCCGTTATTTGACATTTGGACAACTAAATTCATGGGGTATTCTCTGAGACTACCCAAGAAAAAGAGCAAGCCTGTCTTACAAATGGGAGGGTAGTGAAGTACAGAAGCCGCTGCGATTGATAAAAAAGATAAAAACTGATTTTTTTTATCGCTGCGGCGGGGCGGGCGTGATGAACGCACGTGAGGGCGACCAATCAGGCCTGATCGGGCAAACACTGCGTTTTGGGTGGGGGGCGAACTAAGGTGACACTAATACTATTATAGATCTGACCGTGATCAGTTCTGATCACTTACAGATACTATAAAAGTACCAACGTTGATTAGCGCTACACTAATCAGCGAATCAGTAACTGCAGTGCAGTGGGCTGGGTGCTAACACTAACTACCTACCAAAGGGGGCCTAAACTAATCTAAACCTAAAAGTCAATCCTGGTGAAAAAAAAAAGTGACAGTTTACACTGATCACTTTTTTCCCTTTCACTAGATAATTGACACTTGACTGAGAGGGGTGATCAAGGTGTTAATTGGGGTGATGGGGGGTGATCAGGGCCTTGAAGTGTGGTGCTTGGTGTACTCACTGTAGAGATGGGCTCTCTGCTGGGTCCAACCGACGAAAAGGACCCAGGAGAGGGAACAGAAGCCATTTAATGCATTATATTCATTTTTTTATAAATCACCAGCCTGCCAGCGCAAAATTTTAAAATAGGTTTTTCAGCGGTGTATGCAAACGTGATCTGTGGTGAGACAGGACAGGTTTATTCCACCAACTACAGAAATATACTATCTCACTCCAAAATTTTAAAATAGGTTTTTCACCAGTGTATGCAAACATGCTCTGTGGTACGACAGTACAGGTTTATTCCACCAACTACAGAAATGCACTATGTCACCGCAAAATTATAAAATAGGTAATGTAGGGGGACTTGACCTGCCAGGAAAAAGGAATTTTTCCTCCACTGAGCTACCAAAAAATAATTAGACTGATATCCCTGGTAGGCTGACACACATGCAGGTCACATGCAGTTCCAAGGACACTGCAATTGCTAAAATGGCCGCCGACCCCCACTTCAGTAACGGATGGATTAAAAATTATTTTGCAGTATCACTGGGTTCAGGACTGGGTACAAATATGTAGCATACCACCCTCAATAATTGCTGTAGTTTAAAGAGTTAACACTTGGTGGTTCAACAGTTTTCTTCCCTAATCTCTCCCTGAGAGTACCAGTAGCAGCCTGTCCCTACACTAAGAGCAGCAGAGTGACGTGCGGCGCTATGTGACTCCAGCTTAAATAGAGGCTGGGTCACATGCTGCACTTAGCCAATCACAGCCATGCCAATAGTAGGCATGGCTGTGATGGCTTATTAGGGCAAAGTAGTGAAATGCTTGTTGATTGGCTGCCCTGCAGCCTTTCAAAAAGCAGGAAGAAATCACCGAACAACGAACCTGAACCCGAACTTTTACGGAAATATTCGGGTTCGGGTCCGCGTGCAATAAAAACGTAATGTTTGGTATGAACCAGAACTTTACAGTTCGGCTTCGCTCAACCCTAGACCTAACCACTCAGGTGAACACCGTAAAAAAATAACATAAAAACGGTGTCAAAAAAGCCATTTTTTGTCACTTTACATCACAAAAAGTATAATACCAAGCGATCAAAAAGTCATATGCATCCCAAAATAGTACCAATCAAACGATTGGTAAGGCTATAGAACACATAACACAACCAGATCAGTTCATGACAGATGTATGCGGTTGTATTATTGTAATGGAAGCGTTTTTGCAGATCCATGATGGATCCGCAAAAAAAACGTTGTGTGAAAGTAGCTTTAGATAGATTAGATTGTTAGATTGTTCTCTATGAGTGTCCTTTACAGTGAGGGCAGCTGGAGTTGCAGTTCCTGCACAAATATAATTTTTTTCTGTACATGAGCAGTCAACTTTTTTTTTTTTTTACCTCAAGCATCCACAGTTCATAAGAGTTTTACAGGCATATTCAAAGCACCTTCAGCAGCATACTATATGCTGGATATGCTGTACAATCCTTCATTCCAAAAAAGCAGCAGCAAATTTTGCAAAGTTGCATCAATATACCAGTTTAATTCAATGCATTTTACTGCATCGGTACACCAGTTTAATTCAGCGCATTTCAGTGCATTAATAAACCAGTTTAATTTAACACATTTTACTGCATCAATATAACAGTTTAATTCAACATATTTTACTGCATCAATACACCAGTTTCATTCAACACATTTTACTGCATAAATATACAATTTTAAATTGTCAGTACTAATGTGCAGTGTGTTGATTAAATGGGAGGGACGTTTGATTGCATGTTTGTTAATTACAAAACAAACAAATGAAATTTTGCTACTGGTGAAAGTCCAATCTTTACGAATGGTGCCCCTTTAGAAGCTGAGCAGGCACCATATTGGTCAGATGTCTGTTGTTTTACATATCAGACACCCAGAAGAAATGTCCACAGTCAGTGATAATGCTGATCATAGACATTTATTTATCAATTGCGACCATGGCATATGAGAGGTCTTTCCCAAGGCCTGCATGGGTTCCCAGATCAAAGGAGATGTTCGTTTGTTGTGGCAGCCTTAGGCCTTCTAAGTGCTCCAAGGTGTGCCATAGCCATGTTCCTATCAGGCTCCATAGTATCATAATGAATCTCCCATAGACTGCAATGATAATTCTTAGCAGTCTATAAGAGAAGCAATCAGAGGACTGCATATTCAAGTCTCCTAGGGGGACTTTAAAAAAGTGTAAAAAAAAAAGTTTTTAAAAGTATAAAAAAAATATAACCCCATGTTAAAAGTAATAAAACAATTAAGATCATAGGTAGAGATGAGCGAATCAAATCAGACGAAAAGGAATTCGATCCGAATTTCAGGAAATTTTGATTCGCAATGAATGCAAATTTCCTTGCGCTTCATGGTAACGAATTGCAGTTTTTCCTAAAATGGCGGCCACACGTGTGAGAACTAAGGACATAGGGCAAGGAACTCTGGGAAGGCGGGATCACCAAGATTGACATGCATGCATGCAGCCAACCAGCAGCCAGCCAGCCCTGTCATGTCACAGCCCTATAAATACGGCAGACATTTTAGATTCTGCTATTTTCCAGCATTCTGAGTGCATGAACAGACATGAGAAGGCGCTAGGGACAGAAATTGGAAAAAGCTAATTGTGAACAAAAACATGGAAAAAACGATTTATAAGTGTAGAGAAAGGATAGGGAGGAATCTTTTCACAGCATCTTAGTGCAGGGAGAGACATCAGAAGGCACTAAGGACAGTGCTAGAAAAGCGATTTACAAGTGCAGGGAAAGATAATTTGGAAATCCAAATAGCCATTATACAGCTCTGTCAATCCAGCTAATTATTCTTGGTGTGCAAGTGCGATGTTGAAAAGCCTTTAGTGGCTTATATCTGTGGAAAAAGAAAAATATATGCGCAGTTCACTTCTGCAGCTATATGTGGAGAAAGCATTTAGTGGCGTATTTCAGTACAAAAATAGAAATATATACGCAGTTCACTTTTGCTGTTATTTGCACAAAAAGCGTTTAGTGTCGTATTTCAGCACAAAAGAGAAATATACTGTATACTCAGTTCACTTTTGCACTTATTTGCGTTAAAAGCGTTTAGTGCCCTATTTCAGTACAAAAAGAGTAATATCTATGCAGTTCACTTTTGCAGTTATTTGTGCTAAAATCATTTAGTGTCGTATTTCAGTACAAAAATAGAAATATATACGCAGTTCACTTTTGCAGTTATTTGCGCTAAAATAATTTAGTGTCCAATTTCAGTACAAAAAGAGAAATATGTATGCAGTTCCCTTTTGCAGTTATTTGTGCTAAATGCTTTTAGTGTCGTATTTCAGTACAAAAAGAGAAATATATACTGAGTTCACTTTTGCAGTTATTTGCGCTAAAAGCATTTAGTGTCCTATTTCAATACAAAATGAAAAATATTTACGCAGTGCACTTTTGCAGTTATTTGCGCTAAAAGCGCTTAGTGTCCTATTTTAGTACAAAATGAAAAATATATACGCAGTGCACTTCTGCAGTTATTTGGGGTTAAAAGCATTTAGTGACGTATTTCTGTACTACAAGAAAAATATATACGCAGTTCACTGTTGCCATTATTTGTGATAAAACCATTTAGTGGCCTATTTCATTACAAAAAGAAAAATATATACGCAGTGCACTCCTGCAGCTATACGTGCTGAGAGCGTTTAGTGACGTTTTTCTGTACTGCAAGAAAAATATATCCACAGTTCACTGTTGCCGTTATTTGTGGTAAAAGCATTTAGTGGCCTATTTCAGTACAAAAAGAATAATATACGGTATTCGTTGCTCTTAGGGGTGTTTTAATTTGCTTTTAATTTATTTTGTTTAGCTAAAAGTATGTCTGACAGAGAAGTACCAGGCCATGCACAGAGTGGCACAAGGAGAGGTCGCAGCAGAGTAAGGGGGCATGGCAGCAGGAGTCGCAGCACGAGGCCTGAGCTCCCGGTGTCATCTAGCAGTCGTGTCCTGAACAGCAACCCAGCGGTTCTTGATTGGTTAAATCGGTCATCCACTTCATCCCAAGTGAAATCGGACACCCCCAGCCAACAGTCAGTGGGTTCGTCAGACACAATCCTTAGTTGGCATGGCCCAGGAGCAGGCCCGGTGCCCTCACCTGTCCTCAACCTGACTCTGTCCTTTTCTGTTCCCTCACCGCGAGAAGTAGTATAGGCTGTAGGCTCAGGTACACTTTTCAGCGAGGAAGAGCTACTGGAGGAGAGTCTTTAGCTACTGCCCAGCCAAGATGTGAAGGAGACATCCGCCGCTTCCTCCTCTAGGCGGGCAACTAGTGATGAGGAGAGTGATGTGGGTGGCAGTGTTGAGAGGGGTCAGGTTCCTGACCCAGAGGCCATTGTGGAGGACATCAGTGACGTGCAGACACTACTTGATGATGATGAAGCTGATCGTACTTGGGAGCCGGGTGTAGAAGGGGGTGGCAGTTTGCCCGTGAGACAGCGGCGGAGCCAGCAGGGTGGTAGCATTGCTGTTAGTCAGCAGGGTGGCAGTGGTGGCAGGTCGGGATCCAAACGTGCCCGGGGTGGGCCATCTGCTTCACAGCAGCCGACCTGCCCGGGAAGTAGTGGTGCACGGGTTCACGGAGGCAGCGGCGGTAGCAGTAAGTCAGTGCAGACTGTAAGGGTGAAAATTACATACTCGGCGGTGTGGCAGTTTTTTTTCCTCCGCCAGAAAGTAAAGCATGACTCGGTCATTGTGCCACTCCGTGGCCTCCTCATGCTGCTGCCACCTCCACACTCTGTCATTGTGCCAATCTGTGGCCTACTCATACTACTGCCACCTCCACACTCTGTTATTGTGCACTCTGTGGCCTTCTTATGCTGCTGCCACCTCCAGACTCGGTCATTGTGCCACTCTGTGGCCTACTCATGCTGCTGCCACCTCCAGACTCTGTCATTGTGCCGCTCTGTGGTCTTCTCATGCTGCTGCCACATCCACACATGGTCATTGTGCCACTCTGTGGCCCCCTCCTGATGCTGCCGCCACCTCTAGACTCGGTCATTTCGCCACTCTGTGGCCTACTCATACTGCTGTCACCTCCACATTCTGCTATTGTGCCACTCTGTGGCCTGCTCATACTGCTGCCACTCCACACTCTGTCATTGTGCCACTCTGTGGCCTAGTCATGCTGCTGTCACCTCCCTACTCTGTCATTGTGCCACTTTGTGGCCTACTCATGCTGCTGCCACCACCAGACTCGGTCTTTGTGCCACTCTATGGCCTACTCCTGCTGCTTTAACAGAGTGGATTGAGACAGCACCATCAAAGGTCATTAGACCAAAAGTCCATTTAGTGGCGGTGCATCGCGCTGTCAGGTCCTGGCCTTAGAACCCCCAGCATATTCCAGTTAGATGAAGAAAATCGCAGCACTCCAACGTCTTGTAGTAAAAACTTCTTTATTCCACCTCAGAAAAGCGACGTTTCAACTTACTTGAAGTCTTTATCAAGCATAAAAATGTGTGACAAGTGGCAAATATATATACCCAGTGCATACAAACAATTGGGTAAGAGGGGGGTCAACCCCCCCTTCATGATGTCATTTACAGTGCAGCATAATACCATAGTTTAAATGGAGCAGATCGCCCATTACATCAATTAAAAATATTTAACAAAAGAAACGTATACCTCAGCTAGTTTATGTATACATAAGGAAACTATAAGGGCGCACTGTAAATCTTCATATACAATGTGCATACTCCGATATCCTTTTTACTTCCGGGACTTGGAGTGACATCAATCAGGTGCCGGTCACGTGCTGGTCATGTGATCAGGCGCATCAGCCAGGTCTCGCCCTATCACGTGGGAAAGTCGGCCCTCCATATGCAGAATGTATGGGCTGAGATGATGCATAAGGTTATATCGAAAATGTTAAATAAAAGACAAAAACAATCCGTGTGATATTCATATTCCTATATAATGGATTTTGTAGGATGGAAGCGGTCCAAATATTACCAAATTTAACATGTTAACAGGGATGTACACACCAGTGTGGGTATGAAACAGGCTAATTTCAGAGACTATAAAAAAGTCTCAAAATATTTACCAGAGCCCCCCGTGGTACAATGGGAGTCATAACAGGAGAAAAGGGCAGGGAAAGATGCACTTCAAAGCTCTGTTGATAAAGGGGACAGCCAAGATAAAGGCGCAAGTTCCCCAGAGAAGAAGGGCCTGAGGGATGTGCCAAACTCCGATTACATCAATCAAACATTGAATTGGGTCTGAGTATGGTGATTCCCATCCCAACCTCAGTACCTTGTGTAATACTCATCATAAGGGATAAAAAGACACATAGTCCCACTCCCTCATCCATCAGCAGGGGGGAAGGTCTACATAAGCGTGTCCACATACAGTGGTAACTGCGCCGTCTGTGTACCCCAAAACGTACAGGAGATAGGCAATAAAACATCCAAGGAAGGACTATGTCTATAGTGTAACAGCATCTGCCTGTCGTTCTCCAATGACCTTCCCTCTACCAACTACAGAGAGTCCCAGATGTGATCCTAAGATAGTTACTATACCTGTTTCATTAACCCAACGGGTGTCTTCCATAACAAAGGAAAAAGGTAAAAAAAGAAAATAAGTAGGGACTGCGTCCAGCCTAATTTGTCCAAGATACAGGGACTGGGCGATCTGAAAAAAGCAGAAGACAAATACATGTGAGAATGTGAAGGCTAAAAATAATGTAAAAGATCGATAGAATAATGGGAATAGCTCACTCCTAAGGTGATCTGGAAACTAGTTGCTCAAGTCCTATGTACTGTTTCACCCTAAACAGGAAAAGGTAATATAAACTGTAGAATAATGGACTGGCACTCTAAATGTGTGTATGGATGTAGACTAGTATATTAGTTGAATTGTAAACATTTATTATGCAATTAGATAAAATTTATATAGCAATATGTAATAGTAGTTACATAAAATCACAATCTATCATAAAACAAAAGCATATAAAATCATAAAACATAAACGCAATCGTTGGACCACAATTGTACAAAGGGTGAATAGGTTCCTGGTTGTATAAGCTTTGTATAGGAAAGTAATGTATACTTGATTGCTTTAGGCAGCTGTAGGCATTTAATGAAGCGCTTGTTCCTATGCAGTCAATGTATAAGCAACGTGAAGGAAGGGCAAAGAGGTCCCCGAAATGTGTCTGGCGTTATGCTATTCACTCCCACCTAATTACATCATCCAGGAGGCCTCCGAATGGACTGACCATTTTTATCGCAAGTCGATCATATTTCAAACAAACCCAAATTGCTTTGGTTATTACGAGCATCAAATACCTACAGGTATCAACTCCCGCGAGATTCCGTCACATGATCTAACCTGTGATCCCGCTGCAAACCACGTGAGACGCTGGCGTTGTATCTGCGAAAAAGCAAAGCCTGGGTATGTAAAACTTCCCGACAACAAGCGGAGGTAAGAGAGATCCACTTTTACTCAGTGTGTACCCACGTTTGGAGCACGGTGAAATGAAAACACAGATCAAAACAGAGGAAATAGAGTATTCTTTACATCACAGGAACCTTATTTCTTCACATTTTGGGACCAATTCCGACGTTATTACTCCTTTATACCGGGACTAATCTTAACAAATAAGCTTCACGTTGCTTATACATTGACTGCATAGGAACAAGCGCTTTATTAACCCCTTAAGGACCCATGACGTATGGGTACGTCATGGGTCCGATCCCTAAGTATGGCGCCCGCTCCTGCCCTCTGTGGGCGCGATCGCTGCGGGGGTCCGGCTGTTTCCTGTAGCTGACCCCCGCGGCTAATGATCGCGGTCGGCAGCGATGCCGATCGCAATCATTTAACCCCGCAGATGCCGTGGTCAATCCTGACCACGGCATCTGCGCGCGATAAAACTGAAAGTAAAACTTTCGGCAGCTCTCTGGCTCCCCCTAGTGGTGATCGGGGGAATCGCAGGGCTGGATGTAGTAACCTCAAACTCAATGAATGATTCGAGGTTACTACTTACTATTTCCTATGCAGCCCTTGTTAGCAATAGGGCTTCATAGGAAAGTAGTAAAATCCTCATAAACTACAATACAAGTGTATTGGAGTTTATGTTAGAAGCAATCAGATGACTGATTTATATAGGTCCCTATGGGACCTATATAAAAGTGTAAAAGAAAAATAAAAGAAATAAAAAAAATAAAAAAAAAAATAAAAAAAAACTAAAAATTCAAATCACCCCCCTTTCCCAAAAATTAAAATAAAATAATATATATTTTTTTTTAAATACACATCATGGGTGTCGCAATGTGCGAAAACGCCCGTGGTATAAAAATATAAAAATATATTCCCCATACGGTAAACAGAAAAAAACGGAAAAAAGCGCCCAAATGGCGGATTCGCCATTTTTGAACGCTTCATTTCCTCAAAAAAAATTAAATAAAAAGTGATCAAAAAGTCCTACACACCCCATAATGGTATCAACTAAAAGTTCAGATCGCCCCGCAAAAAATAAGCCCCCATACAATGCCATACACTTAATTACAAAAAAGGTATAGGGGTCAAAATATCGCGAAAAAAAAAAAAAAAAAAATTCCCACTTTTGAATTTTTTTTCACTATCAAAACGCAAGAAAAACTATACATATTGGGTATCACCGGATTCATACTGACCTGTAGAATAAAACTAAATGGTCAGTTTTATCACACATCAAACGTCGTAATTTAAAAACCCGTAAAATTGTGGTAGAATTGTTTTTTTTTTGCAATTTCACCCCATTTGGAATTTTTTTCCCGCTTCCCACTACATCGTATGCAATATTAAATGGTGGCGTTGGAAAGTACAACTTGTCCCGCAAAAATAAAGCCCTCATATGGCCATGTGAACGTAAAAATAAAAAAGTTATGGCTCTCGGAAGGCATGGAGCGCAAAACGAAAATGCAAAAATGAAAAAAACCCCGAGTCCTTAAGGGGTTAAATGCCTACAGCTGCCTAAAGCAATCAAGTATACATTACTTTCCTATACAAAGCTTATACAACCAGGAACCTATTCACCCTTTGTACAATTGTGGTCCAACGATTGCATTTATGTTTTATGATTTTATATGCTTTTGTTTTATGATAGATTGTGATTTTATGTAACTACTATTACATATTGCTATATAAATTTTATCTAATTGCATAATAAATGTTTACAATTCAACTAATATACTAGTCTACATCCATACACACATTTAGAGTGCCAGTCCATTATTCTACATTTTATAAAAACAATGTATACTGTGGTATATACATAGTACAATCATATCCTAAAAGGCAATCTTAGAACAGGGACCCAATTTTGAAGTCACGATTCATACCCCTTGGTTCAAGGGTATCTAACTCGTAGATCCATCTAAGCTCCAATTTCTTCAGGAGCCGTTCCCGATCTCCTCCTCTCATCAGAGGGGTAATTCCGTCTATAATTCTATACCGGAGCTGTGACACATTATGTCTCTGTTTAAAAAAATGCTCAGGGACCGGAAGGTCTCCTTCACAGTCTGCAGGGTTGGTAGATCTTTTCTACAAAAGTTTCCTGATGGTATAGCGATGTTGCTTAAATCTCAGTTTGCATGGTTGTGTCGTTTCACCTACATATAACAAGCCACAAGGACATTGCAATATGCAGATGACGAATTCAGCGGAGCATGTGTACAATTATTTTATTTGATACCGTTTACCCGTAATGGGGTGTGTGAATGAGTTTCCCCTTAAAGGGTTTCTGTCACCAGGTTTAACCCTATGAAGTTAGCTGACATTAGCGATGTGCTAATGTCAGCTAAACCTAACTAGCCTAATCTTACTTTTCTCAGTGCCTGCATTAACCTTAAAAATCGAACTTTTATAATATGCTAATGAGGCTCTAGGAGCAGGGGGGGCGTTGTTCCTGCTCCTAGAGCCTCCATTCTCCCACCTTGGGCTCCTCCCTCCAGGTCTTGATTGACAGGGCCAGGCAGCGCTTGCGTCTGTCTGCCAGCCCTGTGCTCGGATGTAGTCTCGCGCCGTTACGAACTCAGCGCAGGCGCGGTGAGGAACCTGGCAGCCGACGAGCGTCTTTCCCTCACCGCGCCTGCGCTGAGTTCAGAACGGCGCGAGATTTCATCCGAGCACTGCCTGGCCCTGTCAATCAAGACCTGGAGGGAGGAGACCAAGGTGGGAGAACGGAGGCTCTAGGAGCAGGAACAACGCCCCCCCTGCTCCTAGAGCCTCATTAGCATATTATAAAAGTTCGATTTTTAAGGTTAATGCAGGCACTGAGAAAAGTAAGAATAGGCTAGTTAGGTTTAGCTGACATTAGCACATCGCTAATGTCAGCTAACTTCATAGGGTTAAACCTGGTGACAGAAACCCTTTAATAGGCTGTTACAGTTACAGCAATTGTAACAAGCGTAGCAGCCTTTCTTGGATCTACTGCCTGTTGTTCCCTTTTGGCAGCGCTCTATGCGTAAGTTTATCACCCAGGTTCTTAGATCTCCTGTGCGACATCAATGGTGGTGTCTGAAACTGTATGATCCCCGGGAAGGATGGTGCTAGAATACTCCAATTTAGTTTAAGGGCCATCGCTATCTGAGGGCTCAATTTTTAAAAAGTGGATACAAAGGGAGTCCTAGAGGGTTGCGTCTCCCTAGTGTTTGGACATAGTAACTGTTCCCATGTGGTACCCCTGACTCTCTGACAGTGATGTTCCACCAGTCTTTTGGGATATTTTCTATTCCCAAATTTTTGTCCCATATCCAAAAGTCGTACCTCCAGTCTCGTATCATCCGAGACAATACGTTTTACCTATATGGGAAGGAATTGATCATCCCTTTTGGGTGTCCACTGTCATATATCAGGAGATTGTTTCGGTCAGTGGGTTACACAAATTGGTTCGTCTGTAATCCCTGATCCGTCACATACACCAACTTATCCAGAAACTGCAAAGAGTGAGATGATTCAACCCTCATAAATTTTAGTTGGGGATGAATGTCATTAATGGAATCGTGAAAAATCTGCAAATCCATATCAGTGCCTGTCCAAATCAAAAAAACATCATCAATATATCGCATCCACCCCCTCACAAACCAGAAAAGGGCGGATGGATATAGGAAATGCTCCTCCACGTAAGACATGTAAATATTTGCATATGTCGGGGCCACCTGGGACACCATTGCAATGCCCCGGCACTGCAAATAGTACTGTCCATCAAATTGAAAGTAATTGTTGTATAAAAGGAACTCCAATAAAGCCATTAGGAATTCACAGATTTCAGTAGAGTACTTGGAATGACCTAGAGCCCATTTGACAGCTACCAAGCACAAATAGTGTTCAATGCACGTATAGAGACTAGTAACTTCAAAGGAGACCAGTTTATTATCAGGGGCAAACTCCAACCTCATGAGTTTATTAAGAAAGTCAGTAGAATCCCTGACATAGGAGGAAGCAGTAATTGAGTAAGTTCTCAATGTTTTATCGAGGAAAATCGCTGCAGGAGAGAAGACTGAATCAATTCCTGACACAATTGGCCTACCAGGGGGATTCCATAAATTCTTGTGGATTTTAGGAAGAATATACAGTGTAGGCGTGACAGGATGTGTAGGAGTGAGAAATGCATATAATTGTTCATCATTCAAATCGTTGGTATAAACATTATCAATCAAAATTCTAATTTTTTCATGATAGCAAACTTAGGGTCCGTATCAACCACCCTATATACTTCAACATCTTGAAGTTGTTTCTGTATTTCTGCAACATATTTGTCTGTGTCCATCACGACGACTGCACCTCCCTTATCAGCTGCTTTAATGTTAAGTTCCCTCCGGCAGCTGAGTGACCTGAGGGCTGATTGTTCTTCACCGGTCAGATTTGACACCCGAGTGGTGGAAAGAGCATTTTTCAAACTCAGGATTTCAGATCTGACCAGGGAAATGTACGTATCCACAGCCTTACAATTGACAGGTGGTTGAAAACCACTTTTAATGTGTAAACCACACCCTCTCAGTGTAAGGCTGCCTAAATTCAAAGCTTCAGCCGGTGCAGGAATGGATGGACAGATAGTTCCTTGTTTCTGAAAAAATACTTTTAATTTGATACATCTAAAGTAATTTAATAGGTCAATCTCATTTTGAAACCAGTCCAGATCAGACTCAGGACAAAATGATAGACCTCTTTGTAACAATTTCTCCTCACTCTCTGATAGTACATAAGATGAAATATTTACCACTAATGAGTCAGTCATAATCTCCTGTCTTGACCGCCTTGTTTCCCCTGTTGTAATGTCAGGGTTTTGTTTCCCATGGGCGGTTTCATCGACCTGGTGAGGCGTGTAGCTGTTTGTAGCTTGGTCGCCGCGGCGGTGTTTATGTCCGCCCCTCCTTGTCCGTCTCGTACTTCTAAAAAAGCATTTTCCTGCGATCTTTTATCCTCAGTATAGTCACCAGATGATTCAGTATCGTTCAAATCCACTCAGCGTCCCTTTGTTTTCTGTGGTCTGCATCTTCTAATGTTCCTATTAGTCCTAGGTGGAACTACCGGTTTCTTATAGATGTCTCGATTAAGGTAATCCTCTTGATCACGGTGCCATTTTTGTCGTTTAGTGGCCTCTATTTGTGAGCGGTATTTATCAAGTTCTGTGGATGTCTGTTCCAAAAGTGAAGTGAGCTCCTGTCCCTTCACCATCTCCTTTATCTGTGATTCATGATCCTCTATCTTCTTATTGATTTCAGTCACATCCTTTTGCAGATACTCCATGTTCAGGAGCATCATATCTCTCGCGAAGCGGTTCGCAAGCATAGTGAATTTATCATAGAACTCCTTGTTATTGGGGAACAAAATCGGCCTTAAATGAGTCCTGAGGCCCCTAGGGATATGCTCAACCCTGTAGTATTCTCTTAATGTAGACAGATGTAGGTCCATGTTGATCAAATGTTTACTTTCATTTATCCACTTGCGTTTAATATGTTCCACTGTTGGTTTACTGAAAAAGGCCCCTTCATTCTCATTGCCATTTAGGATATGTGTAATTTGTTCACTTGAATACAAAAGACTTAGCGATGGATCCATTATAGTAGATGCCACTAGATCCGTAAAAATAAGGTATACTCACAGATCTGGATGTGCAAGTCTCTAGGTCATCAGTAGCATAAACAGAGTGGATTGAGACAGCACCATCAAAGGTCATTAGAACAAAAGTCCGTTTAGTGGCGGTGCATGTCAGGTCCCGGCCTTAGAACCCCCAGCTTATTCCAGTTAGATGAAGAAAATCGCAGCACTCCAACGTCTTGTAGTAAAAACTTCTTTATTCCACCTCAGAAAAGCGACTTTTGGACTTACTTAAAATCTTTATCAAGCATAAAAATGTGTGACAAGTGGCAAATATATATACCCAGTGCATACAAACAATTGGGTGAGGGGGGGGGGGGTTGAACCCCTCCCCCTTCAAGATGTCATTTACAGTGCAGCATAATACCATAGTTTAAATGGAGCAGATCGCCCATTACATCAATTGAAAATATTCAACAAAAGAAACGTATATCTCAGCTAGTTTATGTATACATAAGGAAACTATAAGGGCGCACTGTAAATCTTCATATACAATGCGCATACTCCAATATCCTTTTTACTTCCGGGACTTGGAGTGACGTCAATCAGGTGCCGGTCACGTGCTGGTCATGTGATCAGGCGCATCAGCCAGGTCCCGCCCCATCACGTGGGAAAGTCGGCACTCCATATGCAGAATGTATGGGCTGAGATGATGCATAACATAGTAACATAGTATATAAGACCGAAAAAAGACATTTGTCCATCCAGTTCGGCCTGTTTCCTACAAGTTGATCCAGAGGAAGGCAAAAAACCCCTGTGAGGCAGAAGCCACTTTTCCCCACTTAAGGGGAAAAAAATTCCTTCCCGACTCTAATCAGGCAATCAGAATAACTCCCTGCATCAACGACCCCTCTCTAGTAGCTATAGCCTGTAATATTATTACATTTCAGAAATACATCCAGTCCCCTCTTGAATTCCTTTATTGTACTCACCATCACCACCTCCTCAGGCAGAGAGTTCCATAGTCTCACTGCTCTAACCGTGAAGAATCCTTTTCTATGTTTGTGTACAAACCTTCTTTCCTCCAGACCCAGGGGATGTTCCCTCGTCACAGTCACAGTCCTGGTTATAAATAGATGATGGGACAGATCTCTGTACTGACCCCTGATATATTTATACATAGTTATTAGAGCTCCCCTCAGTTGTCTTTTTTCTAAAGTGAATAACCCTAATTTTGATAACCTTTCAGGGTACTATAGTTGCTCCATTCCAGTTATTACTTTAGTTGCCCTCCTCTGAACCCTCTTTAGCTCTGCTATGTCTGCCTTGTTCACAGGAGCCCAGAACTGTATACAGAACTCCATGTGTGGTCTGACTAGTGATTTGTAAAGTGGTAGGACTATGTTCTCATCACGGGCATCTATGCCCCTTTTCATGCAACCCATTATCTTATTGGCCTTGGCAGTAGCTGCCTGACACAGGTTTTTGCAGCTTAATTTGCTGTTTATGAAAATTCCTAGATCCTTTTCCATGTCAGTGTTACCAAGTGTTTTACCATTTAATATGTACGGGTGACTTGCATTATTCCTTCCCATGTGCATAACTTTACATTTGTCAGTGTTAAACCTCATCTACCATTTCTCTGCCCAAGCCTCCAATCTATCCAGATCCCTCCGTAGCAGAAAACTGTCCTCTTCAGTGTTAATTACGTTACACAGTTTAGAGTTATCTGCAAAAATAGATATTTTACAGTGCAGGCCTTCTACAAGATCATTAATAAATATATTGAAGAGAATAGGGCCCAATACTGACCCCTGAGGTACCCCACTAGAGACAGTGACCCAATCTAAGTATCTACCGTTAATAACCACCCTCTGTTTTCTGTCACTCAGCCAGTTACTTAAACACATACAGATATTTTTTCCAGTCCAATCATCCTCATTTTATATACTAACCTTTTATGAGGTACAGTGTCAAATGCTTTGGAGAAGTCCAGATATACGTCATCCATTGATTCTCTCATCTCTAATAATAGGTATTGTCATGCTCCAAAGTGCACCCATATCAATAAAATAAACTTATCACGTATAGCAAACAAAGTAACATAAAAAATGGGAAAAGAAATTAAAATGTCAATGTATTAACCCTCACACAGCCATATAGTCTTAACTATAAAAAACGTGATGACTTGTTTGAGAAGCATCAGTGTTTCGTCTGCCATGAGAACGATATATCACAATGTGATAAAAGTGGCAGGGAGGGTGAGGACTATGATGATTGTGGGTTGGACAGGATCTGGTAGCCGGACAGGGGTGCCTAGGAGGAAATTTCATGCAGTTCCGCGTCTTCACCCAAATTTAGTTCTGTTCTATAGCATTATTACTTATGGCCAGCAGTCTGTAAAAATTGTCTCGTTCCCCAAATATCGCACAGTTCTGCGCCTTCATCCAAATTTAATTCTGCTGTATTACTACTTCTAGAACATGTCCTTTAAAATTGTCCCATTTTGTAAGTGTCATGTAATTTCACACCTTTACCAAAATTTAAGTCGCCACTCTCCCGCTGTCTCTGCTACAAGTAGCAGAAACAACAGCAGTCAGTTCAGTTTGCTACATGATAAAACAGTTCTTTTCAACTGCCATCCCAACCTGAGACACATCAGCAAACATACATGCACTTTCTGAACAACTAGACTGTACAGTGCCTGGATGGTGCCCTTTGTCCTGCACATGTCCTCTTCGGAGGCAGATTGGAACAGTGCCTGGAACTGACCTATTTTGCTATTACTGTACTGTTTTGTTCAGCCTTCAGCATATTGTTAGGGAGAGTATCCAGCAAGGCAGGTGGCTTTGTCACCCAAATTTAATTCTGCTGTATGGCATTAGTACTTCTGGCCAGCTGTCTGTTAAAATTGTCTAATTTTTTATTTAGTTTTTTTTTCAGTGATGACGTGAACACGCCACATTGCGCTCTCCTCCTCCTGCCTTCCTCCCTCCTCCTCACTCTCCGGCTCTTCAGCTGATACTTTGAGCCCTGGGTACGCCTGAGTCCTCTGCCTTGCCTCTGCCGCCTGCCGTCCTGAGGCAAACGCCGGACTCCCGGTGTCTTCAGCTCCCACTGCCGCTCGCTTCCAGTCTGTCGCCTGCTGCCGCTTACACGGAGGGGGAACTCCCAGACCCCCCCCCCCTGCCGTCTTCTGCTCCTGTGAGAACTTTGGGTCTCCGCCTGCCGCCTGCCGCCTGCCGCCAGCCGCCTGCCACCTGCTGTTGCCTACAGGGAGCGTGTCTTCACCTCCCCGTCCACCTCTACTGCTTGCTGACCGGCTTGGTTGGACCTGCTTCGCCTCTTACCTCTCCTGCTTTTTCCCTCCTGCTCTGGTTCTGCTTGGTCTCCCCTGCTCGTCTCTGCTCTCCTGTTCTGGACGCTGGACGCTGGACACGTGAGGAAAAGTGTTCTTTCTTGATGTGTCTCTTTTTGCTCTCCCTTTTGCCTACAGTCTTGTATTAGCTGTGTGACCCCATTTAATATCATAAGTCTTTGGTGGTTGGCATTCAAGATGTGAAAATGAAGGAGAGTAAAGGAGAATAAAGGAAAAGAGAGAAAAAGGAGAGAAAATAGGGGAAAAAAATAACTAAAAAAACTAAAACTAAAAGTTAAAGTAAAAAAACAGTGTTGAAAACAGAGCAGATGCGGGTGTGAAAGGAGTAGAAAGAAAAGGGGAAAGGAAGGAAGAGGAAAAGAAAAGGAAAGGAAAGAAAAAGATACAAGATAAGGAAGAGGAAAATGGGGAAAGGAAAAAAAAATAAAATCGAAAGGGGTCTTAGGGAGAAAAAGGGAAATTTACAATAAAAATAAATAAAAAATAAATATATATATATACATTGAAAGGGATCTTAAACGATCAATGGCTCCAAAGCGGCGGTCGATTGACTCCTCTGGAACAAAGCTGGGGACTAAGACACCAGAGGGCAAAATTGACAAGTTTCTGAAATCCCCCTCCCTCAATGAAAAGGGGTTATCTAAAGGGAAAATGAGTACTAACTCTAAGAAAACTATTAAAATTCCCCAAGTTGAAGAATTCTCTGAGGATGGGCTATTAGACCAGGAAGGAGGGGGGTGGGGGAAAGTCTTCTATTGCGAACAGAAACTGAACATGACCCCTTAGCTCTGGAAAAAATTTTGTGCGCTGTGAAAAATAATGGTATGCTAGTGCAAGGGATGTCCATTCAACTAGAGTCAATGCGGAGCGACACATCCTTAATAATAGAAGACCTGACCAAAATCCGGGATCGAGAAAAAGTTTCACTGAGATAAAGAAACGCTTGGCGTCCAAGGACATTAAATACTCCTTACAGTATCCAGCGAAATTAAGAGTGATCTACAATGGGACTATCCAATTCTTTGAGAAACCGCAACAAGCGCTGGATTGGATGGAGCAATTGGGCGTTTGAAAATTTTTTATGAAGTGACGGAGGGGATGGAGGGGGGATGGGACTAGCGGGGGGGAGAATGGCCGGAAGGTAGAGGTTTGCTGACTAGATCGGGCGCGGACCGAAGGAGAGGGGGAGAGGGAATGGGGGAGGGAATTTATCCTGCAGGGCTTTTTTTTTGTTGTTGTTTTTTTTTGTTTTTCTGTCTTTCATGCTTAACTGATGTCTATTAGAATTGTTTCTTGGAATGTTAGAGGTCTTGGGGAAAGGGTTAAGAGGCAAGCTATTATGGACGCAATAAAAAGACATCTTCCTGCAATTATTTTTATAGTGGAAACCCATCTCACTAAAGAGACAGTGACCCGCTTGGTGATGGGATGGCATTCCCAATCCTATCATTCCACTTTTAGTAGCGCCTCTAGGGGTGTTTCGGTTCTAATTCATAATTCTATAGATTTTTCCTTAATAGAATCCTATATAGATGATCAGGGTAGATTTATTTTTTTATAAGGTAGGCTTTATGGATATAGTTACATTCTCACCTTTTTTTACATACCTCCGCCATTCTCAGTGTATCCACTTACCCAACTGTTGCGTTTTTTGGAAAAGAAACCAGAATGTCGGCTTGTTCTGATGGGAGACTTTAACGCGGTTATGGATCCTAAAAAGGACAGACTGACTTTAGACACAGATCGGGGAAGGAATACTTGTAATTCTCCACTGCCTCAGTTTTGTTCGGAAGTTGGACTGGTTGATATATGGGAACATGTTGGCGGAGGAAAGAGAGTGTACTCTTGTGTTAGCAGAGGAGGCAGAGCAATGTCTAGGATTGATTTGGCGCTTACTAACGAGAATAACTTGAATAATATCAAAAGGATACGATATGGAGTAAGAACAGTTTCAGACCACTCACCTGTTTCAATTGAGGTTCGCGTTGGGGAGAACAAAGACAATAGGGGATTTGGGTTTAAGCTGAACCCATATTGGCTTACCATTATGGATAATTATCAGTCTATTAAATTACATGTATCTTCCTTTTGGGAGGTGAATCTCCCCTCCGCTAATATCAATTTAGTTTGGGATGCTCTGAAAGCATTTAGGAAAAAAGAGGAGGACTTGATTAATATCGTGGCATCCACAACGGAGCGATTTATCAATCAATCTACTGAATATAATAAAGAAGAGATGCAGAAGGCTAGTTGTTCTCTGAAGGAATACGTAATTGAGAAAGCAAATCATAGATTACTTTTTAAGGGACAGAAGTACTTCTCAGAGTCCGGACGTCCTGGTAAGCTTTTAGCTAAAATAATATCACAACAGGATAAGAAAAAGAAAGCTATTACTTCAATTCGTAATTTAGATGGGGTAATTATATCAGACCCAGAGGGAATTAGAGATACTTTCTGCAATAATTCTTTCAGATATATAGAGCTTCCCCTGGTTTGCCACCTGACCTGGCGAGGCAGTTCCTGGAGAAAATTTCTCTTCCGATATTAACAGAAACCCAAAAAAATCTCTGGAAAGAGAATTGTCTCTCGTGGAGATTCAAGAGGCCTTGAGGTCTATCTCTGGGAACTTATCGCCAGGGTCAGATGGTCCTCCATATAAATTTTATCGTAAAAGTATAGTGATGTCATCCTCCCCCATCTATTGGAGTTACTTTCTCAAGCATCGCAGGGAGGGGGTTTACCACAGTCCATGATGGAAGCCGTGATAGTTTTAATCCCTAAAAAGGATAAAGATCTGGAGGATTTGAGCTCATATAGACCAATTTCCTTATTGAACACGGATGTTAAGTTGTTATCAAAGGTTCTGGCCAAGAGGCTCTCTCGGGTTATGTCTTCTCTGATTCATCTAGATCAAAATGGTTTTATGCTAAAAAGGGGCACCAATCATAACTTGCAGGTTCTTTACTAATATTCAGTCTCCTGGTGGCAGCGCCCACTCAGTCCTGTCGTTGGATGCCACTAAGGCCTTCGACAGGGTCGAGTGGGCGTTTCTCTGGGAGGTGATGAAAAGAATGGGCTTTGGCCCCAAATTTATGGGGATGGTTCAGTTGTTATACAAATGCCCAGTGGCCAGGATCAGGATCAATGATATGTTGATAGAGAGTTTTGTATTGGGAAAAGGTACCCGTCAAGGATGTCCTCTCTCCCCTCTGTTATTTAACATCTATATTAAACCTCTTGAAGTTAGTATAAGGCAGGATTCGAGAGTGGCTGGTTTTGGTGTAATGGAGAAACAGGACCGTATATCTCTCTATGCAGATGATATCTTGTTTTTTATACATCAAACAGAAAACTTCCCCACATATTGGAATTAGTCAACCTATTCTCTAAATCTTCTGGCCTGGAGGTTAACTGGGAGAAGACTGCTCTTTTCCCCGTAGATGAATTGCGAGGATCTATGGAAAATTTGGTCAATCGGTTATCGATCTCCGACTCAATTAAATACCTGGGGATAACAGTTTCTGCCAAAATTCAAGATTATTTTCAACTCAATTTGATTCCTCTACTGTCAAAGTTGAGATCTAAAATTAAAATATGGCAAAGAATTTTGCCTGCAAGAGCAGACAGAATCTCATTAATAAAAATGGGGGTGCTGCCCCAGGTCCTTTATGTCCTTCGCAATTCGCCTGTATGGATTGAAGATAAGTATTTTAGATTGATAGAACGGATGATTAACGATTTACTATGGGGGAGGAAGCGTGTGAGACTAAAAGCGCTTTATTTTTCCATGCCCTACAATAGGGGAGGCTTCAACCTCCCCTATTTTAGGGGCTATTTTATGGCCTCTCAACTCTGCTTTTTCAACGACTGGGAAAATAGCCATCTTTGTAGAAAATTGGTGAAAGACTCAGGTTTTTCAGATTTATTTACAGTACTAGAGTCTGACTATTTACTTACCACACAGATTGGCTATAAACCTTTCTGTAGAATGGCTACAAAGGCCTGGCTGGTTATAGAGTTGGTTTAAAATCAAGGCATCACTTATAAGTACTCCATTATGGCATAACTCAAAGCTTTTGAATTTAGATGACCCAAATTGTTGGCAATATTGGAGGACGAAAAATATTCAATATTTGAATAAGGTGGTTAAAGATGGACAAATCCTGTCTCTTATGGAGCTAAAACAAAATTTAAATGTAGGTGAGCTGGCTTGGTATGCATATTTTCAATTGAGGTCGGCACTTCTTCGTATTGCCGATAGTCATTCACTTGATGTAGACACTCCTGAATTATTGCACAATTTGATTTATAAGAAAGGTGGTATAAAAGTTAAATTATCACATTGTCGTAGACACTTGATGAAAAGTTTTTTTTTGGAATGCCTCTCTCCAGGACAGAGGTCCTGGTCTGTTTTATTGGCAGAGGTGGGCCCTCCGGATTGGGAGAATATAGGGGAGAATTTAAGTCAGGTTTCGCACAATTTTAATCATACTGTTGTACAGTTTAATATTATACACAAAATATATGTGACACCTTTATGGCTCCATAAGAGGGGATTTAGAGCCTCCTCTGACTGCCTCTGTTGTGGGGACCCCAGGGCAGATCATTTACATCTGTTCTGGGATTGCCTGATAGTGAGCAAATATTGGAGAACGGTTCAAACAACTTTGGTTCAGAGACTTAATATAGATATTCCTCTATCTCCCAAGGTATGGGTTTTGGGGTTAATTGCCAGCTCCTGAAGTGCCAACTATTGACTAAAATGATGTTTCTGGCCAGGCTTCTTGTAGCCAGAGAATGGTTTTCCCCCTCTGCTCCAGATTGTAATAATTAGTTATGTTTAGTTAATAAGGTGAAAATTTACGAGAGGATCATGTACAGACAAAGAGGGTCCTACGCAAAGTGGGGTAGTATTTGGAAGGATTGGGATGGTTAAGTAAATCATTTTTTATTTTTATTTTTTTTATTTTTTTATTTCTTTTTTTCTTTTCCTGCAGGATTGGGGGGGGGGGATAGGGATATAGGGTTGTGTGGGAGGGATGGGGATGACTTTGTAATTCTGTTCTTATGGCTTGTATTTCTTGAGATGACTAAAATAAAAAACATTAAAAAGAAAAAATATATATCATTTTTTCAGTGAAAAAAAATAAAAATAAAAATTGTCTAATTTTCGAAATGTCCTGCAGTTCTGCACCTTCATCCAAGTTTTATTCTGCTCAAGCGACCTAAATTATCCAAGTGTCCAAAACGTTACCTTTGTCGAAAAAAATCTGGAACATGGATCAGTGAGGATTTCCACACATCACTGGCTGATGACAATGAATTGGTCTGCCACATTGCCGGTCCAATTATGCAGTTGCCGCTGTCTGCCTTTTCATTGTCTTCCAAACTGTACTGTAGATGCTGCTGGTTCAGCTGCTATACCCCCTCGTGACAATTCTACTACCCCAAAACAGCTACACAGAGGCGTAGCTAAAGGGTCATGGGCCCTGGTGCAAGAGTTCAGCTTGGGTCCTCCTTCCCTGTTCTTTTTTGGCCAGGGGCAGGGGAGCACATAGCTGCTGCCTGAGGCAAAAATTGAAACGACACCCCCCGCCACACCATGCCAAATTATTGACCTAACCCCTTCCCTCTAGACAGAGGTGTAACTTGACCAGCATGTACTTTCCATAATACTGGTGTCTTCTTATCCGGCTCAAAGGTCTTTGGGCCCCCTCAGTCTCCTGGGAATGGTAGCGACTGCTACCTCTACACCCCCTACAGCTACACCCATGCAGCTACACATAACCTGCCTTGTTCATGAGGTTCCACACTGCACTGCTGCTACTCCCAAAAATTGGGAGAATTGCAGTGTGTATTTAAACAAGAACGTGTTTCCGCATAGCTATATGTCAGTGTCACTCTGACATTATTTACTACTGCTGTCATTGTTTTAAAGTGGGGGGGGGGCAGACAGACAGAGAGAGAGAGAGAAATTTGAGAGAAAGGCAAGAGAGAAAGGTCTTAAGCGTGGAGCGGACACTTGGAATTTCGGGTTCGACGGAACTTCACAAAAAAGTTTGGGTTCAGGAACCGAACTTGACCCGAACTTTACCCCAAACCCCATTGAAGTCAATAGGGACCTGAACTTTTGGGCACTAAAATGGCCCCAAAAAATGTAATGGAAAGGGCTAGAGGGCTGCAAAAGTCAGCAAAATGTGTCTAAGAGCATGGCAAGTGCTCTGCAAACAAATGTGGATAGGGAAATAAAATAAAATAAATAAAAATTAAAAATTATTAACCTGCAACTCGGAGGAGGAGGTGGATATGGAGTCGGAGGTTGAGGAGGCGGTGAATGTGGTGCTGTAGGCGGAAGCGGCGACAGCACCTCCAAAGCATAAAGGGCAAGCACAGGCCATGTGGACAATTTGAAGACCCAGAAGTTGAATGGGGCAGAACCATCAGTCAGTACGTGTAGGCGTGTGCAGACGTACTGTTCCACCATGTTGTTCAAATGCTGCCTCCTGCTAAGATGTTGCATCTCAGCTGGTGGTGCTGGTTGCTGTGGCGTGGTGACAAAGCTTTTCCACATGTCGGACATGCTAACCCTGCCTTCTGAGGTGCTGGCCGTGACCCAGCTGCGTTGGTGACCTCTTCCTCCGCCTCCTCCACCTCTGTCTTCGCCTTGTGCGTCCACTTGTCCCCGGTGTCAGTTGGGAATGCCCTTAGGACCGCGTCTACCAGCGTGCGCTTGTAGTCGCACATCTTCCTATCATGCTCCAGTGAGGGAATTAAGGATGGCATGTTGACTTTGTAACGGGGATCAAGCAGGATGGCAACCCAGTAGTAAGCACAAGTTAAAATGTGGGCAACTCTGCGGTCGTTGCACAGGCACTGCATCATGTAGTCGCTCATGTGTGCCAGGCTGCCCAGAGGTAAGGATAAGCTGCCCTCTGTAGGTGGTGTATCGTCTGTGTCCTCTGTATCCCCCCAGCCACGCTCCAGTGATGGCCATGAGCTGCGTTGGGTGCCACCCTGCTGTGAACCCGGTTCCTCCTCCTCTATCTCATCCTCCTCCTCCTCGTCCTCCAGAAATGTGCCCTGGTTGGCCACATGTGAACCTGGCCTCTGCTGGTGCAGGAACCCACCCTCTGAGCCACTTCTGAATGACTGGCCTGAAACCCTGTGAAATGCCTCTTCTTCCTCCTGTGCTACATTCTCTTCCATCATCGCCCTAAGTGTTTTTTCAAGGAGACATAGAAGTGGTATTGTAACGCTAAGAACGGCGTCATCGGCACTGGCCATGTTGGTTGAGTACTCAAAACACTGCAACAAGGCACACAGGTCTCGCATGGAGGCCCACTCATTGGTGGTGAAGTGGTGCTGTTCAGCAGAGCGACTGACCAATGCGTGCTGCAGCTCAAACTCCACTATCTCCTGCTTCTGCTCGCACAGTCTCTCCAGCATATGCAAGGTGGAGTTCCACCTGGTGGGCACGTCGCATATGAGGCGGTGAGCAGGAAGGCCGAAGTTACGCTGCAGCGCAGACAGGCGAGCAGCAGCAGGGTGAGAACGCCGAAAGTGCGCACAGACGGACTGGGTAGTTTTTAAGGAATTTCTGCATCACCAAATTCAGCCCATGCACCAGGCAAGGGATGTGCGTCAAACTGGCTAGTCCCAGAGCTGCTAAGAGATTTTGACCATGATCACACACCACCAGGCCGGGCTTGAGGCTCACTGGCAGCAACCACTCATCGGTCTGTTCTTCTATGCCCCTCCACAGCTCCTGTGCGGTGTGGGGTTTGCCCCCCAAACACATGAGGTTTAAAACCACATGCTGACGTTTACCCCTGGCTGTGCTGAAGTTGGTGGTGAAGGTCTTTCGCTGACCGGATGAGGAGGTGTTAGAAGAGGAGGAGGAGGAAGCGGAGTAGGAGGAGGCAACAGGAGGCAAAGAATAATGACTTGCGATCCTCGGTGGTGGAAAGACATGCGCCAAACCGCTATCCGCTTCGGACCCAGCCGCCAATACACTTGCTCAGTGTGCAGTTAGGGAGATATAGCGTCCCTGCCCGTGCTTACTGGTACATGTATCTGGAGTTATGTGGACCTTGCCACAGATGGCTTTGCGCAGTGCACACTTGATTTTATCCTCCACTTGGTTGCGCAGGAAAGGGACTGCTTGCCTGGAAAAGTAGTGGCGGCGGGGAACGACGTTGTGGGACAGCCACCTCCATCAGCTGTTTAAACCAGTCCTTCTCCACCAGATGGAATGACAGCATTTTAAAAGGCCAGTAATTTTGAAATGCTGGCATTCAGGGCCAAGGATTGAGGGTGGGTAGGTGGGTATTTTCTATTTCTCTCCAGTTTTTGGGAGATGGACAACTGAACGCTTGCGTGTGACATGGTGGAGATGCTTGGTGATGATGACGGAGGTGGTGGTGTTGGTGGCACATCCTCTGTTTGCTGGGTGACAGGTGCCACGGTGACTCCAGAAGAAGAGGAAGCAGGAGGAGCCTGAGACCTTACTTGATTTTTAAGGTGTTTACACCACTGCAGTTTATGCTTTGGATGTAGATGCCTGGTCATGCAGGTTGTGCTCAGGTTTAGAACGTTTATGCTCACTTGTAAATGGATGAAGTAGTCCAGCACAAACCATGGATGTAGATTGCCAAATTCCCTTTATTTCCGTTGCGTTAAAATACAGAAACAGCTTAGCTTGATGTTTGGTACACTCACTCCCAGGGTCTACATGTTTCGGACACAGATGTCCTTAATCATGACCTTAGAACGTTTATGCCTCGCTTCAGGCTCTGATGGTGCAACGTGTAAACCACTCTTGTCTTGTCGTCAGGACATTGTCTGAAGAACTGCCACACCAATGAACTCCTTGGAGCTGGCTTTGGTATGCTAGGTCCTTGGGTGCGGTGGGCAGTAGCAGGCCTACTGTCTCGGGGACGGCTGCTCCGCTTTTGCAGCCTGCTCCCTCTTTTGCTGTAATGTTGCCTCCACTGCGACCACTGCCTCTTCCTCAGAACTGCACATGTCACTAGCATGAACTTGAGTCCAGTCAGGGTCTAGGATCTCATCGTCCTCCACATCATCTTCCACCCATTCTTGACCTCTGCCCTCCTTGTCGGTCTGCACACTGCAGAAAGCCGCAACAGTTGGCACCTGTGTTTCATCATCATCAGAGACGTGGTGCAGTGGTATTCCCATGTTCTCATCCTGCAACATAAGTGGTTGGGCATCAGTACATTCAATGTCTTCCACTTCTGGGGCAGGGCTATTTGGATGGCCCGTGGAAACCCTGCCAGGAGAGTCAATAAAAAGCATAAGAGTCTGCTGCATGACTCGGAGCTCAGACTGCTTGGCTGCTTTGCAAGGGGGTGAGGTGAAAGACTGATGGGCATGGGCTGCAGGTGCCAACTCTGAGCTTTCTGCAGAGGACTGGGTGGGAAATACTGTGAAGGAACTGGCGCCACTGTCAACCCCCCAATCTACTATCGCCTGTTCTTGTTTTGGCCTCATCATCAGTAGAGCAGCATTCGGGCCTACCAAATAACGCTTCAGGTTCTGTCGCCTACTCCATCTGAGGAAGGTGTTTCACTTGAACCTGTATCTGGCGCAGAATGGCCACGTCCTCAACCAGCAACAGGAGCTCCACCAACACCACCACTACCATGTCCACTTCCCTTATTTGATGTTCTCCTTATTATGTGCGTTCACCCACCAAACTAACAGATGGTTTTAGGTTTATCTCAGGTGTCAACTTAACTGCAAAAAGTCAACAATTAAGTTCACTAACAGTAAGGCAGTGTCGGTGTAATAAACAGAATACATTTCTTTAGGTCACACAACAGTGTAACGGAGCAATTCAATACAATTACTTCACTATCAACAAAAAATTGATTTTTCAAACCAACAATGTAACAGCAGAGGTTAACGGTTTAATTTGACTGTCAGAAATGCAACGTACTCCACAAATGTGCTATCTGCCAAAAAAAACTGTGTTTTTGCAACCAACTATGTAAATGCCGAGTTCCACAGGTTACTTAAAATGACTGAAATTCAGGGTTGGCCTCAGAACTGCTATGTAGCACAAAACCAGTGTTTATTGCAACCAACTACAGAAATCCAGTATGCCACGCCAAAAATTATAAAACAGGTTTTTCAGCATTGTATGCAAATGCGCTCTATGGCACAATAGTACGGGTTTATTCCCCCAAATACAGAAATGTAGTATGTAACCCCAAAAATTATAAAACAGGTTTTTCAGCGTTGTATGCAAACGTGCTCTGTGGCACAACAGAACGGGTTTATTCCCCCAAATACAGAAATGCAGTATGTCACCCCAAAAATTAAACAATACGTTTCGCGTATTCAGCTCCTCGATGCGAAACGCGCGTCGAGGAGCACCCGTACTCTCCCCTGCTATACGATACTGGGTAAGGCTAAATAGCCCCTATTTTATGGATGCATTGATTACCAAATGTTAGAACTTTGCTGCTGAACATTGTCATAAGCCATGCAGTGATTTGCGGGCATTTATGGAGGATTGCCGCTGTGTTAGTCCGGTATAGCACATTAGATATGTCTGAATATGCATTGATTAATTACCGTGACGTGTTTTTATCACAGCGGTGTATAGAATCAGCATGAGCCTTAGCTTAACTGTTTGAAATCGTTTTTGCATCCATTTATATGTATGACTCATAATATTGTGGGAGGGTATTGGATACCTGTTTTTGTCCCTTTATTAATTTTTATGTGATATAAGTATTTTATGGTAGATGAATTAATAAAATTTGTTTTTTATGAAAGCTTTTTGATTAGTGTTGTTTATGTATGATTGGAGAGCACCTATAAATCGATTTAGGGTGTGTTATACTCCGGTAGAGACCGTTATTGTGAAGTACCCCAAAAATTATAAAACAGTTTTTTTAGCGTTGTATGCAAGCGTGCTCTTTGGCACAACAGTAAGGGTTTATTCACCCAACTACAGAAATGCAGTTTCTTCACCGCAAAATTTTAAAACAGTTTTTTAAGCGTTGTATGCAAACGTGCTCTGTGGCACAACAGTAGGGGTTTATTCCCCCAAATACAGAAATGCAGTATGTCACCCCAAATATTTTAAAACAGTTTTTTAAGCGTTGTATGCAAACGTACTCTGTGGCACAACAGTACGGGTTTATTCCCCCAAATACAGAAATGCAGTATGTAACCCCAAAAATTATAAAACAGGTTTTTCAGCGTTGTATGCAAACGTGCTATGTGGCACAACAGTACAGGTTTATTCCCCCAAATACAGAAATGCAGTATGTTACCCCAAAAATTATAAAACAGTTTTTTCAGCAGTGTATGCAAACGTGTTCTGTGGCACAATAGTACGTTTTTATTCCCCCAAATACACAAATGCATTATGTCACCCCAAAAATTATAAAACGGGTTTTTCAGTGTTGTATGCAAAAGTGCTCTGTGGCACACATTACCGGTTTATTCACCCAACTACATAAATTAAGTTTTTCACCCCAAAAATTATAAAACAGGTTTTTCAGCGTTGTATGCAAATGTGCTCTTTGGCACAACAGTACGGGTTTATTCACCCAACTAGAGAAATGCAGTTTTTCACCGTAAAATTTTAAAACAGTTTTTTCAGCGTTATATGCAAACGTGCTCTGTAGCACAACAGTACGGGTTTATTCCCCCAACTACAGAAATGCACTATGTCACCGCAAAATTTTAAAATAGGTTTTTCAGCGGTGTATGTAAACGTGCTCTGTGGTCCGACAGTACGGGTTTATTCCACCAACTAAAGAAATGCACTGTCACTGCAAAATTTAAAAATAGGTTTTTCAGCGGTGTATGAAAACGTGCTTTGTGGTATGACAGTACAGGTTTATTCCCCCAACTACAGAAATGCACTATGTCACCGCAAAATTATAAAATAGGTAATGTAGGGGGACTTGACCTGCCAGACAAAATGAATTTTTTCTCCACTCAGCTACCAAAAAATAATTATACTGATGTCCCTGGTAGGCTGGCACACATGCAGGTCACATGCAGTTCCAAGGACACTGCAGTTGCTAAAATAGCCACCGACCCCCACCTCAGTAACAGATGGATAAAAAATGATTTAGCAGTATCACTGGGATCAGGGCTGGGTACAAATTTGTAGCATAGCACCCTCAATAATTGCTGTAGTTTGAAGATTTAACATCACCAAGTTCAACAGATTTTTTCCCTAATCTCTCCCTGAGAACACCAGCAGCAACCTGTCCCTACACTAAGAGCAGCAGAGTGACGTGCGGCGCTATGTGTCTCCAGCTTATATAGAGGCTGGGTCAGATGCTGCACTTAGCCAATCACAGCCATGTCAATAGTAGTCATGGCTGTGATGGCTTCTTAGGGCAAAGTAGTGAAACACTTGTTGATTGGCTGCCCTGCAGCCTTTCAAAAAGCAGGAAGAAATCGCCGAACAATGATTCCGAACCCGTTCCGTTCGGTACGAACCCGAACTATACAGTTTGGTTTCGCTCAACTCTCCTTAAGAGACCTCCAAATTTGACCGGGTTGTTACATTCAGACACAAAATGAATTTAAAAAAATACACATTTCTGATCACCTAATTTGAAACAACGTGAAATAACAACGTGAAAAATGTTAAGACTTTCAGCTTTAAGGGGATTTCCCAGAGAAGACATTTATTACCTTTCAATTAGAACATATAATCCTCCATTCTTCCTTAATGCACAACCACAGTGAAGAGGAATGTGAGTGGAGCCTCAGTCTAGCATCCATGCTGCTATTTCGTTTATGTGAGCTCATTGGAAATGTGTGGCTGTGCAATAGCTTAGGCAATTAACTCTGACTGGAAGTTTAGAGAAGCCACTTATGTAAGAATGTGCTGTTTCCTGCGATGCAGGAGCCACTAGGCACATCAACATGCACATCCTTTCATTCAAAATACACGTGAAGTTAGGAAAAGCAGAGGATTTGGGACTCCCATCAATCATCCATTTATCATCTTTCCTTTGGATATAGAGATAAAGGTCCTTTAATCCTTTAATACCTGGTGCAGACTTTTTTTTAAATCACTCTTTAAAAAAAGAACACACTGCTAAGTATAAAAACACCAAAAAAGTTGGAAAACCACAGAAAATAGCTGATGTGGATGAAAAAAGAATTACATCCCTGGTGAAGAAAACCTTTTTCACAACAGTTGGCATGTCAAGGACACCCTACAGGAGGTAGGTGTATCTGTGTCAAAGTAAACAAAAAAGAGCACCTCCAAGTAAATACAGAGGATTTTCCATGATATGTAAACTATTGGTAAGCCTGGAAATAGGATGACCAGATAAGTGAAAAAAGATTGAAAAAGACAAGACTGAACAGTTCTGGAATAACAAATTGGAGCAGATTTTTTAAAACTGAAAGAAAAAACATCTTTGTTTCCCATAACAACCAATCACAGCACAGATTTAATTTTTTAAGAAGATATGAAATGAAAGATGTGCTATGATTTTTTTTTTTTTTACAATGGATCTTATGACCACACATTTTAACAGTGGTGCACTTCAGGATCTTTTCTGCATATATTTCAAACATGGGATGAAAATGTGATGTGGAAAATGTCTATATATAAAATTATATACCTCAGACCTTTTAGTCTTATGTGTTAAGTTTATAAATTTACACTGTGCTAATGTTGCTCAGTGCTGAAATGTGATTACAGTAGATAAGAGAGTCCCAAGACATGCAGTGTAACTGTTATGGCAGTGGTCCATGCCTACTACTGCTCGGCCACAGCTCTATACTTTGTATTCTGTATTTAGATATCTATCTGTATTTCACTCTTTCTATTCACTGCTCAATCCACCTCCATGCAGGCTGAACTCTATTTTCCTGCTTCTCACACTCCCTCTGGCTCTTAAATTACCAATGCACACTGACTCTTATCTTTCACAGTCAAAGGCTAGCCACCTTGGGGTACATAAGGCACCCTTTAGAAAGCGTCTGAGCCATAAGTTCTAGTTCTCTAGTTTCCGGTAAAGGTGTGCCGTTATTGTTCATCTGCCATGGACTGACTTCTGGCCAATTTACAGATTTAACCCTTGCCTGAAGGCCTCCTTCTGATTTCTGTACTGACTCTGAGCTGCCCATCTTGTCCATTGGACTGATTTTGAATCACATATGCAAAAGTCTTTTTAAAACCCACACCCTCAGAAAAAAAATCTTGTTTTTAAAGGGGTTGTAACAAGTTTTCAAGTTATCCCCTATCCACAGGATACAGGAGAACTAATTGATTGTTGTGGGTCTGACTGCTGAGACCCCCACTGATCCCAAGAATGGGGGTCCTGTTTCCCCGACCTATTGGAGCTGCAGGCTGCACATGTGCCCTGCACTCAATTCATAATCTATAGGTCTGCCAGAGATAGCGGAGTACAGTGCTTGACTTTTCCTGGTGGTCCCATACAGAATGAATGTAGTGGCAGGGCGCATGTACTGTCTGCCACTCCATCAGGACGGGGGAACAAGCCCCTGTTCTCAGGATACGTTTAGGTCCCAGCACTTAGACCCACACAAATGAGTTAGTTTTTCCCTATCCTCTGGATAGGCAATAAACTTGAAAACTTTGCACAACCCCTTTAGTGGGAATATTTTTCAGTGTATGGCTTGTTAATTATTATGTGTGGCAAGCGTATTGCATTTTGAAATAGGACTACGACAGAGTTAACAGTAAAACCAATCTGAAATCAGATGTGTCTTTGGATCATTGTAATTGAAACCACATTTTGGTATTTAAATACCAAATAACCTGCTGATTATTATGCATAGTTTTCTGTCCCTGTAAGAAAAACACAATGTCGCAGTCATGCTGTGCTCTCTAAAGCTAGATTTCCTTGTTTATATTAGCATCAGTAAACACATCCTAAGAAGCTCGGGCTTTGAACATGGGTTCCATATTGTTACTTTGGAATTCTGGCTTAAAAGAATATGGATGCCAAGATATTCACCGCATGCTATTTTTATTTGTAGTTAGGCTGTTTCCAACAGGACCAGTGATTGTCTGCATTTGTAGATACAAAACTAGTTTATGTCTCTAACTGTAAAACATTACCAGTTATGGAAAGATTTCTCTAAATTGCATTATGTCTCATCTATTCATAAAAAGCAGTGTGGGAAGTGGCTAAAGTTTATGATGGGGTGAAGTATCCATGCAGTTATATAACAAATTCTGCACAGAAAACTTTTGCTGAAGATGAAGCAGATGCCTATTGACATCAAACAAATTTGGTGATATGATTTTCCAGGTGAAGAATTTGTAACAGTTTTGATGAGTACATTGATTGGACTCACGAAATGTACCTATAACATCACCAGACAAGGGAGGTTTGTCATTAGGTCATAAGAGTAGAAGGGCTACTGTACATAAAGTATTTACAGAACACAGAAAATGCATAAAAAATAATTAAACATCTAAACATTTCTTCCTGTCATCTCTTTCTTCCCTTTGCTCTTATTTTGTTATTTCATATTATAATTATCATATCATAATTATATATATATATATATATATATATATATATAGAAAGAGAGAGAGAGAGAGAAAAGTAAAAGTAAACTTCCAGTGCTGAGCCACGCCCCCTGCAGTGATCACATGACGGTGATGTCACCCCAGGTCCTTCGGCTTTTCCAAAGTTCGGGTTCGTGGAAGCCGCCCCTTATGGATTCCATATGCTGGGATAGTCCGCGGTAGTGGAATCCATAATGGGATGCGGCGATTACCCCAACCCGAACGCCGAACTAATTTTTGAAGTTCGCTCATCTCTAGATGGCAGCACTACATAAAAGTAGAAAAAGTAATAACAGAGGTGCAAGCCAAATTGGACTAGGACTATCGTCCAGATATACAAAAGAAAAAATCAGCAGCACACTCATCAAATAAAAGTAAGAGAAAAATGTAATCACCCATGTGGACACGACGTTTCGGCTCAAACACTAGAGCAGGGGTCAAAGTGTGGGAACTCACCCAAGTGCCTCCGCATGATGTCACAGCGCGCGGCGTTCGCAAAGGGCAGAGGAGGTCGGCTTGAGCAAGTACTGTATTTTTTGCCCTATTAGACGCACCGGCCCATAAGACGCACCTAGGTTTTAGAGGGGGACAATAAGAAAAAAATATTTTTCATTACACCTCAGGTCAGACCACCAATCAGACCCCCAATGTTAATCAGACCTCAGCTAACAGCCCCAATAAGATCCCCAATGTTAATAAGACCCCCAATAAGACATCAGATCAGACCCCAATATGAATGACCCCCAATCAGACCTCAGATAATAGCCCCATGCCTCATAGCAGCCCCCAGTAGCCTCATAGCAGCCCCAGTGCCTCTCCATCAGCCCCCTGTGCCTATCATCAGCCCCGCTGTGCCTCTCATCAGCCCCCAGTGCCTCTCATCAGACACAAGTACCTCTCATCAGCCCCCAGTGCCTCTCATCAGCCCCCCAGTACCTCTCATCAGCCCCCAGCAGATCTCATCAGCCCCCAGTGCCTCTACATTAGCCCCCAGTGCCTCTCATCAGCCCCCAGTACCTCTCATCAGCCCCCAGCAGATCTCATTAGCCCCCAGTGCCTCTCATCAGCCCCTAGTACCTCTCATTAGCCCCCAGTGCCTCTATATCAGCCCCCAGCAGATCTCATCAGCCCCCAGTGCCTCTCATCAATCCCCCAGTGCCTCTCATCAGCCCCCAGTGCCTCTCATCAGCCCCCAGTGCCTCTCATCAGCCACCCAGTGCCTCTACATCAGCCCCCAGCAGATCTCATCAGCCCCCAGTGCCTCTACATTAGCCCCCAGTGCCTCTCATCAGCCCCCAGTACCTCTCATCAGCCCCCAGTGCCTCTATATCATCCCCAGGAGATCTCATCAGCCCCAGTGCCTCTAATCAGCCCCCAGTGCCTCTAATCTGCCCCTAGTGCCCCTAATCAGCCCCCAGTGCCTCTAATCTGCCCGTAGTGTCTCTAATCTGCCCCTAGTGCCTCTTATCAGCCCCCAGCAGATCTCATCAGCCCCCAGAGCCTCTTACCAGCCCCCAGGGCCCCATTCACTAGCGCCCAGTGCCCCATCCACCAGCCCCCAGTGCCCCATCCACCAGCCCCCAGTGCCCCATCCACCAGCCTCCAGTCAGTGCCTCTCCATTCAGCCCATAAAATATGAAAAAAAAAAAAACTTACCTCTCCTGCTCCTGGACACAGACGCTCCTCTTCTACTGCTGTCGGCTGTGAAGGCTGCGCACGGAGTGACGTCACAGAGCGACTCACTCCTGTGCACAGCCTTCACAGCCGACAGCCGAGGACCAGAAAGCGCTTCCTGGTCCTTTCGCCCTGAAAGGGAACGGCGTTCCTGCCATGAAAAAAGTGCAGGAACGCCGTTCCCACACATTCCCCCTCGACTCGACCCCTGCACTAGAGCCTTTCTCAAGGCTTGAGAAAGGCTCCAGTTTTTGAGCCGAAACGCCACGTTGATAAAAGCAACAGAAATGACATCCCTAGTCAACAAATGGAGATATTTCTTGAGTTTACATAATATTCTAGTGACTGAAGCATCACTCTACTACCTATAGGAGGAATAAAAAGGAGAATCAAGTATGGTATAGATCAGGGGTGCACAACCTGTGGCCCGGGGGCCACATGCGACCCTACCATTCTGTGCAGCCCCCAACCATCTTGTAATATACATGTATGTCTATGTCTTGTTGCTCTCATTAAATGGGAGTACTAGAAGTGTAACTGGACATTTATGATATAAACTGTATGTTCAATATGCCATGAATATCATATTTTAGTTGGTAATACCCCTTTAAGTTTTATTTTCGGCCCTTAGAATTGCTTCAGGCTGACAATGTGGCCCCCAACCAGAAAAGGTTGTGCACCCCTGCTATAGATACTAGGTTCTGTATTTATTAACAGTGCTGGAGTATGCCTGAGTTACAGAAAATAGTGGAAATTGATTGGAATTTATCAAAGTGGCAACATGATATAATTTACCTGGCTCGGCTCACTAGGTATATTAGACATAGTTTAAATACTGTGCATTCTCATACTGTAAATTGTTAGACACTTGAGATTAAGTGTAATAGCTGTCTAGAACACATAAGGCTAGTTTCGCTCTAGCTTTAATATTTTCAGGTATTGAGATCCATCATATTCTGTTCCATTCTCATACCGGAGAGCAAATTGGAGCATGCTGCAGTTTGCTTTCCGTCCTGGGATGCAGAGCAAAACGATCCGCTTTCTCTGACACAATCTGACACAATAGAAAACAGATTCATCCGATATTGACTTTCAATGGAGTTCATGACAGATCCATCTTGGGTATGTTAAAGATAATACTGTACAACCGAATCCTTTCAAAATGGATGCAGATTGTTGTATTATCAGTAACTGAAGCGTTTTTGCTGAACCCTGCCGGATCCAGCAAAAACCTTGTGTGAAAGTAGCCTAATAAATTCAGCACAAGCCTTGTGCTTTATATTGTTTTTTTACCTTTGGAATTATATTTATATTTTAGCAAAATATCGCTTAAAAAGTTCAAAATAGTTTATGTTCAAAATAAGTCATTCTGATCTTTATGTTTTATACAAAAACATGACAATAAGTAGACTTTCATTAATTTATGCTAATGATACTGTATATCTTTTTAATAAATGTCTTGTAAATGTTATATTACTACTCAGTATCTCTAATTTCTGGTATATGTGTATGTCTATTTTAGATGGCTAGGTGGATGTTTTTCAAACTAAATAATTGGACTAATATTGTCTCACAGTATTATTTGATTCCAAAGTTTCCTTTCTTCTTCATATTCAGTCCATTACCAAATCATGTCAGATTAAAGAGGCTATTGAAATGTCATTGCATTGTCATTACTGCAGGACAGAGAGCACTGGAGCAGCTTCTAAAGTTAAAAGAGGGAGATGCATTTAAAAGTAACATAGGATTTTTGTTTTTGGCACCATAACGATTTTTTACATTATACAATAAAAACATATTGGAAGTCTCTATGCACTGGAGAATTAATGATTTAATTTTGGGGAAAAATTATTTATTAAACAAACTACCATCATACAAAAAATACAACTGTTTCTGACCATTTCCCCCCTCAATAACACATTCAATATTAATTGAAATCAGCTGTAACTTTAAATAATAAAAAGCCCTGTTTGTCACCTAAAAATAATGTCACAAATTAGAAAATAAAATCACCTTTAGAGCTCGTGCACAAGAACGTATTTTATTTCCGTGTCCATTAGTTATTTTTGCGGACCCTATACGGAACCATTTATTTCAATGGGTCAGCAAAAAAATGGTAGGTACTCTGTGTGCATTCCGTTTCCGTATGTCCGTATTTCCGTTTCTCAAAAAAATAGAACATGTTCTATTATTGTTCACAATATGTACAAGGATAGTACTGTTCTATTAAGGGCCAGCTGTTCCGTTCCGCAAAGTACATACGGTCGTGTGCATGAGGCCTTAGAATGCAGCAATTCCAAAAGGTTAAATTTTGCACTGGGCATGAAGTCCGAGACATCCCTGGTCATGAAAGGACTGATTTACATACCCTGATTACTGGGTTTGCACACTTAGGCCTCATGCACACGACAGTTGTTTTTAGCGGTCCGCAAACTGGGGTTCCGTTGTTCCGTGATCTGTGTCCGTTTTTGGTTCCGTTGTGTTTCTGTGGTCCACCAGAAAAAAAGGAAGGAAAATTAAAGTGTAATTTGAATATCTCCACCCAGGATAATGGAATATATATCAGGTCACGGACGTGGACACGGATGACAGTTGATGTGCCTCCACATTTTTTCACGGCCCCATTGACTTTAATGGGTTCGCGAACCGTTTTTCACAGACAAGAATAGGACAGGTTATATTTTTTTGACGGACATTAATCACAGACCACGGACGTGGAGGACAAACGGCGCATTTGATAAGTTTTCCACGGACCCATTGAAAACCAATGTGTCCGCAGAAAAGCACGAAAAATGGTAAACATACCTTAGTCAAGGAAGCAATAAACAATGAATACTGCATAAGTTCATCATGATTGACTTTTCCAAAATGCTATTCGAAAACATAGGGAACTAGAACATGTTTGTGGCTGAACCATGGTAATCGCTTGTGGATTATTGTTAATTGCTGGGTTGTACCTGTATTTGTCGTAGCTTAAAGTTTCAAGTAAAGATGCAGCTGAGCAGCATGGATCTACTGCACGTGTAATAGCACCTAAAGAATCCACCAACTTAATTGATTTGGACCTTTGTGCGCCTTTGTGTTTCCATACACATACTTGGAAAACTCTTATATTCCTATTAGTTTTAGAGAGCAGATCTGTATCTAAATGTATATGACTCTCATTGACCAAAATGCTATATTATACACTATAGCTCCCTGATGGTGTCACCTTTTTATTTTACTTATTTTTATTTAATCACTTATAGATTAATATTAATCAGGATTGAGACATATATCCTCAGTGTTAACCCAGATTCTTTTCTTGTACATGACTTAATACTTATGTTCCTATGATTCATGTAAAAAAGTGAACATCAGCCACCATACAGTACATGACAATTTGTTTCTAACAAACCTAGAACCATCCCTGTACCTTACATGGATTTATTGAATGTTCTGCTAGATTTATTTCAAGCTGGCAGCCCTAAGGGGAGTATCTTTTCTGCTGCAGCTCAGGAGGCGTGTCCATGCTCAGGAGTCAGCTGAAGGATAAAAGGAGCATGTGCGGCCTTCTCAGTAAGTAGGACAAAGAAATAAATAAAAAGCAAACAGCAGGGGGAGCTATACAAATATATTTTATTGAATGACTCAGTAGCTATACTAAATCTTAAATCACATGCAATTACAAACCGGATTCCAAAAAAGTTTGGACACTATACAAATCTTGAATAGAAACTGAATGCAATGATGTGAAGGTGCCAACTTCTAATATTTTATTCAGAATAGAACATAAATCACAGAACAAAAGTTTAAACTGAGAAAGTGTACAATTTTAAGGGAAAAATATGTTGATTCAGAATTTCATGGTATCAACAAATCCCAAAAAAGTTGGGACAAGGCCATTTTCACCACTGTGTGGCATCTCCCCTTGTTCTTACAACACTCAACAGACGTCTGGGGACCGAGGAGACCAGTTTCTCAAGTTTAGAAATAGGAATGCTCTCCCATTCTTGTCTAATACAGGCCTCTAACTGTTCAATCATCTTGGGCCTTCTTTGTTGCACCTTCCTCTTTATGATGCACCTAATGTTCTCTATAGGTGAAAGATTTGGACTGCAGACTGGCCATTTCAGTACCCGGATCCTTCTCCTACGCAGCCATGATGTTGTGATTGATGCAAAATGTGGTCTTGTTGAAAAATGCAGGGTCTTCCCTGAAAGAGATGATGTCTGGATGGGAGCATATGTTGTTCTAGAACCTGAATATATTTTTCTGCATTGATGGTGCCTTTCCAGACATGCAAGCTGCCCATGCCACACGCACTCATGCAACCCCATACCATCAGAGATGCAGGCTTCTGAACTGAGCGTTGATAACAACTTGGGTTGTCCTTGTCCTCTTTGGTCCGGATGACATGGCGTCCCAGATTTCCAAAAAGAACTTCGATTCGTGACTCGCCTGACCACAGAATAGTCTTCCATTTTGCCACACTCCATTTTAAATGATCCCTGGCCCAGTGAAAATGCCTGAGCTTGTGGATCTTGCTTAGAAATGGCTTCTTCTTTGCACTGTAGAGTTTCAGCTGGCAACGGCGGATGGCACGGTGGATTGTGTTCACTGACAATGGTTTCTAGAAGTATTCCTGAGCCCATTCTGTGATTTCCTTTACAGTAGCATTCCTGTTTGTGGTGCAGTGTCGTTTAAGGGCCCGGAGATCCCGGGCATCCAGTATGGTTTTACGGCCTTGACCCTTACTCACAGGTGAGTAACATCAGGTGATGTTATGCACAGTTGATGATGATAGATGCAATGTCTTTGCAATTTTTCGCTGGGTAACACCTTTCTGATATTGCTCCACTATCTTTCTGCGCAACATTGTGGGAATTGGTGATCCTCTACCCATCTTGGCTTCTGAGAGACACTGCCACTCTGAGAAGCTTTTTTTATACCCAATCATGTTGCCAATTGACCTAATTAGTGTTAATTGGTCTTCCAGCTCTTCGTTATGCTCAAATTTACTTTTTCCAGCCTTTTTGGGATTTTTGGGATTTGTTGACACCGTGAAATTTTGAATCAACATATTCTTTGGGATTTGTTGACACCGTGAAATTTTGAATCAACCTATTCTTCCTTTAAAATGATACATTTACTCGGATTAAATGTTTGATCTGTCATCTACATTCTATTACAAATAAAATATTGACATTTGCCATCTCCACATCATTGCATTCAGTTTTTATTCACAATTTGTTTAGTGTCCCAACTTTTTTGGAATCCGGTTTGTACAAAAGTATTCAGACCCTGGTGCTGGTTTGAAAACTGGAGAATATTTTTCATGGGAAAACTCCTTTAATGAATGGGAAATAGCATAACTTTCAATAAATGGTAATTTTTTTAAACAATACTTTTTATGTGAATGTTCTCATGTAAAATTGTCTCAACTTAGTAAACAATTAGTCCGTTACATCTATGTATAAATTATGGAAAATTCAGTAGGCAGGTTATTACTTACAGTTCTGACCATCATTCTCTGACTACCACATCAAATCAGAATGGATACATAGGAGGCCAAAATGGAAATTTTTATACCTGTGGCCATCTGTGCTTTTCAGATCATCTGTCTCTAAATTGTATTTTTATACTTATAACTGCAAATAGACATTAAAAAATAGTTTTAAAAAGGTGAATGAATCACTTACTAAGTTCTTTGCTATAGAAAAAGACAGGGACAAACAAAAACACAAAAAGCCAAAATGTTACATTTTACTCAGAGATTACTCAAATAATAAGGTGCGTGGGTAACAAGATTAGTAGATACACAGACTTCCTTGTGTGACCAGATGCTAGCAATGAGAAAAAAAGGCTAACAAGACTTATATTGCCACCTTCATTTACCATCTGTTTCTAGTTTCATTCAACTGTTTGCTTTCGTCTACTTGGTCAACTGAATTTAACAGCAGCTGGCGGGTTCTTGAGCCAAAAATTGTCATGGATACGTTTTCCCATGATTCTAAGTTATTGTACAATATTATGCCATATTATTACACCATTTACCCTCAGTTCTTTTTTTTAAATTTCAATACAATCAATTTTGATAGTGTACCATTAGATTTAACATGAAATTGCATTTCGCAATGAAGAGAAAACAATCACAAATTGGAAACAGATTTATTCACACTTATTATATTAATGAAAACCTAAAAAAAATTTAAAGTGTGTACTGTGTGGAAAAAATAATGGCCAATGGGTCTACTTTTTATTAACAACTCATCAGTAAGCAGGTTGTAATTCATAACAAAGAATTTACCCCAAGGAACATCACATGACTGCAAGCTTTTTAGTTTCCTAAGAAAATACATATGTTGTTCCACTTGGTTTCCTTTCAATAAAATCCAACAGTTAGCACTTCATTTTCAAGCTGTTCTGACAAATCAGGCCAGTTAGCTCTGCCGAGAAAACAGAAGCCAACGTTTCTGTTGAGAATTTTAGGGAATTTTTTAATAACTTAAATAAATTTCCCAAATGGTAAGGAAACCACAATGACGGACTGTAAACTATCATGGCAAGATATTTCATATATAATTGGACAGTTCCATTTTGCTCATTATCTTAGAATAGTTTTTATTTTCTTGAACTATTCCTTCCTATGTATTGTATTGAAATGTTGTTTATATCGGCTGAAACTTATCATTTTACAGATCTAAACTTCATATTATGGACATATAGTGGGGCTGCACGGCAATATCTTTCAACTAACTATATTGTAGAATCTATGTAAAAATACACAATATTTATACATTTAATGTTTAACATTTTTATAGAATTTAGAGAAGCCCAAAGTCAGTGCCAGACATACCATTGTTGCAGGCTGTGCAGTTGAACAAGGGCCCTATAGGCAAATGGAAGCCATACCTCTATAGAAATGGGCACCAAACTTACCATGTCTCAGAATACTGATGCATTCTGATACATTAAATGAAGGATTGACTAGAGAGTCAAAGGGACAAGGAATAGTCCCTTATTCTTGAAAAATTGTTAAACTAGTAAGGAGACACACATAATATTTTTGCACAGGGACCCACTACTGTCTGTGTTTGCCTCTGCCCAAAAAATTATGTTCGACAGAAGAATCCTTATGAACCTCAAAAAATGATTCTATTACAATCAGTAAGAATAGTGAGGGTCATTTACTAAAGTTTTTGCCACTATTGGCTCTAATTATTCCGCATGCCATATTTGTGCCATAATTTGCGACTAGGGTTGAGCGAGTATGCTCAGCTGAACACCAGTTCGGCTCGAGCATCGCTATGCCCAGCACACAGAGGTATTCGGCAGGAATACCGCAAATGCTCGAGCACAATGCTCAAGTCTACGCAGCCAATAAACGTGCAGGTAAGTACTGCCCTCACTGTAATGCCGTAGCCATGTTGGTTACCGGCAGTACAGTGATTGGCTGGCCGGAATGCATCATGGCACGTGTTCGGCTCAGTCTTAATCAGGGAATGCTGTGCATAGGAAGGGACAGACAGTGTAGGGAGTGATATTGGACTCATTTTATAAAAACTTTTGAGAGATCTAAAAGTCCTTTTAAGGACTATTGTGTGTGACTGCAGCAATATATATTTGTAGCGCAACCTGGGCTAAATTGCTAAAACTTTTCAGACCCAAAAGTCCTTTTAAGGACTATTGTGTGTGGCAGCAGCAATATATATTTTTTGCGCATCCTGCACTAAATAGCGTCTAATAAGCTGCTGCGGACAGTTACATTATCTGTGCCACATCTCCTGTGCAAAGTGTGTGCATCCCAAAAATATCTGTGACCAGGGGCGGATTAAGTGCCTGATAGGCCCGGAGCTGTCTACCCAACTCGGGCCCCTCCATCCATTTTAGTTTAATTTTTTTCTGTATGAAGAGGCTGCGGTGCTTCGTGAGCGTCACAGTCTCTTCCTCGGCCATATGACATCACATTCATCGTTCACATGGCCGAGGTGCAGCTCTGTCCCCTCTGAGTGATTGGGGCTGAGCTGCAGTACCAAGCGCAGTGCTATCACATGGACAGCGCCGTGCTTGTTAAGTAGCAAAGAGGCTGCGGCGCTCACTGGGACATCGCGGTCTCCTCAAACAACGGATTGGCGGGGCTGCCAGAAATCATACCCCCACCATCTCATAACTCTCTGAGTACAGATGTCATAGATGTTACCTGCAGTCCTATGTAACACCCCATATAACACAGTGAACTATTGTGTTATGTGGGGTGTTACATAGGACTGCAGGGAACATGTACATTATCTGCACAAAGAAAGTTATGACTATTATCTGGGCTGTTACATAGGACTGCAGGTGACAAATTAAAATTTTAGTTGCCAAATTTAAAATACATATGATTATGATAAAAAAAAACTTGGAGGAGAAGATGAGACGCAGGTCACAGTAGTGAGAATACAGCACCACATACCTCTTACATCCAGGGACTTCTCCTGTCATGAATATCTTCTCTTTCCTCTTCTTCTCCGTTTGACTTAGTACGCCATGACAAATTCTTTCCGCCACACCTCGTCTCTACAGAGTTTGTTACACAGACACATTAGATTTCTCATAATTGGGGTCATTTATCAAACTGGTGTAAAGTAGAACTGGCTTAGTTGCCCATAGCAACCAATCAGATTCCACCTTTCATTTTCCAAAGGAGCTGCAAAAAAATGAAAGGTGGAATCTGTTGCTGTGGGCTACTAAGCCAGGTCTACTTTACACCAGCTTTATAAATTATCCCAAAGGTCCCTATAGTGTCTACAGCAGTTATAATGTCCCCTAGAGGGCCCCCAGTAATAATAACACCCTATATTGTGCTCCAGGTAATAATCCCTGTATAGTGTCCCCAAAAATAATGTCCCCTAATAGCAATGCCCCTAATTTCCCCCACATAATAATTTCCCCACACTGCCCCCACATAATAATTTCCCCCACACTGCCCCCATATAATAATTTCCCCTACACTGCCCCCATATAATAATTTCGCCACACTGCCCCATATAGTTATTTCCCCCCACACTGCCCCATATAATAATTTCGCCACACTGCCCCATATAGTAATTTCCCCCACACTGCCCCCATATAGTAATTTCCCCCACACTGCCCCCATATAGTAATTTCTCCACACTTCTCCCATAAAGTAATTTCCCCCACATAGTTATTTCCCCACACTGCCCCCATATAATAATTTCCCCTACACTGCCCCATATAATAATTTCCACACTGCCCCATATGAGTAATTTCCCCACACTGCCCCCATATAGTAATTTCCTCCACACTGCCCCATATAGTAATTTCCCCACACTGCCCCATATAATAATTTCCCTCACACTGCCCCATATAGTAATTTCCCCACACTGCCCCATATAGTAATTTCCCCACACTGCCGCCATATAGTAATTTCCCCACACTGCCCCATATAGTAATTTCCCTCACACTGCCCCATATAGTAATTTCCCCACACTGCTCCCATATAGTAATTTCCCCACACTGCCCCCATATAGTAATTTCCCACACTGCCCCCATATAGTAATTTCCCCACACTGCCCCATATAGTAATTTCCCCACACTGCCCCATATAGTAAATTTCCCCACACTGCCCCATATAGTAATTTCCCCACACTGCCCCATATAGTTATTTCCCCACACTGCCCCCATATAGTAATTTCCCCACACTGCCCCCATATAGTAATTTCCCTCACACTGCCCCATATAGTAATTTCCCCACACTGCCCCCATATAGTAATTTCCCCCACACTGCCCCCATATAGTAATTTCCCCACACTGCCCCCATATAGTAATTTCCCCACACTGCCCCCATATAGTAATTTCCCCACACTGCCCCATATAGTAATTTCCCCACACTGCCCCCATATAGTAATTTCCCCACACTGCCCCATATAGTAATTTCCCCACACTGCCCCATATAGTAATTTCCCCACACTGCCTCCATATAGTAATTTCCCCACACTGCCCCATATAGTAATTTCCCCACACTGCCCCATATAGTAATTTCCCCACACTGCTCCCATATAGTAATTTCCCCACATAGTTATTTCCACACTGCCCCATATAGTAATTTCCCCACACTGCCCCATATAGTAATTTCCCCACACTGCCCCATATAGTAATTTCCCCACACTGCCCCCATATAGTAATTTCCTCCACACTGCCCCATATAGTAATTTCCCCACACTGCCCCATATAGTAATTTCCCCACACTGCCCCATATAGTAATTTCCCTCACACTGCCCCATATAGTAATTTCCCCACACTGCCCTCATATAGTAATTTCCCCACACTGCCCCTATATAGTGATTTCCCCACACTGCCCCCATATAGTAATTTCCCCACACTGCCCCCATATAGTAATTTCCCCCACACTGCCCCCATATAGTAATTTCCCCCACACTGCCCCCATATAGTAATTTCCCCACACTGCCCCCATATAGTAATTTCCTCCACACTGCCCCCATATAGTAGTTTCCCCACACTGCCCCATATAGTAATTTCCCCACACTGCCCCCATATAGTAATTTCCCCACACTGCCCCATATAGTAATTTCCCCACACTGCCCCATATAGTAATTTCCCACACTGCCCCATATAGTAATTTCCCACACTGCCCCATATAGTAATTTCCCCACACTGCCCCCATATAGTAATTTCCCCACACTGCCCCCATATAGTAATTTCCCCCACACTGCCCCCATATAGTAATTTCCCCACACTGCCCCATATAGTAATTTCCCCACTGCCATATAGTAATTTCCCCCACACTGCCCCCATATAGTAATTTCCCTACACTGCCCCATATAGTAATTTCCCCACACTGCCCCATATAGTAATTTCCCCCACACTGCCCCCATATAGTAATTTCCCCACACTGCCCCATATAGTAATTTCTCCACACTGCCCCCATATAGTAATTTCCTCCACACTGCTCCCATAAAGTAATTCGCCCCACACTGCCCTCCATGAATAATTTGCCCCACACTGCCCCCATGAAGTAATTTGCCCCCACACTGCACCCCTATGAAGTAATTTGCCCCCATGTAATAATCTGCTCCCAATGAAATTATTTGCCCCCATGTAATAATCTGCACCTATACTGCGCCCCACACTGCCCCCATGTCCTCCTCTGGCCCCCAAAGGCACACACAGAAAAAAACAACAACTAAAAGCTAATACTTACCTGGGTTCGGGATGGTGAGGCAGGCCGCAGGCGCGCAATCCTCATTGTCCTGCTTCTCGGCGCAGGCACGTGATGATGTCATCACGCATGCCTGCACCGGGAATATACTACCACATAGGCCTCAGGCCTACTAGGCCTGAAGCCTATGGTGTTGATCGACGGCGGGGCAGGGAACTATGCACTCCTGTGCCCCGCCGCAGTATGTGGGCGCTCGGGTCTGCATTGGGCCCCCCAGTGATGCCGGGCCCGGGGCTGCCGACCCGAATGCCCCTATGTTAATCCGCCACTGTCTGTGACATCCAGTGACCTTTTTTATAGACAGTGTCCGCTGCGGACAGTGACATTACCAGTGCCACATCTCCAGTATAACGTGTGTGCATAAATTTTTTATCAGTTACATACAGTGTACTTTTTCCATAGACGCTGCAGACAGTGACATTACCAGTGGTACCTCTCCTGTATAACGTTTCTTCTCCCCAAATACCTATGATATTCCCTGTAATTTTTTATTAGCCGCTGGTGACAGAATTGACATAATCTGCGGGATATCTCCTATGTGACTTTTCCACATCCCAAATACTTTTTTTAATTTTTTTGCGTATACACTTCCAAATCCTACGCTACTGTATGCGTGACATACTTTCAAGCATATATAACATTTAATATGAAGAAGACGAGCAGTAAGGGACAGAGAAGTGGCCGTGATGCTGATGGTGCACGCAGAGGCCATTGCGCTGGGTGCGTTGAAACTGTGCCTGCTGCCAGAGCACAAAAAAACAACCAGTCGGTTAAGCACCACCCTGTCTTCCACCAAGTCCAGTCTTAGAAGCCAAGGCCCTCGCATATAATGTTTTACGGGTCAGCTCACCTGCAGGCCCTCGCATATAATTTTTACAGGGTTAGCTCACCTGCAGGCTCTAGCATATAATGTTTTACAGGGTCAGCTCACCTGCAGGCCCTCGCATATAATTTTTTAGAGGGTCAGCTCACCAGCAGGCCCTCACCTACAATCTTTTACAGGGTCAGCTCACCTGCAGGCCCTCACATATAATGTTTTACAGGGTCTCTCACTTGCAGGCCCTCACATATAATGTTTTACAGGGTCAGCTCACCTGCAGGCCCTCGCATATAATTTTTTACAGGGTCAGCTAACCTGCAGGCCCTCGCATATAATTTTTTACAGGGTCAGCTCACCTGCAGGCCCTCACATATAATGTTTTACTGGGTCAGCTCACCTGCAGGCCCTCGCATATAATTTTTTACAGGGTCAGCTAACCTGCAGGGCCTCTCATATAACGTTTTACATGGTCAGCTCACCTGCAGGCCCTACATATAATGTTTTACAGGGTCAGCTCACCTGTAGGCCCTTACCCACAACCTTTTAGAGTGCCAGCTCACCAGCAAGCCCTCACCTACAATCTTTTACAGGGTCAGCTCACCTACAGGCCCTCGCATATAATTTTTTACAGACTCAACTAACCTGCAGGCCCTCACATATAACTTTTACAGGGTCAGCTCACCTGCAGGCCCTCACATATAATGTTTTACAGGGTCAGCTCACCTACAGGCCCTCACCCACAACCTTTTAGAGGGTCAGCTCACCAGCAGGCCCTCACCTACAATCTTTTACAGGGTCAAATCACCTGCAGGTCCTCGCATATAATGTTTTACAGGGTTAGCTCACTTGCAGGCCCTCACCTACAAACTTTTAGAGGGTCAGCTCACCAGCAGACCCTCGCCCCTAATGTTTTAGATGGTCAGATCAGCAGGCCCTTGCTCAAATATTTTTGAGGGTCACCAACAGGCCATCAATCATAATTTTTCAAGGGTGTGTAAGATGCCCTCTTTTATGTGTAACAAATGGTGTATTGGAGTGACAGTTCCTTGTAATTTGTGGCAGCCCTTTCACTTAGTGCATAGGCTTTATGAATGTAGGTGTCCCACTACCTGAACAATTGTACCACAATGTGAATGAGGCCCTCCTTTATGTGATATACAGGTTTTATTGGAGTGCCTCTTGCTTGAAATTTTTAGCAGCACCTGCACTTTATATACAAGTAAATATACAGGAAAGAATGTTTCCTAACAATTATTCCTCTAAAATCGATTTTATCTTTGCTTTTGTGCATATTATTGTAAGTCTGTAAAAATGGTGTACTACTCTGACAACATCGTTCCCTGCAGCGACCTAAGAGTCCAAGATGCATCCAGACATCCTCCCCATGCTGTTCCCGAACCATTTCAGTGGTGTTTCCATCAATTTCTGACCTTTTCCTATGAAACAGCCACCCTCCCCTCTTCAGAGCAGTGGTCCCTGGTTTAATGCTGTTTAATGCTCTGGTTCTCCCATCGACTTACATTATAATCGGGTGCTCTATAGAGCACTCGAGCATCCCGATGTGTTCGGCCCGAGCACCCGAGCACTTGGGTGCTCGATCAACACTATTTGGGACTTTTAGAGGTTCTCGACACTTTTCAAAAGTGGTGAGAAAAGGGGGTGGAGTTTAGCAGTAGGGGAAAGGCCGCGCAGCCCACCTCATTTACTATAACTTACATCAGAAACTGGAATAAGTTATAGTTTAAATCTGCACCAGCTACTAGCTGGCATAGACTCAAGTTTCTGGCACCCAGCAGGGCAGAGATACACCTACTTTATTAAGAGGCGTCTGCCTCTTAATAAATTAGGAATATCATACAACAGTGCAAGAAGATGCAGACTGACATCTCTCTCAATATGTTGCATAAATAAAGCTAATATTGTTTCCTGCTGAGGATCTTGCTCATGTTCAGGTCTTAAGACCTCATACCAAATTGTATGAATTGTTGGCCGAACCCACCAAGAACAGTGGGTTTGGCTCAAAAACCTATATATGAGGAGATCGAAACAGATGATAATGGGGGAAAGAAGAAGTGGCAAAATTATTTTTTTTGCCCAATCCACCATTAGTAAGCTGCCGTAAGTTTTTGATAGCAGCTTTTGACTGTCTCCCTTGCCTATTGACAACACATACATGTTCAAATTAACAGAATGGGGGAAGTGAGTAGGGAGCCAGGAGTTATAGATGTTGGCCAAATGATCACGCCACCAGCATCCATTGAATGTCTAAGGCTGGCTTTAAAAGGGTTATCCAAGAATTTGATATTGATTACCTATCCTCCAAGAGCCCTAACTTTTTTTCCATTCACATATAGTTGTATTTTTCAATTACACCATATTAATTTATCATAGCTTGTATTGGAAAATGGGGGGGGGGGGAACTCTGTGGGGTAATACCGAAAAATAACAATTCTGCCAAGGTTTTTTGTGTGTTGTGTTTACAGCATTCACTATGCTCTAAAAATGACATCACTACCTTGTTCTGCAGATTGGCACAATTATGTCACTACAAAATTCATATACAGTAGTTACTACTTTAAAAAGACGAAACCTTTAAAAAAGTTTTTTTTCTTTGCATCGCAATATACTGACTTTTTTAATTGCCCAAAAAGTAGTGTGAGGGTTCATTTTTTTGCAGGGCAACTGTAGTTTTTACTGGTACAGCCAACTTTTTGATCACTGTTTATTCAATTGTTTTGGATGGGGAGGGGGCAACATGACCAAAAACATCAAATTGGCTATTGTTTTTGTTTTATAATAAATATTGTTATATTTTAATAATTTGGACATTTTTGGATGTGCCAATACTTATTATGTTGCCTAAATTGGAAAAGGGGGTGATTTGAGTGTTTTTTTAACGTTTTAGTATTTTTAAAAAAAAACTTTTTTTTTTTTTTTTACTTTTTAGTGACTTGTCCCATAGACTGCAATAACTACCTCTGTCTAACCACACAGAAGCAATGGTCGCTATATAGAAATATTATTTAAAAAAAAGGATTAATCCGGCACTGATATTTATGGAATAAAAATCCACTGTTTTATTAATGCAAGTATAAAAATACAACACGGAGCAATGCGTAAAAACAAAGTGTTGGATTTTAAATACTTTCATTAATAAAACCAGGGATTTTTTTCATGAACATATGTGCTGAATTGATGCTTTTTTGTGGATTTCCTTGGACCCGTACTCCGAGAGTCTCTGCAGCACAAAAGAAGTGGACTTCTAAGGAAGGTTAGCTAGAGTTGTTTTGTACATTGAACTGTAATGTACAGCTGACACCTGCAGTGTATGGAGCTAGCTCAGGACGTGAACCCACTCCATACTACTCCTTTAGAGCTTATCCACACAAAGTATTTTTGGTCCGCATGCGCATTTTTTGTGGGTCGGATGCTGATCCATTCACTTCAATGGAGCAGCAAAAGATGTGGACAGCACACCATGTTCTGTGCACATCTGTATGCCTATTCCGTGATATCCGCAAAAATATACAACATGTCCTGTTCTTGTCCTCATTACGGACAAGGATAAGACTGTTCTATTATGGAATGCACACTGCAGGTAGCTATGTTTTGCAGATCCGCAATCTGCAATTTACCAACCACAAAACAGGCTACGGTTGCATGCATGAGCCCTTACACTCATGACGTACGAGTGCGTTGTTAGGTTAAGGGGTTAAATAGTTGATTGCAGGTGGTTTCACATACAGGTTTTTTTTTAAGTAACTACAGGTTTTCGTGCAGATTTTTGAGCCACTTCTGGCATTGCCTCATTAGACTGCGAGAAAAAAAACGGAGAAAAAAACTGCACTTTTTTCTTTTCTTAAAGGCCATATATATAATGACCCTAGTATCAAGTCCAGCATCCAAGCACTACATTGATACACACAGGAATACCAAATTTTTGCTGTATACAGTTTTTATCTCATACAACTAAGATATAATTAAATTGCTTGTTGAATAAAAAACATATGTCCACCATATAACTTCATTGCTATATTAGTTACCAGCTCTTTTTATATGAAGAACGAGGGTATTTTCTGATTTCAATTATGGCAGTTGGAATAATTTCCCTAGCCAATATTCATATCATGCAAATAACTATAGACCAAATGAAAGTATTGAAAACCCCTTTTAAGAGATAACATTGTTTCCCTAGTGGATGTCCATAGTGAATGTCCCTTTATTGTCTTAAAGGGTGGTCTCATGAAGAAACCCCCTTTTATATGCCCTAATGAGGTAAGATGGATGTGTAACACCCAGAGTGGCATTACCACCTTTTACAACCCCTCTACTATCTCCTATGGGCGATTCTGTGTCATGTCATGTCATGGGCAGGGCCCTCTCTCCTTCTGTACCAGTTTGTAACTTGTCTTGTTCATGCTTAGTGCAATTGTCTGTATTATGTATGTATACCCCTTTTCATATGTACAGTGCTATGGAATGAATAGCGCTTTAATAATAAATAATAATAATAATCTTATACATCTATTACCATGTCGTTTACCATGTGTGTTTGTAATCCTTTACAAATGTTATGTTCATGCAATGTACCTGGTCTACCAGCAGATGGCAGAGCTGTCTTAGCAAGAATGGAGCCCTTCTTCAATTCTAGCCCCCTCTCTAGAGAGGGAGGAGTTGAGTTAGTTAGAGTTTAGTTTTAGCTTAGCCCCTGCTTGGGGAAGGAGCAGGCCCTCGTCCCTCCTGGAGGAGTTCTGCTAAAGTCAGTTGAGCTTATCCCCTCCTTAGGGAAGGCTGTGTGCCAGCCAGCAGGACACTGTCTGCTCTGCTAGAATCAGAGAAGAACAAAAAGCTTCAGAGCCAGGGAGAAAGATTCCCTGGATAAAGACAACTATAAAGATAAAGATAAAGATACAAAGATAAAGACAGAGTCAGACTACAGAAAGATAAGTTACAGCAAACAGCAAAGGAAAAGTTTCTATTTAATTCTGATAACACAGCAGAGCTAGAGAAAGTGACAGATGTAGCAGAGCCGAATGTGTTTGCCTGCTAGAACTAATGCCAAAACCTTCTGATAACCAAGCTACAGTTGGAAGATTGTTTCCTGATGAAAGTTTATGCAAGTAAAGCTATTTTAACTTCAACTCACATAACACCTTAGAAGAGACCCCTGGCGTGGGACCTGCCCGCTTCAGATGTTATTCAGGGGACCCTACTCAGTACCCCTCTGTTAACCATAGATGAGAGCCTTGTATTCCTTTACAAATGAGCCCAGCTTTTCTACCTGATGTACTACCTGATAGGCCATTCATTTTAATCCTGGTATTTAATACTACAGTTCCTCTGCAGCAGCCCCTACAGCAGAGCTGTATTGACAATCACATCTTCCACAGCTAAATGGCAGAGATTTCTGAAGCTGGGACCACAATGATCAGCTCGACTTGAACAGTAAGGGGGCAACTTAGGACAGCCTCTTTAAAGATTAAAACTTAGATTTCTGTGACTTCAGATATCCATACTGTATTTAACAACAGGCAATGGGTGTGGACCCACTGTGCCAACTAACTGGTTTGACTTAGGGCTATCCCTAAGGGCATTATCCTGGCGGTCCCCTGGTTTTCACACTTTAATCCTAATACAGGGATCTGCCCTTTGCTGCAGGCTAACCACCAGGCCACCACCACCACCTCTTGTGATAGTCTGTGTAGTTCACTGCTGACCCACAGGGGTCAGGGACAAAGGTATGCACCACCGAGGGGACAGGAAATAACCATACTCAGGAGACAGGCCGAGGTCAGGGCAGGCAGAGTTCATGCATATCCATGAAACTGGTCTAAGGTCAGGGCACGTAACAATAGTTCAATATGGTAGTCAGGCTATAGTCAGGGCAGGCATTGGATCATCAAAGTTGATGAAGAGACAGAGGTAATGTATGGTACATGGGCAGACTAATATATAAGCACACTTTCACTGGAACATTATCAAGCTAGTAACCTAAAGCTCAGGCACCTTCCCATAGGGAAGGGCGCCAAAAAATACCCAGACGTGACCTGCGATAGGATGGATGTGCTGGTCCTTTAAAAGCCGGGGAGAACAACATGCACCCGTGCACTAAGGCAGAGGACCTGGAAGGTGAGTGCAAGTTATGGCCTGCAACAGAGGAGCCGGGATTCTGCAGATGGAGACAGATGGAACGTCCAGACTTACTGCAGCAGACAGAGAAGTGCACGGGGGCCAGGACCACCAGTAAAGCAAGATGTGGAGTGGGATAAGAAACGCAGCACCCTTGCCTAGTCAGGAGAGTGGGACAGTGGCAGGCATGGGCCACCATCATAACAGTCACCTTCCCTTACTCCCTCTCTTCTGGACTGCGCCAGGAATTGAGAACCAGAGCATTGAGGTTTTTTGCTGGTTCCCAAGATCTTACCTCAGGCACCAAAACCTTCTAATCCACAAGACAGAATGTCTTTCCCCTGACGTTATTCATATCCAATATACTGCTGATCTCAAACTCATCCTCTGAAAGGAACAGAAACAGAGGATTAAGAATAACGATTCAGTATCAAGGGCCTGAGGAGGGACACATGGAAGAAGTTGAGAATGTGGAAATATGGCAGCAAACGGAGCTGGTAACAAACAGGATTAACTTGGAAAATTACCTCAAAGGGCCCTAAGAACCAAGAAGATAAATTGAAAGATAGCACTTTTAGGATAATATTTCTTGAGGATAACCCAGCCTGTCTCCATGAGAAAACTGTGGACAAATTATTTGTTTCTTGTTTGCACAACTCTTCATGTATGGAGAAACCCTAGTCAGAGAAGCCTTTGTCTCTTGCCAGATCTGTAAAAAAATTCTTAGACATAGCTTCTGCGGCTGGTATATAGGTGGACATATTATTCAGTACAGGAAGACAATAAAGAAAGGTGACTAACTCGTTGGAATAACTTTTGTGGCAGAACTTGGCCCACTGGAGCAGGGACACCCAGTCATTATGCTTGGTGGGGACTAAAAAGCACAGATAGTTCTCCAGAATATGGCTAGTTCTTTGCACCTGCCAATTGGACTGTGGGTGATAGGCAGAGGAGAAGTCCAAGCCCACTTTTAACAGCCTAAAGAGTGATATCCAGAGCTTAGAAATGAACTGTATCCCTATATATTGAAAAATAGGGAAGAGCATGCAAATGAATGAAATGCTTGATAAACAAGTGGGCCAGTTGTATGGGGGAATGTAGTATTGGCAGATGAACAAAGTGTGCAATTTTTTAAAAATGTTCTACTACTACCCAGTACCGAGATCACTGTACATTTGAAGGAAAGAAGATCAGTAATGAAATCCATTGCAATGTGTTGCCATGGAGTATTAGGTATTGGCAAAGGGTGTAGTAGACCAGCTGGCTTCTCTCTAGAAGGCTTGTTCTGGGTGCAATTCACATATGCAGAAACATAGTCTTGGACATCCTGATGAAAAGAAGGTCACCAATAATACCTGGAGATAAATTCAATGGTTTTACTAACCCCTACATGGCCTGCCAGTTTGGATTTATGTCCCCAGGAGAGGGTACACCTATGCCTGGCCAAAAGAACATGTTTCCTCTGGAGGGATGTCTTTAATCTAAGCTGGAGAAACAGGAACAATACAAGGTGGATCTACTATGTACTGAAGCTTCACTTCTTGATCAATTGGGTCAATTAGAACCTTAACATTCTTGCCTGATGGATAAAAATGCAAAAAAAAAAAAATTAATGGTAAAAAAAAACAGCAACCATCGGGCAGGGCAGGGTAGAGTCTCTGAGCAGATTAAAGAAAAGTCAGATTTTTGTGATCAGTGTAAATTTCTAATTGGTGATTAAGTTCCTCTAACAGATGAAGTCACTCCTCCAAGGCCAATCTAATTGGCAGTAGCTCCTATTCACTGATGGAATAATTATACTCTGCAGATAAGAAGGCTTTAGAAAAAAAACTCACAAGTGCACATCTTTCCAAAATCCTTTTTTTGCAAGAGTATAGTGACAGCACAGACAGAGCATGTGTCCCCTTCTAGTAAGAATTATTTTGCGACCTATGGATGCTGAAGGGCAGGTGCAGAAGAAAATGCCTTCTTCAAGGTCTGGAAACTGTACTTGGCCTCCAGGGTCCGCACAGATATTAGTGTCATTAAGGAGGAGAATTAGGGAATAAACTACCTATAGTAATTTGTAACTCCTAGGAAATATTGAATTGCATGAAAGCTGGAAGGTTAAGGCCAATTCAATACGACTAACATGTTCTAAGGATCCATTTCAAGACCTTGATCAAAGATTATATATCCCAGGAAGAGAAGTTTTTTTGAAATTTCGAAACTTTACATATAGTCTATTTTTTATAAGGCGCTGGAGTACAGTGCAGACATGCCTGTGGAGAGAGGTCAAGTCAGACGAGAACATTAAGATGTCATGAAGATATACTACTATACAGGAGTAGAGGAAAACTCAGAAAATATCATTTACAAATTATTGAAACACCACTGGGCATTATTAAATCAATATGGCACGACCAAGTACTCATAGAGGCCAACTTGGGTATTGAGGCTGTTTTCCATTCTTCTTCCTCCTGGATCCAGATAACATTGTATTCTCCATGTAGATCAAGTTTAGTGAACATCCTGCAACCACACAATCTATTAAAAAGTTCTGGTATAAAGGGTAGTGGGTACTTGTTCTTCACACTTATTTTGCATAGTCTGTGGTAATCTATGCATGATTGAAGTGATCCCTCTTATTTCTTGACAAAGAAGAATTCAGCTCCAGCTAGAGAAGAGGACTTATAGATAAACCCCTCTCCATATTCTCCTTAATAGACAGGGGATAAACTTAATTTAAAGGAGGTGTAGTCCCAGGAAGGAAGTAAACTGGACAATTATATGGATGATGAGGGGGCAAGACTTCAGCCTCCCTCTTATTGAAGATATCCGCATAACTGGAATAAGCCCATGCAGGTTTTTTGGGATACATGGAGTCTGGACAGATATAACAGTGACCAAGTATCAAAAATTTTAGGCGAATCCCAAATGAAGTATTTGCCCAGAATTCCAGTCCAGAACCAAAGGTCAATATAGGTGGCCAAAAAGATCATGGCCTCTACAGTGGGTGGTATGCCTCGACCCGCCAGTTCGTCCTTGATCCAACCTGACAATCCTTCTCAAAAGGCTGCCACAAATGCTTTATTTTTCCAAGCTAGCTCCAAGGCCAGAGCTTGGAACTGGATGTTGTATTGGCCAACTGAGAGACTGCACTGACGTAATTGTAGCATAGAGGAGACAGCAGAGGAAGTTCACCCGGGTTATTCAAATACCCTACAGAAAGTCTCCGGGAACTTTTGTAGATTTCCCGTGAATGTATCTTCATTCTCGCATAAGGGGTTATCCCAGGCTATGGCTTCAGCAGATGGATGTGAAATCATAAATGCCACCTCGGACCAGTCAGTAGGAAACTGCAACACCAATATAAAAAATGAGGGCCTATTAATTAAAAATGAAAATACCCTATATATACCTCTATATAGTAATCCCAGGCTGGAAAATGCTATCATAATTCCACCCTGAAACAAAGTTTGCATGCATAGAAGTAATAGTAGTACCGATCAAGGAAGGTGGGGAGTCCCACCCCAACTCAAGTTTCGCCTTAGCTTCTCACCCCTTATTCTAGTGTCATTCTCTGCAGCACACCTCCTGTACTTCCAATAGTGTTTGTTTTCAATCAGAAGTGGAGAAGTGCTTGGATCTGGTATGTGATCTCTGCAACCAATCACTGTACACATAGTCTGTAGACTGCTGAGGACAGTGATTGGCTGCAGTGGTCTTGTGTTTAGGCACAGAAATAGAGTTGAGCGAACACCTGGAAGTTCGGGTTCGTCTGGTTCGGCCGAACTTCATAAAAAAGTTTGGTTTCGGGATCCGAACTTGACCCGTACTTGATCCTGAACCCGAAACCTATTGAAGTCAATGGGGACCCAAACTTTGGGGCACTAAAATGGCTCTAAAAAAGTCCAGGAAAGGGCTAGAGGGCTGCAAAAGGCAGCAAAATGTGGGTAAGTGCCCTGCAAACAAATGTGGATAGGGAAATGACATCAAATAAAAAAAAAAAAATTACAAATTGTAAAACTAGGAGCAGGAGGTCCATATGGACTAGGAGGTTGAGGAGGCAGTGAACGTGGCATTGTAGGTGGACGTGGTGGTGTAGGTGGAGGAGGTGGAGGCAGACAACAATTATTATTTTTTTGTCTTATTTATTTTTTATTTAGGGCTCTTTCACACCTGCGTATGTCTTTTCCGGCATAGAGTTCCGGAAAAATCCTGATCAGGTTTATCCCAATGCATTCTGAATGGAGAGAAATACGTTCAGGATGCATCAGGATGTCTTCAGTTCATGACTGGAACGTTTTTGGCCGGAGAAAATGCCGCAGCATGCTGCGCTTTTTGCTCTGGCCAAAAATCCTAAACACTTGCCTCAAGGCCGGATCCGGAATTAATGCACATTGAAAGGCATTAATCTGGATCCGCATCGCCGGATCCGACATTTAGCTTTTTCTGAATGGTTACCATGGCAGCCAGGACGCTAAAGTCCTGGTTGCCATGGAAAAGTGTAGTGGGGAGCGGGGGAGCAGTATACTTACCTCCCGTGCGGCTCCCGGGGTGCTCCAGAGTGACCTCAGGGTGCCCCACGCGCATGGATCGCGTGATCTATGCGCATGGGGCGCTCTGACATCATTCTGGAGCGCCCCGGGAGCCGCACGGGCGGTAAGTATACTGCTCCCCCACTCCCCACTACTACTATGGCAACCAGGACTTTAATAGCGTCCTGGCTGCCATAGTAACACTGAAAGCAGTTTGAAGACTGATCAGTCTTCAAATGCTTTCAGTTCACTTGCGTTGTTACGGATCTGGCGGGCACTTCCGGTGACGGAAGTGCACGCCGGATCCTAACAACGCAAGTGTGAAAGAGGCCTAAATTTGTGTACACCACAAAACATTGTGGAATATATAAAATAACACAGAGAAAGTGCGCTGGGGTATAACAATGGCTGTGTGAAGTCGTTATACTTATCTATTCTGCGCAAGGTACAGACAAGTCTTGTGGGATCCATGCCTGGTTCATTTTAATAAACGTGAGTTTGTCCACATTGGCAGTGGACAGGTGGCTGCGCTTGTCTGTGATAACACCCCCTGCCATGCTAAACACATGTTCAGACAATACACTGGCTGCAGGGCAGGCCAGCACCTCCAAGGCATAAAAGGCAAGCTCAGGCCATGTGCCCAATTTGGAGACCCAGAAGTTGAATAGGGCAGACCCATCAGTCAGTACGTGTAGGCGTGTGCACAAATACTGCTCCATCATGTTGCTGAAATGCCGCCTCCTGCTAAGACGTTGCGTATCAGCTGTTGGTGCTGGTTGTTGTGGCGTGAGGACAAAGCTTTTCCACATTTCGGCCATGCTAACTCTGCCTTCTGAGGTGCTGGCAGTGCCCTGGTTGTGTTGGCGGCCTCTTCCTCCTCCTCTGCCTTCACCTTGTGCTTCCACTGAGCCCCCGGTGTCAGTTGGGAATGCCATCAGCAGCACATCTACCAGCTTTTGCTTGTACTCGCGCATCTTCTGATCACGTTCCAGTGAGGGAATTAAGGACAGCACGTTGTCCTTGTAACAGGGATCCAGCAAGGTGGCCACCCAGTAATCAGCATAAGTTAGAATGTGGGCAACTCGGCTGTCGTTGCACCCTGCAGCATGTAGTCGCTCATGTGTGCCAGGCTGCCGAGAGGCAAGGACAAGCTGCACTCTGTGGGAGGTGTATCGTCTGTGTCCTCTGTATCCCCCCAGCCATGCACAAGTGATGCCCATGAGCTGCTTTGCGTACCACCCTGCTGTGAACACGGTTCCTCCTCCTCCTCATCCTCCAAAACTGTGCTCTGGCTGGATAATTGTGTACCTGGCCTATGTTGGTGCAGGAACCCACCCTCGGAGCCACCTGTGAATGACTGGCCTGATAACCGTTGAAATGATCCCTCTTCTGCCTCCTCTTCCTGCTTTGACACATCTTCCTCCATCATCGCCCAAAGCGTTTTTTCAAGGAGACATAGAAGTGGGATAGTAACGCTGAGAATGGTGTCATCCGCACTGGCCATGTGGGTGGAGTAGTCGAAACAGCGCAACAAGGCACACAGATCTCGCATGGAGGCCCACTCAGTGGCGGTGTTGCTGTTCCGAAGAGGTGGTGGTGCTCGTTGAAGGTGACGGACGTAGTGGCGTTGGTGTCACATCCTCTGTTTGCGGGGTGGCTATTGCCACTGTCACTCCAGAGGTGGAGGAAGAGGCTGAGTTTGCAGCAGAAGAGGGAGTAGGAGGAGCCAGAGACTTTTCTTGGTTTTGGAGGTGTTTACTCCACTGCAGCTCGTGTCTTGCACTTAGATGCCTGGTCATGCAGGTTGTACTCAGGTTTAGAACGTTTATGCCTCGCATTAGGCTCTGATTACACAGCGTGCAAACCACTTGTGTCTTGTCGTCTGCACATTGTGTGAATAACTGCCATGCCGTGGAACTCCTTGGAGCTGTCTTTGGTATGCTTGGTCCCTGGGTGCGGTGGGCAGTAGCAGGCGTAGTGTCTAGGGGACGGGTGCTCTGCTACTGCACTGTGCTCCCTCTTTTGCAGTGCTGGTGTCTCTGTGCGACCACTGCCTCTTCCTCCAAATTGCACAGGTCATCCCATGTAGGGTCTAGGACCTCATCGTCCTCCACATCATCTTCCACCAAGTCTTCTGCACTCCTGCCCTCTTTGTCGGTTTGCACACTGCAGAAAGCCGCAGCAGTTGGCACCTGTGTTTCATCATCATCAGAGACGTACTGCGGTGGTCTTTCCATGTCCTCATCCTCAAGCATAAGTGGTTGGGCAACGGTGCACTCAATCTCTTCCACTTCTGGAGCAGGGCTAGGTGGATGGGCCGGGGAAACCCTGCCAGGAGAGTCATCAAAAAGCATGAGAGTCTGCTGCATGACTTGGAGCTCAGACTGCTTTCCTGATTGGCAAGGGGTTGAGGTGCTAGATAGCTGCCCATGGCCTGCAGGTGCCAACTCTGAGCTTTCGGCAGTGGACCGGGTGGGAGACAGTATGAAGGTACTGGAGGCACTATCAGCCACCCAATCTACTAGCGCCTGTACGTGCTCTCGCATCACCATTGGTAGAGCAGCATTCAGACCTACTAAATAACGTGGAAGGTGTTTCATTTGGGCGTGTAGCTGGCACAGATCCACCACATCCTTTCCCTGCAACAGGAGCCCCACCAACACCAGCAGCTACACGACCATGGCCATGTCTCTTATTTGACACTCTCCTGATTCTTTTCGGTAACCCGAAGTATGAAGAACGAAGTAACAGACAGATTTAATTAAACTTGTTCACTGTCAGGTATGCCGTGCCCATGTCATAAACAGAAAAGATTGGTTTTGGTCACACCTCTATGTGACAGATGAATTTATTACACTTTGTGCCCTGCCTGATATGCACTGGCAGAGTGATAAAGATAAAAGATATTTCTAGGTCACACCACAATATGAGAAGCAAATTTATTACACTGTGTGGCCTGCCCAATAGGCCATGGCAGCGTGTTAAAGATAAAAGATTGGTTACGGTCACAAGTTACTTTGAAAGATATGAGGGACACAGATCTCCCAAAATGATGTTGTTTTTTTTCAACCACAATGTCCTAGTGGAATTTACTGATTTTATTTGATTTGCAGTACAAGGCAAAAAGGTCCTTTATAGAAAAAAGAGGATTTTTTCTACACCATTGAAATAGATGAATTAACAGATTATTGTTCACTATCAGATTGCCTGTGCAGGCAGAAGATGGAATTTATTTCAACCAAATATATGATTTCTTCAACCCAAGTGAAACTGACAGATGCCAGTGAAATTCTTTCACTAGCAGTAGTACAAAGCAGGCCACAAATTTACTTTGTGCCAAAAATTATGTGCTTTTTTTCCACAGTACAAGGCAATAAGGTACTTTATAGGGGGAAAAAATTGGCTTTTTCTACCCCAGTGAAACAGATGGATTTACTGATTATTTTCACTATCAGATTTGCTGAGCAGGCAGAAAAGGCACTTATTGGTAAAAAAAGATGTATTTTTTTTTTCACCCACAGTGAAACTGATGGATTTACTGATTATATTTTTCACAATCACAAATGAAGTGCACAGAGCAAATGTACTTTTTAGCACAAAAAAGAAGCCCAGAATCTGATCTATTTAAATAATTAATGACAAGGACATATGCAGCACAGGGGTACTTTACAGAACAACATGTGAAAATATCACCTCCTAGGTCCCTAAAAACACAGCAACAGTATTATTTTTCCCTTCCCCTGGCAGATATGCAGTGCAGGTGAACTTAAAAAATGGGCAAATTTTGCCAAATGAAGTAAAAAGACTGGATTCTATTACTATCCCTGGCACATATGCAGCTGCAAGTGCACTTCACTGGCACACAATGGCCACCGACACCAACCACTGACAGAAATAAAAAAGTCTTTGTCACTGGCCTAATAAAAAAAAAACACAAGAACAAAAAGGTTGTAGATCGCTGAGTTAACACAATTCTGATACCAGATATTATTCAGCAAAGCTTGTTTCCTATTCTCTCCCTGAGAGCACCAGCAGCAACCTGTCTCTACATTTACATTGGCACTTAGCCAATCACAGCCATGCCATTATTAGGCATGGCTGTGATGGCTTCTAAGGGCAAGGTATTTAGACGCTTGTGGATTGGCTGCCAGCAGCTTTTTAACAAGCGCCATAAAATCTTCCGAACAGTGAACCCAAACCCAAACTATTACGAAAATGTTCGGGTTCGGTTGCCAAAAATCCTAAAATGTTACAGTTCGGGTTCGCTCAACTCTACACATAAACACTGTTTTAATAAAGCATTGGGAGTACTGGACCAATGCCATGAAGAATGGTGCTGGAATAAGGGTGTTTAATTTAATGTGAATCTTATTCATTCTTTTTCGTTAAAGGCTATGTACGCCTTTGGAAGACATTTTTTTAAAAGATTTTTACATTGTATTCATTTTGAGCTAAAAATCATTTATTAAAAATGATCTGTTTTAACTTCACAGTTTTGAGTTTATCTACTAGCAGGATCCATACTCTCTGCTCCATCAGGCAGGGACTTGCTGGGCTCCTTATCTGTGATTGTTGACCATGTAAACACTTATTAAAGATTAATTCCTATCTTTTTTCCTCATGGACATTATTTTTTTCAAAAAAATGCAAATGCCAGCGTTTGTTGTGTTTTTAATGGTGCTTTTTGTAAAAACACATTTTCCCCACATTATTCTACAGCAGAAATAATATTACATTTCTGATCTAAAAACTGCAAGATAAGCAAAAAAAAAAAAAAACCTCAATGTGGTAAAGCATACTATATGGGAAAAAATGCTTAAAAAATAAACTGATCATGACAGCCATTGTGAGGCATCTTTTGGCCAAGCAAAACACACAACACAAAACTATGTTTAGCAGCACACTGAGTAGTTTCAGAAACATAAAAAAAAAAAAAATGCAGTTTTTTTTAGCCAAAGCCAGAAGTGGATCTTCAGTACGCTGATCCACATGAGTGAACTGGACTGGTGGCGGTGGTAACAGTGGTAGTTGTAGTCATCATGGTTGCTAACCCTTCTCTAGTAGTCCCCGAGGCCGGGTTTGCAGTGTTTGCCAGGGGTGCACCCTATTCTCTCAAGGCACTACCTGTTTTGGGGGCTCCTACCTGGTGGTAGAAGGGGTGCCCTTGGTGTTAGATGAGCAGCGGCATGCAAGGAAGGAGAACAGACCATCAGGTCATATATGCAGAAAAATGACCAGGCCAGCCTGGTAAAAGCAAAATATAGACTCTTTTTTACTGAGTGGATGAGGGGTGGCAAAGCACAAGTACAAGTACCTTTCTATACATACAAGTAATCTTCACAATTTACCAAAAGAGCACAAAAACCTTCTCAATATCTCTTCAATGCCCAACTGCAGGGTGCAGTCTTTCAAGGGATGGCCAGTCTGTCTTAATAGTGTGGTGGGTGCCTGAAGCAAAATAACCGAAACCATGTGCAGTGAAGTCTACAGCTGTAAATGTGCATTACCTTACACTTGCTTTTTTGCCAATGCACTGCCCCTTTTAATGGTTCTCAACCTTATAAAGAAGTCTGCTCTCTCCCTCAGAGGTTGGCTTTTAGCACATTTGCTTTTCCGGCAGCTTGTTATGTCACAGGTTTGTTATTTACCTGAGTAAAGACACTTCTTTTCTACTTCGGGGACAAGCACCTTTGGCCTACACACCAGTAACTACTACACATATCTTATTTCTTGGCCCACTTGCCAGTAGCAAATTAACTAGGGGGTTTAATAGGAGAGAACAACAACTCCCAGCATGTCCAGGCTGATTACTATGATATCAGAGGACATTACAGGGAGAGGATACAAGAGGGGAGAACTACAACAGCCAGCATGCCCAAGCTGATATCAGAGGACCTTACAGGGAGGGGGTATAAGAGGAGAGGACTACAACTTCCAGTATGTCTAGGCTGTTATCATGTGATATCAGAGCACATTAGAGGGATAAGATATGAGGAGAGAACTACAACTTCCAACATGTTCAGGCAGTTATTAGGTGATGTCAGAGGACATTATAGGGAGGAGTTATCAGATGAAAGAACTACAACTCCCAGCATGTCCAGGTCTTTATTTTGGTTTATCATAGGACATTTCAGGGTAGAGGTATAAGAGGAGAGGACTACAACTAGGGTTGCCACCTTTCCCAACAAAAAATACCAGCCAAGTTAAGGCTACTTTCACACTCGTGTTTGGTGCGGATCCGTCATGGATCTGCACAAACGCATCCGTTCAGATAATACAACCGTATGCATCCGTTCAGAACAGATCCGTTTGTATTATCTTTTACATAGCCAAAACTGAGCCATCTTGAACACCATTAAAAGTCAATGGGGGACGGATCAGTTTTCTATTGTGCCAGTGAAAACGGATCTGTCCCCATTGACTTACATTGTGTGTCAGGACAGATCCATTTGGCTCAGTTTCGTCAGACAGACACCAAAACGCTGCAAGCAGCATTTTGGTGTCCGCCTCCAAAGCAGAATGGAGGCGGAACGGAGCCAAACTGATGCATTCTGAGCAGATCCTTATCCATTCAGAATGCATTAATGGCAAAACTGTTCTGTTTTAGACCGCTTGTGAGATCCCTGAATGGATCTCACAAATGGAAACCTAAACGCCAGTGTGAAAGTAGCCTTAGCCACACACCCAAAGGGGGTGCAGTTGTTGGGTCATGGCTCAATACGGGGTGTCATAATGTGGCTCCCAGTATTAATAGTACCCCCATTAGTGCCCATCTGTAATATTAATGCCTCTATTAGTGACCCCCAGAATGTATAATGCCCCCATTATTGCCCCCGATAATAGTAATGCCTCCATTAGTCCCCCCCAGAATTAATAATGCTCCCATTAGCACCCCCAGATTTAATAATGCCCTCATTAGTGCCCCCAGTAATAGTAATGCCTCTATTAGTGACCCCCAGAATTAATATTGCCCCATTAGCACGCCCCAGAATTAAGTATGCCCCCATTAGAACCCTCAGAATTAATAGTGCCCAAATTAGTGCCCCCCAGAATAAATCAATTAAGCCCCAGTAATAATAATGCCCCCATTAGTTCCCTCAGTAATAGTAATGCCCCGATTAGTGTCCCCCAGAATTAATAATGCCCCCATTATTGCCCCAGTAATAGTAATGCCCCATTAGTGCCCCCCAGAATTACTAATGCACTCCTCTCTTCTCTGTGCAAAAAAAAAGAACTCACCTCCTCCATTTGATTGCTCCGCTGTGAACACTTGCTGTTCACTAGATGTGCTGGACAGGACCTGCGAGATGTCATCATGCTGGAACGCAGGTCCTGTCACGAGCTTCCAGTGAGCAGTAAGTGTTTATGGAATGGATGAGGCGAGTTCTTTTTTATTTATTTAACACAAGTGGGGGAGGGGAGGGGTTAAAGGCTGTACTAATGAGTCCATTTAGGGAAATACTGGCACTAGCAGGGGCATCACTGATGAAAAAAAAAAGTTGAATATTCAAAATAAGAATATATATCACTATATTATAAATATTCGCGAATTCTCGCAAATAAAATACGCAATTCGAATATTCGCACCCAACACTAATTTTGACAACTGTAGCAGTGAACCACCAGATCACTGCAGAGACAGCAGCAAGAAGTCTAAGGCTAGGTTCACATCATATATTCTTCAAAAAAATATCAGGCTGCATGCTGTAAAATGCAACACTTCCTGACAGAAACCCGCTGAACCCCTTATAGCCAATGGAGTCCATCTGGTTCCGTTTTTTGTTTTTTTTTGTAATTTGACAGAAATACCGCTTCTGTTATTTTCTTTGTTCAAAGATAGAATTAAAGGGGTTTTCCAGGAATTAAGAAAATGAAAATACTTAAATATTACTTCATTATAAATATATTACCAAATACCTTCTATTAGTTATAATGGCTCGTTTTGTCTGGGGAGCAATCATTAGGCGAAATAAAATGTCTGCCATCCTACTAGTCCCCACAAAACCTGTCCTAATTATACAGGAGGACAAGTTAAAGAGCTGCACCATCTTCCTCTCTTACTTGTCAGGGATTATGATCCTGAATACAGTTTAATATGATCTTTAGATAAATATCTGTAGGAATGGTGTTCATTAGGAGACATGAAGTACAGAGAGGAGGTGGGGTGTGAATAACGAGCAGCAGCACTTGTATACAGTCTCCATTACCACAGCATCATATTACCAAAGTCTGTCCTGTCCATCCTCTCTGCACTTCATGTCTCCCCATGAACTCCATTCCTACAAAGATTCAGCTGAAGATTTTATCAGCTATATTCAGGATCATAATCCGCGAGAAGCAGAGATAAAATGAGCAGTTTTTTAGCTCAGTGTTGTAAAGTAACTTGTCCTCCTGTGTGATTAGGACATGTTTTGTGTGTATTGATAGGACAGCAGCCATTTTATTTTTCCTAATGATTGCTCCCCAGACAAAATGAACCATTATAGCTAATGAAATGTATTTGGGAATATATTTATACTAAAGTAATATTTAAGAATTTTCATTTTCTTAATTCCCGGAGAACCCTTTAAGATGGAAGATGGAACTAAATATTGGCAAAGCCTAAGTCCATTCTTCATATTTTTTATTCCTTTTAAATAAATATATGAAGCATTTGTGTTATTTTTGTGTGGCTTGTGCCACTCCTGGCATTTTGTGTTTATATACATTTTTACATTTATCACTTGCGATTTTTTAAAGAGTCACAAAAAAAGTCACACGTGTACTTTAGTCTCCCAGTAGAATAAAAGTGACCGCACCTTTATAGTAAATAACATTAGACTGAAAAATCACTAGGTAATTTGTACAGCAAATATCATGTAATTTGTTAAATTTGTCAGGAAAAAAGTCTTTAAAAAAGCAGACACTCCAAACATAGTGACTTCAAATGTTAATTAATAATATATTAAATCCTTAGGGAAAACAGTTTTAAGATATATTAGATGCACTTTTCTATTGACTTATCTAATAAAACCTATTAGTCGACAGTTCTGATAAAATTTTGGAGCTCTCCCACTAAGACACACCACTTACTGAGAGAGGAACAAAATGTGGCTCATGGCACGTGAATTCTGACACATTTTAATGCACTTTTATAGCAGTACTGTATATTTCGCTGCACTTTACAGAGATTAGCATCAAGCTGTCCCCAATGGGGCTCACAATCTTAGTTCCCTATCTGCAGGGGCGTAGCTAAAGGCTCATAGGCCCTGGTGCAAGAATTCAGCAAGGGGCTTCCCTTCCTTCAATGCTTTGTGGCCTCAGGCAAAAATTAAAAAGGCTACTCCCATCCCCATGCCAAATTCTTAAAGGATAACTGTCACATTTAGACCCAAATTTCAGTTTTCATATATGTAGTTACTAATATGATAATATTCCTGAATCAATAACTATTAGACTTACTTACCCCTTATTTAATAAGATTCAGCCCTTAGCAACCAGTCTGCATAAAACTGCAATTTCACTATTCTGTTAAGATGGCCGCCCTCAGCCCTGAGGCTAATCCATAGGACACCTGCAGTGAAGTTAGTGAAGACCAGCTCTGTATAGGGAGGTCTTGCAGTGAAGTTCCCAGGTCTGGCTGAAGCCTGTAGTCCTCCTACAAGCTCTCCTCTTATCAGATAAGGCTGTCATTTATACACTGAGCAGCCCCATATCTTCTCTGAGCTGTATATTCTCCAGAACTGCTAAGGGAGTGTCTGCCAAGCACAGACATGTGGAGAAGTTCACACACACAGCCCAGCACTGTTATCTCCTGTCAGGAAGAACCTGGCTTTTTATACATTCCCTTACAATGTTGACTCACTATCAGTTCCCAATGCACCCAGCGTGCTCCGTCCTCTATCTGGTAGACGGAAGGAGCTTAACAACCAGATTTTATCTCAGGTAAATATAGCCAATACTGGGGACTTTTAGGTGGCTTTTAGGGGTTATTTATTTAAGAATCAGAAATTAAAACAGGGCCAATAAGGTAATATTAATCACCAGAATCCAATAGTAAAAAAAAAAAAAATTTGACAGTTATACTTTAAGCTAACACCTCCCCTTCAGCCAGAAGTGTAACTTGACCAGCATGCATTTTCTATAATACTGGTGTCTTTCTATGTGGTACAAGGGTCTTTGGGCCCATTCAGGCTCCCGAGACCAGTAGTGATTACTACCTCTGCACCCCCTATAGCTACATCCCTGCCTATCAGTATGTCTTTGCAGCGTGTAGGAAACCAGAGTACCTGAAGGAAATCCCCAAACATGGGGAGAACATACAAACGCCATGCAGATGTTATCTTTGGTCAGATACGAACCTAGCACCCCAGCACTGGAAGGCATCAGCCTTACCACTGAGCCACCATGCTATTGTTGTGCCTTAAACATTTTTTGGTACCATACTAAACGTTTTGCAGTATCCCTGTCTATATTTTGAATCTTTTCTTCGAACCCTGTTCTACCACTGTACCCCGTGGTTTACAATCCAAACTTCCAGGTTGTGGGTTTTTCAGAGCTGCAGCAACAGCGTTGCTGAGTGCCACCAGCTCATCTTAAACTATAAACACCCAACTACAACTCTCCCTTCGCAGTAAGTTTCCCCACTACACCTTCCATCCTCCACTGATGCTTCCTCTAAATGGTTTCTCCCACACAGGCTCAATGCAAGCATTAGACTCCACTTACCACTCTTGTAGTACGAGAGCTGTGTGGCGAGCAGCACAAGTGTAATAAGAAGTTTAGAGCTTTGACAGTGGAGGCACAAAGACAAGAGGTTTGGTCCTGAAGAACCTCTTTAAGCCCTTTATTTTCCCGTTAAGCCCCACCTCCTTGTCTAATACACCTAAAGGATCAGCAAACTTCCACACTCCAGCTGCTGTGAAACTATAACTCCCAGCATGTAAATATGCTCGACTTCTAACTTCCACAAAAGTGAATGAAGCATTCTGGAAGTTGTAGTTTCTGAACGGCTGGAGTGCCGGAGCTGGCTGATCCCTGTAATAGTATGTAAAACACATATAAGATGTGGTACATTCCTGAGAATTCTGGTGCATTTACCTTAGTAATATCCCCCTGCCTCTTATGGTGCAGTGTAGAGCTGGCCCGAACCATCCGCCGGCGAACAGTTCCCGGCAAACATAGCTTGTTCGCGTTCGCTGCGGTGGGCGAACACATGCGATGTTCGGTCCGCCCCCTATACATTATCATTGAGCAAACTTTGACCCTGTACCTCACAGTCAGCAGACACATTCCAGCCAATCAGCAGCCCTCCCTCCCAGACCCTCCCATCTCCTGAACAGCATCCATTTTAGATTCATTTGGAATTTGCAGTCTTAGTGAGAGGAGGGACAGTGTAGCTGCTGCTGATTTAATTGGGAAATCGATAGCTAGGCTAGTGAATTCAGTGTCCACTCAAGTCCAGAAAAACTCATCTGATTTCTGCTGTAAGGACAGCGTCCTGACAGCACCCCAAAAAGCCCTTTTTAGGGCTGCAACATTAGTCTGCTTTTTTTTTTCTCCATATATATATTGCAGTTGCCTGGCCTGCCCGTGTGTGAGGAGCTGCAGGCCCATAGACTGTAGTTTGCCCACTGCCAGTGCCCACCCCTGTCATCCCGTGTGGCACAGGACTTTGCATCAAAAAAAGCATTTAATTTTTACACTTTAGTGTAATTTCAGTTGCTTGCCTGCTAGTGTGTGTCAGGCCGACTTCCACTGACTGTAGTGTGCCCACTGCCAGTGCCAACCACTGATACCGGGTGGCATAGTAGCTTGCCGATAAATAAGGCATTTCATTTTTACACATTAGTCTAATTTCAGTTGTTTGCCTGCTGCCAGTGTGTGTCAGGCCCACTTCCACAGACTGTAGTGTGCCCACTGCCAGTGCCAACCACTGATACCGGGTGGCAAAGTAGCTTGCCGATAAATAAGGCATTTAATTTTTAGACAGTAGTCAAATTTCAGTTGCTTGCCTGCTGCCAGTGTGTGTCAGGCACACTTCCACAGACTGTAGTGTGCCCACTGCCAGTGCCCACCACTCATACCGGGTGGCACAGTACCTAGCACGCGTAGTACCACTAATTTAACAAAAAATGACAGGCAGAGGCAGGCCATCCCGCAAGGGCCGTCGTGTTCGTGGTGCTGTGATTTCCACTGTCCCTGGAATAATGCCTAGTGTTCAGAGGCCACGTACCCTGAACCCGAAAAATTCTGAGGACATAGTTGACTGGCTTAGACAGGACACCCAATCTTCAACAGCTTCCGCTAAGAACATTGACGCACCATCCTCCTCCAGCTCAGCTTCGGTCACCTGCGCTCAAGTTACCACGCTCCCGCCCGCCGCCACCACCACCACTACCACAACAGCCACCACAGCCGCTTCACTTGATCCGTCAGAGGAGTTATTTACACATCAGTTGGATGCAATTAGTAATGTGCAACCATTATTGCCAGATGATGTAGATTACAGGGATATGTCTCAGTCAGGCAGGATTACACACATGGACATACAGTGTGATGATGATGATGATGATGTTGTACCCGCTGCTGCTTCCTTTGCTGAGGTGTCAGATACAAGTGAAGCGGTTGATGATGACGATGTGTCCACGGATGCCACGTGGGTGCCTGTTCGAAGAGAAGAAGAGGGGGAAAGTTCAGAAGGGGAGACTCAGAGAAGGAGGAGACAAGTTGGAAGCAGGGGGAGGTCGTCGCAAGGAGTTAGTTAGTGGCACAGTCAGACAGCATATATCGGCACCCGGGGTCAGCCAGACAGCATGCCAGTCAACGCATGCTGTTGCCACCACCAGAATGCCGTCATTGCAAAGCTCAGCAGTGTGGCATTTTTTTTGTGTGTCTGCCTCTGATAACAGCGATGCCATTTGCAACCTGTGCCAAAAGAAAGAGTCGTGGGAAGTCCAACACCCACCTCGGTACAAACGCCTATGGGATCAACACATGAGTACAAGCAGCACACAAACTCAAAGCCACCCTGCTCCTCCTGGTCCAGCATCTTCAGCCACGTCAACCACTGCTGTCCTCCCTACCCCTCTCAACCAACTGCCACTCCGCCTCTCACCTTCAGCAGTTCCTGCTCATCTGCCCACAGTCAGGTGTCTGTTAAGGAAATGTTTGAGCGTAAGAAGCCAATGTCACAGAGTCACCCCCTTGCCCGGTGACTGACAGCTGGCTTGACGGAACTCTTAGCCCGCCAGCTTTTACCATACCATCTGGTGGAGTCTGAGGCCTTCAAAAAATTTGTCGCTATTGGGACACCACAGTGGAAGGTACCCGGACGAAATTTTGTTTAAAAAAAGGCAATCCCAAACCTCTACAATGTTATTGAAAAGGAAGTCATGGCATCTCTGGCATACAGTGCTGGGGCAAGGGTCCATCTGACCACTGATACCTGGTCTGCAAAGCACGGTCAGGGCAGATATATTACGTACACTGCGCATTGGATCAACCTGCTGACGGCTGACAAGCATGGAATGCGTGGCTCCGCAGCGGAGTTGGTGACACCGCCACGACTTGCAGGCAGAACTACTGCCACCTCCTCTACTCCTACTCCATCCTCTTCGATATCCTCCTCGGCTGAGTCCTCTTCTGCTGCGGCATCTGGCTGCACATCAACTGAATCCCCCCAGCTCCCCAGGGGCTATTCCACAACCCAGGTACGACAGTGTCACGCTGTCTTGGGGTTGACTTGCCTGAAAGCAGAGAGCCACACAGGACCAGCACCCCTGTCCGCCCTGAACCCACAGGTTGATCAGTGGCTGACCCCGCACCAAGTGGAGATCGGCAAAGTGGTGTGTGACAATGGAACAAATTTGTTGTCGGCATTGAATTTGGGCAAGTTGTCACATGTGCCGTGCATGGCACATGTGTTGAATCTCATCGTACAGCGCTATGTGTCTAAGTACCCAGGCTTACAGGACGTCCTCAAGCAGGCCAGGAAGGTGTGTGGCCATTTCAGGCATTCCTACACGGCCATGGCGCACTTTTCCGATATTCAGCGGCGAAACAACATGCCATTGAGGCGCTTGATTTGCGACAGCCTGACACGTTGGAATTCAACACTCCTAATGTTCGACCGCCTGCTCCAACAAGAAAAATCCATCAACGAGTATTTGTATGACTGGGGTGCTAGGACAGCCTCTGCAGAGCTGGGAATTTTTTTGCCACGTTACTGGACGCTCATGCGCAATGCCTGTAGGCTCATGCGTCCTTTTGAGGAGGTGACAAACCTAGTCAGCGCACTGAAGGCACCATCAACGACCTCATCCCATTTGTTTTCTTCCTGGAGCGTGCCCTGCGAAGAGTGCTGGATCAGGCTGTAGATGAGCGTGAAGAGGAAGAGTTGTGGTCACCATCACCACCAGAAACAGCCTTGTCATCATCGCTTGCCGGACCTGCGGCAACGCTGGAAGAGGAGTATGAGGAAGAAGAGTCAGAGGAGGAATGTGGCGGCTTTGAGGAGGAGGAAGACCAACCACAGCAGGCACCCCAAGGTGCTCGTTGTTGTCACCTATCTGGGACCCATGGTGTTGTACGTGGCTGGGGGGAAGAACAGACCGTCAATGACATCAGTGAGGACGAGGAACGGGAAATGAGTAGTTCTGCATCCAACCTTGTTCAAATGGGGTCTTTCATGCTGTCATGTCTGTTGAGGGACCCTCGTATAAAAAGGATGAAGGAGAATGACCTGTACTGGGTGGCCACGCTACTAGACCTCCGGTATAAACAGAAAGTGGCAGAAATGTTACCAAATTACCGAAAGTCGGAAAGGATGCAGCAGTTCAAAACCAAACTAAAAAATATGCTTTACACAGCTTATAAGGGGGATGTCACAGCACAACGGGAATCTAACAGGGGAAGAGGTGAAAGTAATCCTCCTCCTACCACGGCGGCAAGGACTGGACGATTTACAGATGTGTTGTTGATGGAGGTCATGCGGAGCTTTTTCAGTCCTACACATCGCCACAGCCCTTCGGGATCCAGCCTTAGAGAACGACTCGCCTTAACAGCAGATATCGACACTCTGAGGAGCGATGAACCCCTTCACTACTGGGTGTGCAGGCTTGACCTGTGGCCTGCGCTATCCCAGTTTGCGATAGAACTTCTGGCCTGCCCTGCTTCAAGTGTCCTGTCAGAAAGGACCTTCAGTGCAGCAGGAGGCATTGTCACTGACAAGAGAAGTCACCTCGGTCAAAAAAGTTTTGATTACCTCACCTTCATAAAGATGAATGAGGCATGGATCCCGAAGGGACTGACAGTGGGGGATGCGTTTGACTAACAAAAGGCCTGATTACATGCCTTGGCCTCAAAATGGTCCCCACACTGCTGTATTTAATGTCTGCATACCGGAAGACTTTCGTGAATTCTCCACCACCAACTAGGGTTTTAAGCCGCAATGCTTTAGTCACTTTTCTGCCTGGAAAACATAAATTTTTCCGGCCGCTGCTACAATAGCGGCTGCAACAATGCCATTATTTTTAATAATGGTGCAGCACCAATACAAAGCAAGTACAGAGCTCAGAACTAAATTATTTCATGATGTCGTAATGGTTCGTTAATTCAACAATGTTTAATCAATTCGACACATGTCCCCGGATAGGGTACGTAACAGGGATTAAACTGATAGGAATAGTACTAGTTAAGACACCACTCATATAGGGTGTCACAGCACATTGCTCTGTGCACGCGCAGTGCCCCAATTTGGGAGTAAGAGGACCGACCAAGCTGCTTTTTCCATCTCCCGGTTCCTAAAATCAATTCAGTTTGGTGTATGAGAGTTTGGTCTGTCACTGTGAAGGTAGTCGAAGGTACCCGGCCTAAGTTTTTTTCACAAAAGGCAATCCCTGATATGGGATGTAACAGGGATTAAACTGATGAGAATAGTACTACAGAAAATACCACTCATATAGGGTGTGACAGTAAATTGCACAGCGTAGACGCAGTGACCGTGGATTAAAACAAAAGGGAGGGAGCCAGCGTTTTTTTAACCATCTCCCCGTTCAAAAAATCAATTCAATAAATGGACCCCAGATTGGGGACGTAACAGTGATTAAACTGATGAGAATAGTACTATAGAAAATACCACTCATATCGGGTCTGACAGTAAATTGCACGGCGCAGACGCAGTCACCGTGGATAAAAACAAAGGGGAGGGAGCCAGCGTTCTTTTAACCATCTCCCCGTTCAAAAAATCAATTCAATTCAACTTTCGGGGACCCTTGGTGTTGTACGTGGCTGGGTGGAGGAAGAAACCTTCAATGACATCACCGGGACATGGCTAGCTTGGTATCCAACCTTGTGCAAATGGGAGTTTGCGGTTGTGCAAATAGACTGTTTGCGGTTGTTTGCGGTGCATTAAAAGGGGAGTTTGGTCTGTCAATGTCTGTGAAGCGGGCGTAACCCTTACACTAGCTGATCGATGCAACATCATACCTGATCGTATGCACACACTGGATGTTTTAAAGCATGTTATTCCAAACAATTTAGGAATGTTAGTTGATTTATGCCCTTTATGGATTAATACCCGACTCTGCGTCCACTACGTAATTTTCCATGGGAGTTTTGCCATGGATCCCCCTCCGGCAGGCCACAGTCCAGGTGTTAGTCCCTTTGAAACAACTTTTCCATGACTATTGTGGCCACAAAGAGTCCCTGTGGGTTTTAAAATTCGCCTGCCTATTGAAGTCTAAGGCGGTTCGCCTGTTTGCAAACATTTGCGGAAGTTCGCGTTCGCGAACGGAAAATTTTATGTTCGCGACATCACTAGTGCAGTGTTTGCTTTCTAAGAAGAGAAATATATCAGAAATGGAAAAATTACCATCCATGTCTATGTTTTTAAAACTACGATTCGAGAGAGAATTCTAAAGGAAAACTTTACACCTAGTTGATCTGATCTGGGTTTTGGCAATAACCAAGTATTATTATTTTATTTAAGTAGTATATTTGTCATTTAAGCACCAGCAATTGTTTTCACGATGTAAAATTAAATCCTTGCAGATATGCTTATATCCATGCATATGGCACATGGTCTTGCACAGGAAATCCTTGTGGATGTTTCGTATTTGATCTTGTATAGCGCTGTGGGACTCATGCACAGAATTCTGAGACTCCAACTTTTCTGACCCAGTGTGTATCTCAAATTCCAGACTCAAGAACTATATCATTATCATACAAAACTCCTCTAAAATGGTATGGCTCTAAAGTCCCAGCTGGCTTTCTTTTTAGTTACTGTTATCCTAAAAGATCTAAAAACACTATTTGAAAAGATTAGGGAATATCCTTTTCTTTTGGAAAACTTCCCCTTTTTCAAGTAAAAACCACCACAGATTAATTGGCATTAATTCAAGTGACCACAGCTGTCTCCAATATGTTACTGAGCGCAATGGAGCAACTGTCTGTATTTTATCAGAGCATTGCAGCTATGGAAATCTTGTATCATAAAAGGTATTAGAAAGAATATGGCATGATAATGAAGCCTTTTCGTAGCCTGATCCATGGTGGAAAGAACACATCCTTGGATGACTAACAAAGGCTACTTTGAAACAGAAAAAAAAAATTGTGTCAGATCCCCCCCAAAAAAGAGAATGTTATTGCCTTCATTCTCTCTATATTGAACTTAATGAGAAGTAATGAATTAGTTAAAGCTCTCATTTAAAGCATTTGTAAAAATGCATATGATTTTCATGTAGATACATTGCCTTTTGAACGTTTTCTTGCAGCACTGAGGTCCTGGGTAAGAATCTAACGGGGGCAACATCTGCACCGAGTTAAAATGTTCTTCCCATCTTTGTTACATGTGCTCCAGTTTCCTCCACAGTCCAAAAAAATACTGATCGGTCAAATGGCTTCCTATGCAATTGGCTGCTGTTAGTGTATCTGAGATAGAGTGGGACTTTATCGTGCGGCTGGCCACATGCGGCCAAACCATGCCCATCCGCGGCAACCAATGGCAGAACAAGCCCATACCGCTATTGGCTGCTGTGGGTTGGCATTGCTTGGCCACATGTGGCCAGATTCACTGTGGGGCAGTGATGCATTTGGGACAATCAGTGGAATGTGTTAACTGAGGGGTAAGTGGGCAACGTTTATACTACATGTTTGCACCTATGGAATATATTGGTACAACATGAACAATGGAAAATACAGTAAAATATATAAATCTATTTGAATATTGTCCTGCTAATCACAGTTGTTACCAGCAATGCTGAAGGGAAATGCACTGTTCTATGATACGAAAGATCGTGTGAATTGATGAAGACACAGCTATATATTATGCTTTGTTGCTTGTGTCATAACTTTAGATACTGCAGAAAAAAGACCATAGTGATGACTCGGTTGCTTTATCATCCTACATCCAAATGTGAGTAGAGGCTTGGCATAGTTAGTAAGAGGAGAATTGACTTTTGACTTCAGGGAATAGGGCATTGGGGTCTTTGTGGCAACAACCTGCTTAGAATATGTTACTTTGCTGGGGGAAATTATTAGAAAGGCCAAAATTACTTTGAGAGGTTATTTGTCTTATGGGTAATAGACTTTCTGATGAAGAATCAAATGAAACAGCTTGCTATCAAAATAATTTAGAGGGGATGGGGAACTTTTCATCCCAGAAACTGTGCACAGAAGCCGAATTGGTTAAACTTACAAGAGATCAAGAATAACGATAAAGAAAACAGTCAAGTTTACATTGTGTCTGGTGGTATGCTTTCATATTATTTGATAATATGTATTATATTCAACATAGGATTGAATAAGCATATGATGGTGAATTCTGGTCATCTGAGGGTATGTTTACATGCAGATTAGTTGGAGAAATTTCTACAGCTGAATATCTGTTCCATATTATCTAAATGGGGATGTTTAAATAGTGTGTTCATTAATGAATTGCTGCAAGCCCCATTCTATCCCATCAGTGTTAATAAAAATGTTAACTGATTCAAGTTTACATATATCTCTCTATATGAATACGACTAATAAAAAAAGTCAAGATGAAATTAGAGACAGAAACATTTTTATTGAACAAGAGATAATTCCCTTATAAAACAAAACTCATCAACAATAGAGATAAACACAGGCTCTTAGATTTAACCTTATTCCAGATTTCATGTATCAGTGGCCATTTTTTCTGTTAGCTTTCTTTGGAAGGCTAGACTAGTACTAAATGAAGACTAAAAGGATTGTGATATAGTATTTATGTTTGCAAGACAATGTGTCTTAAAGTATCATACTCCCACCCAATTGTGATAACCTCAGTTCTAGATATAGTTTAGGGAATCTGCCACAAGTTTCATGCTACCCTATATGAGGGAAGCCTAAAGGTATACCAATACCTTAAGTATACTTGTCCAATTACAGACGGAGCAGCTCTAAGTGTGAGTGTGATATCACGTCACAAAAGCCATTAGAAGCGATTGAAAAAGTCAATTTAAAATTTCTTACTATTTACTTAAATACTATGAACACCCACAGAGGTATTTTTTATGACTGCATCAAACCCCAAAAAAAAATTTTTAATTGGTCTTTAAAAAAAAAAAAATTTTTTTTAATAAATAATTTTATTTCACAGTGAATCCTAATGTTCCAGCTTTAATGGCTTGATGTGTAGCCCTTTAAAATATAAACACTCATGTATGCCATCTTCCTGTCTTCTACAATGAGTGTTTATGAGCTGTCAGAAACTTAGAGATAAGGTTTATACCACCAGCCATCAGAACATCAACCTGATGGTTTAGTGTGAAACTGAAAGCAAGATACTATGTAGATAGGCTGAAACTTAATCCTGTAGGACAAAAACTTTTTAATTTTTTTTAAATAAAGACCAAGTGAAAAATATTATCTATAGCCCAAAATGAGTAAAATGCCATAATAAATAAATGCCCCTGAAGTTGCTCATAGCCTCAAACTTGTTAAGAATCAAGATAAGGATTGCTAATTCTAAAAAGCATGTACTGACCACCAATAGCTAGAAAACATGGTATATGGCACTGAAGGACTTTAATTAAGAAATTTGGTAGAGATGAGAGAACCAGTCGAAATTAGTTTCGGGTTCGGTTTGTACATTTTTTAAAATGTTTGGTTTGGACTCAAATCAGTTTGGGCGGATCCGAAGTTGCTCCAATTGTCCTGAAAGTTGATATACAGTATAAGCCCCTCTAGCCTTCTAGCACTCTTTTTATAGTAAAAATTGTTATTTCTTTTAGTTCATTATTTATGAATCTTTCTTTTACTCTTACTGGATGACTTTAATTAAGAAATTTGGTAGAGATGAGCGAACCAGTCGAGATTCGTTTCAGGTTCAGTTCGTAAATTTTAGAAAATGTTTGGTTTGGACGCAAATCAGTTTGGGCTGATCCGAAATTGCTCCATTTGTCCTGAAAGTTGATATATAAGCCCCTCTAGCCTCCTATGACTCTTTTTTAGGAAACATTGTTATTTCTTTTAGTTCATTATTTATGAATTTTTCTTTTCCCTCCCCAAGCTCTGGAACGCAATAACAGCAACAGTAAATGATGTCTGAGTGACACTGACATACATAGCTATGGGTAAACACACATTTGATGATGTTAACATACAGCGTCCGTCGACCATCTTATTGAAGACGTGACATCGATCTGTGCCTTTCATAAATAAGGGTAACATTCGGGACAATGTTTGATCTAACTTTTCAACCTGTGCCTTTTCTGGCAAAATCAGGAGCAAAGTGAGTACAAAATGTGGGCCATTGGCTTAAATGGCTGAATCAAGTAAAATGTTGAAAAACAGAAAAACTTGAGGCTTGAAGGGAATAAGACTGATGTTTAATACACCAGTCACATGGAGGAATTATATTGAAAATAATTTTTAAAGTCAATTTGAGTTTGCATTGGTAAAAGCTGCACCAACTTTATTAAACGGTGCACATTATTTAATAAGTTTGAAGCACCTTCGAACCTAACAGTTTTTTCTAAAAATGCTGATACAGTTTTTTACCACATGGAATAGGATTGTGACTTTTCGGGGTTATGTATTACATGCAATTTTTTTTTGCTATTTTGTTAATCTTTTTGAAGCCTGCTTGTTTTGAAGCAAGTTTTTCTGCAGCAAACGTACAAATTGTTGCCATTTAAAAAAATAATTTTATGCACAGTATAAAGTTTGTCTTATTTATTATAAAGACAGGTCAGTTTGTACACCACCATGGGACTGGAGTACACTTGTGACTTATTTGCTACTTTTTGCAAAATGTCACAATGATAAATCCGTCTAAAAAATGTAGCTTCACCCACAGATCATCTGGCTGCCCCTTAGTAAATGCAAAATGCATGGCATGGCACAAACCACCCTACAAATGGTGAAAATATGTCATAAATTTGGTGCAGATGCCTACACCACCCACACTCCAGGCTTTCTCTCACCCCTAGTCAATAACTAGAGCCGGCTGACTGAAGATAGAAGCACTCTGTGCCCTCGTGCAGCTCACCTTCAGGTCTCCTCCTTTTTTTTTTCTTTTGATGGGCACAGTTACTGGTAGATGGAGCATGGCTTAGAGGAGATGGGTCGTAGCTTAGTGGAGGTGGGGCATGGCTTAGCTGGGTAAATGAGGTATAGTTGGCATTCCTGATGAAAACATTACATCAAAAATAAACTTTGTAGATACACCCAGATCTGGGTTACTTCAACTATAGTGAATTCCATGACTACAAGTGTATGGTCACACTTATCAAATCCACCTTGGAATTTTTCTGATAACCTGTCTGGATTTTGCTGCATATTTTGCTGTAGAAATGTTTTCCTGCTGCAGATTGTAACCTCTGTATTGCAAAGATATCCACAGACATACACTGTAAATTGACATGCTGCAGGCGTAAAATCTGCACCACATGTCAAGTTACTGTAGGTGCATATTTCACTGTGGACACTCTCCACAGTATGTGGATTATATTTTTTAAATCTCATCATTAAACACTGCACTTTCCACACACAATTCCACTGAAAAGGGAGGTGAGAAAGAGGAGTCCACAGATTTACAGGCAAAAATCAAAAGCATGCTTTACAAAAGGGTAAGATTCTCATTGCCCCTACTCTTTACAGTGTAATGTCCTCTCATGTGCTCCTGTACAAGCAGCAATGTGTTAAAGGGGGTTTCCATGGGGGATTATAAAAGAAAACAGGTCAGAAAGGGTTAAAAATAAAAATTATACATTACTCATCTCAAATGCTGCCCTTGCTGTTCCCCACTTCCTGGTCCCAGCTAAACATGCCAGAAATGTCAAGAATTCCAATTACTGGTTAGCAATGACCCACCTCAACCGGTAATTAATAATCACTCATAATGTCACAGAAGATTAGATGACTGCAACCCACTTTTGATGTCACACTATAATATCTGACTGACACCATCTTGTGCTGTCACAGTAGCATATCTAACTGAAATCACCTGATTCCACAGCAGTTACCTGACTGAAAACCACTTGTGATGACGCAGCAATTTAGCTCACTGAAAGCACACCTATGATATCATAGCAGTTATATGCCTGAACCCACTTGTGAGGACACAGTAGCATGGCTTACTGAAACACACTTGTCTCACCAAATTACCAGACAGAAACCCACTTGAAATATCACAGTAGTATACCTGACTTAAAATCATTAAAGCAGAGAGGACTGGCACTCGCTAATGTAGCAAAGATTGTTCTTTTATTGATGCCTCATGGAGGAAAAGATATAGGTGACGCATTTGGGCTCTAAATGAGCCTTTGTCAAACCAGTAACAATAAGTATAAAGAGTTACATTTAAACAGACCGCCAATTATGATGTCAGAGGAAGGGACATTACATAGTCATGGAAACAAAAAAACAAACGAAAAATCAAACAGTTACAGTGGTCATCGATGGTACAAGCACAAGAAAAAGGTTATATCATATTAGTCACAATAATACAGTAGTAGAGAATAAAGTATCGCTAGCATTACGAAAACAATTAGTACCTGATTAGTCAGATAAACAAAATATAAAAGAAAGACATAACGGACCCATTAATGTCATCTGTCATCAAGTTTTCTGAAAAAGAGACAAAAAATATGAATCGAATACAGGGAAATCAAATACTACAGAAAGGAATTTAGTTCATATTCACAATTAAGGCCTGCTGGTTCCATGGTCTGTAACCTATGGATCCAGAAGGCCTCGCGTTTTTTTCAGAAGTTGGATCCTGTCGCCTCCTCTACGAGGGGCCTGAACCTGTTCTATAATCTGAAAACGTAGTTGGGATATGTTGTGGCGGCAACGATCAAAATGAAAAGGTACCTGTAAAAGTAAGTTTTTCTTTCTAATTGTAGATTTGTGTTTTGAAAACTTGTCTTTCATTTTCATGGTTGTTTCCCCCACATACTGTATATGAGTCCACAAGGACACTTCAAAATATAAATTATGAAGCTACTTCCACAGGTAAAGAAATTTTTAATAGGGAATCTTTCTCCTGATCGTGGATGTACAAAATACTCTCCTTTAATAACACTGGAACATTGAATACATTGCAAACATGGATAAGTGCCTTTTCTAGGTGTGGAAAGTGTCCTCTCTCGCAGTGGAGAGTGATTGCTCACAATATCAACCTTAAAATTCCTAATATTTTTCGATTTTTTTATAGCATACCATGGGTATGCTCTGAAACTCCATTACAGATTGGTAAGCTTGTTTTATGATACCCCAATGTTTGTTGATAACATTCCTAAGTTTATTGGTCCAAGGATTGTACTTAACTATAAATGGGATACGCATTTTTTTCTGTAATGTAGATTGGGTAGATATAGGGGCCTGATGCTTCAATCTATGATATTCAGTTTCAAGAAGTGGTTGTGGATATCCCCTCGCCTGAAATTTGTTGGACATCTCAAGGATCCTTTTTTCTTTAGTAGCTGCATCAGAGACTATCCTGTCTATACGTTGAAACTCGGAATAAGGTAATGATTTTTTGTTGCAGAAGGGTGATTACTGGTGAAATGCAAAAGACTGTTGCGATCAGTATCATTGACACAAAGGTCCGTCTGTAAAATTCCTTCTTCATCTTTTATGACCCAAGTGTCAAGGAAACTGATTTTGCTATCATTCCAGTGTATAGTGAATTGTAATTCATGCCATATGGAATTAAAAAAAGTGGCAAAGTCCAGGAGGGATCGAATGCCTCCACGCCACACGCAAAAGACATCATCAATGAAATGTTGCCATAAAATACAATGTTTTGAGTATAACTCATTGTTATGAGTATATATATATATATGTTCAAACCAGGCCATATAACTATTTGCGTATGACGGTGCGGCATTCGATCCCATCGCGGTCCCCCGTCGTTGCTGGTAGAAGGTATCTTGGAATAAAAAGCAATTTTCCCTCAAAATAATTTCCCAAAGTTGCAGAAAAAAATATTTTTCTTGTGTTGTATAAGAGGAAAATTCCAAGATCCATTCTACCGCTCTGAGTCCCTTTTCATGCTAAATTGATGTGTACAAACAGCACACATCAAAGGTTACTAACAAATCACTTCTCTCTGTATTAAGATTTTTTATTTCCCTCAAGAATTGATTGGTATCTAATAGAAAAGAGGGAGTGTCCTTGGTTAGTGGTGTTAGTACCTTTTCTAAAAGAATCGCCGGTGGTGACAGAATGGAATTAGTTGACGTAACTATGGGGCGTCCCAGGGGATGTGTAAGGGACTTATGAATTTTTGGTAAACTATAAAACACTGGCGTAATGGGATGTTGTATAACCAAATAAGTACACAATTTATCATCCACAATTCCCTTGTCCTGAAATTCCGTGGTAATATCAATAGGAAATTTCCATGGTAATTATTGTGACTAATATGATATAACCTTTTTCTCATGCTTGTACCATCGATGACCACTGTAACTGTTTGATTTTTCGTTTGTTTACTTGTTTCCATTACTATGTGATGTCACTTCCTCTGACGTCATAATTGGTAGTCTATTTAAATGTAACTCTTTTTACTTATTGTTACTGGTTTGACAAAGGCTCATTTAGAGCCGAAACGCGTCACCTAAATCTTTTCCTCCATGAGGCATCAATAAAAGAACAATCTTTGCTACATTAGCGAGTGCTAGTCCTCTCTACATTTCTACGTGTGGGACGCCGACCATGACGTGCGCACCGCTCCTCGTGCTCAAACGAAGTGCTGACTGTTTTCTCTTAAAATCATTAAAGGTATTGTACACTTTTTACTATTGATGACCTACCCTCAGGATAGGTCATCTATATTAGATCGGTGGGAGTCCTACTCCCAGGACCCCCGCCAATAAGCTGTTTGAAGAGAAGGCAGCGCCCTTATGAGGTGAGCAGAGGTCCTGAGAGTTGGACCCCCACCGATCTGATATTGATGACTTATCCTGAACATAGGTCATCAATAGAAAAAGAGGACGACCCATTTAATGATGACACTGCAAATTGCTTGGTTGAAACCCCTTTGTGATTGCATTGCATTGCAACGTACCTGACAGAAAAATACCTGTGACCTAAGGAAAATCTGTCATCATATATACAGAGATACTGTAGCTGTCAGTCACTGAAAGCTGTACACAGGGGAGGTATTATCAGTGATTGATGGCATTCTCTGTGTAAGTGTATATACATAGATAGCTGTCAGTCACTGATAGTTGTATGCAGGGGGAGCTGTTATCAGTGATTGATAATAGAGATGAGCGAATCGAAGTTGACGAAGTGGAATTTAATCCAAATTTCAGGAAAAATTCGATTTTCACCGAATCAGAATTTCCTCACTCTTCCTGGTGAAGAATTGCATTTTTTCCTAAAATGTCTGCTGCATGTGTGAGGACATGGAGCAAGGAACTCTGGAAAGGCGGAATCACCCATAATGCAATGCATGCAGCCAATCAGCAGCCAGCCCTGTAATGTCACAGCCCTATAAATAGCCTCAGCCATCTTAGATTCTGCCATTTTCCAGTGTACTTAGTGCAGGGAGAGACGTCAGCAGGCGCTAGGGACAGTGCTATAAAAAACTTCATTGTGCTAAAAAAACGATTTACAAGTTCAGGGAAAGATTATTTAAGGTGTAGGGAAAGGATAGGGAGGAATCATTCCACAGCATTTATGTTGAACAGAGTTTAGTAGAGGAGGTTACAGACTATGTAATAGGAATAATCCTATTGCACCTTGCTGCACTGACTAGGGATCCAAATTGCCATTAAACAGCTCTGTAATTCCAGCAAACCGTTCTTGTTATTGGGGTTCAAGTGCTTTGTGATACATCCATTAACGGGGTTTATTACAAGGAAATATTTCTATGTTTTATTTGCCCTTGTGCAATGCAGTTATATGTTCTAAAGCATTTTTATAAGTGGGGGGAAAAAAAGGGCTTATTAGCCATTGCATGATGAAGTGTGAAAATTACAGCACTATTTGGCATGTAGTAGTGGCAAAAGAAAAATATATTTGCCGTTCAGCGGTGCAGTTATATGTTCTAAAGCCCTTTTTGTCGTGCATTAGTGGCAAAAGTAAAATATATTTGCTGTTCAGCGGTGCAGTTATATATTCTAAAGCCTTTTGTGTCGTGTATAAGTGGAAAAAAGAAAAAATGGATATTCCTGTCTCCAAACATTTCAAGGAGGCAGGTCACTCTGAAAAAGATCTGAGGTTTTGGATTTTAGAACATATACAGATGGGTAGAAGAGAGAAGACAGAAATGCCCTTCTGAAGAAACGGGAATTATTTTGGATTTTTACTTTAAAAACATTGAAACCTAATGGCCTGAATGTAGATTTTAGGGTGACTTACTAGTGACGTGCTCTATGTGATCAGCATTAGCTCCTACTCTTTATGTAGTTTTGGACATGTGTAGAAAATTGTTTATATATTGCAACATAATCTGATATTAACCCCTTAAGGACACAGGGTTTTTACATTTTTGCGTTTTCGTTTTGCGCTCTATGCCTTCCAAGAGCCATAACTTTTTTATTTTTCCGTTCACATGGCCATATGAGGGCTTATTGTTTGCGGGACAAGTTGTACTTTCCAACGCCATCATTTAATAATGCATACGGTGTAGTGGGAAGCGGGAAAAAAATTCCAAATGGGGTGAAATTGCAAAAAAAAGCAATTTCACCACAGTTTTACGGGTTTCTAAATTACAAAGTTTGATTTGCGATAGAACTGACGATTTAGTTTTATTCTACAGGTCAGTACGAATCCGGGGATACCCAATATGTATAGCTTTTCTTGCGTTTTGATAGTGAAAAAAAATTCAAAAGTGGGAAAATTTTTCTTTTTTTTTTGTCGCCATGTTTTGACCGCTATAACGTATTTGTATATAAGTGTTTGGCGTTGTATGGGGGCTTATTTTTTGCGGGGCGATCTTAACTTTTAGTTGATACCATTATGGGGTGTGTAGGACTTTTTGATCGCTTTTTATTTAATTTTTTTTGAGGAAATGAAGCGTCCAAAAACGGCAAATCGGCCATTTGGGCGCTTTTTTCCGTTTTTCTGTTTACCGTATGGGAAATATATTTTTAAATTTTTATACTATGGGCGTTTTCACACATTGCGACACCCATGATGTGTATTTTTTTATTTTTTTTATTATTTTATTTTAATTTTGGGGAAAGGGGGGTGATTTAAATTTTTAGGTTTTTTTTATTTATTTTTTTTACACTTTTATATAGATCCCATAGGGACCTATATAAATCAGTTACCTGATTGCTTCTATCATAAACTCCAATACACTTGTATTGGAGTTTATGAGCATTTTACTACTTTCCTATGAAGCCCTATTGCTAACAAGGGCTCCATAGGAAATAGTAAGTGATAGCCTCAAGCTGAATGAAAGGCTTGAGGCTATCCCTTACAGCGCTCCGATTCTCCCGATCACCACTAGAGGGAGCCGGAGCGCTGCCGAAAGTTTTACTTTCGGTTTTAGCGCGTGCAGATGCTGTGATCAGGATTGATCACGGCATCTGCAGGGTTAAATGATCGCGGTCGGCAGCGCTGCCGACCGCGATCATCAGCTGCGGGGGTCAGCTACAGGAATCAGCCGGACCCCCGCAGCGATGGTGCCCGCAGCGGCCAGGAGCGGGCGCCATCTTTAGGGACTGGACACATGACGTACCCATACGTCATGTGTCCTTAAGGAGTTAATATTTTATTCTCTCTTTTTTTATAGATACATCTGCAAGCTACAATATCAGTGGGCATTTCCTGTGATGACTGGGACATTATGGGTTCTCTTCAACAGTCCATACTCTACATTTTTTTACCTTTTGAGAAATATATACTGAACAATTTGGCTGGAGCATCTATGTATTTATGGTCATTGATGATATAGCCCTGATGTCTCAGATCGTAACTTCATTGAATATTATGTAATATATAGGTGAGTGCGGAGATTGATATATTTCATTTGGGCTCTCCTGATGATACATCTGACTTCCAGCACCCCCTTTTTCCTTTAGACCCTGTGGTGTGATGTACAGCGGAGGTGACATTTTGTTTCGGTAACCCATGGCAACGTCACTACTAATGACTTAGGTGAGGATCGGACTGATGACACGTTCTGATCCTATTTCCACACACCTTGGATCCATATATATATATATTTTTCTTCTTTAGATGTCAGTTTGACACATTTAAGTTACTGATCCCGATCATATGATTCACGGCCATATGACCGACATGTGAGCGTGCGCACTTGACCCATATGTTGGCTCCGCCATCTTTAGTTAGGTTAGTTGGGAACTTGATGAAATGTATTGTCTCCCTGTATGCACTTGAAACGATGTGGACTCTGTTGGAACCCGAATGACTCTGTGACAACACAGGTTAATGCCACACCGGTAAATGTTTTTAATTGCACTTTGTATATTGCACCTGTGTATGAATTAATTAATGAATTATTAGCAATTAGAAGGAATAATGAATTTGCACACTTTGTTGCATTTTTGCACATAGCACAGGCACTGTATGATAATAATATTATCTTATACAAGTAACTATGCACCTGGATTAAATGTATACTATACTGTTGTATGAATTTTTACAATGTTTACTTTAATTATATGATTACTTGTCACAAATTGATATGCCTTTATATATCACGTATGCACACATGTCTGTACGGCTTGAGAAAGACCGCGACAAGCAGTTGAAACGTTACTGTTTGGACAGTAAAAAAAAACGGTGAAAAAAAACATGTTTTCCTTGAGATTCTGGAGTGCTGCTGGCTTTCTTTCCTATGGACTGTTGAATTGAACCGCGGTGCTGGTTCTGTGTCTGCCGGATTTTTGCACCCCTCTTTGTTAAACAGTGTGCTCCATCCTCCTTCTCTAAATATATATATATATATATATATATATTTGCCGTTTAGCGGATATGTTCTAAAGCCCTTTTTGGCTTGTATTAGTGGGGGAAAAGAAAAATGGCTTATTAGTTGTGTGTTGAAGTGAGAAAATTACAGCCCTTTTTGGAGTATATTAGTGTATTAGCAACTAGCAGAGTTTGCCCATGACCAGCCTGTAGTATGGCATAAGAGCGGGTGTTTAGTGTGGCAGGGGCCATAGTTACCCCAAGAAGAACTCACCTGTCCACCCAAAATATGGAGAGACTGACCTTTGTCAAGATTAATCAGGCGTGGATCACCCAGGATTTCCACCCATCAATGTCTGATGCATCAGACTAGATTATCCATAGTGCCACACCAACACTTTGACAAAAGAGGGGATGGAACGAGCGCTTGCAAACGATCCTAGTTCTTGTATAACGGTGTTGTCCACATCTACGTGTTAATACAGCATCCACCTCCGCGTCACAAGTCTGCGCGTCCTAATATCCTCACACTTCACAGATCGGTTCCTTCAATAAGCACCTTTAAAGACGAAAAAACACCATAGCGTAGAACCATAGGGATAAAATAAGTATAGAAATTTATTATACTCACAAACATCCGATAATATGCACACATAAAATGCCCGACCCGGGTTTCGCCTGCGCTATGTCTGGGGCTGAAGGCGAGTGTTAACAAACCCCTGTCTTTTTAATATGACATCAATCAACTTGAATGCATGTCATTTCCGTTTGGCAAATACACCGATGTCAATAAAACTATAAAACAGCCTCTTTCTATTGTATCATGGTATATCTAAATGTGTTACAAATACGGCAAACATAAAATAACCTCATTACTATGATAAAATAGTCATCCCATAATCCCATAATTTTTATTATGAGCTAATTTAAAATGTGCCGACACTCCGTGTGTGTCTACACCTTTTTTGATGTTTCTGATATGCTCAGCTACACGGGTTTTCAAATTGCGCAGTGTCCTTCCGACATATTGCTTATCGCAGGGACATTGGAGTAGATATATAACTCCCTTAGATTCGCAAGATAAATTGCCTTTAATTTTCATATTTGTCTGTTTATTAGTGGAATACACTTCAGTGGCAGCGCTGATTTTTTTGTCCTTTCTCGATCTGTTTTTACATCCAGCGCAAAAGCCACACCATGCAAAAGCATCACGTTTGCTACTGGAGGTATTTTTACGTAGACACCCGTGTACAATTTTATCCTTAATATTCGGTGCTTTTTTGTACATAAACAGAGGTTTCTGAGGGATCACTTTGCCAATCACTGAATCGTTAGTAAGAACTCTCCAGTTTTTTTGTATAATATTTCTTAAATTAGGGCACAAACTAGAAAAAGTGGTAATGAAAGCAAATTTAAATTTATCTGAATCCTGACCATTTTATTTAATGGTTCTACTATTAGGGCTGACATCTTTTAAAATTTGTTCTTTTTGTGCACATAAAAACGAATCTTTATAACCTTTTTCCCGAAATTTTGTAACTAAAACCTCACTTTGTTGATGAAAATCTGCGATCTTCGTGCAATTCCTCTTCATTCTTTGAAACTGACCCTTTGGAATGTTGTTAATCCACGGTGTGTGGTGGTAACTATTCACATCTATAAAACCATTCCTATCTGTCGGTTTGAAATAAGTGCGTGTCACTATATTACCCTCTTCTATCATAATTTCAAGATCAAGAAAATTGACAGATGTTTTACTGACACTTTCTGTAAATACAATGTTCCATTCATTCTGATTAATGTATGACAGAAATTTGGTAAGGGAAGTATCTGAGCCTTGCCATAGGAAGAGGCAGTCGTCGATATATCTCTTCCATAATAATAGCCTGCCTTCACTCCCAGTATTGGAAAGGATCGGATTAATAAATTGATGTTCCCAGAAACCCATAAAAATATTTGCGAAACTTGGTGCGAACTTCGTGCCCATAGCAACGCCTCTTCCTATGGCAAGGCTCAGATACTTCCCTTACCAAATTTCTGTCATACATTAATCAGAATGAATGGAACATTGTATTTACAGAAAGTGTCAGTAAAACAACTGTCAATTTTCTTGATCTTGAAATTATAATAGAAGAGGGTAATATAGTGACACGCACTTATTTCAAACCGACAGATAGGAATGGTTTTATAGATGTGAATAGTTACCACCACACACCGTGGATCAACAACATTCCAAAGGGTCAGTTTCAAAGAATGAAGAGGAATTGCAAGAAGATCGCAGATTTTCATCAACAAAGTGAGGTTTTAGTTACAAAATTTCGGGAAAAAGGTTATAAAGATTCGTTTTTATGTGCACAAAAAGAACAAATTTTAAAAGATGTCAGCCCTAATAGTAGAACCATTAAAAAAAATGGTCAGGATTCAGATAAATTTAAATTTGCTTTCATTACCACTTTTCTAGTTTGTGCCCTAATTTAAGAAATATTATACAAAAAAACTGGAGAGTTCTTACTAACGATTCAGTGATTGGCAAAGTGATCCTCAGAAACCTCTGTTTATATACAAAAGCACCGAATATTAAGGATAAAATTGTACACGGGTGTCTCACGTAAAAATACCTCCAGTAGCAAACGTGATGCTTTTGCATGGTGTGGCTTTTGCGCTGGATGTAAAACAGATCGAGAAAGGACAAAAAAATCAGCGCTGCCACTGAAGTGTATTCCACTAATAAACAGACAAATATGAAAATTAAAGGCAATTTATCTTGCGAATCTAAGGGAGTTATATATCTACTCCAATGTCCCTGCGATAAGCAATATATTGGAAGGACACTGCACAATTTGAAAACCCGTGTAGCTGAGCATATCAGAAACATCAAAAAAAGTGTAGACACACACGGAGTGTCGGCACATTTTAAATTAGCTCATAATAAAAATCCAGCTGGTCTTAAGTTTTGTGGTATAGAACTCGTACACCGGCAATGGAGGGGAGGAGATCCGGTGAAGGCAATTAATAAACGAGAAGCCCAGTGGATTTATTCCTTGGGTACCCTCCAACCCTCTGGGATGAATGTGGAATGGGATGTCAAGTCGGTATGTATGTCTTAGTACCGACCTGTGGCTGTCTCTGATGTTGATGACTCTGTACTATAAATCTGGTTCGTGTTTCTCTTACCCTAAACAAAATTCTTTCTGGCAATCTTGATTTTAAAATATAATCATGACAATTATATGCAGTTTTAAATTTTAATTTTTACGTTTGTTACTTGATCAGATTCACCGTTTATATTTTAGGGCACAAGGATTATGGGATGACTATATTATCATAGTAATGAGGTTATTTTATGTTTGCCGTATTTGTAACACATTTAGATATACCATGATACAATAGAAAGAGGCTGTTTTATAGTTTTATTGACATCGGTGTATTTGCCAAACGGAAATGACGTGCATTCAAGTTGATTGATGTCATATTAAAAAGACGGGCGTTTGTTAACACTCGCCTTCAGCCCGAGACGAAGCGCAGGCGAAACCCGGGTCGGGCATTTTATGTGTGCATATTATCGGATGTTTGTGAGTATAATAAATTTCTATACTTATTTTATCCCTATGGTTCTATGCTATGGTGTTTTTTCGTCTGTAAAGGTGCTTATTGAAGGAACCGATCTGTGAAGTGTGAGGATATTAGGACGCTCAGACTTGTGACGCGGAGGTGGATGCTGTATTAACACGTAGATGTGGACAACACCATTATACAAGAACTAGGATCGTTTGCAAGCGCTCGTTCCATCCCCGATTTTGTGAACTATATCCATAGGAAGCTGACCAATTCCTGCGGAACTGTGCTGCTGCTATGTAGTGGACTTTTCAACTAAAATTTGTATACTTTGACAAAAGAGACCGGTTTCTTCTGGCTACCTGCCTCAGCTACTATTCTGATGCTACCACCCTCCTGATGCCACACATCTGATGCCAAGTGAACCTTCTTTCACCCACCATCTTCAACTGGTACTCATATTGCCCCCCACTTGTCATCAGGTCACTCTGTGGTCTCCTGATGCTGCTGCTACCTCCTCACTATGTCACCTTGCCACTTTGTGGCCTACTGCTGGATGCCTTTGCTTCTACACTGTCATTGTGCCACCCTGTGGCCTCCTCCTGAAACTACTGCCGCTACCTCCACATTCTGTCATTGTGCCACTCTGTGGCCTCCTGATGATGCTGCTGCTACCTCCAGACTCTATCATTGTGCAGCTCTGTGGTCTCCTGATTCTGCTCCCACCTCACCACTATGTAGCCTCTTCCTGATGCTGCCGACAACTCCAAACTCAGTCATTGTGCCACTTTGTGGCCTACTCATGTTGCTGCACCTCATTGTGCCACTCTGTGGTCTCCTCATGCTGCTTCCACCTCACCACCACTAATAGGTCCACGCTGTTCCTACCCTTCCCACTTCATGACTGGTCCAATATTTTGGCTTTCAACCTGGCTGACATTATCATTTATTTGACCTTTCTTCTGATCTGTCAGAAGCAAGGAATAATGAGCCGTACAACGGATCCTGTCTATGTAGCAGCTTTAAGGCATGTATGGTCCCAAATGGGCCTGTAGGGTTTTAGATCCACTCATGTTTTCTTTCGCATTAGCCAGCACCACCATATCCACTGTGATCTGGAGTTTTTGAGATGTGACATTTCCTACCTCTACAGCAATCTCCCTCCAATATGACTCAATCATCGGACAGGTCCACCAGATGTGAGATAGGGAACCCGTTTCGCCATCACACCTCCAGCATCTCTTTGTGGCCGACAGTCCTCTATCAAAGAGAAACTCTGGCGTTTTGTACCACCTAGTGAGCAGTTTGAAATGATTTTCTTGGAGACATACACATTGCGAAAAGCCATGCGAGGTCTCCAGCAACTTCTTTGTCTCCTGCTCTTTTAGAACAGTCTTCAACTTCTTTTCCCACTCTGAAAGATAGGGTGGTTTTAACATCTCATCCTGGGCTCCCACCAAAGGATAGAGCTCAGAAACCCTTCTTTGTTTAAGTATTGGAGAGTGTATCAAATTCTCAAATTTCGTCAATGGTCTCTGAAATACATAATTTTTCCTCACACTCTCGCACACAGACTTCATTTGAGATAGTCTTAAGAAGGATGCCGCCCTCTGGCCTGTGGAATCAAGGAGGACCATATTTAAAGTCGGGTCAACGTCTGTCAAAACCTCCCTAATGGTAGTATGTTCCAGTGCTTTCCATATTTCAGGCATGTCCTGGGCCCTCGCTGACACTAAGTAGGGGAGCAATGACCCGGGCATCAAAGGAGAACGCCTGGGAGCCATTTTAGTACCTAAATGCTTCCACATACTACAACTCTCTGAAATAAAGGGTCCAGATCAGATAATTTTCCTCGCATTTTATCAGGCAGCCAAAGGAGACTCAGGAATGATGCGCCTACACTAGGTTCACATATGTCTCTGACATCCTTTAGTCTTTTGGGCTCTGCTAGATCTAACCATCTATTTAATTGTATAGCATGGTAGTATTTCGCTATATCTGGTAATCCCAGACCCCCTTTGGTTTTACAGTGTGTGAGGACCCCATATGCCATACGAGGCTTCCTACCATTCCATAGAAACCTGGAAAACATTCTCTTTATAAAATGTTGTAGATAATCGGGTGGCACTGCGTTAGATGTGGGTGCACGGTCAGCGATCGTCGCCCCAAACACTTCAAAGGAAACGAGAACCGGCACTCCTCAGTTGCTGTAGTAGGATTCTTTATTCGCCACTCATGAAGAAAGTGACACGCATTTCGGCACGTGCAAGTGCCTTTGTCAAACACATATAGAGCAGCAGAGTACATAACTTAGAACATAGGTGTGTATTTAAATAGCCCGCCCTCAGTCACATGACCAGGGAAAATCATGTCATGTGATTGTGACATCATGTCGGCAAGGTAACTGGGATAGTTTACAAACACTATCACCAGTTTAACTCAAACAGCAAGTGATTATCATGATCCTCGATTCTTCTCGATAATCGTGATAAAGTAATTTCTCAGTTACACTGCGGAAACACGTAACAAGTTTCAAGTTACATAAGTAAGGCAGCGAAAATACATAGAGCGATAATACATTTTTGCTAAATATAGAGCCCTAGAGGAAACTGGTCACTGCATACTCTCGATTTAACCCTTTGGGTGTCATCGTCTGTAAGCGGTGAATCCAGTAAGCCTCGCGTTTGAGTAACATCGCAACTCTATTTCCTCCCCTTCTAGGTGGCAAAACCTCTTCAATTATTTGGAAGCGAAGTTGGGACACATTATGTTTCTGTTGATGGAAATGCAATGGAATAGGCAATAAAAGGTTTTCATTGCGAATTGTTGATTTGTGCTTTGCGAAGAGGTCCTTCATGCGCATCGTGGTTTCACCCACATAGCAAAGGCCGCAAGGACACTTCAACAAATACCCAATGAATGTGCTGTTATAAGTAAAATGCCCCTTTATTGGGATTTGTTCCCCAGTATGTGGATGTGAAATGTGGGGTCCTTTTATTATGCTGGAACAGTGAATACAACTGAGGCAAGAAAAGGTGCCTTTCCTAACGGTGGACAATACCATCTGTCGGAGGCTTTTTTTAGTAGCGCCAATGCACCCTGATAATGTTATCTCTTATGTTCCCAACCCGTTTGTAACATAACATTGGGGGGCTCTGAAATTCTGAAATCTGCAGATAGGCCCTAGTCACTATGTTCCAATGTTTATTAATATTGGCCCTCACATGGTTAATCCAGGGGTGATATTGCACAACTAGGGGGAGTCTATTTTGTGATGTTTTTTCACTAACTGTCGGAATTGTCTACATTTCTGTTTTTGTTGTTGTAACAACCATTCTGGATATCCTCTCTGCCTGAATTTAGTGGTCATCTCTTCAAGACGAATTTTACGGGTAAGTGAGTCGCTAACAATTCTATTGACTCTTTGGAATTGTGAGTAGGGTAAAGACCTTTTGGTGGCTGTTGGGTGATTACTCTCATATCTAAGTAGACTATTACGATCTGTAGTCTTAATATACAGGTCTGTTGTACATTTTCCATCTTGGCCCTTTATGACCCAAGTGTCCAGAAAGAGTATTTTTGAAAGATCACAGGGAGCCGTGAACTTTAACTCTGGCCATACACTATTGATGTAGAAGCACGTCAGATAATAGCGCAAGTTGATTCCTCTGTTGAATTCCTGAAAGTTCCTTCTAGCGAGTTTTGAAGCCGCGATCTAGAGAGAGAGTCTAAGCACTTAATTTCTCTGGAGTTACATCGCACACAGCGTATACCGCGGGGTCTACGAGTGAAGCTCAGACCTACATTTTTCTGTGATAGTCCGGAATACTGCACTCGATTTGCAAATATCTTAAATAAGTGTTCTCTGGACCTGATCACCCTGACTATTGATCATCTTACCAAGGCTATTGCAAATAGCAAGCAGACAATTGAGTCCATTAAGACCCTGTTACAGGACTGTCTAAAGGCGGAGGACCTACAAACATTGAAAATAAAAATTGAAAAGCAATGCATAGATTTAAAAACTCAAATACAAGCGACAAAAAGAACAAAGTATATTAGGGATTCAGAGGACTATTTAACCAATCTTGTATACCGATGACAAGACAAGTCAGGTACTGCAATCCAAAACACATGACGCCCAGGCCGCAGGGTAGGCAACACATCCTCAGGATCTGGGAGCAAATCTACCACTGGTCAGCAACATGTTTTTTTAGGGAGACGACGTCGTCCAAGAAAGCCAATACAAGGAGAGCAGGCCGCCGCCATCATCGGGGACGCAGATGCTCCACGACTGACCCGCTCACAGGTACACCCGATACTTTAGTTCTAAATCTATCATCTAAGACAGTGTTTCCCAACCAGTGTGCCTCCAGCTGTTGCAAAACTACAACTCCCAGCATGCCTGAACAGCCAAAGGCTGTCTGGGTATGCTGGGAGTTGTAGTTTTGCAACATCTGGAGGCACACTGGTTGGGAAACACTGATCTAAGACTTTGAGTCCAGCTCAAATACAAGTGTTGCAGAGGGGATTGTCATTTAGTCCTACCGCAACCCTCGACACCTTTAACCTGGATATGGAAAAACCCACCACAGGACACTAGACATTCTGATGAAGGTGATGGTGTATTAACTCTGAAACAATTTGGTTTGCGACTAAAAAGCCATTATATGCCCCCCAAAACTGAACATCCAGTGGAGACATATGTTGCCCTAGTTAAAAGGGATATTGATACATTGTTAATTTAATTTAAACAAGGGGGTCATTGCCATTTACATTATAACCTTTCCACCATAGAAAGACAAACCATTAACCATTTGTTAGATGACGATACATTTATCTTCAAACCTGCAGATAAAGGGGGAGCCCTGGTGATATTAGATAAAGATTATTTTGTACAAGAAATTCTAGGTCAATTGTCTGACAGAGACACATACGCAATTCTATCTGGAGATCCAGTATTTGATATTAAACATGAATTACAAACCCTTATATGGCAAAATGAAGAGAAGGCCGTCATAAATCAGAAATTAGAATTCCTAGTTCAACAACACCCCATTACGCCCGTGTTATTTAATGATTTCAGATTCTGGATTCCAAGGTACTTGATAGGGCCCATAGACCAATGAAAGGGGAGAGAAGTCTTAAGAGCGTGAGCTTGAGTAACTATCTGGCAAAGTGATATTTAGTATTTCTGATTTAGAGTGATTTACTTTGAGATCCAAGACTTTGCTGAATTCCTCTAACTTATCCACAATGACTCTCAACCCCTGCTCGGGGTTTGTTTTTAAAAATAGTAGGTCATCTGCAAACACTGTGCATTTTAGCCAGGGCCGGTGCAAGGATTTTTGCCGCTCTAGGCAAAAGAAAAGTTTGCCGCCCCCCCCCCCCATGTGACATCACAATGCCCCACCCATATGATCTGCCATATTAAAGGGGTTCTGCAGTTTATTTAAACTGATCGGCAGGGGTCCGACACCCAATCAGCTGTTTTAAAGGCAGCTGCGCTGGCAGTAGCGCCTCAGCCTTCTCGCAGTGACGTCACGATTAGTATCATTGGCCTGGGTGGGGCTAAGCTTCATTCAAGTGAACAATGAGAAGGCCGAGGTGCTACTGCCAGCAAGGGTCCCGGGTGTCGGACCCCTGCCAATCAGATACTGAGGATAGATCATCAGTTTAAATAAACTGCAGAACCCCTTTAACTAACAACAGTTCTCTCTCTCCCCCCTTCTTGTCATTTTGTTCCTTCCCATGTCATTCTCTCCCCCCTGTTGTCATTCACTTTCCCCCCTTGTCATTCTCTTTGTCCTTCTTGTCATTATCCCCCCCCATATGTCATTCCCCCCCCCATGTCATTCTCTTCCCCCTCTTGTCATTCTGTCCCCCCCCCATGTCATTCTCTCCCCCCCCCCATGTCATTCTCTTTCCCCTCTTGTCATTCTCTCTCCCTTTCTTGTCATTCTCTCCCAGAATGACAAGAAATGGTTGTGAGAGTGTACCAATCATTTTAAGTCTAGCAAAGGCTGTTTGTACAGGGTCAAAACTGACTCAATGAAAGGTACCGGCATTGCAAACTTCCTCAGCACCTGAGTCATGAAGTCCCAATTAACCCTATCAAACGCCTTTTCGGCGTCAACACTCAACAATACTAATGGGGTTTTCCAAGAATGCGCTATACGTATAGCATGAAAAATCCTATGGGAATTGTCCTTCCCTTCACGACCCTTTACAAAACTGGATTGTTCACATTGAATAAGAGAGGGGAGAAACTTACTCAGCCTGGTAGCTAGCAGTTTAGCCCAAATCTTCAGGTCAAGATTCAGTAGTGAAATTAGCCTGTAACTGCCGCATTGGTGCGGGTCCTTGCCTTCCTTATGGAGCAATGTTACATGAGATTCCAGAGTCTGTTTGGGGAACCAATCTCCTTGCAGCAATGCATTACACACATCTGTAATTTTGGGTATCAAGATGTCCTGGTATTTCTTGTAGTAGAGGATGGGCAGCCCGTATGGGCCTGGGCTTTTACCCTGTGGGAAACTGTGAATAATCTGCTTTACTTCACCTGGAGAGACTAGGGCAGTTAAATAGGTGGCCATGTCTGGCAATATCTCCGGCAATTACAGGTTTTCCAGAAACTGGGCAGTATCCCACTGTTTCTGGTCCCTCTGTTCCTGTGATTCCCCTTGATTTAGATTATATAAGGCTGCATACATTTTTTGGAACGACCTAGCTATTTCTGGCGTGGCACTGTGCATGGTGCCATCTGCTGCCTGTATTTTAGCGATATGTGTCAAGCATTTCGCTTTTTTAAGGAGCGACGACATCAGTCTTCCCCCTTCATTGCCGTGGGTATATATCTTGTGCTGAAAGTACAGCATCCGCTTAGCTATTTTCTGTTGCAAGAGATTAAACAGCCGAACTCTTAGGTCTGTAAGTTCGCCCTGAAAGAACCTGCTGGCCGATTGTTTATTCAATTTCTCTATCGAAGCTATCTTTGCTAACAGCGAGTCTACCTCCTTTTACTGGTCTCTCTTAACTTTAGTATCTATGGCTATAAATATACCCCTGATAAAGGCCTTGTGGGCCTCCCATATTACAGGCCATTTACTGGGTGCGGGAGTGTTAATCTCAAAATACGATTTCAAATGAGAACCAACCTGTTGGTTTGTTATTCAGGAGGGATTCATTAAGCCTCCAGCTCCAAGTTCGTCGCGGTAAGGAGCCCAGGATGAAAGTTGCGGAACACGGGGTATGATCCGATAAGGTGATGTTTCCTATAACGGCAGCACTGAAAAGAGGTAAGAGCGAGACAGATATTAAGATATCGTCTAACTTCTGGTAGGACCTGTGCGGGTTGAAGTAAAACGTAAAATCCTTGGCAGTTGGATTTAAAGACCTCCACACGTCAATCAAGTGTAACTCTTGCAATTTCTTGTGCAATAAGCAAATTTGTTTCTGCGCTACCTGCGATTTAGAGGAAGTGGAATCCACAATAGGGTTCATAACCAGATCCGTGCCTATGATGATGGGTCCTTCAGCAAAAAGCTGGACTGAATCTAAAGGTTTTAATAACCACTTAACCGTAGCTGCATTTGGTGCACACAAATTCACGAATGTGAACTTGCTCCCTGATATTTCTCCTTTCAATAAAAGCATTCTACCTTCCATGTCCAATAACTTTTGATTTAGGACAAAGGTTACTGTATGGTGGATTGCTATGAACACCCCTTTCGATGCCGAAGTGGGATGAGTCCCATGGTAACATTGCCTGTATGGGTGAGTCGGGAGCTTTGGAATTTTCCCGGAGCGAAAATGCGTCTCCTGCAGAAACACTATATGTGACTTAAGTTTACGAAGCGCCAGAATTATCTGGTTACGCTTGCACATGAAGTTAAGCCCCTTTACATTAAACGTAGTACACATAATGGCACTCATATTAGAGCTAATGTCGCCCCTCAGCTAGATCACTCAAGCCCGGGGGATGCATTCACCAGGTCAGATAAACTGCACTGCTAGAGGAAGACGATGCGAGCTAGGGGAGAGGAATGAAGGGGAGAAGAAAGTGAGGGGGGGGGGACACGACTACTCTATAGTCCTATAGATACAACAATGAATCAGTATTTATGCAACAACAGTGTCTACTAGAGAGACACCATCAAAGAATACAGAATTAGAACAATTGCACCATACCCCCATTTAAAGAGACAAGGGAAAGAGACAAGGGTGTATCGACAATGCAATCTAATGTCCCTACAGGGAGGTTTACCCTCTTTGGAACGAAAAAGTCAGGCAAAGTAACATTTAAACATAAAACACGGAACCTGCCTGCCTGTTGGTTCCAGGCATCCCATAAGCTAGACGACCAGACAAGGATCCAGGTATGGGGGGGGGGGTATTCAGGTACATACTTTGCTGTGCACCAACCCCAAGCAAACCCCACCCAACCCACTCAAGTTAGAGTTAAAGTGACCATGATGTTCTAGTGTAACTCCCTGGGCACAGGTAAAGAAAGAAAGAGAGAGAGAGAGAGAAAGAAAGAAAGAAAGAAAGAAAGAAAGAAAGAAAGAAAGAAAGAAAGAAAGAAAGAAAGAAAGAAGGGAAAGGGTATGAAAGGTGGAGGGGGGAAGGATAGGGAAGGTGGGGGGGAAGAAGGAGGGGAGGGGAGGGGAGGGGAAAAATAGGAAAGGAAAAGGATAAGGGAATAAGTGAGAGAGAAAGAGGAGTACAGGGGGGGGGGGGGACAGTGAAAGACAAATATACTGAATGGAATGCAAGAACCTACAGAACTAGCAAAGCGCAACTTATTGCACAGAGACAAATAACATATGATTCCCCTAAAGTTGTTTCCAAACTGTGAAAATGTGTACTGTCATGCAGTATATCACTGAAACGAGTGAGATCATCATAAACATCGAAGAAGCCTTAATACAGGCATTGAGTATGGAACTAGGTACGTAAAGGACATATCAGAGGTATATCGAAGACATAATAAAATATACAACAATAGTACCACCGCCCCTCTACTGCGAATGCGGCTTAGTAGGCCATGAAGCCACAACCAGATTCATAACTGAGGATAGACATAGTTACAACGTCCTTCTTTTCAGGCTGCCTGTATCTCCGCTCCTGGTCTGTTCTTCTCCTTTCTTCCCAAACAACCAAAGGTCTGCTTTTTCCAGCAGCCCACTTGTGGAAGCTGTGGCCAGGAAGATGGCTGTGTTACCGGCATCCATGTTGGAACTTTAACAGGATCAATACCCAGAACCGGCCAAGCATTCTCCAAATCTTCCAGGGTATCAATGGACAGTGTCTTTCCATTTTTAAGGATAGAGATACCAAATGGGTATAGCCATGAGTAAGGTAGCTTATGTGCTCTCAGGGCCTCCAACAATGGCTTCATGATGCGCCTCTTATTCAAAGTAGATGATGCAATGTCTTGGAAAATGGCTATGTCAGCTCCTGCATATATTAGCTAGGCCCTTTCTCTAGCCGCGGTTAATATGCGGGCTGTGTCCACAAATGACAGAAGGCCACAAATGACATCCCTCGGCCTCCTACTTCGATTCTCCTGGTCCTCTAGCATAATCATTGCTTTATTAAATTCTTAAAATATGTGATGCTGAAGGGAATATATTAATTAAGCTTTATTTTTAAGGTAATTTTACCTTTCTGATGTCTGCATTCAGCCCAGGCAACCCTATTTCTCTGTGCCTCTATTTCAGGATCTTCCTTAGTTGGCCTCTGCGGCACTTCCTGTGGTGATTTTTGCCCTGTCCTTGAGGCCGTCCTGTATTTCCCTCACTTACAATAATCCCTTGCTCTCCTCTCATGAACTAGCAGGACCAATCACAATGCAGATAACTTCCCCCACTGCCCAAAGCAGTGTGTATCATATCACATACAGCTAACCAAAGACAGACAAGACCAATCAGAATGCAGATAACTTCCCCTACTACCCCAGAGCGGTGTGTATCCTCTCACATACAGCTAACCAGAGACAGACAAGATCAATCAGAATGCAGACAACTTCCCTCACTACCCCAGAGCAGTGTGTATCCTCTCACATACAGCTAACCAGAGACCGACAAGACCAATCAGAATGCAAACAACTTCCCTCACTACCCCAGAGCAGTGTGTATCCTCTCTCATACAGCTAACCAGAAACAAGCCCTGCAGTTACATGAAATCAGTAAGCATTTGTTTTAGCCTCTTAATAGTCACCTGTCAGCTTTGCAGATGCTCCCTCATTCTCCTCCACACTGAAAAAGGGAGGAGGGGGTTGCTGATTTAGCTGCTCATATCTCTGGTTTGGTATCAGCAAGAGATATGGGTTTGGCATTCCAAGCTTTCAAACAATACCATAATGACAGCAATACGTTAAGTACAGGGGAAGATACCACTGAGAAATCGGGATGCTGTGAATTAAGCTGACAGTGAAAATAAAAGCAGATTTTACCCGCGATTATTCTCGACTCGATTTCTAACAGTGATTTCTCCTCTGTTGCTTAGAATTTAGCTGTCATTCTGGTCTTGTATGAAAGCATGGTTTTGTATGAATGTCAGCTTTCAAGCAAGACTAGTTGCATATTTCTAGCTGCTACCATTCAGGAGATATCAGCATCTAAAGGAGCCCACCCCCCTCCACTTTCTGCCCAAGCCCAGGCACTCAGGGCTGTACTAAGTTGCGTACACACAATCCATGGGGCCCTGATGCAAAACTGATCCATGGGGCCCCCTCCCCGTGGCCCCCCCCCCTCCCATTTCTGAGAGCGCTGCTAAGGGCCATTTCAGCCCCAGTTTACTACTAAAATTAAACGTTTTGGCTAAATAAAGTATATTACAAAAATGTTACCTATCACTTGCCCAACACTTTAGCAAAAAAAAAAAATGATATATGGCAGTAACACTTTAAGATTTGGGCTACTAAGGTCTCTTTCCGCGCGGCTAATCTGCTGCATGAATGAGTGCCAAGCCCTATCCTGGACAGCAGAGACACGGAGCAGTAACTTGATTGACTGTGATCTTTTTACTACATAATCACGATGACAACTTTATCTCACTGTGATTTTGTAGTAAAAAGGTCACAGAGAGGCATCAAGCATTATCAATCATGTTACTACTCCGTGTCTCTGCTGTCCAGAACGGGGCTTAGCTCTCTTTCACGCAGCGGAATAGCCGCACGGGATCCGATCGTGTTAAAGAGCACTAAGCCCAATGGCTACACTTACCCAGTCCTAATAAAATCTGGTCCTACCTCATCCAGGGTGTCGCTGGCGTCGGCGTGATGCCCGCTGGATCCAGAACAAGGTCCCTGTGGTGAGAAAAAAAGAATAATCACATAAGGAAGGGATGGTGAAATCACCAGCAGGGGGCGCTGTGCTGGCCTGTAAGACTGAACCATGCCAATGTATAGCTGGCTAATCTAGTGCTACCACACAGTACTAATGCCCACATTGTGGCCCCTCACAGTACTAATACCCACCTTTGTTCCTGTCATAGTAGTTATGCCCAGATATGTGCCCCCACACAGTAGTTATGCCAAATATGTGCCCCCTCACAGTAGTTATGCCAAATATGTGTCCCCTTGCAGTAGTAATGCCCAGATATATGCCTCCCTCACAGTAGTAATGCCCAGTTATGCGCCCCCTCACAGTAGTAATGCCAAATATGTGCCCCCTCACAGTAGTAATGCCAAATATGTGCCCCCTCACAGTAGTAATGACCAGAATATGTGCCCCTCACAGTAGTAATGCCAGATTATGTGTCCCCTCACAGTAGAAATGCCAAATTTTGTGTCCCCTCAAAGTAGTAATGCCAGATTATGTGTCCCCTCACAGTAATATGCCCAGATATGTTATGCCAGAATACGTGTCCCCTCACAGTAGTTATGGCAGATTATGTGTCACTTCATAGTAGTTATGCAGGATTATGTGTCCCCTCACAGTAGTTATGCCAGATTATGTGTCCCTTCACAGTAGTTATGCCAGATTATGTGTCCCTTCACAGTAGTAATGCCAGATTATGTGCCCTTCACAGTAGTTATGCCAGATTATGTGTCCCCTCACAGTAGTAATGCCAAATGATGTGCCCCTCACAGTAGTAATGCCAGATTATGTGCCCCTCACAGTAGTAATGTCAGATTATGTGTCCCCTCACAGTAGTAATGCCAGATTATGTGCCCCTTCACAGTATGTATGCCCAGTTATGTGCCCCCCTCAAAGTAGATATGCCCAAATATGTGCCCCCTCAGAGTGGTTATGCCAGATTATGTGCCCCTTCACAGTATTTATCCCAGTTATGTGCCCCCTCAGAGTGGTTATGCCAAATTATGTGCCCCTTCAAAGTATTTATGCCCAGTTATGTGCCCCCTTGAAGTAGATATGCCTAGATATGTGCCCCCTCAGAGTGTTTATGCCAGATTACGTGACCCCTCAAATTAGTTATGGCAGATTAGGTGCCCCTCAGTAGAGATGCCAACTTTTATGCCTGCTCACTCTAGTTGTGCCCATCAACCCCCCCCCCCCCTTGCCCCCTGACTGCAGCCTTGGAAAAAAAAAACACATAATTACCTTCTTCCCTGATGACAGGCTCCCACACTCATCACGCTGCTGGCTGTGCTTAAAGCAGATTCCCGAGTTTTCAGATCTCCTGCCACAGCCACAGAGCGATGTGGGGCCAGGAGCACCTGAGCTCTAAAGATCAGTAAAGCACGGAGGAGAGAGGTTTACCTGCTTCACTATGGAAACAAAATGCCAGCCGGGTGTGTGAGTGCGTGTCCCCCCCCCCCCATATTATACATGTAATGGAGCGCTCTGAAGGGGGCCCCAAATTGCCACTGTTCTTCCTGCCAGGCCCCATCAAAGCGCTCCATTACAAGGGAATACAGCGGGGCCCCTGCCAGCGACCGTTTTTAACATGCTTTCAGGCGGCCTGCCGGCCTGGGGGGGGTCCACAGGCAGTCGGGCCCCCTGGAGTGCTGGGCCCAGACGCAACTGCGACCCCTGTATGTACGCCAGTGGCTGTACTCTTCCCAGTGCTCTGCCCATATCTTGTTTATAATACAGAGGAGACAGCTGCATATGACAACGCTGTGAGAAGAGCGCTGCAGAATTGGAAAGTAGCATGTATTTGTGGGAATTATTGGCAGTTTGCCCTGACAAAATACTGGGATGTATTACGGCTGGATCCAGTTTTTGGAAAGGTCCTCCCTATGAGTCCTTCTATTACCTACAGGAGATCAAGGAATTTAAAAGACATCCTGGTAAAGAGTTACTATGCAGGTGAACGCCCCTCTAGGATCTTTGGATCCAGGGGTCCAAAATGCAGGGGTCCAAAATGGGGCTGTGCCCCATGTGGGAAATGTGTTGCTTGTGTAAATATTGATAGAGCATCTCATTTCTGTAACCCTATAAAATCTGAGAAACAATACAGGATCACCTACAACATCACGTGTGGTACACCAGGAGTGATCTATTTGGCTTTATGCCCATGCCAACGTGTTTATGTTGGCATGACTATAAGGTAATTGTGGATACGAGTCCGTGAACATGTCTTGGGCGTAGAGGGGGTAAAGAGGAGACTGATGTAACTAAATTGAAGTCTATTCCTAGACACTTCAAGGAATTCCACAACTGTGACCGTTCTGGGTTTTGCTTCAGAAGAATCGCTCGAGTGATTATTCCCTTGAGAGGTGGAAATTGGAAGAAACTATTAGCTCAAAAAGAGGTGAGATGGATTTTTGAGTTGGATTGTGTGATACCTGAGGGGTTAAATGAAGAATTATCATTTTCCCCTTAGTTATAAAATACTTACTGATGCTGATGCTTTTTGTTTTTCTTTCTTTTTTCTTGTTTTTTTCCTATTTCTTTTTTTCTTTTTTCTTTTCTTTTTCCTATTCTGTTCTTTCTTTGTTGTTTTTTTCTCTCTTGGAGTTTCCTTGCTTTGTTTTAATTATTTTATTTTAACTCCTTTCCTTTGTTGTTTTTAGTTAACTTTAGCCGTTGGTGTGTTGTTGCTATAGGGTAATCAGTAAGAAGTAGTGATGTCGCGAACATAAAATTTTCCGTTCACCAACGGTGAACGTGAACTTTCGCAAATGTTCGTGAACGGGCGAACCGGGCGAACCGCTATAGACTTCAATAAGCAGGCGAATTTTAAAACCCACAGGGACTCTTTCTGGCCACAATAGTGATGGAAAAGTTGTTTCAAGGGGACTAACACCTGGACTGTGGCATGCCGGAGGGGGATCTATGGCAAAACTCCCATGGAAAATTACATAGTGGACGCAGAGTCGGGTTTTAATCCATAAAAGGCATAAATCACCTAACAATCCTAAATTTTTTTGAACAACGTGGTTTAAAACATCCAGTGTGTGTATACAATCAGGTATGATGTTGTATCGATCAGCTAGTGTAAGGGTTACGCCCGCTTCACAGACATTGACAGACCAAATTCCCCTTTTAATGCACCGCAAACAACCACAAACTCCTCATTTGCACAAGGTTGGATACCTAGCTAGCCACGTCCCGGTGATGTCATTGAAGGTTTCTTCCTCCACCCAGCCACGTACAACACCAAGGGTCCCCGAAAGGTGAATTGAATTGATTTTTCGAACGGGGAGATGGTTAAAAAAACACTGGCCCCCTCCCCTTTGTTTTAATCCACGGTCACTGCGTCTGCGCCGTGCAATTTGCTGTCACACCCGATATGAGTGGTATTTTCTGTAGTACTATTCTCATCAGTTTAATCCTTCTAATGTCCCCAATCTGGGGTCCATTTATTGAATTGATTTTTCGAACGGGGAGATGGTTAAAAAAAAAGCTGGCTCCCTCCCCTTTGTTTTAATCCACGGTCACTGCGTCTGCGCCGTGCAATTTACTGTCACACCCGATATGAGTGGTATTTTCTGTAGTACTATTCTTATCAGTTCAATCCCTGTTACGTCCCCAATCTGGGGTCCATTTATTGAATTGATTTTTTCGAACGGGGAGATGGTTAAAAAAAAGCTGGCTCCCTCCCGTTTGTTTTAATCCACGGTCACTGCGTCTGCGCCGTGCAATTTACTGTCACACCCGATATGAGTGGTGTCTTAACTAGTACTATTCCTATCAGTTTAATCCCTGTTACATCCCATATCAGGGATTGCTTTCTGTGAAAAAAAATTTAGGCTGGGTACCTTCGACTGCCTTCACAGTGACAGACCAAACTCTCATACACCAAACTGAATTGATTTTAGGAACCGGGAGATGGAAAAAGCAGCTTGGTCAGTCCTCTTACTCCCAAATTGGGGCATTGCGCGTGCACAGAGCAATGTGCTGTGACACCCTATATGAGTGGTGTCTTAACTAGGACTATTCCTATCAGTTTAATCCCTGTTACGTACCCTATCCGGGGACGTGTGTCGAATTGATTAACCATTGTTGAATTAACGAACCATTACGACATCATGAAATAATTTAGTTCTGAGCTCTGTACTTGCTTTGTATTGGAATTAATGGGGATTTTTTTAATTGTCTGCATTATTTCTAATAAACTATTAAAAGACTTTATTATGATTTTTTATTTTATGTATTAAAAACCCATACAACTTAAAAAAAAAAGAAAAGGTAAATTAATGTTTTTTCTATGAAATATTATCCAGCCGTCCGATCGCTTTTGGTCTGACCATAATGAAGCAACGGTCTTATCATATGGGATGTGGCAACATTGCTAACACACCGAAAGAGGTGATGATTGCTTCATTGTGATACGCAAGCCCCTTCACCACAACAAGGTAACGATCACGAAGGGGAATTGACACTTGTATGTGCCTTTTTTTTGTTTTGTTTTTGCAGCCACAGTGCTGCACCATAGGACAGAAAAATTAGGCATGTACACATGCCTGAAAAATAATGGCATTGTTGCAGCCGCTGTTGTAGCAGCGGCTGGAAAAATTGATGTTTTCAAGGCAGAAAAGTGACTAACACATTGCGGCTTGAACCTTAGTTGGTGGCGGAGAATTCACGAAAGTCATCCGGTATGCAGACATTAAATACAGCAGCATGGGGACCATTTTGAGGCCAAGGCATGTAATCAGGCCTTTTGTTAGTCAAACATATCCCCCACTGTCAGTCCCTTCGGGATCCATGCCTCATTCAACTTTATGAAGGTGAGGTAATCAAAACTTTTTTGACCGAGGCGACTTCTCTTGTCAGTGACAATGCCTCCTGCTGCACTGAAGGTCCTTTCTGACAGGACACTTGAAGCAGGGCAGGCCAGAAGTTCTATCGCAAACTGGGATAGCTCAGGCCACAGGTCAAGCCTGCACACCCAGTAATCAAGGGGTTCATCGCTCCTCAGAGTGTTGATATCTGCTGAGGTAGTCTCCTACCTGTCGGTCGAGTCGTTCTCTAAGGCTGGATCCCGAAGGGCTGTGGCGATGTGTAGGACTGAAAAAGCTCCGCATGACCTCCATCAACAACACATCTGTAAATCGTCCAGTCCTTGCCGCCGTGGTAGGAGGAGGATTACATTCACCTCTTCCCCTGTTAGATTACTGTTGTGCTGTGACATCCCCCTTATAAGCTGTGTAAAGCATATTTTTGATTTTGATTTTGAACTGCTGTATCCTTTCCGACTTTCGGTAATTTGGTAACATTTATACCACTTTCTGCTTATACCGGGGGTCTAGTAGCGTGGCCACCCAGTACAGGTCGTTCTCCTTCATCCTTTTTATATAAGGGTCCCTCAACAGACATGACAGCATGAAAGACCCCATATGCACAAGTTTGGATGCAGAGCTAATCATTTCCCGTTCCTCGTCCTCACTGATGTCATTGACAGTCTGTTTTTCCCCCCAGCCACGTACAACACCATGGGTCCCAGATAGGTGACAACAACGAGCACCCTGGGGTGCCTGCTGTGGTTGGTCTTACTCCTCCACAAAGCCACATTTCTTCACTGACTCCTCTTCCTCATACTCCTCTTCCAGCTTTGCCGCAGGTCCGGCAAGCGATGATGACAAGGCTGTTTCTGGTGGTGATGGTGACCACAACTCTTTCTCTTCCTCTTCACGCTCATCTACAGCCTGATCCAGCACTCTTCGCAGGGCACGCTCCAGGAAGAAAACAAATGGGATGAGGTCGCTGATGGTGCCTTCGGTGCGACTGACTAGGTTTGTCACCTCCTCAAAAGAACGCATAAGCCTACAGGCATTGCGCATGAGCGTCCAGTAACGTGGCCAAAAAATTCCCAGCTCCGCAGAGGCTGTCCTAGCACCCCGGTCATACAAATACTCGTTTACGGCTTTTTCTTGTTGGAGCAGGCGTTCGAACATTAGGAGTGTTGAATTCCAAAGTGTCGGGCTGTCGCAAATCAAGCACCTCACTGGTATGTTGTTTCGCCGCTGAATTTCAGAAAAGTGCGCCATGGCCGTGTAGGAACGCCTGAAATGGCCACACACCTTCCTGGCCTGCTTGAAGACGTCCTGTAAGCCTGGGTACTTAGACACAAAGCGTTGTACGATGAGATTCAACACATGTGCCATGCACGGCACATGTGACAACTTGCCCAAATTCAATGCCGACAACAAATTTGTTCCATTTTCACACACCACTTTGCCGATCTCCAGTTGGTGCGGGGTCACCATCGTATCCGGGATGTGGAATAACCCCTGGGGAGCTGAGGGGATTCAGTTGATGTGCAGCCAGACGCCGCAGCAGAAGAGGACTCAGCCGAGGAGGATATCGAAGAGGATGGAGTAGGAGTAGAGGAGGTGGCAGTAGTGCTACCTGCAAGTCGTGGCGGTGTCACCAACTCCGCTGCGGAGCCACACATTCCATGCTTGTCAGCCGTCAGCAAGTTGATCCAATGCGCAGTGTACGTGATATACCTGCCCTGACCGTATTTTGCAGACCAGGTATCAGTGGTCAGATGGACCCTTGCCCCAACACTGTATGCCAGAGATGCCATGACTTCCTTTTCAATAACATTGTAGAGGTTTGGGATTGCCTTTTTTGAAAAAAAAATTTGTCCGGGTACCTTCCACTGTGGTGTCCCAATAGCGACAAATTTTTTGAAGGCCTCAGACTCCACAAGCTGGTATGGTAAAAGCTGGCGGGCTAAGAGTTCCGTCAAGCCAGCTGTCAGTCGCCGGGCAAGGGGGTTACTCTGTGACATTGGCTTCTTACGATCAAACATTTCCTTAACAGACACCTGACTGTGGGCAGATGAGCAGGAACTGCTGAAGGTGAGAGGCGGAGTGGCAGTTGGTTGAGAGGGAGCAGGGAGGACAGCAGTGGTTGACGTGGCTGAAGATGCTGGACCAGGAGGAGCATGGTGGCTTTGAGTTTGTGTGCTGCTTGTACTCATGTGTTGATCCCATAGGCGTTTGTGATGTGAGATCATGTGCCTTCGCAAAGCAGTTGTACCGAGGTGGGTGGTCGTGTTCCCACGACTCAGTTTCTTTTGGCACAGGTTGCAAATGGCATCGCTGTTATCAGAGGCAGACACACAAAAAAAATGCCACACTGCTGAGCTTTGCAATGACGGTATTCTGGTGGTGGCAACAGCATGCGTTGACTGGCGTGCTGTCTGGCTGACCCCGGGTACCGATACATGCTGTCTGACTGTGCCACTAACTCCTTGCGACGACCTCCCCCTGCTTGCAACTCGTCTCCTCCTTCTCTCTGTCTTCCCTTCTGAACTTTCCCCCTCTTCTTCTCTTCGAGCAGGCACCCACGTGGCATCCATGGAAACATCGTCAACATCAACCACTTCACTTGTATCTGACACCTCAGCAAAGGAAGCAGCAGCAGGTACAACATCATCATCATCATCATCATCACACTGTACGTCCATGTGTGTAATCCTGCCTGACTGAGACATATCCCTGTAATCTACATCATCTGGCAATAATGGCTGCGCATCACTAATTGCATCCAACTGATGTGCAAATAACTCCTCTGATGGATCAAGTGAAGCGGCTGTGGTGGTAGTGGTGGTGGTGGCGGCAGGCGGGAGCGTGGTAACTTGAGAGCAGGTGACCGAAGCTGAGCTGGAGGAGGATGGTGCGTCAAGGTTCTTAGCGGAAGCTGTTGAAGATTGGGTGTCCTGTCTAAGCCAATCAACTATGTCCTCCGAATTTTTCCGGTTCAGGGTACGTGGCCTCTGAACACTGGGCATTATTCCAGGGCCAGTGGAAATAACAGCACCATGACCACGACAGCCCCTGTGGGGTGGACTGCCTCTGCCTGTCATTTTTTTTTAAATAAGTGGTACTACGCGTGCTACGTACTGTGCCACCCGGTATGAGTGGTGGGCACTGGCAGTGGGCACACTACAGTCTGTGTAAGTCGGCCTGACACACACTGGCAGCAGGCAAGCAACTGAAATTAGACTAAAGTGTAAAAATTAAATGCCTTATTTATCGGCAAGCTACTGTGCCACCCAGTATGAGTGAGATATGAGCGAACACCTGGATGTTCGGGTTCGAGAAGTTCGGCCAAACTTCCCGAAAATGTTCGGGTTCGGGATCCGAACTCGACCCGAACTTTATCCCGAACCCCATCGAAGTCAATAGGAACCCGAAATTTTGGGCACTAAAAAGGCTGTAAAATAGTCCAGGAAAGGGCTAGAGGGCTGCAAAAGGCAGCAAAATGTAGGTAAATGCCCTGCAAACAAATGTGTATAGGGAAATTAATTAAAATGAAATAAATAGGTCCCATAGCAGAGAATCATGCGTTATATCACCCACCACTGGAGAAGGCCACTTTCAGTTATTTTGGCCCCAGCACCCAGACAGAGGAGAGAGGTCCCACAGCAGAGAATCATGCGTCATATCACCCACCACTGGAAAAAGGCCACTTTCAGTTATTTCGGCCCCCAGCACCCAGACAGAGGAGAGAGGTCCCACAGCAAGGAATAAGGCGTTATATCACCCACCACTGGAGAAGGCCACTTTCAGTTATTTAGGCCCCAGCACCCAGACAGAGGAGAGAGGTCCCACAGCAGAGAATCATGCGTCATATCACCCACCACTGGAAAAAGGCCACTTTCAGTTATTTCGGCCCCCAGCACCCAGACAGAGGAGAGAGGTCCCACAGCAAGGAATAAGGCGTTATATCACCCACCACTGGAGAAGGCCACTTTCAGTTATTTAGGCCCCAGCACCCAGACAGAGGAGAGAGGTCCCACAGCAAGGAATAAGGCATCATATCACCCACCACTGGAGAAGGCCACTTTCAGTTATTTAGGCCCCAGCACCCAGACAGAGGAGAGAGGTCGCATGGCAGAGGTTCAGGCTTCATGTCACCCACCATTGTAACAGGCCACTTTCAGTTATTTAGGCCTCGGTGCCCAGATTGAGGAGAGGTTCATTCAACTTTGGGTTGCACCGCAAGATCATGGTAACGTTAAAAAAATGAGGATTCAATAAAGAAGTGCCCCGGAGTACAAGAATACATGGTTGAGGGGGAGGCAGTTATAAATGTCTATTCTGCACAAGGGAGGGACAGGTCCTGTGGGATCCATGCCTGGTTCATTTTTATGAACGTCAGCTTGTCCACTTTGGCTGTGGACAGGCGGCTGCGTTTGTCAGTATTGACGCCCCCTGCTGTGCTGAATACACGTTCAGACAAAACGCTGGCCGCCGGGCAGTCCAGCACCTCCAAGGCATAATATGCTAACTCTGGCCACCTGGACAATTTGGAGACCCAGAAGTTGAATGGGGCCGAACCATCAGTCAGTACGTGGAGGGGTGTGCAGACGTACTGTTCAACCATGTTAGTGAAATGCTGCCTCCTGCTAACACGTTCCGTATCAGGTGGTGGTGCAGTTAGCTGTGGCGTGGAGACAAAACTTTTCCACTTTTCTGCCATGCTAACCCTGCCCTCAGAGGAGGTGGCCGTGACACAGCTGCGTTGGCGACCTCTTGCTCCTCCTCTGCCTTCGCCTTGGGCTTCCACCTGTTCCCCTGTGACATTTGGGAATGCTCTCAGGAGCGCGTCTACCAGCATGCGCTTGTACTCGTGCATCTTCCTATAACGCTCCAGTGCAGGAAGTAAGGTGGGCACATTGTCTTTGTACCGGGGATCCAGCAGGGTGGCAACCCAGTAGTCCGCACACGTTAAAATGTGGGCAACTCTGCTGTTGTTGCGCAGGCACTGCAGCATGTAGTCGCTCATGTGTGCTAGGCTCCCCAGAGGTAAGGACAAGCTGTCCTCTGTGGAAGGCGTATCGTCATCGTCCTCCGTATCCCCCTAGCCACGCACCAGTGATGGGCCTGAGCTGTGTCGGGTGCCACCCCGTTGTGAACCTGCTTCATCCTCATCCTCCTCCACCTCCTCCTCATCCTCCTCGTCCTCCAGTAGTGGGCCCTGGCAGGCCACATTTATACCTGGCCTCTGCTGCTGCAAGTAACTTCTAACAGACTGGCCTGAAAGTGCTAAAAATGACCCCTCATCCTCTTCCTCCTCCTCCTGGGCCACCTCCTCTTCCATCATCGCCCTAAGCGTTTTCTCAAGGAGACATAGAAGTGTCATTGTAACGCTGATAACGGTGTCATCGCCACTGGTCATGTTGGTGGAGTACTCGAAACAGCGCAACAGGGCACACAGGTCTCGCATGGAGGCCCAATCATTGGTGGTGAAGTGGTGCAGTTCCGCAGTGCGACTGACGCGTGCGTGCTGCAGCTGAAACTCCACTATGGCCTGCTGCTGCTCGCACAGTCTCTCCAGCATTTGCAAGGTGGAGTTCCACCTGGTGGGCATGTTGCATATGAGGCGGTGAGCGGGAAGGCCGAAGTTACGCTGTAGCGCAGACAGGCGAGCAGCGGCAGGATGTGAACGCCGGAAGCGCGCACAGATGGCCCGCACTTTATGCAGCAGCTCTGACATGTCGGGTTAGTTGTGAATGAACTTCTGCACCACCAAATTCAGCATATGCGCCATGCAAGGGATGTGCGTCAAACCAGCTAGTCCCAGAGCTGTGACGAGATTTCGCCAATTATCACACACCACCAGCCCGGGCTTGAGGCCCACCGGCAGAAACCATTAATCGGTCTGCTGTTCAATACCCCGCCACAACTCCTGCGCTGTGTGGGGCCTGTCCCCCAAACATATGAGTTTCAGAATGACCTTCTGACGTTTACCACGGGCTGTGCTGAAGTTGGTGGTGAAGGTGTGTGGCTGACTGGATGAGCTGGTGGAAGCAGAGGAGGAGGAAGCCGAGTAGGAGGAGGAGGCTACAGGAGGCAAAGAATGATGCCCTGCGATCCTTGGCAGCAGAAGGACGTGTGCCAAGGAACTCTCCGCCTGGGGCCCAGCCGCCACTACATTTACCCAGTGTGCAGTTTGGGAGATATAGCGTCCCTGGCCGTGCTTACTGGTCCACGTATCTGTGGTTAGGTGGACCTTGCCACAGATGGCGTTGCGCAGTGCACACTTGATTTTATCGGATACTTGGTTGTGCAGGGAAGGCACGGCTGTCTTGGAGAAGTAGTGGCGGCTGGGAACAACATACTGTGGGACAGCCATGGACATCAACTGTTTGAAGCTGTCTGTGTCCACCAACCTGAATGACAGCATTTCAAAGGCCAGTAGTTTAGAAATGCTGTCATTAAGGCCCAGGGCTCGAGGGTGACTAGGTGGGAATTTACGCTTTCTCTCCAAGGTTTGTGAGATGGAGAGCTGAACACTGTCGTGTGACATAGTGGAGATGCTTGGTGACACAGGTGGTGTTGTCGGTGGCACATCCTCTGTTTGGTGGGCGGCAGGTGCCAACATTCCTCCTGAAGCGGAGGAAGAGGCAGCAGCAGAAGAGGGAGCAGGGGGAGCCAGAGTGAGTTCCTTGCTTTTAAGGTGTTTACTCCACTGCAGTTCATGCTTTGCATGTAGATGCCTGGTCATGCAGGTTGTGCTAAGGTTAAGAACGTTAATGCCTCACTTCAGGCTCTGATGGCACAGCGTGCAAACCACTCGGGTCTTGTTGTCAGCACATTGTTTAACCGCTTCAGCCCCCCTAGCTTAAACACCCTTAATGACCAGGCCACTTTTTACAATTCTGCACTACACTACTTTCACCGTTTATTGCTCCGTCATGCAACTTACCACCCAAATGAATTTTACCTCCTTTTCTTCTCACTAATAGAGCTTTCATTTGGTGCTATTTCATTGCTGCTGACATTTTTACTTTTTTTGCTATTAATCAAAAATGACCGAAATTTTGCAAAAAAATGACATTTTCACTTTCTGTTGTAAATTTTTTTAAAAAACTACATTTCTATATAAATTTTCTCTAAATTTATTGTTCTACATGTCTTTGATAAAAAAAATCCAATAAGTGTATATTTATTGGTTTGGGTAAAAGTTATAGCGTTTACAAACTATGGTGCAAAAAAGTGAATTTCGGCATTTTGAAGCAGCTCTGACTTTCTGAGCGCCTGTCATGTTTCTTCAGGTGCTAGAATGTCAGGAAAGTATAAATACCCCCAAATCACACCATTTTAGATAGAAGACACCCCAAAGTATTCACGGAGGGGCTTGGTGAGTTCATGTATCATTTCATTTTTTTCACAAGTTAGCGGAAAATGACACTTTCTGAGAAAAAAAAAAAAAAAAGTTTCAATTTCTGATAACTTCTGGCAAAAAAAAAAAATCTCAGACGGACTCACTATGCCCCTCAGTGAATACCTTGGGGTGTCTACTTTCCGAAATGGGGTCATTTGTGGGGTGTGTTTACTGTTCTGGCATTTTGGGCGGGGCTAAATTGTGAGCCGCCATGTAAAACCTAAAGGTACTCGTTGGAATTTGGGCCCCTTTGCACCCAGGCTGCAAAAAGTGTCACTCATGTGGTATCGCCGTACTCAGGAGAAGTGGGGCAATGTGTTTTGGGGTGTATTTTTACATACACCCATGTTGGAGTGAGAGAAATATCTCTGTAAATTGTCAACTTTGTATAAAATTTTTAAAAGTTGTCGTTTACAGAGATATTTTTCACACAAAGTATGGGTATATATAAAAATACACCCCAAAACACATTGCCCTACTCTCCTGAGTACGGCGATACCATGTGTGCCACTTTTTGCAGCTTGAGTGCAAAGGCCCTAATTCCAATGAGTACCTTTAGGATTTCACAGGGCATTTTTACGCATTTGGATTCCAGACTTCTTCTCACGCTTTAGGGCCCCTAAAATGCCAGGGCAGTATAAATACCCCACATGTGACCCCATTTTGGAAAGAAGACACCCAAGGTATTCTGTGAGGGTATGGTGAGTTCATGTAAAATTTTATTTTTGTCACAAGTTAGTGGAATATGAGACTTTGTAAAAAAAAAAAAAAAAAAAAAAAAAACAATTTCCGCTGACTTGTGCCAAAAATAAAAATTCTGTGGACTCACCATGCCCTCACAGAATACCTAGGGTGTCTTCTTTCCAAAATGGGGTCACATGTGGGGTATTTATACTCACCTGGCATTTTAGGGGCCCCTAAAGTGTGAGAATCCAAATGCGTAAAAATGTCCTGTGAAATCCTAAAGGTACTCATTGGTTTTAGGGCCCCTTGCGCACCCAGGCTGCAAAAAGTGGCACACATGTGGTATCGCCGTACTCAGAGAAGTAGGGCAATGTGGTTTGGGGTGTATTTTTACATATACCCATGCTGCGTGTGAGAAATATCGCTGTAAACGACAACTTTTTAAATTTTTTATTCAAAGTTGTCAATTTACAGAGATATTTCTCTCACCCAGTATGGGTATATGTAAATACACCCTAAAACACATTGCCCTACTTCTCCTGAGTACGCCGATACCACATGTGTGACACTTTTTGCAGCCAAGATGCACAAGGGGCCCAAATTCAATGAGTACCTTTAGGAGGGCATTTTACGCATTTTTCTTCTCACGCTTTAGGGGTCCCTAAATGCCAGGACAGTATAAATACCCACATGTGACCCCATTTTGGAAAGAAGACACCCCAAGGTATTCCATGAGGGGCATGGCGAGTTCATAGAAGATTTTTTGGCACAAGTTAGTGGAAATTGATTTTTATTGTTTTTTCTCACAAAGTCTCCGTTTCCGCTAACTTTTGACAAAAAGTTTAATTTTCATGGACTCATTATGCCCCTCAGCGAATACCTTGGGGTGTCTTCTTTCCAAAATGGGGTCACATGTGGGGTATTTATACGGCCCTGGCATTTTAGGGGCCCTAAAGCGTGAGAAGAAAATGCGTAAAAATGCCCTCCTAAAAGGTACTCGTTGGAATTTGGGCCCTTTGCGCATCTTGGCTGCAAAAAAGTGTCACACATGTGGTATCGGCGTACTCAGGAGAAGTAGGGCAATGTGTTTTGGGGTGTATTTTTACATATACCCATACTGGGTGAGAGAAATATCTCTGTAAATTGACAACTTTGAATAAAAAAATTTAAAAAGTTGTCGTTTACAGCGATATTTCTCACACGCAGCATGGGTATATGTAAAAATACACCCCAAAACACATTGCCCTACTCTCCTGAGTACGGCGATACCACATGAGTGACACTTTTGCAGCCAAGATGCACAAAGAGGCCCTAAAACCAATGAGTACCTTTAGGATTTCACAGGCCATTTTTACGCATTTGGATTCTCACGCTTTAGGACCGCTAAAATGCCAGGGCAGTATAAATACCCCACAAGTGACCCCATTGTGGATAGAAGACACCCCAAGGTATTCTGTGAGGGGTATGGTGAGTTCACAGAAAAAAAATTTGGAACAAGTTAGCGGAAATTGTTTTTTTGTTTTTTTACAGTCTCATATTCCACTAACTTGTGACAAAAATAATATTTTCCATGAACTCACCATACCCCTCACGGAATACCTTGGGGTGTCTTCTTTCTAAAATGGGGTCACATGTGGGGTTTTGTACTGCCCTGGCATTTGAGGGTCTCCGCAATCATTACACGTATGGCCAGCATTAGGAGTTTCTGCGATTCTCCGTATATTGAGCATACGGGTAATGAGATTTTTTTCCGTTCAGCCTCTGCGCTGAAAAAAAAAAATGAACGGCACAGATTTTTCATTCGCATCGATCAATGTGGATGAAAAATCTCTGCCAAAATCAGTGACTGCGGTGCGGTGGGCTGGGCGCTAGCTACCTAACAAGTAGCTAGCTAACTGGCGGTGATAGGGACCCTTATGCCCCATTCACACGTCCGAAATTCTGTTTGCGGAACGGAATTGCGGACCCATTCATTTCTATGGGGACAGACTTTGTCCCGCTCGGATCCGGAATTACGGATCTGCGCTTCCGGGTCTGCACTTCCGTTCTGCAAAAATATAGAACATGTCCTATTCTTGTCCGCAACTGCGGACAAGAAAAGCATTTTCTATATAGTTCTGGCAATGTGCGGATCTGCAAAATGCGGAAAGCACATTGCCGGTGTCCGTGTTTTGAGGATCCGCGGATCGGATCCGCGGATCGGATCCGCGGATCGGATCCGTGAATCCACGGATCCGCAAAACACATATGGACGCCTGAATGGAGCCTTACAAGGGGTGTGATCAATGACAGGGGGTGATCAGGGGTCTAGATGGGGTGATCAAGGGTTAATAGGTGAGGGGGTGGGGGGTTAGTGTAGTGTTTGGTGCAACTTTACTGTGTTACCTGGTCCTCTGGTGGTCGATCCCAGTAAATGGGACCACCAGAGGACCAGGTAGCAGCTATATCAGACGCTGTTCATAAAACAGCGTCTGATATAGCAGTTTGATGCGATTTTATTCGCATCTACAGCCTGCCAGCGATGATCCATCGCTGGCAGGCTGTAGCCGAACTGCTGTGCCGCGCTTCCCTGTGAACGCGCGCGCGCACGCGCGCGCGTTCACAGGAAATCTCGGCTCTCACGAGATGACGCGCCGACGCGTCAACTCAGAGCTACAGGGCCGCCCGCAGGACGCATCCCTGCGTTAGGCGGTCCTGTAGCGGTTAAAGAAGTGCCATGCCAGGGAACTCCTTGAAGCTGCCTTTGGGGTGCTCGGTCCCTGGTGGCGGTGGCCAGTAGCAGGCGAACTATCTTGGTGGCGGCTGTTCTGCTTTTGTCCCCTGCTCCCTCTTTTGCTACGCTGTTGGCTTGCTCTCACCACTGCCTCTTCCTCTGAACTTTGAAAGTCAGTGGCACGACCTTCATTCCATGTGGGGTCTAGGACCTCATCGTCCCCTGCATCGTCTTCCACACAGTCTTCCTCCCTGTCCTCCTGTTCGGTCTGCACACTTCAGAAAGACGCAGCAGTTGGCACCTGTGCTTCGTCATCATCAGAGACGTCCGGACTCCGATGAGGTGCTATTCCCATGTCCTCATCATCAGGAAACATCAGTGGTTGTGCATCAGTGCATTCTATGTCTTTCACCACTGGGGAAGGGCTAGGTGGATTCCCTTGGGAAACCCTGCCAGCAGAGTCTTCAAACAGCATAAGAGACTGCTGCATAACTTGAGGCTCAGACAGTTTTCCTGATATGCATGGGGTGATGTGACAGACTGATGGGCTTGGTTTTCAGGCTCCACCTATGCGCTTTCTGCAGAAGACTGGGTGGGAGATAATGTTGTGAACGTGCTCCACTGTCAGCCACCCAATTGACTAGCGCCTGTACCTGCTCAGGCCTTACCATCCTTAGAACGGCATTGGGCCCCACCAAATATCGCTGTAAATTCTGGCGGGTACTGGAACCTGAGGTAGTTGGTTCACTGGGACGTGTGGCTGTGGCAGAATGGCCACGTCCTCTCCCACCACCACGACTGCGTCCACGTCCCTTACTGGATGTTTTCCTCATTGTTACCGTTCACCAAGCACCACAATGAGAAAAAAAATATTTGGCCCAATGTATTGATTTCAAATTCAGGCCTTTTTTACAAGCACCTAACACTATCTGCCTATTTATGTAGTGTATTACACTAATCCAGGCACAGCAGTAACCACTGATTTAGGGGAATATCTCTTTTAGGGCTAGTATTTAGGCCCTGGATAAAAGGTATCCTTTTATGGACAGATTTACACTTGGAGATGCACAGTAGCGTGTGAAAAAATATGTAGGGTTATGCCTTCAGCAATTGTATTTTAACACTTTGTGTAATATACCCTTTAACGGACAGAAATACAATGGGAGATGCACGGTAGCGTGTGAAGTTATTGAGGATGACCCTCTCAGCACTTGTATATACACCTTGAGTGTAATATACCCTTTTACGGACAGATTAACACTTGGCCTGCAACAGCTGGAACACCAGATTCAGGGTATTGCTATATTGGCAAGTGAATTTCACCCCAGAACAAAATATATGTTTTGGCGGACACTATTATACTTTGCCAGCCAGTGCTAGGACACCAGATTCAGGGTATTGCTATTTTTGCAATTGAGTTTCACCCCAGAACAAAATATATGTTTTGGCGGACACTATTATACTTTGCCAGCCAGTGCTGGGACACCAGATTCAGGGTATTGCTATTTTGGCAATTGAATTTCACCCCAGAACAAAATATATGTTTTGGCGGACACTATTATACTTTGCCAGCAAGTGCTGGGACACCAGATTCAGGGTATCGCTATTTTGGCAATTGAATTTCACCCCAGAACAAAATATATGTTTTGCTGGACACTATTAGGCTACGTTCACACGACGACAATTGTCGCACGACAAAAGTCGCGCGACAAATAGTGCACAACTTCACTGCAACATTTGTCGCGCGACATTTTGTCGCACACAATGTCGCGCGACAATTTTTATAATGGGAGTCTATGGTGTCGCATTGCGACATGCGACATGCTGCGACTGCGACACGACAGTTGCAGAAAAACCCATCCGGGATGGATTTTTTCCAACTGTCGTGTTCCAGTCGCAGCATGTCGCATGTCGCACTGCGACACCATAGACTCCCATTATAAAAATTGTCGCGCGACAATAGTGCGACTTTTTGTCGCGCGACAAATGTCGTCGTGTGAATGTAGCCTTATACTTTGCCAGCCACAGCTGAAACCACTGATTTACGGTATTGCTATTTTGGCAATTGAATTTCACCCCAGAACAAAATATATCCTTTGCCGGACACTATTATACTTTGACAGCCACTGCCGGGACACCAGGTTTAGCGGATTGCTATTTTGGCAATTGAATTTCACCACAGAAAATAATCTATCCTTTGCCAGACAGCAGACAGTATTATTCTTGGCTAGCTAGAGTTGGAACACCAGATTTAGGGGATTGTTTTTTTAGCAATTGTATTTAACCCCTTAATAAAATATAGAAATTGCTATCCTGAGTTTCTAGGAGTGACAATAAGCACAGCCAAGCCCCTGATGTAGGATATAGCAAAAAAAAAACTATTATTGATGGATTGATGGACTTGGTGGCAGCTTGTTCTGGTGCACCACAAGTCACAAAATGGCCGCCGATCACCCCAGAAAAAAGTGACAGAAAAACGCTCTGTGCAGCCTAAAAACCAGTGAGCAATTAACAAGCATAAGTTGAATCATTCACAGCTGTAGATCGATCAGTTCATTAGGTGCTGTTGCTGACTTTTCCCTGCCTAATCTCGCCCTCACAGAAGTTGCGTCCTCTCCCTACACTATTCAGAGCAGTGTGACGTGCGGCGCTACGTGACTCCAGCTTAAATAGAGGCTGGGTCACATGCTGCACTTGGCCAATCACAGCCATGCCATTAGTAGGCGTGGCTGTGATGGCTTCTTAGGGCAAGAAGTAAAACGCTAGCTGATTGGCTGCTGTGCAGCCCTTCAGAAAGCGTGAAGAAATCACCGAACAACGGACCCGAACCAGAACTTTTTTGAAAATGTTCGGGTCCGGCTCCGTGTCACGAACACCCCAAAATTCGGTACGAACGCGAACTATGCTCGAACTGTTCGCTCAACACTAGTGGTGGGCACTAGCAGTGGGCACACTACAGTCTGTGGAAGTCGGCCTGACACACACTGGCAGCAGGCAAGCAACTGAAATTACACTAAAGTGTAAAAATTAAATGCCTTATTTATCAGCAAGCTACTGTGCCACCCGGTATGAGTGGTGGGCACTAGCAGTGGGCACACTACAGTCTGTGGAAGTCAGCCTGACACACACTGGCAGCAGGCAAGCGACTGAATTTAGACTAAAGTGCAAAAATGAAATGCCTTATTTATCGGCAAGCTACTGTGCCACCCGGTATGAGTGGTGGGCACTGGCAGTGGGCACACTACAGTCTGTGGAAGTCAGCCTGACGCACACTGGCAGCAGGGAAGCAACTGAAATTACACTAAAGTGTAAAAATTAAATGCCTTATTTATCGGCAAGCTACTGTGCCACCCAGTATGAGTTGTGGGCACTGGCAGTGGGCACACTACAGTCTGTGGAAGTCAGCCTGAAACACACTGGCAGCAGGCAAGCAACTGAATTTAGACTAAAGTGTAAAAATGAAATGCCTTATTTATCGGCAAGCTACTGTGCCACCCGGTATGAGTGGTGGGCACTGGCAGTGGGCACACTACAGTCTGTGGAAATCGGCCTGACACACACTGGCAGCAGGCAAGCAACTGAAATTACACTAAAGTGTAAAAATGAAATGCCTTATTTATCAGCAAGCTACTGTGCCACCCAGTATGAGTGGTGGGCACTGGCAGTGGGCACACTACAGTGTGTGGAAGTCGGCCTGACACACACTGGCAGCAGGCAAGCAACTGAAATTAGACTAAAGTGTAAACATTAAATGCCTTATTTATCGGCAAGCTACTGTGCCACCCGGTATGAGTTGTGGGCAGTGGCAGTGGGCACACCACAGTCTGTGGAAGTCAGCCTGACACACACTGGCAGCAGGCAAGAAACTGAAATTAGACTAAAGTGCAAACATTAAATGCTTTATTTAACGGCAAGCTACTGTGCCACCCGGTATGAGTGGTGGGCACTGGCAGTGGGCACACTACAGTCAGTGGAAGTCGGCCTGACACACACTGGCAGCAGGCAGGCAACTGAAATTACACTAAAGTGTAAAAATTAAATGCCTTTTTTTGATGCAAAGTCCTGTGCCACACGGTATGAGTGGTGGGCACTGGCAGTGGGCATACTACAGTCTGTGGAAGTCGGCCTGACACACACTAGCAGGCAAGCAACTGAAATTACACTAAAGTGTAAAAATTAAATGCCTTTTTTTGATGCAAAGTCCTGTGCCACACGGTATGAGTGGTGGGCACTGGCAGTGGGCACACTACAGTCAGTGGAAGTCGGCCTGACACACTGGCAGAAGGCAAGCAACTGAAATTACACTAAAGTGTAAAAATGAAATGCCTTTTTTTAATGCAAAGTCCTGTGCCACACGGTATTAGTGGTGGGCACTGGCAGTGGGCACACTACAATCTGTGGGCCTGCAGCTCCTCACAAACAGGCAGGCCAGGCAACTGCAATATCTATATGGAGAGGAAAAAAAAAAGCAGACTAATGTAGCAGCCCTAAAAAGGGCTTTTTGGGGTGCTGTCAGGACGCTGTCCTTACAGCAGAGATCAGATGAGTCTTTCAGGACTGAAGTGGACACTGAATACACTAGCCTAGCTATCGATTTCCCAATTAAATCAGCAGCAGCTACACTGTCCCTCCTCTCACTAAGACTGCAGCTTCCGAATGAATCTAAAATGGATGCTGTTCAGGAGATTGGAGGGTCTGGGAGGGAAGGTATGCTGCTGATTGGCTGGAATGTGTCTGCTGACTGTGAGGTACAGGGTCAAAGTTTGCTCAATGATGATGTATAGGGGGCAGACCGAACATCGCATATGTTCGCCCGCCGCGGCGAACGCGAACAAGCCATGATCGCCGGGAACAGTTCGCCAGCGAATAGTTTGGGCCATCTCTAGTGAGAAGTTATGGACCTCCGTATGGATCTTTTTTCTATCAACAACTATTGGGACCATGATAACATTAATGGTCCCAATGCTAATTTTTAAAAGTTATTAATGCAAGTCTTTTCCTGTGACTGAATATTATGGGGCTTTTTTGCCCTGACTTTTTCTTCTTTCTTTTTTCTTCTAATATGTGTGATTAATTTATATATTGAATGGAAGGTTTCTGGTATGGTTTTTATTTCATGGACTTTTTCATGAAATTTCTTATGGATTTTGTATCGATTTTTGTACTCGAGCACTTTATCACTTATCACTTTGGGGAGTCACTGTATGCGTTACTTTTTTGATTCACGTTGTTTTTCTTGTAATCATGTACATATTATTTTATAAATTTTAGAAATCTTTTGGTTTATTAATCATGTATATCATATCCACGCATTATTGTAATTACTTTTCAACAAATGTTGCTTGATATTTATAACACATAAATATATTGTCACTGTGGTATTTTGTACACTACTGGAAACCTGTTAGTATGTGTGTATGTTGGTTCATACATGTTTTTTGTTATATACTATGTCACTTTTATATAGATATGAGGGCAGAATAGCTTCTTTTACTTATGTATATTGATAGATTATAATTTACACCATGTCATTTTTATATATTTTTTTTGCATTTGGTCCTATATGCGCATCGCTCTTGGCATTCAAGTAAACAAATATATATGCAGTGAGCCCCGGAGGAGCAAGTGCAGAGGATGGGAGTGGTAGTGGCCCTGATAAAGTGTTGTGTCACGGTGTACTCCCTCAGGCCATTGCTCTCTGGGGATGGGTGCAGTGGAAAATGTAGTATTGAAGAATGAAGAATCATGATTCATGAACAAAATAAATGGTGAACCTTCCTAAAACATAACCTTTATTGCACGGTTGAAAATAATCCCTCAAAATATAATAAAAAAAGTGCCCAATGGCACACATAAGTTATGGTGCACGGCGGCCCCCAAAGATAACCAGTTGTCCTACCATACCATAGGCGTACTCCGGGCATCACACAAAAACGACTCTTGATGTAATCGAAGCAAAGGAAAAGCGGGGGCTGGCGACAGGGAAGAAAAAGGGGGCGCTAGATCCCTAGACAGCCCTAATGTACAGGTGCTACAATGGCCCTATAATCCTAGCCACGGAGCACCCATCCTAAAAAGAACGACGCCGTCCGGAACCTTGCCCTCCAGCTACTTGGCCCTACAATGCCCTAGTGCAGCTAGTCCTTACATGCATGTTTCATTTTACACTCATCATGTACAGCAACTGAATAGCATCAAAAACTGATACAAAGGGGCTTAAGTCAAGTATTCGCAGTTCAAATAGCACATCCAGTTAGGTTCTTATGACAGACATACAAAAAAGTGCCTCAAGGATAAACAGGGCAAAAACAGGTGGTAGCCCAGATGATGGGCTCCACTAATATGGTGGGCCTGCGCAAGAGTCAAAAGATAGCGGGTACTTGTGATAGCATGGGAAAGCCTTATGATAAGGGATTACCCCAGTCCAATGGGCATAAATGAATCCCGAGGCTGTGGTGTAGCCTACCTGTTAACAGCTACCTGCCCAGATTTTAAATCAGACCTGGTACGAAAGCGAGGTCTGAAGCGCAGCACATGTGCAGCAAGCGCCTAAGGATAGAAGGCGCTTGTAACACAAAGGAAACGTGTTACGCATTGAAGGGCCAAGTAGCTGGAGGGCAAGGTTCCAGAAGGGGTCTTTCTTTTTTGGACGGGTGCTCCGTGGCTAGGATTATAGGGCCACTGTAGCACCCGTACGTTAGGGCTGTCTAGGGATCTAGCGCACCCTTTTTCTTCCCTGTCCGTCGCCAGCACCCGTTTTTCCTTTGCTTCGATTACATCGACAGTCGTTTGTGTGTGAAGCCAGGGGTACGCCTATGGTACAGTAGGACAACCGGTTATCTTTGGGTGCCACCGTGCACCATAACTTATGTGTGCCATTGGGAACTATTATTATTATATTTTTAGGGATTATTTTTAACAATGCAATAAAGGTTATGTTTTAGTAAGGTTCACCATTTATTTTGTTCATGATTCTGTATTTCCTGGTGATTGTACTATTGAGTATCACATTGCATTTATTTGCTAGTATTGAAGAATGAAGCCATAATTAGAGATGAGCGAACTTCAAAAATTCAGGTCCTTCGGCTTTTCCAAAGTTCGGGTTCGTGGAAGCCGCCCCTTATGGATTCCATATGCCGGGATAGTCCGCGGTAGTGGAATCCATAATGGGATGCGGCGATTACCCCAACCCGAACGCCGAACTAATTTTTGAAGTTCGCTCATCTCTAGCCATAATTTAAAGTAATAAAGTGTCTTTTACTAGAGAACTTCAAATACATTTAATAACAGCTGACTTGAAGTACAATTTTCTGGCATCAGTAAGGGATATGAAGGCAGGTTGGATGGCTGCAATCTAGCACTTGTATTGCACTGGACTAATACCAGTAGTAGTCTGAGTTATGGGTGTCTTTGCAGTCCTCACCTTAGAGTGTCTTTTAATATTGATAGTAGCTGTTCACTCTGTTTTTTGTCTTCTCAAGGATTTACTTGAGAATGTATATCTTTAATTTCCGTGGAGAATACTCTCTTAGGAGCAGGAGCTCAGCAGGACCAGCCCACTCCTACCAAAAATAGAGGAATTGGGTGGTTAGCCCTAGCCAACCGTTGCCATCTATATTTTATAAAAAATATAAAAATACATAACAATATAAAGCCATACAAACTATACATTTGTAGTAGCCCCAGGTCTGGAGTACTGCTGATATATATACAGTTGTGTTCAAAATTATTCAACCCCCACTGAAATTGAGTGTTTTGGCCAGTTTGACATTGATTTTGATCATTTCAGTCATCTTGTTTACAATTAAATCAAAGAGGCTCTTGTAAGTCAGACAAATATAACATACCATTTATAATGAAATTACCACAAATGTCTTTTCTGTGCTCACATCATTATCAGTTTTATTCAACCCCCAAGTGACATTCAATCTTAGTACTTAGTACAACATCCTTTTCCAGTTATAACAGCTTTTAAACGTGAAGCATAGCTTGACACAAGTGTCTTGCAGCGATCTACGGGTATCTTCGCCCATTCTTCATGGGCAAAAGCCTCCAGTTCAGTCACATTCTTAGGCTTGCGCGCTGCAACTGCTTTCTTTAAGTCCCACCAGAGGTTCTCAATCGGATTTAAGTCTGGTGACTGCGATGGCAACTTCAAAATGTTCCAGCCTTTAATCTGCAACCATGCTCTAGTGGACTTGGAGGTATGCTTGGAATCATTGTCCTGTTGAAAGGTCCAACGTCTCCCAAGCCTCAGGTTTGTGACGGATTGCATCACATTTTCATACAATATCTCCTGGTACTGAAGAGAATTCATGGTACCTTGCACACGCTGAAGCTTCCCTGTACCTGTAGAAGCAAAACAGCCCCAAAGCATGATTGACCCCCCGCCATGCTTCACAGTAGGCAAGGTGTTCTTTTCTTCATAGGCCTTGTTCTTCCTCCTCCAAACATAGCGTTGATCCATGGGCCCAAAAAGTTCTAATTTTGTTTCATCAGTCCACAGAACACTATCCCAAAACTTTTGTGGTTTGTCCACATGACTTTTGGCATACCGCAGTCCACTCTTCTTATTCTTTGGAGACAGCAAGGGGGTGCACCTGGGAGTTCTGGCATGTAGGCCTTCATTACGCAGCGTGCGCCTTATTGTCTGAGCTGAAACTTCAGTACCCGCATCTGACAAATCTTTTTTCAGTTCCTCAGCAGTCACACGGGGACTTTTCTCCACTTTGCGCTTCAGGTAGCACACAGCAGTCGAAGTCAGCATCTTCTTTCTGCCACGACCAGGTAGCGTTTCAACAGTGCCCTTTGCCTTGAATTTGTGAATGATGCTTCCTATGGTGTCTCTTGGTATGTTTAACATCTTTGCAATCTTCTTATAGCCATTGCCCTTCCTGTGAAGAGAAATCACCTCTTCTCTTATCTTCCTGGACCATTCTCTTGACTTCACCATGTTTGTAAACACACCAGTAAATGTCTAGAAGGAGCTGAGTATCACAGTCATTTTAAATCTGTCTAATTGGTGCTTATTATGCTTGATTGCTGCTCCTTGACATCCACAGGTGTTTTCAATACCTGATCGAAAACACTTGAATGAACCTCTGCTTTTAAGAGTGGTAGTCTTTAAGGGGTTAAATAATTGTGTCAATGAAGAAATCACAAAAAAAAACATTTAATACTGTATTACAAAAACAATTGATGTAATTTTAGTTACATTTAGTTCTTTAAAAAGTCCTTTTAAGATTTCATTCTGAATACAATTACAAATGTACACTAAATTCCCTAAAACCCTTTACAGCATTGGGGGTTGAATAATGTTGAACACAACTGTATATTAGATATTTACTTGCATAATCAGAGTTAACATTATTGAGCCTTAAATGAAATTTCCATGCTATATCTTTATGGATAAACGTTGGTCAAGTTTTCTGTTATTTGCTTACTATAGTTTTTAATTTCATTAGCCACATTTTTAAAATATTTTTGATTTTCAATAAATATGTTCTCTGATGACTTTTTAATCAATTTTTATGGAAGAAATGTAAGATGAAAATACAAGTTGAGATTTTTTTTTTTTTCTCTCAAACAGTGTTTTTTGGAATGATAATTAGTGCTGAGATCCAAAATGAAAACTTAGCCTTTTTTCTAGCAGAGCCTGAGAATGTGTTAATTTGGCCTATGGCTCACTAGAATGAGATCATATTAAATTTGAGGATGCCAATATGCTACACATAAAATCTTTAGCACTCTTCCATTACACTAAATGAGCCAAATATACCAACTTTTTTAAAGCTGGACAGCTACCACTGCTGATGTGTTGGAAATTAGCAGCTATTATTAAGCTGCCAATAAGCACACATGTATTTATTCTCATGATGAATTCACAGTAAATGTAGTAGACAATTGAGACTTATTTTCCATTCACAGTTTTCAATGAATGCATTATGATTATTTTTTGCAGACCAAATACATTAAGTTGCAGGGAAAGTTGCATGTTGCTTCATTGGCAGCCTGTGTCCGCCGCTATCACACTCTCCCAGAAGGGCAAGGATGCCACCTCACTCACAATTCTTCTCCTTCTCTGGCAGCCCAGACCTGCCAACCTTCCTCTGCTTTCTGTCACTGGAGTCACCTGTGTCTTCGCTCTTATTTTGCATGCAAGGACCTTTCCCACAGAAGTAAAATTTGTTTCAGGATCTAAAATGAATAAGTGCAGGGAGAGACATGACAGCCCAAGCACTAGGGACAGTGATTAGGAAAATACTTTACTTACAAAATATTACTTTTGAGCAGGCAGGGACAGCTAAGTGATAGTGTAGAGTTATAATAGGAAGGCTTTATCCACACTATAGGGAAGAGAGCAGGGGCGAATTAAACAGTGTAAAGCTTGGCCAAGAGATAAGCTATTCTATTACACCTTGCTGCACTAATTGGGATTAAAAAGTGTTCTAATACTACTGATTTTACTTAGTTCACATTCTTTTATACATAACTAATTCCATTAATCCTTGACCGAAATTGCTGTCTGATAAGTACATCCTTTACTCCCAGACTGGCACAATCACTACAGAGGTCCATGGTTCCTCCTTCTACAACTCCAGTTCAAGAGCCCATGCAGGTGGACAGGGTCACACTGTCTGAGGAGAAGCATCTGCACAGATGCAGTAACAGTGATGAGCGGCAGGGGCAATATTAGAATTTGTGATATTTCGCAAATATTTGGGTGAATATTTGTGATAAATTCGCGATTTTTTTCTTGATGCGAAAATCGGCAATGTAATATTCGCGCAATACAGGCGTGGGTCACTATTGCTACATTTTTTAAGCTGCTAGAAGTTTCACTGACACTGGAGAAAATGGTTGGCACAGCAGAAAATTAAAACAGCTTTAAATGCAGATAGAGTGCTCCAATATATTCGCGACTGAGCAAATCGGCAAGTAAAGATGTGCATATTTTTGCGCAATATGTGCAACTTCCCATTTTAGCAGGTCTGACTACATATTAGTGATTGGTGCACTAAGTATTGTTGTGAACTTGCCTGTAGCATGTATGTATGGACAGCAGACATCACACTACCTAACACCCTGCACTGGAACCTATGAGCTACACTATATCACAATCTAACCTACACTGACTATCTCCCACTATCTGTATTATATATAAAAGCTAACTAACTAACTATCTAATATAATGACACAGGAAAGTACAGAACACAGCAATGATACTTCTGTCTCTCAGAACTAAAAAAAAACTGCAGAAAATGGCTGCTGGGGAGGTTCTTATATAGTAAAGGGTTAGGCAACTTTCCTATTGGTTGTTAGGGATGTTGCTAAGCTCAGACAAAGACATTGCAGCTTTCTCATTGGCCCAAAAGCAAGAAGCAGGGAGGGATCATGGGTTCAGAGGGAAACAAAATCTAGAATATTCGCACATATGCATATATATAGCTATATTCTAAATATTCACGAATTCTCGAAGTGGCGATATTCGCAATAAAAATTTGCGATTTGAATATTTGCGCCCAACACTAATAACAATCTGCGTATGTACTGTGGGGTGTTAAAGAAGTATCCAGCTTTTCTGTGACTTCCATATTTCATAATACTTTTCTGTTTAAATTTCTGTGTGCCTATAAGAAGATGAAGATGGTGATGACATAAGTTAAACTAAAGAAGTTAGCAAGTGTGTGTTGAGATAAGATAAGCTCTGTACGTGCTAAACAAGCAGTGTGCATTACTTGCTAAAAAGCATAAGTCTCACCAATTAACCCTTTATTAGATTATTTGTGTACCAATCAGAAGTCATTGTTGGAATATTTGTAAACCAATTATGTCAATGCTTTAAGAGGTTACACTTATGGAATGGGTAAAAAAAAAGGGCCTAGGACACTTTACTGAAGTTTACTGCCGGCATTTTCGGTGATCGCTGTAATACAGTGTATCACGGTGATCACGTGATTAGAGACTTCTTGTCACGGTCTGTGATCACTGCCCCAAGCCCTCAGCTACCTACGGTAGCTGCGAGCACTGAGCTCTAATGCTTGATTTAAGCGCTAACTTGGGTTGAAGTGCTGCTGTAAAAAGGCGGCGCTTCAGCCCAAGGCTCCTTTGTGACCGCCATAAAAACACATATGGGTGGTCACTGAGGGGTTAAGAAGTTACACCCTTGGAACGGGTATAAATAAAGGGCCTAGGATACTCCCAATTTGGGATCATGGCAGAATTTTAACCTGTGTGCTGACTTCTGTCATTTTCCTCTGTCTACGTCATTCACCTTGAACACGTGGCTCGATCCTCATCTGACTGACCCTTGGTCTGCCACAAAATTTTCTAGTGGAGAATGCGGGCACCACAACAACGCTTCTAGCTGCAGACCCATTGTTACTGCCTGTCACCTGAGCTCTGATCGCTGTTCTGCAGTGTGCCTGCACTGTGTTCAAGGTTAATGTTTGCTTAATTCCCCTATATGTGCAAACTGTCTCTAGGCGTATGAATGCACAAATGTGTGAGTGGCTGAGATAAACTGAGCCAAGCTGAAAGTCTGGAGCTCACTGACTGGCTTGTCCGGTCCCTCTCTCTGGAGGCCTCTGATTCTGGAGAAAAGGTTGACGGACCTATCCTGGAGGAAGCTGTAAGAACTGGCAGTGTATAAAGCTGTCTATTAAGATTGGATAGGGGCCCTGCAGTTCCTTGTTGGTACCTGAAAAATGCGCCAGAGGTCAGGGGTTGTTCCAATGTAATGTCATGTTGTGAGATTTCACATGTACTAAGTGCCTGCTGATATTGTATGAGGAAGAATTACTTTCTAACTGCTAACTCCTGTGATGCATATTGTATACATGCGTGGATGTTATGATACCAGTTTGAATTGTCTGGTTGCAGTTATAATAATTTGTATTGTAGTGTGTGTGCTTCCTGTGCCATAGAAAGAACGTAGAGGGGTTTAAGGAGTTTCCAGCACGTAACCCCAGAGAGGACGTGTGAGTTACTTTGTATATGGGCAAGACTATACTGTAGTGTTGCCAACCAGTGGACAGTGCTGCCTCGGAAGTGTGTCCACAGCACCATTGGTAGTTGAGGAAGGTGGTACTGCCTCGGAAGTGTGTCCACAGCACCACTGGTAGTGCTGACTCGGAAGTGTGTCCACAGCACTTTTGCAATTCATCAGGTGTGTGAGTACCTGAATAAGTAAATTACAAGGAGTCACCCACAGGATGGGGGCTACACAGTGTAAGCGTTCCTCTGAAAAGGGAGCAGAGAAATGGGTGTCTGCGATTGAAATTATGCAATGCGCAAAGGGCACGAAGCAACCAAAGACTATAGACAAATGTTAAAGAAATTAGGAGCAGGTGTGAATGGAACATTGGATGAATCAGTATGGCAGAAATTTCTTACTAATTTTAAGGGGTGGTTGGAGGACCATAAAAAATATGACCAGGCCACAATGTGGTATGATGTAGCCCAGGGAATGACTATGACTGCCCATAAGGCAAAAGACACTGGCAAAGGGACCGTGTATGAAATTTGGGATGTGATTAAATTGCCAACAAAAGAATTAACCATCCCTCATGAAGTACGGTCTATTAACCCCCATAACCCACAAAAATCTCTCTCTTCAACAGCACCACCTCCATATAATGGCCCAGAGGGCTGGACATGACCTAAGTGTGGACAACAAAACCCAGACTCGAGAGAGAAATGCTCATCCTGTGGGGGGCCCAAGCCACACCCCTGTGTGGGCTTATACCCACTGGTCAATAAGACCCTCCCCACAGTCAGAGCTCGGCAAGTGGAAACACGTAATTATAATGTTTATCGGCCATGGACCTCTAGTGAGTTGCTGGCCATGTGCAACACTTTGCTAGACCCCCGTACTGTCCCCAGTACTTTCTTTCGTAAATTGAAAAGTATCCAGACCGCATATAAAGCCAATTGGGCGGATCTGGAGAGTCTTCTAGACAAAAGGAGGGGAGGTACTTAAGAATCAAATAGATAAAGTCACAGACCATAGATAAAGTCACAGACCAGTTGGGCTAGGAGTTTATCATGGCCCTCAAATCCTGGGTGAAAGAGCAACAGGACAATCAGACTAATACCTTTATGACTCAAACACAAGACTCTAAGCAGACTGTAGCTGACTACGTCACAGCTTTAGAACAGCTCTGGCTTTACTATGGATATGAGACTACTAAAACATACATTTATGTGTGGATTAAAAGAACCCATACAGGATGCTGTAAAAAAGGCTTGCCCAGATTGGCTGACCTGCCAGTTCCCTAACCTAGTGGCCATAGCAAAGGGAGCTAAGCTAGACTTATAAAATAAAAAGAAGCCAATAATGGCTAACCAACCCTTCAAACCAAAGGTACGTAACTGAGACCAAGTAACTTGTTGGAATTGTGGGAAAAGGGGGCATTGCTCAGTCAAATGTCCCCAGAGAGGTCAGGCTACTGCCCAGACCTCTCAATGAAGTGACGGCAATCCTGTGAGTTCCTTCAATATTAACTACCTCCTTGACAAATCCCCAGGTCCACAACTAATCATCACATCCACATGTGAGGACACGGGAAATTCAATTGACTTTTTGGTAGAGACAGGGGCAGTCTATACCCTAATACAAGAAAAATATGTGCCTGAGGAGCTTGTCTCCTCAGATTAGAACTATTGTCAAGGGGTTGAGGGAACGTCTGTTAAACTCCCTCTAACAAAACCTGTTAAACTTAACATTCATGATGCTCTATCTATTGTCATGCATGTATTGGTAAGCTCAGATAGTCCATACAATTTACTTGGGACTGACATGCTCAGTGCCATGAAAGCATCTGTAGATTTCTCTTCACGAAAACCCCAAATCACAGCCCCTGTGCCTGAAGAAACTTGGTGTGCACGTATGTCCTTAATGACACTTAGTGCCTCCTCTACCTCTAAATTTACACCCCCAGCCTGGCTGTCTGAAGTCCCATCACATTTGTGGGTGACTTCTAAGACAGACATTAGTAGACTGCCAGTAACTCTGGTAGTGGTGCAACCTGGCACTTAGCCACCCTGTGTACATCAGTACCCACTAAATTCTTTACAGGAAGATGCTATTGCAAATGATCTAAAAGATCTGTTGGGGAAAGGGTTAATAATCCCTATAGAAAGCGCCTTCAAAAGCTGAAACATTTGTCTCAAGCCAGAATCACAAAATATGAGATGACACACACTACTCAGTCCCCACATTACCTTAGAGCGATGTACAGTTCTAAATCCAGCTACTTTGTTGCCAGTTGATTTAGAAGAGGAGGGGGAAGTGGGAGTAGTAGAAATGTCTGATCCCATTGCAAATCATAACTGTCATGAATTGATGATTGCAGAAACAAAAGGGTTACTATTACTAAATGTTACTGAAACACCGTTAACTAACCCTAATGCTGAGTATTTTGTAGATGGCTCCAGATGGTGGAATGATGAACAAGGACACCTTCTCACCTGGTATGCGGTAATCCAAGATGGTAAAGTAATTATACAAAAACCACTCTCATCCTGTGCTTCTGCACAGGAGGCGGAATTGAAGGCACTCACTAATGCATGTACATTGGGTAAGGGACTGAGAATTAATTGTTACACAGATTCCAGGTATGCCTTCAGGGTAGCACATGACTTTGGTGTTATCTGGAAAACTAGGGGATTTCTGACTTCATCGGGCAAACCAATTAAGAATTCAGAAGCAGTACAGAGCCTCATAGAGGCCCTAGAGCTGCCCACAGAGGTAGCCATTATTAAAGTACCAGCCCACGTGAAGAAAGATGGCCCACAAGCCATGGGAAACGCTCAAACTGACCAAGCAGCCAAACAAGCAGCCAGTCTGCCACTCCTGACAATGTCTTTGCTAACTACGCTAGACTTATCGCTCTTGCAAGATAACGCCTGAGTCAAGACAAAATTGCCATCCATTTTATTTGCCATCCACACTACTTCTACTAGACAAGAAAAGCTTAGTCTTTTTGAAATTTTATTTGGTTCTGCGCCAAGGACAGGGTTATATTTTTCCCAACAGCTGAAAGCAGACTACTCTACCCTGACTTCAAACTTGATAGAGTTGCATGAACATCTGTCAGGTGCATTCACATGTTTTCTCTTCTATACCAGATCCTAATTCTCTCGAAGATACATATACTCTGGTTCCTAGAGATTGGGTAGTCCTGAATAGGCATGTGAGAAAGACCTTTGATGGTCCATATCAGGTGCAACTGACCACACCCACCGCCGTAAAGCTGAAAGGGAGACCAGTCTGCGTCCATGCAAGCCACTGCAAAAAGGTTCTGAAGACAGACAGTCATGAACAGGAAAGTAGTCCTACTGTTATGGATCCAACCAGTTGTGAGAGTAACTTGGAGTAGCAGACTACCACAATGCATGTACCACCTTACCTGTTTCTATGTATTCTATGTTTCTGTGCACAGGTGAAAGGAGGGAAGCGTACGAATTCCATCTGGCAAGTACATCAGCAGACTGCCAAGCAGCTAAACGCTACTGACTGTTGGATATGCTCTCACATCCCTGTTATCCACAGAGGGATTCCTCGGATAGGTGTTCCAATCTCTATGAATGATTTGAATCTCACAGACTATAGTTATGATGTCCAAATAGATGTAGATAACACCTCTTATAATGCCATTTCTTATCAAGAGATATACTTGGAAATTGCTGGTATAATCTCTCTACCTACTATATGTTTGGGGTCTAAGTATGTGAACCACATAGCTAAGATAAAAGACTACTTTGTCAGTTTGCCACAGGTATATGTGTGGGAAACATACTGTAGAAATGTTACTCTGGTATTCAATATGGAATTTAAGGGTGCTTCATGTGACATGGTGGATAATGACTGTAACAGCTTTTGCTTAGTCCAACTGTGAAAGCTTCTTGGGCCCCCAGGTGTGCCTGCCAAGAAGAAACGGACGAGGACCAACGGAGTTGTGAGACCAAATTGTATGGTAATATGAGATGGTTTCAGGGATGGCTGGGACGTCATGGTAGGGTGATCCTCAAAGTCCTGAAACAAGGACTGTACTACATTTTTGGTAATAGAGCTTACTTATGGCTCCCTATGGGGGGCATGGGATAACTGTACCATAGGAGGAGTTGTCCCAGCCATCAGACCACGCTCAAACATTTAATTTACCAGTGTGCGTAAAACTCTTCATGAAATGACTAGAAATAAACGACACTAGCTCCTTTCGACAAACTCTATAGCGCGACACTAGTGCAATACATCCATGAACAAAGTATACCGAGAGGCATGCGAATGACAACCAGACCTACGTTGTTTAAAGATGATGACAAATTCTGTGAACAGTTCCAACAAATCCTAAACCGCTGTTCATTCGATTTAATGACCTTAACAGTATCTTTTCTACAAAACTACATATTAAAGCTGGAAGAACAGATCAAGATAGCCGATGATCAATTACAGGCAACACTTTCCACAGCAGAGTTCCAAACACTCAAGGAGAAAATAAAAGACAATCTTGTAACCCACAGATGGGAAGTAGAAAACCAAAAGAGGAGAAAATTTCAGAGGGATGCCGAGGATTATCGGATGAACAGATTCTATCGCTGGCAAGATACTTCGCTTTCAACACAAGATTACAGGAGAGAATACCTATCCTCCTCTGAGTCTTCATTTTCTAGCAGAGAAAACCTCTACAGGTGAGACAACACCGCTCCATCCTACATGGGACCCAGGAGGACCTGCGGACGATGTCCAAGACGAGAGGCATCCAGACTGGGCAGGGACTATTCCCAAGGGCGTACTACACGATCCCAGGTAACGAACGATCCACCACAACCTCTGGATATAAACATCTCCTCTAAGACACTCACATCGGCACAAGTTCAGGTCCTACAAAAGGGCCTGTCCTTCTGCCCTTCCTATAGATTTGACACGTTCCAGTTAGACCTGGATCTGCTAAGGTTCTATAGGAACCTGCGCCTCAAGGCATTTTTTTAGCACTAAAGATAAGGAACCAAGAGGAAATCAACAATCAGCTCAATGATACTAAAGTATATGAGTGTTTGCGAAAAAATCCCACACCGGATATTGCTCTAAAAATTAAACAGGTACTACTTGTCCAAAATAATACCATCGATCAAGACACAGTATCCTATCTCACCAAGTCTAACCCCATCCTCCCGGTTTTGTACACCCTACCCAAGGTACACAAAAGACTGCACAAACCACCAGGTAGACCCATAGTCTCCTCATCTGATTCCATTCTCTCCCCACTATCCATTTTCATAGAAAAAATACTCACACCCCTATTTAAGACAACTAGTTCTTTTCTACTGGACACTACCTCCTTCCTTACAATAGTAAGGGATATCAAACAGGTCCACCCAGATTCCATCCTTGTGACCTTCGATATAGTCAGTCTCTACACATCCATTACACACAACAAAGGCATCTCGGCAGTTTCTAGGCTACTTGAATCCTCTAATATTGACCCCCAAGTGAGGGCTCTCTGCCTGGACCTTCTTGAACCAGTATTGACTGAATATTATTTCTTATTTCAAGACACGTACTATGTCCAGAAGCAGAGGACCGCCATGGGGGCCCACATGGCACCACCTTATGCCAATTGCTACATGGCTCATTTTGAACAGGACTACATCTACACAGATCCCACCTTTCAACAGTACGTTCGGGTCTGGAAAAGATACATAGATGACATTTTTTGTATCTGGTCCGGACCTGAACAAACATTACTTGACTTTCACAACAGGATCTATTCAGTCTGGACTGAACTTAAGTTTACCCTACAGCATGACCCAGCTTCCGTTAACTTCCTTGATACAATGGTGCATAAGTGGACGGATGGGCACTTATCCACCGATTTGTACACCAAGACCACTGACCGCAACAGTTTGTTACACTTTACTAGTTTCCACCCGTCCAGCACCAAGAGATCATTACCCAGATCACAATTCAAGCGCATAGAAAGGATAGTGGATGATCCCACCACGAAGGCAAATAGACTCCATGAGATGGCCGCCAAATTTCAGAATAGGGGTTACCCTGATAAGGTTATCAAGGAGGGACTTACACCTAGAGCAGACACCCCTAATCCACCTAGTAAGAGATTACCTTTTGTGCATACTTTTCACCCATTCTTAGGGAAGGTTAAGAATATCTTAAACCGCCATTGGAACCTCTTACATAAGGCGTACCCCAGTGTCGAGGAATTTGCCTCCCAGTTTCTCCCATGTAATAAACGTCCCAAAAATTTAAGGGATCTGTTGGTCAGAGCAGATGAAAGACCCAGCACAAAAGTATCTAGGCAGCTACTTCTCAGCACCCAATGTAAAGGTACATTCCCTTGCCTATGATGCACTCAGTGCTCTCATGTCACGAAAGGTGACAAGGTATATCACCCTTTCACTGGCAAGGGTTACCCTATAAAAGGTTATTTCACGTGCGACTCAGCCAATGTCATCTATGTCATCAAGTTGTCGCGGATATAAAGCGCAAAAATGCTTTATATACAAAAAAAAACAAAAGAAAGGATCAAAGGAAAAAATATCAAAGTTATTGATCCTACTGAGGAGAGGGCGACATAATAACCTCTCAGCTCGTTTGCGAGAACCTTAATTATTTTGTGCAACTAGAAAGGAAACAAGGTACCATCATCTATGCAAAAATATGTGAGTTTATTATACATAAGTGCTAAATACAAAATCGATAATACAACCTGTACAATGATAGACAATGCAATATAATACCAATACTTTCAATCAATACTGAATATCGCCAATCAATGCAATGATATGCAACAATCCAAATGAAATAAAAGTACCCCTTTCTATCACCTTTTAACCAATTGAGGTATATGGCGGCACTATAAATTTTACCAGCTCGGTATCAGGCTAGGGAATACCAAAGTTCCCAAGGACTAAGTACCAATGTCTGATGCTCAATTAGCAAATAGCAATATGCATCTTTGCTAAGGGAATGATCAGACTTGATCAGGAGCCTTATCAATTACAGATCCACAAATGGGGACCTTTGACGATATACCGGGCTGAGTAACTTATCAATACCGCAAGCAATAAGCAAGATATACGTTACCAAGGGTCAAAAGGTGAGTAGGGCTCCGGAGGGACGGTCAGCTCTCCTGAGGGTTCCCCGTGATCCAGGATAAAATCCACGTGTCTGTTTAATTTTTTGTTTGTAGTCTTTTTTTTCTTTCTCCTAGAATCTCCCTCTCTCATCCCGTCTATGATTAATATTCACAGACTTATCAAAAGCATACACCCCTTTAGATAACGGTCTTCCAACCAAACCAGAGGGTGTGCACATATGGTAATGGTACTGTGAGATCATACATTACCCAAAATATTTTGTGGTGAACGTGTTATGTTACCTGCCGATACCTAGGCGGCAATGTTGTATAAGCTATAAATGTGAAGCTTTTAGGAGTTAAATTTATATAATGTGACTTTATGTTAAGTGGTAAACATCCACCACCTGGGACATACATCAAAAAGGGAGGCATACCCCCTGACACTTGAAGCAATTAAAACTTAAATTCCCTAGGAAACTAGTAACTGTTCTCACGTCATAAAGCTAAAATGGAGACAACAAATGTGTGGGTTTTGGATTTCACAGATGCCTTATCTTATGAAAATAACACAACTTTTCTGAGCAGAAATCCAAACTGAGCATGCTTTCGCACGTACCTTAGGAATACACGCTTCTGGTGATACACACACAGGATATATATATGTTAATATACGATTATAACATGTCACAAAATAAAACCAATATATGAAATATAAAACAACACATATGTCATATATTGATTAACTTGTGTCAAGACTAAATACGATCCACTATATGAACAAACAGACATTATATGTTTGTCTCATTAATACATCTCATTATAAAAAGATGACAGACGAGCGCCAGGAAGAACCTCATGTCGGATCATAGCCTAGTGATAAGGTAAAATTACTCCCTTAGATAGGCCCACATCTGCCAGGAAGAATCTTTCCTTGAACCCATATTTTTCTTTTACACAATGAAGGTTCATACAGAAGGGTGAATATAAGTTCAGCATGGCTTCTTATAGGCCATGAATACACGTTATAACAATAATAATGTATAAATGTTTATATACTTATGAAAAGGCATGACAAAGTGTCCTTGTGGTTTGGAGTATGTTGGTGAGACTACCCAAAGCATTAAGGACCGTATTAGCCAATATAAATCTAATATTAGATGCGAACGCGGTCATCTCCCGATCCCTGCCCACTTTTCCACCAAATGCCATACCATTTCACAACTGAAGTTCCAAGTGGTCGAACAGATTCTAGCCCCAAGAAGAGGAGGTGACATCAGCAAGATCCTCACAAATAGGGAAGCCTTTTGGATCCACAGACTTCAGACTTTGGAACCAAAAGGGTTAAATCAGGAATATGACCTCAATTGTTTTTTATGATTTTTTCACCTTACTTTGTGTATATCATCTTATAATTGTTTCTGCAGACTAGACACTGAGGAACACCTATTGATGTTGCCGCATCCCATAGTATCCTTTTCTTTATATTTACTCATTCTGATCCACGGTACATTACTTTGTGTTGCCTATTTATATCCCCATATCGCTTAGGCCTCCGTGAGCGTGCCGCTATTTACATTCATACATAAGTCAGCCCACATGACGCACGCATAACATTTTCCTTTTACTTTAAGTGCATCTAGCCGCAGCTCACTAGCTCGTCATAATGCGTATGCGCCCCTCTCTAGACAGTAGTCCAGCAGCGCTACTTCCGCCCTTTCTTCAGCATCACGTCACTTCCCTTACACCGGCTTGACGCGTACACACATCACACTGTCCGACGTCATATCCGTAAAATATATCTATGTGGAACAGCACTCGCCAGATCTTGCGGTCTTCACATTTTTCATGTGAGCAGTCCCCAAATAAAGGGATTTCAACCAGACATGCTGCCTCCGACATCTTTCATTCAACGTCATATCCGGGCAGCGTGCCATTTGATGAGGAAGCACGCTGCCACTGGCTTATATATTCCTCTACTGCCATTAGCACACCATGGCAGCAGCAGCGGCTCTATCACAGCCCCAGGAGCATTGCCACATGGCCATTGAGCCCAAATCCACACTAATTGGTTTTCCCTTATTGCGGCACATCCAGGTGAGTTTCCTCACACTTCGACATATTATCAGCATCTTTGCCCCAGTGAGATTTAATACTTGTCTTTGACTATACCATACTATATCCTCTTGTTTTTGGTTTTTATTAAATTATGTAATGACATTTTCCATTTGTATGTACAAATGTTAATCCACTCTTATTCTCTATTTCCTAATCTGTAGTTCCAGCCTGTAGCTTCAAGATCTACACTATACTCTTATGTAGCATATCTATGGAGTATTACCACACAATTTGTTGGTCTATTGATCTAATATAGTCAGCATCTTCATGCCTCCCCAGTGCATAATCATGTAATCTAATAATATTATATTTACCTGTGACTGTTCTCCCCAATTGTGAACTCATGTATAATTTTTGACATGTAACTTTGAAAATTATGCTATATGAAACTCAGTTGCTATGTCATCTATATTTACAGTGTCCTGATGAAGGCTAATGCCGAAAAGTTATTTTCTGTAACTGGCAATCCGCAATTTGTGTATCAAGTGGGTATATATAAAAATACACCCCAAAACACCTCCTAGCCATAGAGGGTGGGACTTATGCCATTATAGGAGAAGAATGCTGCACCTGGGTCGAGGATTTACATGATCCCATAGAGGCCCACATGAATAAGGTGAAGGAATTGCAACAAAAGACCAGAAACATAGCCAAAGAAGGATTGAACCCCTTCTCCTGGATGGGGTCCATAGGTGTCTGGTTCAATAATATTATCTCTGACTTGCTGAAGCCCATAGTGGTAGTTGAGGTTTTGATGATCAATCGCTGGCAGGCTGTAGATGCGAAATAAATAGTCTCAAACTGGTATATCAGACGCTGTTTTGTTAACAGCGTCTGATATACCTGCTACCTGGTTCTCTGGTGGTCCCATTTGCTGGGATCGACCACCAGAAGACCAGGTAGCTATGTAAAGTTGCAATAAACACTACACTACTGTATTGCTATGTTTTTGAATATTTTCAATTATTCCAATAGTGTCCGGCACAGCAGCAGTCAGCGGCGGAGTGTGTTTGTTTAATTCTCGATAATCAACTGTCATCCACCAAGAACCGTCACTCTTTTTTACCGGCCATACCGGGTTATTCCACGCCGTAGTGGTGGGCCTCATCACCCCCGCTTCTACCATTTCTTTGATGGTCTGTGAAATTTCTGCATGCCCCCCTGGTATCCTATATTGCTTCATGGCTATCAATTTCGTCGCCGGGGGTATATGTATAGGGGGCATCTTGACTTTTCCTACAATTACAACATTGATTTGTATACTATTTTCCCGTACCCCAAACGCAAATTTTCCTTCCTCCAAATGTAAAGTCATACCTTTTAGCACATCCATCCCTAGGATGTATTCTGGGATGGGCACAATTAACACTGGGTACTTACGGAAAGGGAGATTCCCAATTTTTAAAGTTATTTGTGTTTGTACCCCCTCCGTTACCTTACCCCCAATCCCGATATTTTAACCTTTGGGCTCTTAAACTTTTTTGGATTTCCGTAAATTAATGTAGCCTCCGCCCCCGTATCCACTAGGGCTTGAATCCTCTGTATATTCCCCCCTTTCCACATTATGGATACTGGTACATAGGGCCTCTCATCCTTTTTCTTTTCTTTTCAAATTTCTTTTTATTATTTTATATTAAAGAGAAAGTTTCAATACAGTATGGTTATACACGGATGCACATTATAGCGTAAAATTAACATCACCAGAAGGAGATCAGTAGTAAGTCTTCTGTTGAGCAGTCAAGAGGATAACAGAACAATACGATGGGCTGTGAACTTGAGAGCCCAGGTAACAGATCTCCTCACAATATACAATAAAAATACAATATGTAAACAGTAAAAATGGGGGGGTAAGGGAGACAGACACGAGAGGAAGGAAGGGTAGAAGAGGGGGAGGGGGGTGAGAGCCGGGACCCTACGCCTTGCATGCAGTAAAGTCACTTGTTGAGATAGCGAAAAGTGGCCCAGGGGCCCAAATCTGTTCGAAAGTGCAGTGTGTTTTTGTTTCCCAGTTGGCAAGTTCCTCTAAACGGTATAGCGAGTCAACTTTGTCTACCCACTGGGTGAGCGCGGGTGGATGAGCTGCCTTCCACAGAGTGGGTATGAGGATGCGTGCAGCGGCTAAAAGATGTCTCAGTAATTTTGTTGTATTTTTGGACAGGTTGACCGGAAATAGAAGAAATAGGCATACCTCGGGGTTGTGGGCAAATGTGCTTTAGTTATGATATTTATCTGGGCTATGATATTCGTCCAGTATGGCATAATCGCGCGGACATGTCCACCACATATGGTAATAAGTACCTGGATGAAGACCGCATCTCCAGCAAGTGGGGTCATATCTTGGGTTAAATTTGTGTAAAAGAACTGGTGTCATATGCCACCTAGTTAAAATCTTGAAGCCGCTTTCTTGCATTCTCACGCAGCGTGACGTGCGTTTCGGAATTTCGAGGAGAGATCGGATTTCAGTGTCTGAAAATTTTCTAGAGAGATCCTCTTCCCATGCCTTTATAAAAGGATGTGTTACCGGCAACACAGGAGTTGTTAACATTTTACAATAATTTGAAACAACCTTCCTCGGGGGTTTTAGTTGGGCTAATGAGGATTCAAAGGGAGTCAAGTCCCGGTGGGGATCCATGTTTTTGAACTGCGCTTTGAGGGAACACGCTATTTTATTGTAAAGTAACAGAGGTAGAGAAGAGCAGTTTAGCAGATTAGACAGGACTTCTCGAGAGGGTACGATGCCATCACTGATAATGGCGTCCACAAAGGTGCTATTAGACAGTAGGTCTTTGGGAATCGAGGCATTAGTAACAGGGTCAGTAGTATAGAGCAGATCTCTAACTTGCCACAAGGAGAGGGAATGGAGCGCATCTGGTGCGCAGGGCATTGTCGTTCCAAATTGCACAAGTTTCATGTATGAGCGCGTTTGAGATTTTAAGTTTAGTAAGAGTAGTAGGGGAGGAAAAGATCAGTTGTCTCAGCGGGTATAGGAGGATGTCTTCTTCAATAGGTACCCATAGCTTATGGGCGGGTTTACGGACCCAATCCAGAATTCTATTTAAGTGGATCGCCTGTATAAAGGGGCGGGGTGTCGGCATGTCAATACCTCCGTATTTCCGGGGTAATTGGAGAGTCGAATATTTAATTCTCGGCTTCCTCCCATTCCAAATGTACTTAGAGAAGATCCTATTTAATTGTGTGAAAAAGGTCCCAGGGATGTGGATAGGAAGGGCTTGGAGTAAGTAGGTCACTTTGGGCCAAATGAGACACTTCGCTATATTTTTCCGTCCGAACCAGGAGATATAGGGTGTAGGCCAGTTATCTAGGATATTGGAAATATCTGTTAGGAGAGGGACGAAATTGTTTTTATATAGGGCTCGTTCATTGGAAGAGATTTTTATTCCGAGGAATTTAATGTGGGATTGCGTCCAGTCAAAGGGCGAGTCTGCCGCAAGACGTGTTGCTACTGAGGCAGGGAGGGATATATTAAGGGCTTGCGATTTGCTCATGTTTACTTTAAAGTTTGAAATGACACCAAATGTGTCAAAAGTGTTAGCAATGACCGGTAAGGCATTAGTTGGGTTAGAGATTAGCAGCAGGAGATCGTCGGCGTATGCTGCCACCTTGTGTTCCCTACCTCCACAAGAGATTCCTGATAGGCCAGGATCTTGTCTCAGTTTCTGTAAAAGTGTTTCCATCGTTAACACGAACAAGAGCGGGGATAGTGGGCATCCCTGCCTGGTGCCATTGGAGATAGGGAACACCGGTGACAATACCCCGTTAATCAGGATCCTAGCTGTAGGGCATTCGTACATGGTGAATACGGCACGTATGAAGGAGGTGGGGATTCCAAAAGCGTGTAAAGCGGCCTTTAGGAAACCCCAATCCACCCTATCAAATGCCTTCTCGGCGTCAGTGCTAAGGAGCAGAAGGGGAATTTCGAGTGTTGAGCGTGGGAGATCAATTGTAATATTCTGTATATATTATCTTTACCTTCTCTACCCATCACAAAGCCGACCTGGTCTGGGTCAATTAAAGATGGGAGGAGGACCTGGAGCCTATGAGCAATGATTTTAGCGAAAGTTTTAAGGTCAAAGTTGAGAAGAGATATAGGGCGGTAGTTGCCACATAAGCTAGGGTCTTTCCCCTCTTTGTGTATGACCGTAATTTGGGCTGACAAAGTCTGTCCATGAAAGGGAACTCCCGCCAAAGCAGAGTTGTAGAGTCTAGTCAGGTAAGGTGAGAGGGTATCTAGGCAGGAAAGGTAATAAAATGCGGTTAGGCCGTCTGGACCTGGGCTTTTATTTTTAGGAGAGGACGTGATAGCCTCTTTAATCTCGGTTGGGGTTATGGGAGAGCATAGTTTAAGTGCTTGCGCGTCAGTTATTTGTGGGAGGGTTAGAGAGGCTAGGAATTCTGACACTAAGTCGGGTTTCGGTCTATCTAAAGAAGGGTGTGAGTTATCAAGGTTATATAGTTCCTTATAGAACGCGCTGAACTCTCGTGCAATATCCTCAGTTTTGTGATAGCTAACACCGTTTGGGCCCTTAAGATTGGTAATATAGGATTTAGCTTTCCTTTGCTTTATTTGAGCTAACATGAACCTAGTGGGTTTATCTCCATGTGCGTAATGTTTGAACTGGGCCGAAAGGTAAGCTTTAGCCGAAGACAAATTTAGTAGGTTCTTCATCTCATTACGTAATGAAGTCAGCTCTTCTAAATGGGAAGCTAGAAGGGATCTCTTGTGCAGCCTCTCTAGGCGAGAAATTTTAGATTGGAGGTCAGACATCTTTTGAGACCTAGTTTTGCGTATATAAGCAGAGAGAGATATAAGCTCGCCTCTGACATACGACTTATGTGCTTCCCAAAGTGTCTGCACAGAGACCTCGTTGGTATCATTCCGGTCAAAGAAATCAATCAAGCGTGCATTGATCCTGTCTACATTCCGCGGGGATTTCAAGAGTAAGTCGTTTAAGCGCCAACACCGATATGGTGGGGGTGTTTGAGGCAGCTCATAAATCATTTCCACTATAGAGTGGTCCGAGAGGACTTGTGACAGGATCGAGGCAGATTGACAATATTGAACGTGTGTGGACGGTAGGAATAAATAATCAAGCCTGCTGTATGAATTATGAGGGATAGAGTAAAACGTATAATCCTTGACTGAAGGATATAGTGTCCTCCAAGCGTCAGTCAGTTGCATGGATTGAAGTGTGCATATCAATCTAGCCAAAGACTTAACTCGGATGGAGGAGCGACCAGTGGAGGAATCTATGATAGGGTTTAACGTGACGTTGAGATCTCCTCCCAATATCAAGGTACCTTCCGTAAGGGACGACAATTTCCTCAGAACCGTCCTGATCCAGGGGATCTGTTCTGTATTAGGAGCATAAATGTTTCCAAAAGTAAATATTGCAGGGCCGATCGCCCTTTGAGAAAAATAAATCGTCCTTCACGGTCAGTGTATATGTCTAACAGTGTAAAGTTGATATGTTTGCTAAAGCCTACACTAACCCCTTTAGAAGCCTTGGTGTCGGCACCCGAATGGAACCATTGAGTGTAGTATGTATGTTTGAGAGAAGGAATTTTGTTTTTCTGAAAATGTGTCTCCTGCAGAAGACAAATATCAGCTTTGTGCTTCTTAAGGAGACCAAATACCTGAGACCTCTTCGAGGGGGAATTGAGCCCGTGAACATTGTATGTAACAATTTTAATACTCGCCATAGTGACGTAGGTCTAGCAAGGTTCTATGATCTGCAAAATTCTCGGCGCAGGATATTGGAGCAGGTACCTGGGGGGGGGAAGGAGGGGGGAGGAAAAATGGAAGCGGAGGGAAAAAACAAAGACAGTTAACTACAAACATCACCAGCAGTGAGCAGTATACAGAAGTCTAAAGCTTAAGTAATACTTATGGAAAGCACAAAGAATCGATGTGCACGAGATTAGGTCAAGTATTTGTTAGTTGAAGTGCACTTTAAATAGACAACAGAACAGCAGTTGTACTGAAATAAAACAAAACTCTGTTAAGAGAAATATATGAATATGGGTCAGCTCAGGGCCCAACCTATAAAATAGGCTAACACATGGGTAAGAAAAACACAAGTGTATGAACATAGAGAGAAAAACGTCCCTAGGGAAGACCAAGGTGGTCACTCATAGACAAGAGTAGGAGCGAAGAAGAGGGGGAAGAAGAGTACGAATCTACGGGTAGGGGGAATGTAAAGAGAAGAGGGAGAGGTGACAGTAGGCGGGAGGAGGGGGATAGAAGGGCTAGGGGAAGAAGTAAGGGATGAGAAAAGAGGAAGAGTTAGGTAATATAGGAGATCGCGGAAAGGGTCCTTGTTAACTAGCAACAAGACAGCTCACAAAGACATATCTGGCAACTGTCAGAGACACCTAAATGATTAGCCTGTTATGAGGCAAGGTGGCGGCCAAGCAGAGTTCAAGTGTCCTCAGGAATGATACTTTTGGGTGCTAGTTTGCCGGACTTCCTTTTGGACTTAGGGGTGCGTCCGGGGGCCACATCTTCCCACGGTGTAGGGGGTGCGATTTGTGGTAGAGTGTCCAGGTCCTTGACCACCGCCCAGTCTGGAATTTGTAGGTCCGGGAGTTCCAGAGCATTGTAGATACCAGGCAGGTCCGCTGTTGTGCGAACTAAGAACCTTCTACCTCCGGACACGAAGGCTAGTCCGAACGGGAATTGCCAATTATACTGAATTCCTTTGGAGCGAAGGGTCCTTCTTTTTTGCAGTGTTTGTGGCGACAAATCTTGATAGATGTGGATCTGGGCATCTTCATAGATGATATGTGATGAGGACCTCGAAAGACGTAATATGTCCTCCTTGACGGTGAAGTGTAAAAGACGGCAGATCACGTCCCTGGGTGGTTCGGTGTCTTTTGGTTTGCGCCTCAAAGCTCTATGGACCCGCTCTATGACAATTTCACCAGAGTAGGAGTCTCCCAGGATATTGCGGAAGATATCTGTGACAGTTGGCAAAAGAGCAGAGTTTTCAACGGATTCTGGGAGGCCTCTTAGACGGAGGTTGTTCCTGCGACCTCTATTTTCCTGGTCCTCTAGAGCGTCAAAGGCTACATTAAGGTAGTTTTGGCAGGAGGTAAAGCTGGAAGTCAAGGCAGTTGTATAGTTGCAGAGAGAAGCTTGAGTAGATTCTAGTTGTTCTACTCTGGTGCCCAGATGCTTAATATCATGTTTGATGTCTTGTAAGTCTTTAGAGATGGGATCCAGGGCTTTAGATAGTGCGCTTTCCAGTGATTTTTGTAAGAAGGAGCGGGAGACTGGCAAAACGTCAGGTTGTGAGACCAGCTCACTATCAGTGTCGGAGTCAGCGCCCGTGTCCAAATGAGCAGCTGGAAGGGCCTCTTTAGAAGGGGTGGTCAATTTGAGGTGGGGTTTTTCTTTTTCATATACTTATCCATGTCCCCTTTTGTGGTAGGAACTTTATGTGCTGCAGCGGAATCTTTAGAGACTGGGTTTCCTATTTTGACCATGCTGCTGTAATTCTAAAGAAAGGTTGGGCCTCTGTAGCCAGGAAATAGTTAATACATCCGGAGTTACTTGTAGTAAAGCAGATATGGAAAAATTATGGCACAAAGTCCATGAAGGGGTGGATACACTGTATTGAGACCTAGATCAGTCCAGAAAAATTAGGGCTGAGCCCTGGAGAAACAGCGTGTGCCCTTGGGGTACAGGAGAGAGGTGGCAGATTGTATGCAAATTGTATGCAGTAAAATGTAGACGATAAGATGTCTATAAAAATTAGAGCTATGCTCCTGCTGGTGAGTGGGTACTCAAACTGAGGCAAAAAATTGGAGGATAAGGGGAAGGGTCCGGAGGACGTGGCAGTTAAGGCCCAGTGTTATCCTAGGGGATCCCGTCTGAGAATGGATCAGAACCAGGTGTGCAATGACTTCTACAGATAGACTGAGGAGCAGGCCGCAGGAAGCAGGAATGGGGTGCTTTACTCACGCACATGTGGAAGAGAGGAGTTCGCCGCCATGTTGGAAATCCACCGGGAGGAGCGGTAGCGCGGCCGGCTTCAGTAGGTCGTTATGTGCCGCCGACCAGGGTCGGGATCCAGGGACCTCGTCCTTATATGGGTAAGTGCGGCGCGTCTTATCTCACTTGCAGCCGGCAGAGGTGAGCTGCGGCGGTGCGGTGTGGTGGGCCGCGTCGGGGCACACTACAAGCAGGGTCAGATCGTGTATGGAGACGGTCTTGGTGGGCCCCGGCAGATCAAAATTTTATCCAGTCGGGTCAGTGGAGGCCCGGAGGCATGTAATCTGTGCCACTGCCCTAGGTGGAAGGGAGGAGCTGCAGCGGTACGGCACGGGAGGCCGCAGTTGTCTCACCGAGTGCAGGAGTAGGCCTCTTGGAGAGATGGCTGAGGTGCAGACTTTGCCGGACAAAAAACTAGTCCCACGGGGTCCCGGACTACTCAGCAGCATCCAAAGGGTACTTCCAGAGATCTATGAAGTATATGGGGCCACCGATGGCTAAGGATTAGCTGGATAACTCAGAGAGCTCTCTGAGACACGTCTTAGCTGCTCGGTGGTTAGCCACGCCCCCCGGGCCTCTCATCCTTTTTAATGTACATGGGGGTTTGGCTGGCTACCTATGCTGAGTCTTCCTCTTCTGGCGGGGCGGAAGCTAGGGACATCTGCTGCAATCTAGCCGCCATCACAGCCGCCGCCATCTCCTCCCAGGGATACAAGTCTTTGTATTGGTCCCACCCCGGCAACCTAGGTTTCCCCTCTTTAGGTGTTGTTTCTTCAGCTTTCTTAACCTTTTTCTCAACCACCTTCTCAGGGGCTTCACTTTTGTTTACCTTCTTCCCTAACACTTTCTGTTTGTACATACTCCACATTTTTCCTGTATCTATACCATCTATCTTCTCCTTACTCACACCTGCTTTCAACAGTGCAGTGAACATTTCTTTCCTCGAAACTCGATTGTCATTCCCTTCAGGTTTGCTAACCTGAGGGTTCTTCGGGGACGGTCTCTCCCTCTCTCTACTCTCCGTCCAGTCCCCCATGTCCTGTATCTCTGCCATCCTATCAATTAATTTGTAGGCCGGCTCATACATGAGAGACAATAATAGGGTCATCATGACTGCCTTATAAGTGGGTGGCGTTCCCTTCAATATTCGTGTCCAAAATCCTGACGTGATTTTGGTCATGTAGGGTTCTTTTACCTCTAACGCGTGTAAAGAGGTTCTCATAATTTCTTCTTTCACTCTTTCAATTCCATCCTTAATGGCAAACCATGGTCTGTCATTAAAGGGAATGTCCCCTTCTGTGGGGTATTTTTCTCGTAGTCCCATAACTATAATCCCTGCGAGCGTGATGTTATCCGTTGGGCCTTTATTGTCAAACCAATGTTTCATCACCCGTGTTACTAGAGTGTCTCGCGTTATGGTCAGGAATTTAAACACGTCCCCTACATCCAAAGTTACCCCTGTCGCCCGGTGTCTAGGAGCCTTACCAACCACTTCATGTCACTCTCCCCGGGCTTCTGCCTAAATCTAGTCAGTATGTCATCTACTTCTGCTTGTGAAAAGTCTTGCAGACTTTCCTTTACCTCTGTGTGTGGTACTAGCTCCTGTCTCCATTGTATGGGATCATCAGTCCCATCCTGGTGTACTGTCCCGTCTTGATTGATATAACGTCCCTGCGCGTCAGTCACTGGTATGGGGTGACCATTTTCGTCCCGCACCCTTCTCATATCAGGACCGAACCTCGTCTCCTGTTTCCTTTGTTTGATAGGAAAAGCAGACGACGAGGGAGGATCAAGTGTCCTTTCAAGATCACTTTCTTCTCCCCTATCCTCCCACTCACCCGAGTCCGAGTCCCAGATATCTCCATCCCATTTGCTGGGGTCCCAATCTACACTAGCGGCAGCAATATGTTTACACACCTTACTTCTGTTCACCTTGCCTTTCCTTTTCCTGTATTTGCCGCTATGTAGACCGCAGAGTTTTCTGCTATTGTCTGATAGTGCGCAAGTTTATCTTTCAATAACTTGCCACTACATTCCAGCATCAGGCAGCGCCCCTCAGCTTCCAACTGGGCCTGCTCTGCCTTCCGCCGGTCCTGTATTGCCTTCCCCAATCGTTTGTGCACCTGACGATATGCGGAGGCCAACACCCAGCTCCTTCTGGCCAGGGTAACTGCATCACCTGCTTTTGCAGGGAGTTTCTCAAGTACATGTACTACATCAACCGGTTCTGATTCTTTCAATTGTTCATCCCATGATTCTGCTAGCCCATGACTAGATAATTCTGTCGCTATTATATTGTAGGGAGCCTCGGTCCAGCCGGGTATCTCCGTAGGATCTTTTTGAGATTTCTCCTTTTTCCTGAACATGGTGAGAGTGAATTTTTAACTTTTTGGCAACCTGCCAAATGGGCGTGTCTTTGGTCAGAGGTGCCCCTCCCCACTTAGGGGTAGGGGATCAACAAACCACCGCCCTCCTCACTACCGTTTTCGAGTTATCCTCCCGTGAAACTCGATAGAGACCACTATCGGGTCAACCCTCTTCTCAGAGGTGCGCAGTCTTGAGTAATATATACCCGTCGAGTTTCAAGTTAGTATACCTCTCAGGGCGGCCTCAGTATCAATTTAAAACAATTGCCCCTTTCTTGGCAAAATGCCAAATTTTCCCAAAATTTGCCCAGAGGTTCCCCTCTGCTTCACCAATTCATATCAAAGGAGAAATCCCATCCTCGTCGCCAATTTATGTATTGCTATGTTTTTGGCGGTGCTAAAGCCTCACAAGACTCTCATCAGCCCTCCGGCTGAGAACTTACACAGCATACAATATATCTATTGAACACAGTAATAGCTTTATTCAGATTAAGGCTTAACAATATATTCCTTATGCTTTATCATGGATGAATCATAGAGTAAGAATCAATACATTACCGGATATTGCATCATCACTCCATATCGGGGGACCAGCGATCGTCAGGAGGCAGCGCATACACAAGTCATCACACGGCTCGTCAGCAGTGGTGGAGTCCCAACTACATGATGCCTGCTCTCCCCTTAAGTATAAGTGGATCGCATTGCATCCTGGGGATGCTCGGTCATATTCCTAGCCCATGATTGGTTGGCTTGTCGCCACCCTCTCATGAACAGGACTAGTTATGTTTAAGTACTGTTTGTGCGCGCTGTCTATTGCGCGCATTGAACAATATGCCTATATAAGCATTTCACGCGCTAGTTATACACAGTAGCTTTTCTAAAGGGGTATGGCATTCTCTCAACCTATCTGCAAGCCTTTGAGATGATTCATGCCTCGTGATCATTTCATAGTCACAGCTTGAATAACATATTTGTATGAACGCCAGTAACCTAATGTTCTCTGCAATGGTTTACTATGAGATGGCCGTCATTACCCTATATTAGGCTTCCATATGGTATCACTTACCTACTTCAGCCATTCTCTCACCCACATCAGATTTGTATCACAACTACCCCCCCGTCACTTATTAACCCCTTGTTAACCCCTTGATCACCCCATCTAGATTCCCTGACCACGCCCCTGTCACTGATCACCCCCCTGTCATTGATCACACCCCTTGTAAGGCTCCATTCAGACGTCCATATGTGTTTTGCGGATCCGTGGATCCACGGATCCGCGGATCTGATCCACGGATCTGCGGATCCGCAGATCCTCAAAACACAGACACCGGCAATGCGCTTTCCGCATTTTGCAGATCCGCACATTCCCAGAACTATATAGAAAATAACTTTTCTTGTCCGCAATTGCGGACAAGAATAGGACATGTTCTATATTTTTGCGGAATGGAAGTGCAGACCCGGAAGCGCGGATCTGTAATTCAGGATCCGAGCGGGACAAAGTCTGTCCCCATAGAAATGAATGGGTCCGCAATTCCGTTCCGCAAACAGAATTGCGGACGTGTGAATGGGGCATCACCGCCAGTTAGTTAGCTACTTGTTAGGTAGTTAGCGCCCAACCCACCGCACCGCAGTCACTGATTTTGGCAGAGATTTTTTCATCCACATTGATCGATGCGAATGAAAAAATCTGTGCCGTTCATTTTTTTTTTTTTTTCAGCCCAGAGGCTGAACGGAAAAAAAAAATCTCATTACCCGTATGCTCAATATAAGGAGAATCGCAGAAACTCCTAATGCTGGCCATACGTGTAATGATTGCAGAGACCCTCAAATGCCAGGGCAGTACAAACACCTTACATGTGACCCCATTTTAGAAAGAAGATACCCCAAGGTATTCCGTGAGGGGTATGGTGAGTTCATGTAAAATTTTATTTTTTGTCACAAGTTAGTGGAATATGAGACTTTGTAAAAAAAAAAAAAAAATTCAATTTCCGCTAACTTGTGGGCAAATTTTTTTTTTTCTGTGAACTCGCCATGCCCCTCACGGAATACCTTGGGGTGTCTTCTTTCCAAAATGGGGTCACTTGTGGGGTATTTATACTGCCCTGGCATTTTAGGGGTCCTAAAGCGTGAGAATCCAAATGCGTAAAAATGCCCTGTGAAATCCTAACGGTACTCATTGGAATTAGGGCCCCTTTGTGCATCTTGGCTGCAAAAAAGTGGGACACATGTGGTATCGCCGTACTCAGGAGAAGTAGGGCAATGTGTTTTGGGGTGTATTTTTATATATACCCATACTTTGTGTGAGAAATATCGCTGTAAACAACAACTTTTTAAAAAATTTTATACAAAGTTGTCAGCTTACAGAGATATTTCTCTCACCCAACATGGGTATATGTAAAAATACACACCAAAACACATTGCCCTACTTCTCCTGAGTACGGCCATACCACATGAGTGACACTTTTTTGCAGCCTGGGTGCGCAAAGGGGCCCAAATTCCAACGAGTACCTTTAGGTTTTACATGGCTGCTCACAATTTAGCCCCGCCCAAAATGCCAGAACAGTAAACACACCCCACAAATGACCCCATTTCGAAGTAATGTAGTTTTTTTAAAAAAAATTTACAACAGAAAGTGAAAAATGTCATTTTTTTGCAAAAATGTCGTTAAATTTTTATTAATAGCATAAAAAGTAAAAATGAAAGCTCTATTAGTGAGAAGAAATGGAGGAAAAATTCATTTGGGTGGTAAGTGGTATGACGGAGCAATAAACTGTGAAAGTAGTGTAGTGCAGAATTGTAAAAAGTGGCCTGGTCATTAAGGGTGTTTAAGCTAGGGGGGCTGAGGTGGTTAAAATAGATAACACAACAGCAGAGATGACAGTCTGGAAGCTCCCATGCTGCGTGTATCTCTGGTTGCTGTTGTCATCCACTTAGATAGTGTGTGCTTGTGTGTCTTGTGTGGTTTGAATAAATCGTATGAGTGCTTAGGAATAATGACAACTGCTAGACAGACCGGAATCGATGCTTGCATCGCATGGTCTATGCAGCTTATCTGTATACTCTGTGATATACGGGCTGTCATTTGTTTGCTTAGGTAGGTTAGTAGTTAGATAAGAGATACCCAAACTATACCATGGAGCCCTCAGAGGAAACATCTACTATGTAAAGAGATGTTTTAGCGCCCTCAGAAATTGTAACGATAGGAGGCAAATGTTAAATAAGTATCCAGCTTTTCTGTGACTTTCATTTTTCCTAATACTTTTGTGTTTACATTTCTGTGTGCCTATAAGAAGATAAAGATGGTGATGACATAAGTTAAACTAAAAAAGTTAGCAAGTGTGTGTTGAGATAAGATAAGCTGTGCATGCAGGGGCGTAGCTAACGGCTTATGGGCCCTGGGGCAAGAGTTCAGCTTGGGACCCCCTTACCTCAGGGCTTTGTGTGTCTTCCTATGCGGCACAAGGGTCTTTGGGCCCTCTCAGGCTCCTGGGCCCGGTAGCGGCTGCTACCTCTGCACCCTCTATAGCTACGCCCATGTGTGTATGTGCTAAACAACCAGTGTGCATCTCTTGCAAAAAAGCATAAGTCTCAGCAATTAACCCTTTAGTAGATTTTTTGTGTACTAATCATAAGTCATTTTTGGAATATATGTAAACCAAATATGTCAATGCTTTAACGCCTTAGTGACCAAACCTGTTAGTGCCTTAATGACCAGCACTTTAGCAGAGAATAACTTTGTAAAGTTTTTCCACATCAAAATAATTCCGACATTGTTTTCTCGTCACATATTGTAATTTACTTAGGTGGTAAAATTTTACCGATAAAATATGCGTATCTTTATTAAAAAATGTAAAAATCTATGAAAATTTGTAAAAATTGGCATATATTTCTCTATTTTCAACTGCAATATTTCACATACATACATAAATACTATTCAATATTTTTATCATAAATATATTTTCCCATCATTCTTTTTTTGGCTGCACTTTTACGTTTACTTTTTTTTATTTTGGAGACTTACTATTTTGACATAAATTTTAAAAAATTTCAAGTACATATTTTTTCCTGCAACAAGCCAAGTTTGCAGAGGCTTATAAGTGTTAGGATAATACAACCCTCAAAAGTGACCCCATTTTGAAAACTAGACCCCTTAACAATTCATCTATGGGTAGTGAGTTTTTTGACCCCCTAGTCTTTTAAGGAAATTAATGCTAAGAAGGTGAAAAGAAATGACATTTTCATTTTTTATACAAAAGTGTCAATTTAAAGACAGTTTTTTTTCTACAAAGCACATGAAAATGAAGAAGTGCACCCCAAAATGTATCACCTCTTTTCTCCTGTCTTCAGAAATTCCCCCATTGTGGTCCTAATCTTGACACACAGCAGGGCCCAAACATAAAGGAGCACCCAGGGGCTTTCAGAACACAAAATTTGCTTGAAAATGTTTTAGGTCCCATTGCACACTTGTAAAAGCGTTGAGCTGCCAAAACAATAGAAAACCCCCATAAATTACCCCATTTTGAAAACTAGACCCCCTAAGGTATTCATCTAGGGATTTAGTGATATTTTAGACCCCCTAGTTTTTTGCAGAATTAATGCTAAGCAGGCAAAAAAAAAAATGTTTTCATTTTTTACATAAACGTGTCAATTTAAAGACAAATTTTTTCCACTGAGCACATGAAAATGAAGAAATATACCCCAAAATGTATCACCCCATTTCTTCTGTCCTCAGAAATACCCCCATTGTGGTCTTAATCTTATGTCTTGACAAACGGCAGGGCCCAAACGTAAAGGAGCACCAAGTGGCTTTCAGAACACAAATTTTGCTTGAAAATGTTTTAGGCCCCATTGCACACTTGTAATGGTGTTTATCTGCCAAAACAATAGAAAACCCCCATAAATGACCCAATTTTGAAAAATACAGGATTAGTTGACAGTTTATTCTGGGTTACATATGATTTTTAATCGCTCTATAGTACGTTTTTTGTTAGGCAAGGTTACCAAAAATGGCCATTCTCGCACAGTTTTTATTTTTTCATTTTTCCAATGTTCATCTGACACGTTAGATCATGTGTTATTTTTATAGAGCAGGTTTTTATGGATGCGATGAAATGAATTTTGTTTACTTTGTTTGTTTCACTTTTACATAATAAAGCAATTTCTGAAAGCTATATTTTTTTTCATATTTTGGGCGATTGTCTCATGTAGGGGCTCATTTTTTGCAGGATGAGGTGACAGTTTGATTAGTACCATTTTGGGGTACATACGACTTTTCGATCGCTTAGTATTACACTTTTTGTGATGTTAGGTGAAAAAATTGCTTTTTTGGCACAGTTTTTATTTTATTTTAATTTAAAAAAAATTATGGTGTTCACCTGAGGGGATAAGTGATGTGACATTTTTATAGAGCTGGTTGTTATGGATGCAGCAATACCAAATATGTATACTTTTTTTATTTATTTCACTTTAACACAATAAAAGCATTTTAGAAAAAAAAAAAGATTTTGTGTCTGCATTTTCTGAAAGCCATATTTCTTTAATTTTTTGGGCGATTGTCTCATGTAGGGTATCATTTTTTGCAGGATGAGGTGACGGATTGATTGGTACCATTTTGGGGTACATACAGCTTTTTTGATCACTTTTAATACCTTTTTTTGGGAAATGAGGTGGGCAAAATTTTAATTCCATCATAGTTTCTCTTTATTTTTTTATGGCGTTCACCATCCTAGTAAAGTAACATGACCCTTTCATAGATCAGGTTGTTACAGACGTGGTGGAATCAAACATGTGTAGTGTATTTTATTTTTTACATTTTTAATCAATTATAAATGTGCGGCTATTATAAGAAATTAGATTATTTTAATTTACTTTAGTTTTTTTCACTTTTATTTAATTTTTTTTTACCCAGACCCACTTGGTTTTTGAAGATTCAGTGGGTCTGATGCCTCTATAATACACTGCAGTACACTATACAGTGTACTGCAGTGTATTGTGAGTTTATTCTTTAGCAGGAGCCTAATCAGGCTTAGCTACACCATGGCAAGCCGGAAGCCTGTGAAGGCAACGCAGCGGCCCGATGGGAGAGGGAGGGAGTTTGTTAACCGATGTCGGACGTTTCAAGCAGAGTGTCAGCTGTATTCTGTCACTCTGCTAACCGTTCCGGCCATCCTGAAACAGATCGGGGCGGGAGGGGGGGGGTGTAAGTGGGATCAGCAGCGCTGCCGCCGGCCATCCGGAAGTTAGGGGGGCACAATGAGCACTGGAGCCTACGGGGGGGGGGGGGGAATTATATATACACATTTTAGAAAGGTTTTGATCCCACAGTCACGGACTGTGGGGATCAGAACCTTTCAGCCGGATTTAGGATCATGTCAAACAGAGCGATCGCCGGCCCGGGAGTCCGGGACGGCCCTCATTGGTCCCTGGCCGGGTAGCTGCGATGGGGGGCAATATTGTCCCAATCGGGGAGCTGCAGAACCCAATCGGGGGCATAATTACTTACTATCTCTCCTCTCCTGAGGAGAGAGACATACTGCAGGGGCGGCGGAGGAGGGCTTATAATGTGCGCATGCGCCCGGCCGGCGCCACCATCTTTCTTGAGGGGGGGTGAGAATCGGGACCCATATTTCCCTTATGGGGGACCTGATGCCTTCACTGGAGACTTTTTCCCTCCACCTGCATTTTTGGTGATCGCTGTGATACAGTGTATTACGGTGATCACGTGATTAGAGACTGCTTGTCACGGTCTCTGATCACTACCTCCGGTAGCTGCGAGCATGGAGCTCCAGTGCTTGATTTAAGCGCTAACTTGGGCTTAAGTCTCGCCGTATAAAGGCGGCGCTCCAGCCCAAGGGCCCTTAGTGACCGCCGTAAAAACACGCAAGGGTGGTCACTAATTGGTTAAGAATTTACACCCTTGGAATGGGTATAAATAAAGGGCCTAGGATAATCCCAATTTGGGATCATGGCAGAATTTTAACCTGTGTGCTGACTTCTGTCATTTTCCTCCGTCTACGTCATTCACCTTGAACACATGGCTCGATCCTCATGTGACTGATCCTTGGTCTGCCACAGCAGAGGTAAATGGACATTTTGTGAAGACATATCCTCTCAAGCCAAAAAACTAAGGTGCAGATGGTTTCTCTCCAATTCTCTCCTATCAGTACTCTTATCATACCTCCATGTCTGGTTCACTGAACAGGCCTTCCTGAAATCAAGCTTAAACACAACAATAGCTGATCTCAGGGAGACCAGCTACAAAAAACACCGCAGAGCCTCACTTAAGAGTCTCAACACAGCAATCCGAAGTGCAAAGTTCCCTGGGAAAAGGAAATATGCAAAATAAATGTTGAGCCCCAGTTATGGGTCTACAACACAATGAAAGGCAGATATCCCTCAAAGGAAGGAAAACCAAGCAAAGGGGTGTCTCCATTACAGAGATCACCAAATCCACCATATTAAGTGGCCCCTATGTTAAGATCCCGCTTTTTTTACAAGCTTTAAGGATGTGACGGGGAAAACCTAAGCCAGTTATCCATCCACAGACAGCTGTTTCAGGGTGTTGCCCCTCATCAGTGCGGAGTAGGATTCTGACTAACCAGGAGCAATGCCTCGGAGACCACCCAAACACAACAATAGCTGATCTCAGGGAGACCAGCTACAAAAAACACTGCAGAGCCTCACTTAAGAGTCTCAACACAGCAATCTGAAGTGCAAAGTTTCCTGGGAAAAGGGAATATGCAAAATAAATGTGGAGCCCCAGTTATGGGTCTACAACACAAAGAAAGGCAGATATCCCTCAAAGGAAGGAAAACCAAGTAAAGGGGTGTCTTCATTACAGAGATCACCAAATCCACCATATTAAGTGGCCCCTATGTCAAGATCCCGCTTTTTTTTACAAGCTTTAAGGATGTGACGGGGAAAACCTAAGCCAGTTATCCATCCACAGACAGCTGTTTCAGGGTGTTGCCCCTCATCAGGGCGGAGTAGGATTCTGGCTAACCGGGAGCAATGCCTCGGAGACCACCCAAACACAACAATAGCTGATTTCAGGGAGACAAGCTACAAAAAACACCGCAGAGCCTCACTTAAGAGTCTCAACACAGCAATCCGAAGTGCAAAGTTCCCTGGGAAAAGGGAATATGCAAAATAAATGTGGAGCCCCAGTTATGGGTCTACAACACAATGAAAGCCAGATATCCCTCAAAGGAAGGAAAACCAAGCAAAGTTTTCCCCGTCACATCCTTAAAGCTTGTAAAAAAAGCGGGATCTTGAAATAGGGGCCACTTAATATGGTGGATTTGGTGATCTCTGTAATGGAGAAACCCCTTTGCTTGGTTTTCCTTCCTTTGAGGGATATCTGGCTTTCATTGTGTTGTAGACCCATAACTGGGGCTCCACATTTATTTTGAAATCAAGCTTGGCCTTTGTGACCTCAGTCCTACCAAGTGTCTGGAGAGGTCTTTGGGGGTGGCATAAGTTAATGGGGTTCCTTTCCCAGAATCCATCCAATATGGCACAGTTCCCATGGATCTCTATGTGGGAGTGCTATATACGGAAAAGATCTCCTTCTGTGGCTCCATCTCCATGCTTCTGTGATTGACTTAAACAATGGGCAGGTTCTCCACTGGGGTCCTGATTTTCACTCCCAGTGTATGGCTTCTGTATGGCCAGTCCAAGGCCCACATGATCCACATAATCAAAGACTACCTCTGTCATATGCCAATTATGCAGACATGTTCAGCTAGAGGAAAGTTGAGGCTTTGCCACCATATCAGCCCTAAGACTGTCCCATAGATCTGTTGCCTGGAATGACTCCACCACAAGGTTGGTCTATCCTCTTTCTCTGCCTCAGACCCTGCCATGTCAAAGTATATTAAAGAGAACCTGAAAAGAGGATTTAACCAGAAGTCCTTCTCAACGTTGGAGCAATTTTTTTCTTTGTAAAAAGATGGATGGATCTACATATGGCCATGTATTTATTATCACGGCCTAAATAAGTGATGGTTAAGTATAAATATCCTCTGCCCCTGATACCTAAGCTCTTCAACTGGCTCCATGTTTCCAGGGTACTCGCGAAATTGAACCTTTGAGAGGCATACAACGTCATCAGAATAAGAGAGGGTGACAAGTGGAAGACTGCTTTCAATAACTACAATGGCTATTAACATTATCCAATTACGCCCTTTGTTCAGGGTAATACTCCTGGCGTCTTTAGGAATTTGTTAATTATGTCTTCTGTGACTTATTAAATATCTGTGTCATAGTATACCTAGATGACATCTTCTTACTTGATTTCATATCGAAGATGCTGTACATTTACATTGCCCTCCAATGTTTAATTATCTGCCAAGTTTGAGAAATGCATTTTCAAAAAGAATTCTCTGCCTTTCTTGGTAACATAATCTCTGAACATGGTATCCAGATGGATGCCAAAAGTTGACTGCATTTCCAGACTGGTCCCGTCCTAAAGGCTTGTGGGCTATATTTAATGGTTTCTGAGCTTTACTAATTACTTTACACATTACTAACAACTTATTTTGCACTTCTCCACTCTTACTGCCCCCATTTCTGATCTGACTCGGAAGAGGCTAAACATCAAGGAGTGGAAACCTGAAGCTGAAGCCACATTCCTGTCTCTTAAACAGGTCTTCCCATCCTCCACAGTATCACGGATCCTCAAAAAATACAGTTGATATCCATGTGCATTCCGTATTTTGCGGAATGGAACAGCTGGCCCCTAATAGAACAGTACTATCCTTGCCAGTAATGCGGACAATAATAGGACATGTTCTATTTTTTTGCGGAACGGCAATATGGACATACTGAAACGGAATGCACACGGAGTAACGGAGAAAATGGAACGGACACGGAAAGAAAATAAGTTTGTGTGCATAAGGCCTAAGGGTGAAAACTAGGGAACTGCCAGGAAAATGCAGAATGTAAAAGTAAATCCCCCATTAAAAGTGCCCTGTCTGACCCAGGAAGAAGTACAACAGCAACTTAAAAAGATTAAAATAGACAAATCGCCAGGACCGGATGGCATACACCCCCGTATCCTAAGGGAATTAAGTGATGTCATAGCCAGATCATTATTTCTGATATTTACGGACTCTATAATAACAGGGAATGTTCCACAGGATTGGCGCATAGCAAATGTGGTGCCAATATTCAAAAAGGGTCCAAAAACAGAGCCTGGAAATTATAGGCCGGTAAGTTTAACATCTATTGTTGGTAAACTGTTTGAAGGGTTTCTAAGAGATGCTATTTTGGAGTATCTCAATGAAAATAAGCAAATAACGCCATATCAGCATGGCTTCATGAGGGATCGGTCATGCCAAACAAATTTAATCAGCTTCTATGAGGAGGTAAGTTCTAGACTTGACAGCGGCGAATCAATGGATGTCGTATATCTGGATTTCTCCAAAGCATTTGACACCGTACCTCATAAAAGGTTAGTATATAAAATGAGGATGCTCGGACTAGGAGAAAATGTCTGTATGTGGGTAAGTAACTGGCTGAGTGACAGAAAACAGAGGGTGGTTATTAACGGTAGATACTCAGATTGGGTCACTGTAACTAGTGGGGTACCTCAGGGGTCAGTATTGGGCCCTATTCTCTTCAATATATTTATTAATGATCTTGTAGAAGGCCTGCACAGTAATCTGGATAGATTTGAGGCTTGAGCAGAAAAATGGCAGATGATGTTTAACACTGACAAATGTAAAGTTTTGCACCTGGGAAGGAATAATGCAAGTCACCCGTACATATTAAATGGTAAAACACTCGGTAACACTGACATGGAAAAGGATCTAGGAATTTTAATAAACAGCAAATTAAGCTGCAAAAACCAGTGTCAGGCAGCTACTGCCAAGGCCAATAAGATAATGGGTTGCATCAAAAGGGGCATGAACACCCGTGATGAGAACATAGTCCTACCACTTTACAAATCACTGGTTAGACCACACATGGAGTACTGTGTACAGTTCTGGGCTCCTGTGAACAAGACAGACATAGCAGAGCTGGAGAGGGTTCAGAGGAGGGCAACTAAAGTAATAACTGGAATGGGGCAACTACAGTACCCTGAAAGGTTATCAAAATTAGGGTTATTCACTTTAGAAAAAAGACGACTGAGGGGAGATCTAATAACTCTGTATAAATATATCAGGGGTCAGTACAAAGATCTGTCCCATCATCTATTTATCCTCAGGACTGTGACAAGGGGACATCCTCTGCGTCTGGAGGAAAGAAGGTTTGTACACAAACATAGAAAAGGATTCTTCACGGTAAGAGCAGTGAGACTATGGAACTCTCTGCCTGAGGAGGTGGTGATGGTGAGTACAATAAAGGAATTCAAGAGGGGACTGGATTTATTTCTGGAGTGTAATAATATTACAGGCTACAGCTACTAGAGAGGGGTCGTTGATCCAGGGAGTTATTCTGATTGCCTGATTGGAGTCGGAAAGGAATTTTTTTCCCCTTAAGTGAGGAAAATTGGCTTTTGCCTCACAGGGGTTTTTTGCCTTCCTCTGGATCAACTTGTAGGAAACAGGCCGAACTGGATGGACAAATGTCTTTTTTCGGTCTTATATACTATGTTACTATGTATATTGTCCTTAGGATTAGCCTCAAGTAAAATCTGTTCAGTTGACACAGCGGATCCACATCCACTGCTGTAATACATGTACATGCAACATTCATGAAATTTGTGTAATTGTTGCAATAAATATTTACACATTATTAAGCTCAAGTAACATGCAATGCTATTGATGCTGTCATTTGGCAACTGTTTATGTATAGCCCCAACTGAAGTGAACAGTGTGTACGCGTGCGCACTATTGAAGACCAGGTGATGCTCCTACTATGCTAAGTAGCCATGTTTGCGCAGTATTGTAGTCTGGTTCTGGTATTGCATTCTGGTTCTCTTGTTCTCCTAGAAAGAAAACTAGCTTGCCTGTTTCATTGAGAGAGGTGTAATCTTTGTAGGAAGTTGTAATTCTCTTGTCTCACGAGTCACTTTCAGTTTAATGTTATTTTGAAGATCTATCTGGTCCATATGAGGTTGAATCAAATGGTGAAATAAAATTGCTAAAGGTGTTGTCTATTCATGCTATACAGGTAATGCATGCTCAAATGAACTGGAGAAAGTTATAACTATACCTACTTGCTGCTGTACAGCAAGTAGGTAAACAGTTAGAAGAACTCAGCAGCAACATGAGCACTGCATTATTTTCACACATCAAATTGGCAGAGATGCCTTCCTGCCTTTTAAAAATGCTTGTGTAGCAAAGCTGGAAAAATAGCTAAGCCTGCCTCACATCTGCAACTAGTATTTTTAAGACAAAAATCCTTAATCATAAAAAACTGATGAGAACAATATTTCTAACTGCAAGGCCTTTGGGGGAACATCTGGATGGGTACTATTACTATTATGCAGACCAGTTAATACATGCAACAACTATTGCAGGCTAGACAACGCTCCTCTGGATTTCTGGGTAAAATATATGCAAAGTATGATATATGAAATCTGATGGTGTCAGATAGGTTTAGGAAAGCTAATTTGAATATCTTTTCCAGCAACCCAGAGGGGCATCGCCTAGCCTACAATACTGTGCACGCATACTCAGCGTACCAGGTGCATTGCCTGGCCTACAATACTGTGCACATATACTTGGCATATTAGGGGAATCATCTGGCCTACAGTCAGGGGCGTAGCTATAGGGGGTGCAGAGGTAGCAGTTGCTACCAGGCCCAGGAGCCAGAGGGGGCCCAAAGACCCTTGTGTCGTATAAGAAGACACACAAAGCACTGGGAAGGGGGCCCAAGCTGAACTCTTGCACCAGGGCCCATGAGCTGTTAGCTACACCCCTGCCTACAGTAGTGATGAGCGGCAGGTGCCATTTTTGATTTTGACGAAATTCGCGAATATTCATTATTATTCAATTCGCGAATATTCATTCATTATTCTAGTTATCGCGATTAATATGCGATTTAAATAATCGCGTATTGCGATTTTAACTTAAGGCTACTTTCCTATTGGTTTCATATCTAGAATTATAGCGAAGATGACGGATATGACGAATGTATTCGTCATATTCCTCAAAACGAAGATAACGAAGTATTCTACATCTTCGTTTTAGCAACCTATTCGTCAACTTCGCTAATTCTAGTAATCAAATAGGAAGGTTGACTATAGAGACAGCTGTGTTTAATTCGCTATGCGATTATATATATATTTTTTTTATAAATAGAATAATTATAATAATTATATCAAGTAATATAATTATTCTATTAAAAAAAATAAAAATAAAAATCGCATAGCAAATTTAACACAGCTGTCTCTATAGTCAACCTTCCTATTTGATTGCTAGAATTAGCGAAGTTGACGAATAGGTTGCTAAAACGAAGATGTAGAATACTTCGTTATCTTCGTTTTGAGGAAGATGACGAATACATTCGTCATATTCGCTATTCGCTAATTCTACCAAGCCATTAAGCCAACCATAAACTTCCTTGCTCATGGAGCGTCCCCATCACCATGGGAACGTCTCCATATACTAAAATGTACTGTCGGATTTGAGGAATTACGTTGAAATCGCAATGCGATTAATTCAAGTTATATTAATCGCATTGCGATTTCAACTTAGAGCAGGGTTTATAATGGGTCAGCTTGCTAGAATGAACGAAGTTAACGAATATGGAATATAGCAGCAGTGCTAAGTTGAATTCGCAATGCGATTAATTTAACTTGAAGTAATCGCATTGCGATTTCAACTTAGCACTGCTAGTGCTATATTCCATATTCGTTAATTCTAGCCTATGTAAGATAGCAGTGCTAAGTTGTAATCGCAATGCGATTAATATAACTTGAATTAATCGCATTGCGATTTCAACGTAATTCCTCAAATCCAACAGTACATTTTAGTATATGGAGACGTTCCCATGGTGATGGGGACGCTCCATGAGCACGGAAGTCGGCAGAAGCGGCAACGGGCACTGACTAGAGCAGCCAGGAAGCCAGGAATCCTCAGGACAGGTAAGAACTACTTTTGGGAAGTGGGAAAGAAAAAAATATAACTAAAAAAAAAAAAAAAACGAATATTCGAAATAGCGAATTTATAGCGCTATATTCGAAATATTAGCGAAGTGCCGATATTCGCTAAAAGAATTCGCTATTCGAATATTCGCGCTCAACACTAGCCTACAGTACCGCATATGTGGCATATGAATGGGTCTCCATAATGAGAAAGGCACACTTACACACTTAGACAACACATATATATTGCTGAAAAACTCTCTCTTTCCACTTAATGCTAGAATAAAGGGGTAAGACAACTCTTGTAGGCGCCAATCATTTCCGTTTAGCTCTTAGTTTCGAAGAAACTGTTAAAAGCAATGTGACTTTTAGGCATATGCAAACGTTTCATTTTAGACATTTTGACAATCCTAATAATTAATTATTTAATTATTTTAATTATATTGTGACTCTTACATTAGACCAGACATTGTATGATTGCAAATATTTCTTTACATGTGTTCCCTGAAGGAGAGAATTATGTGTACAAAAATAATTTGTTGGAAAGAAAAGCTTTGGCCTGATGTTTAATAAATGACTGGCAGGAAAAATCATTCATGCAGTAAACTATTAAGGATGTAGGATTTCAGAATTTTACACATACGATTCTCTGAAAGCACCAAACGTACCGCAAAGTTGCCCAGCTGTAGGAATGAATTTAACCTGAAACAGTATTATTTTGTACTTACAGAGGGAGTTTTAAAACAGAGTCATAAAATAGGAATGTATCCACAGGTTATTTAATATCAAGGACAAAGTATATTCTGTAATATTCTGAAATATGACTTGCATTACTAATTCGGCATACTTGTTATTAATCCTTTCCATTAGCTGTATGCAGCATTTACTGTATGCATTTCATTTTTTATTGCATTAGGTTTTGATGAATAAAATCATGCGTAGTGAAATGTCTCACCTAGCATAAAGGGTCATTTATAAACCTGCCAAATTATAACCATGAAAAACTGATTCTTATTTTAAACTTTCTGCTCTCATATACCATTTTGTTATTTGTATTTAAAAATACAGCAAAAAAATATTTGAACCTTTGGAATTACTTCAGTTTCTGCATTGATTACTAAAATTTGGCCTGAATGTTCTAAGGGAACAATTACCTCAGTGGGACACCAAGGCATTTCTCTTGTATAGACCTACTTGCTATCAATATGCAGCTAGGCAGCTCCTTGCTACCCTTAGTACTGCCCTGGTACTCCCCTGAAGTACACTGCTACATCTTTGCCCTATCTAGGCCCTGAGATGGTACATTTTTATAGCTAGTGCCACTCACGTCCACTGCTAGATAGCTGACAGCAGGAATATGCAGCATCTTCAAGTTAACACTATTGCTCTTTCTCCCTACGGTGGCTCTCCTGTGTCTGACCATGAGGTCTGTCTGCAATTTCATTTATCACCTCTTGGAAACATTCTAGCCTTTGTGGTGCTGCTGGAGGTGTTACCCTCACATTGACTTCTGACTCTTTCCAGCCTCTGCCAATGACCAGGTAGTTAACCATCATTGTCACCAATGGTTCACAAGATACATTGCAATACACATTGCATAGACTATATTCTTTACTGGAACCAGAAGGGTACGACCACACTCCATGGTCATGATGTGGTTAGGAACTGCAGCTTCTCATTTTCCAATTGAAATCAATGATAAAATAGGTTTTTGAGATAGACCTGGTACTTTCAAAGTTGTGATGATTGCACCTGATTGACCGCACATAAGATATGTCCTGCTGCATGCAGCTGCTGACTGCATGAGATATACAGTTGAGTAGATGCTTGTCATATATGCTTTTCCACATTTGCCACTATTTGAAGTTAATCAATGCTAAAGAACCCGGAACGCACTGTAAACGCATGATTATGCATGTAGTGACTGCATGCTTCAGACTCATACTTTTCCTAACCGCATCATGACCATATCACGACCGCGTTGTGTGGTCATACCCTTACAGTTTATCACTTACCAGTGTGGAGCATCTGTAAAGGCCCCTCTATATCCTTCCTAAGGTATATGAATGATTCTTCTGAGATGTTGGAGAATTGTCAATGGCTGCCTTTAATGTCTCTACAGTACATTTCCACCATGACCTCAGTACACACAGGGCATTTCATGCACATTAGTGCACATCATATCTGGTTATATTACTGGAGTAGCTCAACAGCAAAAATATTATATTATATATTAAACATAATATAAGAAAAATGCTGGCATGTTATCAGCAACAACTTAAAGTCAATTAAAATTATGTAGTATTACCACCACAAAAAGGTTAACCCATAGCAACACAACACAGAAAAGGATATATTTTCTTTGTAAAAGGGAGCAAGGCTTTTTTTAACCATCTTATAAGCACACACAAAGTAAGGGGATAGATCACATATTTAACACTTATTTCCCATAGTTTATATAACACATTCTGTAGTACTATAGACAGATTGTCATCATTTGCATAAGTCCATCTAATTTCTATATCCCAGACATACACATGAAGGACAATTTTATCGAAAGCCATTTATTAAGTGTGGGAGGAAACTGGAGTTCCTGGAGCAAACCCACAGTAACACGGTGAGAACAAGCAAACTCCATACAAACATCCTTGTTTGGATTTTAACCTGACCCAGCTCTGCAAGCCACAGTGGTAACCTGAGCCACCATGCTGCCCTATGTATCAGTATAAAAAGACAGTAGAATACCCTTGGAATGCTACACAGGAGGAGAATCACACTCTACTCAGCATCAATTTGTCAGCATAAGGATAGTAGATTCCTCAAGGGCTGTAGAAATCATACCTAGAAATGAAGCTATTCTAATACATGAGAGCTAGTGGAGGCAGCAGCATACTAGACACACAGAAGTGGATATCTACTATGCATTACTGGGAAAGACATGCCCACATGAGCCAAGCATGATTTTAGGTCGTAAAATGCATATCAGGGAGTCAGAAAATGAATGAAGAAATGAATATTGTAGTCTAAAACTTTTATACTCAACATAAACACTTACATATGTAAAACAATTGTCTCCATAGATATAGGCCATAGGTGTTCATAGCCTTTAACATGCACCTGACTCACAAGAAAACATGGCATAGATGTAAAATTTTGTAATATGTTGATGATGTATGGTTGCCTTGTAAGGCTTGATTCATAACCTAATCAGGGGCAACATGTGCATGGAGTTTGTATGTTTTACCACTTTGTACTGCATGTAGCTAATTTCCTGCACATTTCAAAAACACATTAAAAAGGGTGTGTTCACATCTGCATTCTGGATTCCGTTATGGCTTTCGGTTATAACGGGAAAAATAACAGAATTTCTTAAGAGGCATTCTGTTTTGATCCAGATAATACAAGTCTATAGGAAGCAGAACGGATCTGTCCTGGTTTCCATTATGCAGGTGTCCAGTCCTGCATAACGGAAACAGGACGGATCCGTTATGCTTCCCATAGACTTGTATTATGACGGAATGCACAACGGAAGCCTTTATAAGGCATTCTGTTTTGCTTTCGTCATAATAGAAGTTTATGGAGATCATAATGGATCCGTCCCATTTTTGTTATGCATAATGGAAAAAAAAGTCCTGTTATGATTCCCATAGACTTCTATTATGATGGCTCAAAACGGAATGCCTCTTAAAGGCTTCCGTTTTGACTTCCGTCTTATGGATTCCGTTATTTTCCGTTATAACCATGTTATAACAGAAAGCCATAACGGAATCCAGAACGTAGATGTGAACCCTCCCTAAGTTAAATAATTAATAATAATAAGTGGTCAATAAAGAAAGGTGTCACAAAAAAATCTCATATCCCAATGGATTCTGTTATCCCTGTATAAACACATCCACCAAAGTACAGAATAATTCAAGCTTCATAAATACGGTAAACATTCATTTAAATATTTTCAGAACTTTTTTTAAATTAAAAAATTTGATTTGATAGGAATAAAATAATTAATAATTATAAATTATTATAATAAATAATTTTACAATACAATATTGATCTAGAAAATATTTCTCTGCTTCCTCTCTGGATATTAGACCCTACCTTGATATTATTTCATTATTTGATACAACTTAGATTTTAGATATGTCTCGATGTAGATAATTTTTGCACTATTGTACACTAAAAAAACAATTAAAGTGTATAAATATGCAGGAAAATTGACTTGTGTCAAGTGTCCCTCTTTGACAGTCCAAACAGTTAAGAGGTATGTATTTTATAGTATAAGTAGCATGGTGGCTCAGTGATTAGCATTGTTTCCTTGCAGTGCTGGGGTCCTGTGTTAGAAGATGACCAAGGACAACATCTGCATGTTTACTCTGGTTACCTTCCACACTCCCCCCAAAAAATACAGAGGTTATTTGCCTTCCTATAAAAAGTAGAAAGGTGCTGGGGAATAGTGATGGACGAACATCGGCTGGGACGTTACGCGATCAAATGTTCACAAACTGCACATTCGCGGTGGACCCCATTCACTTTAATGGCAGACGAACCTGAAAAACCTTCAGGTCATATTTGCAGCCACCAAATACTTACTAGAAGTGCACAAATAGTCCCACAACATGGACAGTGACATACCAGAGGGGTATCATTGGCAAAAATTCCCACAAAAAATATGTATTTTAATAAGGGGCCATTTTTATGCGACTTAAAGGGAAACTCTCAAAAATGTGCCCTGATGGAGCCTAGAATAATGTTTTTTTAGGCCAAAGGAGTATGGGCCCCAGAAATTAGAGATTCACCTTAAAGAAAAGAACAAGTGATTATGTGGCTGGAGGTATATTAGTCAGTGAATAACAATTTTACTGTAGGCCAGTGGAGTACAGGCCCCAAACATTAGGCATTCACTGGACAGAAAAGAACAAGTGATGATGTGGCTGGAGTTATATTAGATGGTCAGTGGAAAACAATTTTACTGTAGGTTAGTGGAGTACAGGCCCCAAACATTAGGCATTCACCGGACAGAAAACAACAAGTAATTATGCGGCTGGAGGTACATTAAACGGTCACTGGAGTACAGGCAAATCACAGAAAATAGATATAAAACATCCTGCACAATATGATAGTAATTGTTGCGGATGTACATGGCTACATTTATAAAGTCACAGAAAATAATGCAGTATAATAATAGTTGCAAACATAACATATGGACTAAGCCCTCACTCTAATGATAAAATCTGAGACTCTTAGCTAATACATTTTCATCAATACAGATCTGTGCCCACCTACCCAGCGTCCAGGTGGCCTCAGTTGAGGCAGGTCCTACGCTAAACCTCCCTATGCTGGTATGCATTTATATTAAGGAGCGCAGACCCCTCACATATAGTATGTTGCCCTTAGTTACCTCTGTAAGCAACAGCTGCAATGAGAGGAGAAGCACACACAGCTATAAAGTGCACATGAATGCTACTCCCAGGATAGGAGCGCATTCACACATGAAGGTGCCATGTATCTGCATCGACACTGTTTGCCAGAGATATATTCCCTTGCCGCTGAACGTGACCATATAGCTTTGGGATGCCCTTGTGGGAGAAATGTTTTCTTCCGGGACCTTCCATTGCGGTGTGCCAATGGCCACAAATTTTCTAAATGCCTCTGAGTCCACCAGTTTATATGGCATTAATTGGCGGGCTAGCAGTTCTGACAAGCCAGCGGTCAGAGGGTTACCTGGCGTCATCAACTTTTTACGCTCGAACATTTGGGCCATGGAAGCCTGCCTTCTGCCAGATGAACGTGATGATGGCACGGTGGAGTGGAGGACAAATGGGAGGAGAGAGTAGAAAGAGACGGAGAAGAGGCAGGACATGGAATGCCGGGAGTGTGGCTTTGTGGGTTCTGACGGCGTTGCTCCCACTGGGCTCAGTGATGGGAGGCCAGGTGCCTTCTTAAGGCGAACGTCCCTAGGTAAGTGTTGGGCTTACCGCTACTTATGAGTTTACAGCACAGGCTGCAGATGGCAACACTATTGTGACACATTAAAAAAGCCCACACTGCGGAGCCATGTGCCGGAGTCCTGGGAGCGTCAGATATGACCGTGCATGGTGGATGGCTCGCTCCAGATACATTTACATTCTGCTTTTTGCTTCCTGTGCCCTGCAAGCTCTGCCTGCTTCTCCTCCTTCTCTTCTCTCTCTCTGCTGCTCCGTCTCTTTCTCTGAACTCTCCTCCTCTTCCTCTCTTGTGGGCACCCACGTGACGTCCATCGACTCGTCACCTTCACCACCACTAACATTTGAGATCTCAGAGTAGGCAGCAAAAGTGGGGACCTCCCTCCTTGGGCTGATCTGGGTACTGACGTCAGACCGCTGGGTGGCGTCCGTTACTACCTCCTCTTCCTCATCCGATACCAAAAAGGTCTGGGAATGGATGGGAAAATAATTCTTCTGACTCGAGTTGAGGGGCTATAGTGGTGGTGGTGGTTGTGTCTTTGGGGGTGCACAAAGCAGAGAGTGAGGAGGGTGCAGATACAGTGGATGAGGAGGGTGCAGAAGCGGATGGCTGAATAAGCCACTCAACCAACTCTGGTGCGTCCTTTAAAGTAATCGAAGGCACTTTCTACAACTTCCCACTTAGTCACGGCCTGATGCACCTGCCCAACCCTTTCCACCCCTGCGGAACCGCCTGCCTCTTACTCTGCCTGTCATTTTCAAAATGACCCTGTGCCTAAGTCCCTAGAGAAGAGCAGTATTTGTGGAAGCAGGTATATCGCAGCCCTCAATAAGTATTTTGTGGAAGCAGGTATAGCAAACCCCTTAATCAGTATTTGGTGAAAGCAGGTATCTTGCAGGCCTCAATCAATATTTAGTGGAAGCCGGTATTTTAATCCCCTTAATCAGTATTTTGTGTAAGCTGGTATATCACCAACGTCAATCAGTATTTGATGGAAGCAGGTCTATCAAACACCTCTAATATATTAGGCGGAAATAGGTATATCAATCCCCTTAATCAGTATTTTGTGGAAGTAAGTATATCACACCCCTCAATTATTATTTTTTTGCCACAACAGTTATATCACACCACCCTGTTTATTTGGGGCAACAGATTACAAGTATATCGCAGCCATCAATCAGTATTTTGTGGAAGCAGGTGTATCCCAGACCTCAATCAATATTTGGTGGAAGCAGGTATATCAATCCACTTAATCAGTATTTTGTGGAAGCAGGTATATCGCAGCACTCAATCAGTATTTGGTGGAAGCAGGTATATCAAACCCCTTAATCAGTTTTTTGTGAAAGCAGTTATCTCGCAGACTTCAATAAAAATTTGGTGGAAGCAGGTATATCAATCCCCTTAATCAGTATTTTGTGGAAGCTGGTATATCGCAGGCGTCAATCAGTATTTGATGGAAGCAGGTCTATCAAACCCTTCAATCAATATTTAGCAGAAGCAGGTATATCAATCCCCTTAATCAGTATTTTGTGGAATCAGGTATATCTCACTCCTCAATTATTATTTTTTTGCCACAACAGTTATATCACACCACCCTGTTTATTTGGGGCAAAAGGTTACAAGTATATTGCAGCCGTCAATCAGTATTTTGTGGAAGCAAGTGTATCGCAGGCCTCAATCAATATTTGGTGGAAGCAGGTATATCAATCCCCTAATCAGTATTTTGTGGAAGCAGGTATCTCGCAGAACTCAATCAGTATTTGGTGGAAGCAGGTATATCAAACCCCTTAATCAGTGTTTTGTGGAAGCAAGTGTATCGCAGGCCTCAATCAGTATTTGGTGTAAGCAGGTATATCAAACCCCTAAATCATTATTTTGTGGAAGCAGGTGTATCGCAGGACTCAATCAATATTTGGTGGAAGCAGGTATATCCATCCCCTTAATCAATATTTTGTGGAAGTAGGTATATTGCAGGCCTCAATCAGTATTTGGTGGAAACAGGTATATCAATCCCCTTATCAGTATTTTTTGGAAGCAGGTGTATCGTAGGCCTCAATCAGTATTTGGTGGAAGTTGGTATTTCAAAACCCTTAATCAGTATTTTGTGGAAGCAGGTGTATCGCAAGCCTCAATCAATATTTGGTGGAAGCAGGTATATCAATCCCCTTAATCAATATTTTGTGGAAGTAGGTATATTGCAGGCCTCAATCAGTATTTGGTGGAAACAGGTATATCAATCCCCTTATCAGTATTTTTTGGAAGCAGGTGTATCGTAGGCCTCAATCAGTATTTGGTGGAAGTAGGTATTTCAAAACCCTTAATCAGTATTTTGTGGAAGTAGGTGTATCGCAAGCCGCAATCAATATTTGGTGGAAGCCGGTATATCAATAAACCTTAATCATTATTTTGTGGAAGCTGGTATATCGCAGGCGTCAATCAGTATTTGATGGAAGCAGGTCTATCAAACCCCTTAATCAGTATTTTGTGGAAGCAGGTGTATCGCAAGCCTCAATCAATATTTGGTGGAAGCAGGTATATCAATCCCCTTAATCAGTATTTTGTGGAAGTAGGTGTATCGCAAGCCTCAATCAATATTTGGTGGAAGCTGGTATATCAATAAACCTTAATCATTATTTTGTGGAAGCTGGTATATCGCAGGCGTCAATCAGTATTTGATGGAAGCAGGTCTATCAAACCCCTTAATCAGTATTTTGTGATTCATTCTGAAGCTGCAGTGTTAGTTAGAGCAGGGAGAGTGCTGCTGCTGAATTAACATAGGGATGCTAGGGGAAGCGTTAGCTACTAGTGTTCTGTGTCCACTCCAGTCCTCAAAGACTCATCTGCTGTAAGGACAGCGTCCTTATATGACCCCAAAAAGACTTTTTTAGGGCTGGTACATCAGTCTGCATTTTTTTTTTAAATATATAAAAGCTGTACTGTACTGTGTGCACACCACTCATATCGGGTGGCACAGAACCTTGCAGATAAAAAAGTCATTTAATTTTTACCCTTTAATATAATTTCAGTTGCTTGCCAGTGTGTGTCAGGCCCGCACAGACTGTACTTTGCCCACTACTAGTGCCCACCACTCATATTGGGTGGCACAGTACCTTGCAGATTAAAAAGTCATTTCATTTTTACCCTTTAATATAATTTGAGTTGCCTGCCAGTGTGTGTCAGGCCCACACAGACTGTACTGTGTCCACTGCCAGTGCACACCACCCATATCGGGTGGCACAGTACCTTGCAGATAAAAAAGTCATTTAATTTTTACCCTTTAATATAATTTCAGTTGCCTGCCAGTGTGTGTCAGGCCCACACAGACTGTACTGTGCCCACTGCCAGTGCCCACCACTCATATCGGGTGGCACAGTACCTTGCAGATAAAAAAGTCATTTAATTTTTACCCTTTAATATAATTTCAGTTGCCTGCCAGTGTGTGTCAGGCCCGCACAGACTGTACTTTGCCCACTACCAGTGCCCACCACTCATATTGGGTGGCACAGTACCTTGTAGATTAAAAAGTTATTTCATTTTTACCCTTTAATATAATTTGAGTTGCCTGCCAGTGTGTGTCAGGCCCACACAGACTGTACTGTGTCCACTGCCAGTGCACACCACTCATATCGGGTGGCACAGTACCTTGCAGATAAAAAAGTCATTTAATTTTTACCCTTTAATATAGTTTCAGTTGCATGCCAGTGTGTGTCAGGCCCACAGACTGTACTGTGCCCACTGCCAGTGCCCAACTCTGCGGAGCTGGGTATTTTTTGGCCGCATTACTGAACGCTCATGCACAATGGCTGTAGGCTCATTCGTCCTTTTGCTGAGGTGACAAACCTGGTCAGTCAAACCCAAGGCAACATCATCGACCTCATCCCATATGCGTTTTTTCTGGAGCGTGCCCTGCGAAGAGTGCTGGATCAGGTCGTAGATGAGCATTAAGAGGAAGAGTTGTGGTCACCATCACCACCAGAAGCAGCCCTGTCATCGTCGATTGCTGGACCTGCGGCAACGCAGAGAGAGGAGTCTGAAGAAGAGGAGTCAGAGGAGGAAGGTGGCTTTGAGGAGGTGGAAGACCAACCACAGCAGGCATCCCAGGCGGCTTGTTGTCCCCTTTCGGGGACCCTTGGTGTTGTACGTGGCTGTGTGGAGGAAGAGACCTTTAATGATGTCAGTGAGGACAAGGAGCGGGACATGGCTAGCTTGGTATCCAACCTTGTGCAAATGGGGAGTTTGCGGTTGTGCAAATGGACTGTTTGCGGTTCTTTGCAGTGGGTGAACGGGGAGTTTGGTCTGTCAGAGTTTGGTCTGTCACTGTGAAGTGGGCGTAACCCTTACACTACCTGATCGATACAACATAATACCTTATCGTATACACACACTGGATGTTTTAAAGCACGTTATTCCAAACAATTTAGGAATGTTAGGTGATTTATGCCCTTTATGGATTAAAACCCGACTCTGTGTCAACTACGTAATTTTCCATGGGAGTTTTGCCATGAATCCCCCTCCGGCATGCCACAGTCCAGGTGTTAGTCCCCTTGAAACAACTTTTCCATCACTATTGTGGCCAGAATGAGTCCCTGTGGGTTTTAAAATTTGCCTGCCAACAGAAGTCTATGGCGGTTCTCCCGGTTCGCTGGTTTGCAAACATTTGCGGAGGTTCGCTGTTCGCGAACAGAAAATTTTATGTTCACGACATCTTAATCTGCCACGTGTTAAATTTGGTGGTGCAGAAATTCCTGAACACCAGACAGTGAAAATCAATTCAGTTAATCCAACACTTATAATCTGGTGGCACAAATTCACTTTTATTGTTGCTCAAGAACCCCTGCGGCCTGACCTGCAGATGTGACAAATAATTTTTTTAATTTGTTGGTTAGATTGTCAGTTAACATTTCCATGGCTATCAGGACTTTTTATTATATACTGGAACAAAAACTATACAAGGAACATTTCAACAAGAGAAAATTAACCTGAACAGCCTCACACCCTAAACACACAACACCCCGTCCTCCACCCCCCCCCCCCTTTCACTCAAACCATTAACACAATATTTACAAATTTACTTAAAAACATATTAAAATCATTATAATGCAGCTAAACTAACTATATAAACAAACAAAACTATATACACACCTTATCCTTAACTTAAGGCCAGCCAAATACAAGTGGCTCGGAGAGGGGGGTTTTCCTGCACCAACATAGGCCCTGGCCAGCCAGGGCACAGTTCTGGAGGATGAGGAGGATGAGAAGGAGGAGGAGGAGGAGTAGGAGGAACTATGTTCTCAGTAGGGTGGCACCAAAGCCAGCTCATGAGCATCACTGGAGAGTGGCTGGGGGCTACAGAGGACACAGACAATACACCTCCCTCAAAGAGAACAGTTGTCCTTGCCTCTGGAAAGCCTGGCACACATGAGCGACTACATGGTGCAGTGCCTGCGCAACGACCACCGAATTACAGCCACATTCTAACTTGTGCTGATTACTGGGTGGCCACCCTGCTAGATCCCCGTTACAAGGACAACGTGCTGTCCTTAATTCCATCACTGGAGTGTGATAGGAGGATGCGCCCGCTAGTAGACATGCTGCTGATAGCATTCACACCTGACTCAGGGGACTCAGTGGAATCACAAGGTGAAGGCAGAGGAGAAGTAGGAAGAAGTCACCAACCCAGCTGGGTCACCACCTCAGAAGGCAGGCTTAGCATGGGCGAAATGTTGAAAAGCTTTTTCATCACGCCACAACAACCATCACCACCAGCAGATATGGAACATCTTAGCAGGAGGCAGCATTTCAGCAACATGGTGGAACAGTACACGGACTGACTGATGGGTCTGCCCAGGGGCGTAGCAACAGGGGAAGCAGAGGAAGCTACTTTGGGGCCCTGACCTAGAAGGGGCCCATCCAGGAGGAGGACTAAAAGACTTTGTCAGGGCCCCCTCAACAGTATTATACAGTGAAATTATATACAGTGGCAGTATAGACAGTGTAGAAAACGGATGGAACAGCTGCCGGGCCTGGTCTGAGAGAGCGATCTTTAGTAGCCACAGGAATGGCGGCATGAAAGGAAGGGTTTGCGCAAAAATTACTGGGGAAGGGGGGCCCCATTCAAAAATTTGCTGTGGTGGTTGAATAACTGGCTTAGGTTTTCCAGGTCACATCCTTAAAGCTTGTAATAAAGCGGGATCTTGACATAGGGGCCACTTAATATGGTGGATTTGGTGATCTCTGTAATGGAGACATCCCTTTGCACTGGTTTTCCTTCCTTTGAGGGATATCTGGCTTTCATTGTGTTGTAGACCCAATACTGGGGCTCCACATTTATTTTGCATATTACTGTTTCCCAGGGAGCTTTGCAATTTGGATTGCTGTGTTGAGAATCTTAACTGAGGCTCCGCTGTGTTTTTGTGGCTGGTCTCCCTGAGATCAGCTATTGTTTTGTTTGAGTAGTCTCCAAGGCATTGCTCCTGGTTAGCCAGAATCCTACTCCACACTGATGAGGGGCAACACCCTGAAACAGCTGTCTGTGGATGGATAACTGGCTTAGGTTTTCCCGTTCACATCCTTAAAGCTTGTGATAAAGCGGGATCTTGACATAGGGGCCACTTAATATGGTGGATTTGGTGATCTCTGTAATGGAGACACCCCTTTGCACTAGTTTTCCTTCCTTTGAGGGATATCTGGCTTTCATTGTGTTGTAGACCCAATACTGGGGCTCCACATTTATTTTGCATATTACTGTTTCCCAGGGAGCTTTGCAATTTGGATTGCTGTGTTGAGACTCTTAACTGAGGCTCTGCAGTGTTTTTGTGGCTGGTCTCCCTGAGATCAGCTATTGTTTTGTTTAAATTGGGCACATGGCCTGAGGTTGCCCTTTACGCCTTGCAGGTGCTGGCCTACCCTGCAGCCACTGTATTGTCTGAACGTGTGTTTAGCATGGCTGGGGGCATTATCACAGACAACCCCAGCCGCCTGTCCACAGCCAATGTGGGCAAGCTTTCGTTTATTAAAATGAACCAGGCATGGATCCCACAGGACTTGATTGTACCTTATGCAGAGTAGACATGTATACCGGCCTCACCCAACCATTGTTATACTACAGTGCACTTTATTTTATTTTTCATATTTCCCAATGTTTTGGGGTCTACCCCAATTTATTTAAAAAAATAAAAAAACCTGTTGTTGGCAACTACCTTTGGCTTCACAGCCAAAAAAGGCTTTATGTTAAGCAAAAATGTAACCGCCAATTGTAAGTTCCCTGTCAGTTATCTAGTGCAGGGGTTTACACCCGGCAAAAATGGTAATATTTTACCCAACAATTTAAAAGAGGATTATTCAAATTTTTGGTCCCTGTCACCTATGCAGAGCAGGTGTTTGTACCCGGCAAAAATGGCAATATTGCACCCAACAATTTAAAAGAGGATCATTCAAATTTTCGGTCCCTGTCACCTATGCAGAGCAGGGGTTTGTACCCGACAAAAATAGTAATATTGCACCCAACAATTTAAAAGAGGATTATTCACCTTTTCGGTCCCTGTCTCCCATGCAGAGCAGGGGTTTGTACCTGGCAAAAATGGTAATATTGCACCCAACAATTTAAAAGAGGATTATTCAAATTTCAGTCCCTGTCACCTATGCAGAGCAGGGGTTTGTACCCGGCAAAAATTGTAATATTGCACCCAACAATTTAAAAGAGGATTATTCACATTTTCGGTCCCTGTCACCTATGCAGAGCAAGGGTTTGTACATGGCAAAAATCGTAATATTTCACCCAACAATTTAAAAGAGGATTATTTAAATTTTTGGTCCCTGTCACCTATGCAGAGCAGGTGTTTGTACCCAGCAAAAATGGTAATATTGCACCCAACATTTTAAAAGAGGATTATCCACATTTTCGGTCCCTGTCACTTATGCAGAGCAGGGGTTTTTATCCGGCAAAAATGGTAATATTGCACCCAACAATTGAAAACAAGATTGTTCAAATTTTCGGTCCCTGTCACCTATGCAGAGCAAAGGTTTGTACCCAGCAACAATGGTAATATTTCATCCATCAATTTAAAAGAGGATTTTCCGCATTTTCGATCCCTGTCACCTATGCAGTGCAGGGTTACTTGACAGCAAAAAATTGAAATATGTCAAGCCCTGAACTCAAAGACGGAATCACTATATTATTGTCTCTGGCACATATGCTGTTCAGGCCGCGAAGGTAATTCCTGGCCTAAAAAAATATGATTTTTTTCACCACCCATGAAAAACATGGATTTAAGTGGTATATTTTGGGGAGTAGGACATCATTGGTCTCAACATCATCTTCTACCCATTCTTCACCCCTGCCCTCTTTGTCGGTCTGCACACCGCAGAAAGCCACAGCAGTTTGAACCTGTGTTTCGTCATCATCAGAGACGTGCTGCTGTGGTCTTCCCATGTCCTCATCCTCAAACCTAAGTGGTTGGGCATCCGTGCATTCAATCTCTTCCACTTCTGGGGCAGGGCTAGTGTTATGGCACTGGAAAACCCTGCCAGCAGAGTCATCAAAAAGCATAAGAGACTACTGCATTTAACTGCCAATAGTCAACAATTAAGTTCACTAACAATAAGGCAGTTCCCGTGTCATAAACAGAATAAATTTCTTTAGGTCACACAACAGTGTAACGAAGCAATTCAATACCATTACTTCACTATCACCAAAAATTTGATTTTTCAAACCAACAATCTAAAAGCAGAAGTTAACGGTTTAATTTGACCATCAGAAATGCAGCGTACACCGCAAATGTGCTATCTACCACAAAACCAGTGTGTTTGCAACCAACTATGTAAATGCAGAGTTCAAAAGGTTACTTTAAATGACTGAAATACAGGGTAGGCCTCAAACTACAGAAATGCAGTATGTCACTGCTAAATTTTAAAATACATTTTTGTGCGTTGTATGTCAAACTGCTCCGTGTAACAACAATACGGGTTTCTTTCCCCAAAATACACTAATGCAGTATTTCACTGCTGAAATTTAAACGTAGGTATTTGTGTGGTGTATGTACAAGTGCTCTGTGGACCAACAATATGGGTTTCTTCCCCCAAAATACACTAATGCAATATTTCACTGCTGAAATTTAAAATAGGTATTTGTGCGGTATATGCAAAACTGCTCTGTAGAACAATAATACGGGTTTCTTTCCCCAAAATACACTAATGCAGTATATCACTGCTGAAATTTAAACATAGGTATTTCTGCGGTGTATGCACAAGTGCTCTGTGAACCAACAATATGGGTTTCTTTCCCCAAAATACACTTATGCAGTATTTCACTGCTGAAATTTAAAATAGGTATTTGTGCGGTGTATGCAAAACTGCTCTGTGGACCAACAATACGGGGTTCTTTCCCCAAAATACACTAATGCACTTTTTCACTGCAGAAATTTAGACGTACCGTAGGTATTTGTGCGGTATATGCACAAGTGCTCTGTGAACCAGCAATACGTGTTTTTTTCCCAAAATACACTAATGCAGTATTTCAATGCTGAAATTTCAACGTGGGTATTTGTGCGGTGTATGCACAAGTGCTCTTTGAACCAACAATACGGGTTTCTTACCCCAAAATACACTAATGCAGTATTTCAATGCTGAAATTTAAAATAGGTATTTGTGCGGTGTATGCAAAACTGCTCTGTAGACCCACAATATGGGTTTCTTTCCCTAAAATACACTAATGCAGTATTTTTACTGCTGAAATTTTAAATAGGTATTTGTGCGGTGTATGCACAAGTGCTCTGTGAACGAACAATATGGATTTCTTTCCCCAAAATACACTAATGCGGTATTTCACTGCTGAAATTTAAAATAGGTATTTGTGCGGTGTATACAAAACTGCTCTATGAACCAACAATACGGGATTCTTTCCCCAAAATACACTAATGCACTATTTCACTGCTGAAATTTAAAATATGTTTTCGTGCGATGTATGCACAAGTGCTTTATAGCACCACAATACAGGTTTTTGCCCCCAACTACAGAAATGCACTATGTCACCCCTAAATTATAAAATAGGTAATGTAGGGGACTTGACCTGCCAGAAAAAAGGAATTTTTCCTTCACCGAGCTACCAAAAAAGGATTAGACTGATGTACGTGGCAGGCTGGCCCACATGCAGGTCACATGCAGTTCCAAAAATTTTGCAGTTTCACTGGGCTCAGGGAGGGGTACAAAAATGTAGGATAGCAGTAGCACCCTCCCTCAATAATTGATGTAGCTTGAAGATTTGACAACACCAAGTTCAACAGATTTCTTTCCTAATCTCCCTGAGAGCACCGGCAGCAACCTGTCCCTACACTAAGATCAGCAGTGGGACGTGCAGCACTATGTGACTCCAGTTTATATAGAGGCTGGGTCACATGCTGCGCTCAGCCAATCACAGCCATGCCATTAGTAGGCATGGCTGTGATGGTTTCTTAGGGCAAAGTAGTGAAATGCTTGCTGATTGGCTGCCCTGCAGCCTTTCAAAATGCAGAGAGAAACCACCAAACAATGAACCCGAACTTTTACGGAAATGTTCGGGTTGGGGTCCTGGTGCGAAAAATCGTAAAGTTCGGTACGAACCCGAACTTTACTGTTCGGTTCGCTCAACCCTAGTTACAGGTATATCGCAGCCGTCAATAAGTATTTTGTGGAAGCAGGTATATCGCACCACTCAATCTGTTTTTTGGGGGGCAACAGGTATATCACACCCGTTGCAAATTGTTTTTTCCAATAGCTCTTGTCCCTCTATATACCTGCGGTATCGCAGCAGAACCGCACACAACTGCTGCACAATACAAATGCAAAAAAAAATAAAAAATCACAGAAATATAGTGGCCAAGAAAATGCACCAAACGGATATGCCACTGACTATACTAGCTAGTCAACCAAGCAGATATTAAAAGCTGAGACTGTTTGCCAATATATTCCTGTCAGGAACACATCGAAGCCCCTCATGCACCACGTCACGGTCACTCAGCATGGCATGGGTCCTACCACTACGCTAACTATGGTGTGAACACGGTCTGAAGGTGATGGAATACTGCTCACAGCCAAGCTTCCACACAACCGCATAGCAGGACAACTAATGCAATGTGAAGAAAGCAAGGCTGCAAGCCACACCTATATCAGACCGTGTGATGGAGGCTACCAGGTGCAAAAGAATGTTAAATGCCAGATGAAGGCACATTCAATACATATGGAACAAAAATCACAGAAATATAGTGTCCAAAATGGGAGAACTGCTCAGACCCCAAACACTGTAGCGTGTTTCTCATTGGGGGAGCAGTCCCACCGCATGTGGACCGCAGCAAATGGCCATCCCCAGCAAAAATTACGTACAATGGAGGATGCCGGTGCGGACCACATGCACCACAAAGGCATCCTACACAAAACGGAGCATTGTGGGGATGAAATATATAAATATAAAAATCACAGAAAAAAATGCACCAAACGGATATGCCACTGACTATACTAGCTAGTCAACTAAATAGATATTAAGACACAATGAGGCATGCCTGATGGCTGGTAGTCACAAACAACTGTTTTGCACACTGCAAGTTGTAAAACCCCTGATATAAATAATCAAACATCTAGTAAGGTAAGTAATCGCCACACTGAAACCTAACAAGAGTACAAAAATCAAAAGCCAAAATAAATTCCAAACATATGCCGTGCAAAGTTGTGTTATTGTCAAAGGAGACACTACCACAATGCCCTAATATGTATTCCCCAAAACTTAATTTGAAATTTGTAGAGATGTAACACGACTGTTTGCAGGAGCCCTAATTGTGTCTCAGGGTACAGCCACATGGGCAGGCCAAAATCAGAAGTAGATCTTAAAAGCAGAGAAAGTCTGCAAGATTGAATCCTTCTCATTTTTTGGATTCAATCTTGATTTTGGCTTCCAAAACTGCATCAGAAAACTTGACCATGTGGCCGTACCTTAAACAACAAAATCTGGTTTGGTCAAATCTTGGGTTTACAACAATATTAGCCTTATTTAGGGTGTTAAATTTATATAGGCTGTTGTACATGCATGTATCCTTTTACCTCCCCCCAGGATTGCTTTTACACCAGTGCAGGTGGGGCACACCTTACTGCTTTTGCAAATGAGTGGATCTCCTTCCTGACTAACACTTATTGCATGCTTGAAACTAAGCCTATCCACCCTAGAATAAATGTAAGCCATACTATGCCTGCTTGGGAATGTGCAATATTAATAGCTGTGTGTTCTCTCACAATCTTTCTAGACAGTTGTGGCAAAGCAATAAAAAAAAAAAGAATTAAATAGCACAGCCCTGTGTAGTACGAGCAGAGGAAAACTGCACGGCAGCTGAGAGAAAACGTGTGTGACAAGTATAAGAGCACATTTTTTTCTGCAAAATCCTTAACTTCCGTGGTTATAGCTATATTTTTATGGTTTAAGGACTGTGGTTACTTAGTTTAGAGGCCAGCTGCTGGAGGGAAATGTGAAAAGAAATACAGTGACATACAACATGCTTGATGTGAAGAGTTGAAAAGGGATTTAGAAAAAAAAAATTCTACGTTAAGAACAATTGGTAGCTTAATTATGAGGTTTTTTAATGTCTTTTCATAATCAGTTAATAAATACCTGAACAATAAAATTGAACTTAAGCTTTTAATAGGCCATTCTGGCTTGAACCTAAACAAAAGAATTAGCAGCTCCAGGCATTGTGCAATAACAGCTCCCTGCTTGGTGCCAGCAGAAACAAAGTCATTCTAGTACCTCATTATAATAAACGCTTGCAATATTCCCCAATATCTGGAGTGCAAGACACAGATCTTATTTATCACAGTATGTGACACATCTGGCACTCGGATCAGGAAACAACTGTTTTACTTCATTTCTGTCATCACCTTCCAACACATTTCTTTTACATTCCAATTTGGACTGAGCAGCTTGGACCTTGCTCCATACGTTCTGTATTACCAGTTTAGCTGTGAAGACTTCAAGTCAACATCTTTCTTAGCCTCTTGGCAATTAATTATACAGAGCTGCCTATTTTGACTTTAATTGTACCGAGCATCTAAAATCGCTGGTATTTGTATCTGTTACAAATGTCTTTATTACCCATGCTTCAGTGAATGTATACTGTCATTGCACTACTTTGGTAATGCTTTCAAACAGTGCAGGGTTACATTTCCAGATAGCCTCCATCCTTGAGACTTATTAACATGTGGATTTTTCTCTCTGATTTTATTGCTGTGAATGTTCTTGAGAAGAAAGTGTCTGTCTTTTATGTTAAACATAGGCTCCATACTTGCATTGACTATAGTGCAACATAAACTAGAGGATACGACAAGTATAACATTATGAATCGTAATCTGTTGCCATTTACAAATGCCTTAAAAAAGTATTCATACCCCTTGAACTTTACCACATTTTTTTCACGTTACACACGGCAAACTTAAATGTATTTTATTGGGATTTTATGTGATAGACCAAGACACAGTAGCAAGTATGTGTAAAGTGAAAAGAAAATGATACATGGCTTTCAAAAACTTTAATAAATAACGCCATTGCTATTGGGCCTGCCGCACAGCAGGGCCTGGAGCTCATGGAAGGCCCCTCCCCCTCTGCACAAGACAGAAAATTTCATTTATTCTTCTGGGCTTGGGCCTGGCTCCAACGTTCGGGCAACCCCCCCCGCTGCTATGAAGCAGCCTGTGCTCTCCAGCAGCAGGAACAATGTGCACATCATCATCGCACCCATGAGCTCTTTGCTAAGAGCACACAGGAAGGGCCTCTGCCTGCAGGAAGGGCCACATTGTGCCTGCTGCTGGAGAGGCTGCAAGGTAAGTATTACATTTTTTTTATTGCTGGATTGGGGGCACTAAAGGGGGCAAAACTACTGGATGGGACACTAGTAAAGGGCACAAAACTACTGGATGGGGCACTGAAGGTGGCAGAACTACTGGATGGGGCAGAAAAGGTGGCAGAACTACTGGATGGGGAACTAAAGAGGGCAAAACTACTGCATGGGAGACTAAATTGGGCAAAACTACTGGATAGGACACTAGTAAAGGGCACAAAACTACTGGATGGGGCACTAAAGTTGGCAGAACTACTGGATGGGGCACTAAAGGTGGCAGAACTACTGGATGGGGAACTAAAGGGGGCAAAACTACTGGATGGGACACTAAAGGGGGCAAAACTACTGGATGGGGTACTAAAGGGGCAAAACTACTGGATGGGGCACTAAAGGGGGCAAAACTACTGGATGGGGCACTAATGGGGGTAAAACTACTGGAGGGGGCACAACTACTGGATGGGGCACTAAAGAGGCAACAATACTGGATGGGAAAACTAAAGGGGGCATAACTGCTGGATAGGGACACTAAAGGGGCAACATAGCTGGATGGGATACTCTTGTTGGCAAAACTACTGGATGGGGCACTAAAGAGGGCAAAACTACTGGATGAGAAACTAAAGGGGCAACAATACTGGATGGGACACTAAATGGGCATAACTACTGGATGGGGCACTAAAGGGGTCAAACTACTGTATGGGAAACTAAAGGTGGCAGAACTACTGGATGGGCAGTAAAGATGGCAGAACTACTGGATGGGGAACTAAAGAGGGCAAAACTACTGGATGGGGCACTAAAGGGGGTAAAACTACTGGATGGGGCACTAAAGGGACATAACTACTGGATAGGGACACTTAAGGAGGCAAAACTACTGTATAAAGCACTCAAGGGGGAAAAACTACTGGATGGGGAACTAAAGGGGGCATAACTACTGAGTGGGACACTAAAGGGGCAGGACTACTGGATGAGGGCACTAAAGGGGAAAAACTACTGGATGGGGCACTAAGGGTCAGTATTACTGGATTGGGGGAACTATGGGAGTGTAAATACTGTGTGGGCAATAAGGGAGCATAACTACTGTTCTGGGACACAAAGGAGGCATTCTACTCTGAGGGGTCACTTATGGGGCATTATACTGTGTGAGGGCACTAATATTGCATTCTTACTATGAGGGAGCACTAAGGGGGCATAACTTCTGTGAAAAGGCAGGCACATGCCACAGCAGCAACATTCTGCAGATGTATGTATGGTCTCTTCTAGGTGGGCTTTAATCTGCACAACGTTGAAGGTGGCGCAAAGTTTTTGTGCCGCTTACATCACAAAAAAGTGTCTTACTCCCATACAGCACTGTTATAGCAGCGGTGTATGTCGATGTTTGAGAGTACGGATAATAAAAGTTGGTTAATAAAGAATAAATAAAAAAGATTTATCCCTAACAGTTTCAGTAGGTCATGTATACATTTCTTTATTGACAAATGGGGGTGTGGCAGGGGAGGAGCCAGGGCAGGAGGTGCGTTGGGCCAGGCTTGGGTAGTGGGCGTGGTTAGGGGCCCAATTCAGATTCTTGCTATGGGGCCCAGTGACTTCTATGTACGCCCCTGCCTGAATAGTTTGCTGCATTAATTTATCCCGTAAGAAAATAGGATCATTGGGATCCATCAGAATCTATTAGGATCTGTTAGCAAAAGGATAATAACTGATCTGCAAAACAAGAAACCATGACACCAGTGGAATTAAAGACTGACTCCGATGAAAATGATTCTGTTGACAGATCCAGTGTGATCCCCTTTAAGAAACAAAAGGTGTAGACCCAAATGTATGGTCTAAGGGATGAGTTACCCTTTTGATCTAAAGCACTTCAAGTTGTCAGTGCAGTCTGGTGAAAATAAAGCCCTTGGCCACCATGTTTCTGAATCATTTTCCTTCCTGTAAAAATGTTTTTTGAAAATCACACATTACAATGATCGTTTAACCACAGAGTAACCTACCACTGAAGCACTCTTTATTTACAGTCACACTACTGGGTTGACAATGAATGAATGCAGATATATATTGTACAGTGTAGCCTATTACTTGAATACTCTCTGCTTACTTTCACATTTAGGGGCATCAACCAGTCTATACTGTCATATAGTCAGCAGAGTAACTTACTTCTGGAATACTCTTAGATTACTTTCAGACTTTAGGGGCGTCAACCAGTTGATACAGTCATACAGTCAGCAGAGTAACCTACCTCTGGAACATCCTGTGCTTACTTTCACACTACAGTGGCATCAGTCAGTCTATACTGTTTTATGTTCAGCAGAGTAACCTATCTCTGGAATACTCTCTGCTTACTTTCAGACTAGAGAGGTGTCAATCAGTCCATACTATTATATAGTCAGCAGAGTAATCTACCTTTGGAATAAACTGCTTACTTTCACACTATATGGCTGTGAATCAGTCTATACTATAATATAGTCAGCAGAGTAACCTACCTCTCGAATATTTTTTGCTTACTTTCACACTACAAGTATAAGACAGAGTTCAGACTAAGCAGATATGTATCTACACTCACAAGTGCATAGCTATAAGACAAACAAAGTTGTTTAAAAAATGGCTGCACAATACATCATAAACATAGCAAAAAATAGGAAAAGGTGCTCATTCCAAATAAAATGGAATGAAGGAAGCACTTTGCGCACATTTTTGATCAAAAGTATGTCGGGCCAAAGTACCACGTCAAGGTGGCTTCTGCACAAGGGTCCCTAACATTACAGATACTGCCTCTCATAGACTTACCAGTCTCCTTTTATTCAGGGCACTGCAGGAACCAGCTAAATTACTTTTGTGCTGAGAAGTCCCAGGTACTTGGGTGTTGCTCAGTCCAAAAGAGGCGCCTCCCTCAATATATACTATAAGACAGAGTTCATGCCGTGAATAAAAGGAGACTGGTAAGTCTATGAGAGGCAGTATCTGTAATGTTAGGGACCCTTGTGCAGAAGCCACCTTGACGTTGTACTTGGGCCCAACATACTTTTGATCAATAATGTGCGCTAAGTGCTTCCTTCATTCCATTTTATTTGGAATGAGCCCCTTTTCCTATTTTTTGCTATCAGTTTATGATGTATTGTGCAGCCATTTTTTAACCAACTTTCACACTAAAAGGGCATCAATCAGTCTAAAATATTATATAGGTGGCAGCAGAGTAACCTACCTCTGGAATACTCTTTGCTTACTTTCACTGCAGATGTGTGAATCAGTCTATGCAGTTATACGGTCATGGAGTAATCCACATTTGTAATATCGTTAGCTTAGTTTCACACTATGGGATGTCAATAAGTCTATACAGCAATACAAAGTCCATTAGTATCACCAGGAACAGAACGGATGCTAGACAATTAAGGGCAAGGCATATCACAAATTAAAGGAGGGTGGGTATAAAAAAAGGTTACGGTAATTTCTTCAATCTGCAAGTTCATTATTTATTTATTTTTTCGAAAAGTAGTGCACCATTCTGTTTGTAGCTGCATAATAAAAGTACTAGAGATTAGCGAATCGAAGTTGAAGAAGTGGAATTCAATCTGAATTTCAGGAAAAGTTCGATTAGCACCGAATACGAATTTCCTCACGCTTCGTGGTAACGAATCACATTTTTTCCTAAAATGGCTGCTGCACGAGTTAGGACATGGAGAAAGGAACTCTGGGAACGAGGGATCACCCACAATGCCATGCATGCAGCCAATCAGCAGCCAGCCAGCCCTATGAATAGCACTAGCCATCTTGAATTCAGCCGTTTTCCAGTGTACTTAGTGCAGGGAGAGATGTCCTGGTTGCACTGACTGGGGATCCAAATTGCCATTATACAGCTCTGTAATTCCAGAAAACCGTTCTTGTTATTGGGATGCAAGTGCTGTTTGATACAACCATTATCAGGGTTTATTACAAGGAAATATTTAATCTTATTTTCCCTTGTGTGGTGCAGTTATATGTTCTAAAGCATTTTTTGGCGTATATTAGTGGGAAAAAAGGGCTTATTAGCCGTTGTGTGGTGAAACGAGAAAATTACAGCCCTTTTTGGCGTGTATTAGTGGCTAAAAAATATATATTATTTGCCGTTCAGCAGTGCAGTTATATGTTCTAAAGCCTTTTGTGGAGTGTATAAGTGGAAAAAAATAAGGGCCTACTTGCCGTTCAGCGGTGCAGTTATATGTTCTAAAGCCCTTTTTGGCATGTATTAGTGGCAAAAAAATATACATTATTTGCCGTTCAGCGGTGCAGTTATATGTTCTAATGCCCTTTTTGGTGTGTATTAGTGACAAAAAATATATATATTATTTGCCGTTCAGCGGTGCAGTTACATGCTCTAAAGCCTTTTGTGGCGTGTTTAAGTGGGAAAAAGTAACAGCCTATTTGCCATTCAGCGGTGCAGTTATAAGTTCTAAAGCCCTTTTTGGCGTGTATTAGTGGTAAAAAAATATATATTATTTGCTGTTCAGCGGTGCAGTTATATGTTCTAAAGCCTTTTGTGGAGTGTATAAGTAAAAAAAAGTAAGGGCCTATTTGCCGTTCAGCAGTGCAGTTATATGTTCTAAAGCCCTATTTATTAGTGGCACAAAAAAAGTATTTGCCGTTGTATAGTGAAGTGAGAAAATTACAGCCCTTTTTGGCGTGTATTAGTAGCAAAAAAATATTTACCACCCTGTGGCCTTCTCCTGATGCTGCTGCCACCTACAACCTTTGTAATTGTGCCACTCTGCAGCCTCCTGATGCTGCTGCCACCTCCACACTGTCATTGTGCCACTCTATGGTCTCCTCCTGATGCTACTGCCACTTCCATACTGTCATAGGGTCACTCTGTGGACTTCTCATGCTGTTCCCACCCTCCCCACTTCTTGACTGGGCCACTATTTTGCCTTTCAGCCTGGTTGACATCATCATTTATTTGACCCTTCTTCTGATATGTCCGAAGGAAGGAAAAATGAGACGCACAACAGATCCTGTCTATGTAACAGCTGTAAGGCCTGCATGACATGGTCCCTATTTTGCATCAGAACTGGCTTATGATTTGGTAGCCAAAAGCAGGAGTGGGTACAAAACACAGAATACATGCAAATATTCCATTCACGTGTCATCTGTATTTTGGATCCACTCCTGTTGGCTTTAGCAATACTGATGATTACTGACCAAATGCTGATCTAGTGAAGGTGGATGCTCCACAGACAGGATCTGTTTTTTGGGGGTTATTGTTCTGACGGATCAGAGGAAGGTAAAAATAATCATTGACCTTAACACAAACTTACTGCTGAAACCAACTCCAGTCTGTGGGCGGGGGGGGGGGGGGTGCTCTACTTGTACAAGCATTTAATAGAACAGGTTCTGTAGAAATCTATGTGGAATCAGTGAATTGTTGGAAAAGGAGTGCGCTCTTTCATGCTATAGTAGGGTCTTGGGCCTTTGTACTGTTCTTTATACCTGGCACTACCATTGACCTGTAAGGCTGAGTTCACACTTCAGTTATTTGGTCTGTAACTGCCCAAATAAGTGAAGTATGCAGTGATTCTAAGAGCGACGCCTGTCATCTACATGTCATACTGATTCACAGTATTGTTTCAGTACCACAGCAGACTTCCTATACGTGTTACTGCAAGGCACAGTGTTTTACACCACTATAAAGGCTCTTTGCAGGCAGGAAATAGCCGTTTTTAACATGATTCGCCACAAATAAATTTGTATTGAACCGAATTTCTTTGAAAAATTTGGCAAACAGGCCGAATCAAATTTTTGAGAAATTCGCTCATCTCTAAAAAAAATTCTACTTACACCAAACGACTTTCTGACAAGAAATCAAACGTAATATCATCTATATTGGATTTGGAGGGACAATCCCATTATATAAACAGGCTTATAACTGTAGTGTTTTATCCTCTTGCTTTACTGGATGGCCCCCTCATTGAAGATAAATGACCCTACTCATAAAATCTGGACCATTAATTTCCTGGAAGCAGAACAGTGTAATGGAGACTGTTTTCAGCACACTATCACTATCCAGGCTGATGATTTTCATTATTTAGAAAATGCATTTTGACAGATGGACAATTTATCCGGCTATATATGTCTACTATTTAGGTAAATCATGAATTACTAAATCCATGTTGGTTTTATATTGGCTAGTACATTATTATACACAATTATTAATAAATAATTTTTAATGGCAATTTATGGAAGAAAAACTGTGACAAAAAGGCTTATGAACAATATGTTATATTACAAGTTACTTGGGATATTATTAATTTTAGCTCTTTTTTATATACAGATACGGTACCTGCTGCCACAAAACAATTAGAATTAAGACTGTAGCTAAGTTTATATGTGTAAACTGTATTGCAGGTATTTTGATCTAATAAGAGTGTACACTGGCTAAATGTGAAGGCACAGAATCTAGCCAGACATGATACCTTCAAAGATGCCCTTATCATCTCCCACCTAGACCACTGCAACATCCTACTCTGTGGCCTCCCATCTAGCAATCTTTCAACCTTCCAATCTATCCAGACTAATCTGCCTTACTCTCCTGTCTCTTCTCTCTGTCAATCCCTTCACTGGCTCCCCATTGCTCAGAAAATACAGTACAAAACACTTACTTTGACATACAAGGACATCCACAACCTGTCCCCTCCATACATCTGTGACCTGATCTCCTGATACCTTCCCACACTCAATCTCCCATACTCACCACACCTACTTCTCTACCCTACTCTTATCAACTTTTCCCACAATCGTCTCCATGATTTCTCGCGTACGCCCCTGTATTCTGAAACTCTCTACCGCAACCTATCAGGCTCTCACTTACAGTAGAAACCTTCCAAATAAACCTGAAAACTCACCTCTTCGGACAAGCCTACAACCTACAGTAACCCTACTGCCACTATACTGCCATGACCAACTTTACCCTCACCAACTGTAGATTGTAAGCCTCACAGGCACGGTCATCTCTACTTCTGTACCAGTTTGTAACCTGTCTTGTTCATGCTTATTGTACTTGTTTTTTATTATGTATGTACACCCCTTTTCATATATACAGTGCATGTGAAATGAATGACACTTTAATAATATATAATAATAATTGGATTACATCAGGTGCAGCATCATCCTAGGAGCCATAGTTGATAAGTAGAGAAGCTTGTCCTGACCTTGTAGCTAGTTGCGACTAAGAGGTAGTGATGAGCAGCAGGGGCTATATTCGAATTCACGATATTTTGCAAATATATAGGTGAAGATATTCGCCATATATTCGCGAATTCTCGGTTATTTTCTTGAAAAATCAGCAATGTAATATTCGCATAATGGGCGCGCAATACAGGCGTGAGTCACTTTGGGTACATTTTTAAAGCTGCTAGAAGTTAATATAATGGTTGGCGCGGCAGAACATTACAATAGCTTTATATGCAGGTAGAGTGCTCCAATATATATTCGCGATTGTGAAAATCGGCAATTAATGATGCACATATTTTTGCCCAATACATGCAACTGGGTAACATCACAGCACTATGTATGCATGGAAAGCTGAACCTATCACACTACCTAACACCCTGCACTCGAACCTATCAGCTACACTATAAATCAATGTAACCTACACTGACTATCTCCCCCTAACTATCTGAATTATATATCTAAGTTAACTGTCTAATGTATATACAGCAAAGTACAGAGCACAGCATTAACACTGCTGTCTCTTTCAGAACTCCATTACACTACAGAAAATGGCTGCTGGGGAGGTTCCTTATATAGTAAGGGGAAGGCAACTTTCCGATTGGTTGCTAGGGATGTTGCCAAGCTCAGAAAGACATTGCAGCCTTCTCATTGGCCCCACAAGCAAGAGGGAGGTTACTGATGAAAAGTAGAATATTTGAAATTATGAATATATAGCACTATATTCTAAATATTCGCGAATTCTCGAAGTGCCGATATTCGCGATAAATATTCTTGATTCGAATATTCGTGCCCAAGACAACTAAGAAGCAGCATTTACAAGTGCAAAGGTGTTTGGACCAGAGCATCCTGAAGTTGAGGTGGATCAAGTGAAGAGTAGAGCTGTCAAGATACAGTCATTCTACCTACTGGTGCTGCTGTTAAACTGCAGAGAGGATTCCACAAACCTGTGCTTTAGGAGACCATGATTTGAAAGAGTGTTGACCTGCTAGGGGCCTTTGTTTGCTGTTAAAGCCTTGTTTTCTGCCAAGAGAAGAGTAGCTGTTACGCTTCTTGAAGTGAACCTGAGCTGAAAGTACCCCCTGTCAATTGGTATTCATTTCATCTGGGCTGCACTGGTTAGTTAGTTACCATCCCTAATGCAGGTGAGATGAGCTCAGCAGATCCAGTGAAGACTGAGAGGGTTACTAAGAGGCCTACATGTCCGCTCTTGCTCTCTGATCACAATTATGATTTGCTGTAGGCCTGTCAGCAATTTCTCACTTATAAATGTAAGGGTTGGCGTTGGTGTCATATATCATCAAGGTGGCTAGGGCCCCTTATAGACAATTGGAGTAGATTCTTGGCCTTGAGTGGTATGCATGGCTCCCCACTCTAAGATGGCAGAACGAATCTGGCAGATACATTTGTGGACTCAAGTGGGTTAACAAGCTTAAGTTTACCACAGTATGTGACACACCACAGGCTTAGTAGTTACAGTCTCTCAATAAGGGCAGAGGCTTAATTGGAATCAACAGGATAAATTCAAAAATTATCTCTTTAATTGGCGACAAATAGATTACCATGCTTTTAGAAAGCAACCTCTCTCTTTACATGTTTCCCTGCTTCTCACAGAATATTGCGTACACGCTACAGGCTGGTCTCTTTTGCAGGCTCTGGTTACCCCTCAACTCTGGCTTCAACCCTCTATGGAATTCGGCTTGTCCTAGTAATCAATACCACCAGTAGCAACTAGGTGGTATTGCCACCACAACATGGCTAAAAGGTAACCCATATTCATATTTACTGTGAAGGACATGGTCTTCTTTGTAAGAGTTACAATAATGACTTCCAACTGTCTTGCAAATATAATTTAAAAAAATGAAAATATGTGAAACTTTTGGATAAAAAATAGTTCCTTGTTTAATTTGCATTCAAGCAGCAAAATAAAAAAATCCAGTACAATATTTAATTCGGAGTTCGAGTACAGATAATACGGCATACTTTCTGTTACTACAGAAATTGACTGTGTTCCTAATGGCATATCATTTTTCTAAATAACTGTTGAACCCAGCAAAAGTCCACTTAGGGGACCCAGTTACTTCTGACCAAATTTATACAGTTTAATTTTACCAATTAACAAAATGCATAGTGAATGAACTAACTAGAAATCCAAATAAAATTAATATTTGGTGTGAGCACATTTTGCCTTCAAAACTGTGTGCAGGCGTTCCCAGAAGAAATGATGCTGTTTTTAAGGCAAAGGTTAGCCCCACCAACTATTGATTTGATTTAGATTTCAATTTTGTTTGTTCACTTTTCATTTTGATAATTCAAAAATAAAACATTTCTATTTTTGAAAACATTTTTATTTTGCAGCATTTTTCAAACCTGCCTAAAACTTGTGAACAGTACTGTATGTCCGTAAAGGTTTACTGGCAATCTGCTTAGGAAGTGAGAATTATTCTGAAGATTTACAGTCACATTTAATTACTGAGTGAAATCTGCTGTCATTGTATACAGAAATCATAACACTATGGAATTAAGTAGTGTTTGTTGAAAAAAAATGACATACCTCCATCTAATTGGTTTCTGGTGTCAGAACCTGGTTGTTGTGCCATTACTGTGTAGGCTCACCTAGTTGAGAAGAGGAATAGTAACACCAAGTTGTCAATTCATTAATGCATATCCAGGAGGATGATCAGGGGAATGGTACAATGCTGAGTTCTAAGCAAAGATTATTACGAATTGTTATTTAATGGGAAATAGAAGTACTTAATAAAACATATATATCACGATTCCTAAGATATGATGCCCCCCCCCCCCTTTTATAGCAACTTTTTTCCAGTGTCATTCTTGAATTGTCCGTTCTGAAACAATGGCTTTATCATCACTGTCTTTTATAGCATTATGGTTTGGAAATACATAATGATGCTACAAAACCAAAGTATGACTGAGGTAATCTCATGATGTCTAGTCCACACATAAATAATAATATTACATTTGTATACTAAAAGTTTTATGACCAGGGCTATTTCTAAATTCAGTGTAATATATTGGTGTATATTCGCTATTTTACTTTGCCAGGTTACACTAGATTTTGCAATACAAGTAGATACAATATAGTGGCTCACTCAGATTTCCTAAACTGTGTAGGTGCAAATGCCCAGGATAGTGAATCACCCAGTCACTAGATGTATGTATAGTAATGAAATTGAAATAGATTGGGCCTGCACTCTGACATAGGAATTAGATAGATTATATAGATTTTATGGATTTATTGGCAGATATCTCAGATAAAATATATTTAAAATACAAGTAAAATAAGATAAAGTACATACACTAGTCTATGTATTCAAGTGATATATAGTGAAATACATATGATTCATACATTTAATTAATAAATTTCATGAAAAAATATATAAATAAAAAAATAAAATGGGGTTACAGTATTCGGTCTCGAATGTCTCTGTGAGAATGCAATCTATATCTGTCTCTTCAAAGAATATATCTGTAAAGATATGTATATATACACAGAGCTATAGATAGATAAATATATGGCGGGACGCCGCCGGCAATATAGAAGAAGAGACTGTACTGCTTATAGTAAGTAACCCTCCTGTTATATTGCAACTTTCACCGCTACCATTACCTATTTGGATAAAATTATTATACAGAAGGCAACATCACTGTTATTTACCGGCAATTTAAACCGGCAGTTTAATAAACCTGCAAATAGAACCGTTTAGAACAATACAGCTGATTGGGAACTGCTCATGGGAAAACTCTATTTTTGAGCAACTTAAGGAAAATTGTACATGGATAAGAGATAACATGGAATGACAATATTTATAAACACACCTGCAGGTGCATTAGGGTTTACTTGTGAGACATATATTTATCTATCTATAGCTCTGTGTATATATACATATCTTTACAGATATATTCTTTGAAGAGACAGATATAGATTGCATTCTCACAAAGACATTCGAGACCGAATACTGTAACCCCTTTTTATTTTTTTATTTTTATATTTTTTCATGAAATTTATGAATTAAATGTATGAATCATATGTATTTCACTATATATCACTAGAATACATAGACTAGTGTATGTACTTTATCTTATTTTACTTGTATTTTAAATATATTTTATCTGAGATATCTGCCAATAAATCCATAAAATCTATATAATCTATCTAATTCCTATGTCAGAGTGCAGGCCCAATCTATTTCAATTTCATTACTATACACTAGATTTTAACTATCACGATGATAATGAGTTATGTTATAGTATGCAGTTAATCTAAAATACATTAGTGCAAATTCAGCATTGTCTCTGCATCTTGTAATTAACTGAACAGCCATATGGTGGCACTATACCTTCTTAAATAAAATCATACCTTCCATACCTCAAGATTTTCTGTGTGGTTTTTCACTGCCTGCCTAGGTACTCTTTGGCAGCATACATACTTAAAACTATAAGGGAAATGTTCGAATATGTTTTAACAAAAGCCACTGCGCCATTAATAATTGAATTATTCTACTTGAACATTGAATTATTTCAGTGCATATTTAGACAAATCACTGTTAATAGATTATACCTAGTTAACATTTAACCAAAAATATGTGGTTAGGTGTATGTTTTTTCTGCTCAATAAAAAATACTAAAATGTTTAGACTGGTGGAAAGAGGGCTAATATGTCAGAATAGTAGAATAATAAATGTAAATATGACAATAAATGTAAACAGTAAATATATAATAAATGTAATTATTAACAATCACATGCACTACTTAAATAAATTATAAAAGTCTTTATATAAGAGAAGTGTAAAGCTATATGTTAGAATCCACACAATTTATATAAATGCAATGCAAAGTTCAAGTTTAATATTTATTTCTGCATAGGGATAATAAAGATGGTGATGTCATAGTATAGGAGCCATGGCAGGAATATTTGTCACACGTTGTGGTGGCAAAGTATGTGAATTATTACGCAGTGATGTCATCATTGTGATTGTGATTATTCCAATACTATGTCATACAAGGGGAAAAATGTTACAGAAAAAAGTGTTAAATTAGTGATATGATTGTCAGAGCTCAGGTATTGCACACAGCATCGTAATACAAAGAAGGTGCTTACCGTGATGCCACTAGACAGATAACATCAGTGTTCTCTCCTGCGGCAGTTTGGCGGTCTCAGGCTCTAGAAGCCAAGTGTGAATACAAATTTTGTACTACTTATAGTTACACCCCTGCTTTCTTTCCAATATACATCAAGAGTAGAGTTGAGCGGACACCAGGATGTTTGGGTTTGAGAAGTTCGGCCGAACTTCATGAAAATGTTCGGGTTCAGGATCCGAACGTAACCCGAACTTGACCCCAAACCTGAACCCCATTGAAGTCAATGGGGACCCGAACTTTTGGGCACTAAAATGGCTATAAAATAGCCCTGGAAAGGGCTAGAGGGCATCAAAATGTAAGTAAATCCCCTACAAACAAATGTGGATAGGGAAATGACTTAAAATAAAATAAAAAAATAAAAATTAACCAATATCAATTGGCAACTTGGAGGAGGAGGTAGAATAGGAGGTTGGGGTGGTGTCAGGTGGGAATGCTATGGGAGTTGAAGTTCTTATCACAGCCAAAAAGGATTCATGTCTGCCTGCAGTGCCACAGGCCTCATTCACAGACTCAGGGCCATGGCAGCCATACATGGGAGTTGAAGTTCACATCACAGCCAAGAAGGATTCATGTCTGTCAGCAGTGTCACAGTCCTCACCCACAGACTCAGGCCAATAACAACCATACATGGGAGTTGAAGTTGTCATCACAGCCAAAAAGGAATCATGTCTACCTGCAGGGCCACGGGCCTTATTCAAACATTCAGGCCCACGGGGCCCATAAAGAGGAGAGTTAAAATCACGCCAAGACAGTATTGATTTAACCCAGCAATGCCACAGGCCTCATTCACAGATTCAGACCCATGGCACCCACAAAGAGGAGAGTTACAATCATGCCAAAACAGTATTGATTTCACCCTGTAGTGCCACAGGCCTCATTCACTAATTCAGGACCATGGCACCCGCAAAGAGGTTAGCGGTCCTGTAACAGCAACACAGGCCTCAGGTCAACCTGCAATGGAACAGGCCATTATTATTTATGTAGGCCCCTGACACCCAGACAGAGGAGAGGTCATTTGATAGCAAAAAGACGTTAATATATCCCACCAATACAGTAGGCGATGAAACAAAATATAGGCCCCTGACAACCAGACAATGGGGCGGTCATTTGACAGTATGAAGAGTTTAATGTCTCCCACCAATGCAGCAAGCGATTAAACGAAATATAGGCCCCTGATAACCAGACAATGGGGCAGTCATTTGACAGTATAAAGAGGTTAATGTCTTCCACCAATACAGCATTCTATGAAACAAAATATAGGCCCCTGACAACCTGACAATGTAGAGGTCATTTGACAGTATAAAAAGTTTAATTTCTCCCACCAATGCAGCAAGCGATTAAACAAAATATAGGCCCCTGACAACCAGACAATGTAGAGGTCATTTGACAGTATGAAGAGTTTAATGTCTCCCACCAGTGCAGCAAGTTAACAAACAAAATACATGCCCCTGACAACCAGACAATGGGGCAGTCATTTGACAGTAAAAAGAGGTTAATGTCTCCCACCAACACAGTAAGCGATTAAACAAAATATAAGCCCCTGACAACCAGACAATAGGGAGGTAATTTGACAGTAAAAAGAGTTTAATGTCTCCCAGCAATGCAGCAAGCGATTAAACGAAATATAGGCCCCTGACAAGCAGACAATGTAGAGGTCCTTTGACAGTATAAAGAGTTTAATGTCTCCCACCAATGCAGCAAGCGATTAAACAAAATATAGGCCCCGGACAACCAGACAATGTAGAGGTTATTTGACAGTAAAAAGAGGTTAATGTCTCCTACTAATACGGCAGGCGATGAAACAAAATATAGGCCCCTGACAACCAGACAATGGGACGTTCATTTGACAGTAAAAAGAGTTTAATGTCTCCCACCAATGCAGCAAGCGATTAAACGAAATATAGGACCCTGACACCCAGACAATGGGGAGGTCATTTGACAGTAAAAAGAGTTTAATGTCTCCCACCAATGCAGCAAACGATTAAACAAAATATAGGCCCCTGACAACCAGACAATGGGGCGGTCATTTGACAGTATAAAAAATTTATAATGTCTCCCACCAATACTGCAAGCGATTAAACGAAATATAGGCCCCTGATAACAAGACAATGTAGAGGTCATTTAACAGTATAAAGAGTTTAATGTCTCCCACCAATGCAGCAAGCGGTTAAACGAAATACAGGCCCCTGACAACCTGACAATGTAGAGGTCATTTGACAGCATAAAGAGTTTAATGTCTCCCACCAATGCAGCAAGCGATTAAACGAAATATAGGCCCCTGACAACCAGACAATGTAGAGGTCATTTGACAGTATAAAGAGGATAATGTCACCCACCAAAGCAACAGGTGACTATCTGAAATGTAGGCCCCTGGCACCCAGACAGAGGAGAGAGGTCCCATAGCAGAAAATCAGGCTTCATGTCACCCAGCAATGGAAAAGGCTACTTTCAGTTATTTAGGCCCCTAGCAGCCAGTCAGAGGAGAGAGTTCCCATAGCAGAAAATCAGGCTTCATGTCACCCACCAAACAGCAGGCGATTAACAGAATTTTAGGCCCCTGACACCCAGACAGAGCAGAGGTCATTTGACAGCAAAAAGAGGTTAATGTCATGCACCAAAGCAACAGGCGATTAGCTGAAATGTAGGCGTACAATTTAAAAAAGGATTCAATAAAGAAGTGCCCTGGAGTAAAAGAATGTATGGTTGAGGGCAAGACAGTTATAAATGTCTATTCTGCACAAGGAATGGACAGGTCCTGTGGGATCCATGCCTGGTTAATTTTAATGAACGTGAGCTTGTCCACGTTGGCTGTGGACAGGCAGCTGCGTTTGTCTGTAATGATGCCCCCCTGCCTTGCTAAATACACATTCAGACAATACACTGGCTGCAGGGCAGGCCAGCAACTCCAAGGCATAAAGAGCAAGCTCTGGCCATGTGGACAATTTGGAGACCCAGAAGTTGAATGGGGCAGAACCATCAGTCAGTACGTGGAGGCGTGTGCACACGTACTTTTTCACCATGTCGTTGACATGTTGCCTCCTGCAAACATGTTCCCTATCAGCTGGTGGTGCAGTTTGCTGTGGCGCGGTGACAAAACTTTTCCACATATCGGCCATGCTAATCCTGCTGTCTGAGGAGCTGGCTGTGACACAGCTGTTTTGGAGACCTCTTCCTCCTCCTCCTCTGCCTTCGCCTTGTGCTTCCACTTGTCACCCGTGTCAGTTGGGAATGCCCTCAGGAGTGTGTCTACCAGCGTACGCTTGTTGTCGCGCATCTTTCTATCACACTCCAGTGCGGAAATTGAGGTGGGCACTTTGTCGGCTGCCCAGAGGTAACAATAAGCTGTCCTCTGGAGAGTGGTGTGTCGTCTGGGTCCTCCATAACCCACGTGATGGCCCTGAGCTGCGTAGGGTGCCACACTGCAGTGAAACCGTTTCCTCCTCCTTTACCTCATCCTCCTCCTCGTCCTCCAGAAGTGTGCCCTGGCTGTCCACATGTGTACCTGGCCTCTGCTGGTGCAGGAACCCACCCTCTGAGCCCCTTCTGTATGACCTGCCTGAAACCCTGTGAAATGCTGTGCCGCATCCTCTTCCATCATCGCCTCAATATTTTTTTCAAGGAGACATAGAAGGGGTATTGTAATGCTAACAATGGCGTCATCAGCACTGGCCATGTTGGTTGAGTACTCCAAAGATCGCAACAAGGTACACTGGTCTCGCATGCAGGCCCAGTCACTGGTGGTGAAGTGGTGCTGATTTGCAGAGCGACTGACCCGTGCATACTGCATCTGAAACTCCACTATCGCTTGCTGCTGCTCGCACACAGTCTCTCTAGCATATGTAAGGTGGAGTTCCACCTGGTGGGAATGTCGCATATGAGGCGGTGAGCAGGAAGGCCAAAGTTATGCTGCAGCGCAAACAGGCGAGCAGCAGCAGGGTGAGAACGCCGAAAGTACCCGCCCAACTTGCTGGTAGCGAAGACAATTTGCATATTATAAAAGTAAGATTTTTAGAAGATAGAAAACTCAAATAAAGGTATGAAACATATGTTTGAACTCAGCTGACATTAGCAAGTAGCTAATGTCAGCTACTGAAAATTGCATAAGTGGGGGTGACAGAAGCCCTTTAAACATACAAAAGGCAATATAGGGGACATGAGCAGCCAGAACAAAAAGTTTTTTTTCTTTCACTGAGCTACAAAATAGGATTAGACTAATGTCCCTGGCTGGCTGGCACATATGCAGTACACTGCAGTGGCTAATATGGCTGCCGAGCACCACCTCAGTAACAGATGGATTACAAAAAAAGATTTCCCTTGCAGTGGCTGGGTACAGAAATGTTGGATTGCTGAAGCTCCCTCCCTCTCTATTTGCTGTATTTTGTGGATTAAAGTAGCACAGGTTCTTCTGATTTCTTCCCTATTCTGTCCCTGATCGCAGCACCAACATCCTCTCCCTAAGCTCAAATCAGCAGAGTGACATGCGGCAGTACATGACTCCAGCTTATAAAGAGGCTGGGTCACATACTGCACTCAGCTAATCACAGCCATGCCATTAGTAGGCATGGCTGTGATGGCTTCTTAGGGCAAGACATTAAACGCTTGCTGATTGGCTGCTGTGCAGCCCTTCAGAAAGTAGGAAGAAATCACCGAACAACGGACCCGAACCCGAACTTTTGTGAAAATGTTCGGGTTCGGGTCCGTGTCCCGAACACCCCAAAATTCGGTACAAACCCGAACTATACAGTTCGGGTTCGCTCAACTCTAATCAAGAGTCAAATAAGGTATTTTATGTGTGAAAATTATACTTATAAATATGGAAGGCTCTCCAATATCTGGTGATTTATCAAACAATACACATTTATTAAACTTAAAATAAAATATATATATATACACAAAGAAGAATAAAAATCACAATTAAAAATCCAGCAAAAGAAAATTTGTCTGTATATTCCGCAGGCCTATGTAACGTTTTACCACAACTAAAATTATTAAAAATAATGGTGGCCTTTACTATATATAATTGTCACCTGTACAGCGTTCACGCTAAATATAAATAACAGCTTTACAGAACATTATCATTCCATATTCCATAAATGTAGCACCATCCGGTAATGGCAAACCCCAAATGTCTGATTGCGCTCAAGATTCATATGGCTGCCCATTAAATATATATGATTTTGGTTTCTGCCAAATAAAGGATGCACATTAAATACAGACTGAATAAATATAACATTTAGTTAGTTTTTGACAAATGGAGATATATATACTAATATCTGGTAGCTGAATACATATAAAACATAATTCCATATATTAAAGCTGAATACATATAACTAATCACTAAACCAGGTTCACTAAATACATTTCAAAAGTTCATATGACAAATCAGGTTTGCTGAGTACATTTAAAAAATCTGTATCACAATTGTTGCATCAAGTTTGCTGAGTACATTTAAAAATTCATGTTTATCGCCCACTGGTTTAACCAATATTTCAATATTTGCTATAGTATAGAGGTATATGCTAAATGTAGAGGTATATGCTGAATATACTGTAACTGTACTGAGTATAGCTATCAGACTGCTGAGTATATTCAAACGTTCATGTTGATTACATATCTTATTCTTAATTCACTGGGTATATCATTATTCCTAATCCACTGGGTGTCGGATTCTGTACTTAATACGTACAACTTAGTTTTTAATGTTCATGTATGTATCAGACAACATCTTTCATTCCTCCCCTATATGGTCGAAAAAAATAATCCTACTCTATGCATGAGTTTTCCGTCTGTAATGCTGTATCACATATAGAGAGACAGAGGGATTGATTACTCCTTCGGTTTAGCTGGGTCGCGGAGAACTTTGGCTGCTTTCCTCTTGCTGGTCTCAGCGTCCCATGTGATGTCCTACGTGGCGTCTCACGTGTACTTGGCTAGCCGGAGCGCTTCTGCCGTTTTAGATGGTTGTCACTATAGTCACTGTAGTTTAGACACTCTAAAACGGCAGGAGCGCTCCATAACTCTGGGATACCTATGCTACAGAAAGAGGGCTGGCTAGCCAAGCACACGTGAGATTGACAAATTCAGGGAAAGATTATTCAAGGTGTAGGGAAAGGATAGGGAGGAATCATTCCACAGCATTTATATTGAACAGGGTTCAGTAGGGGACGTTACAGTCTGGGTAATAGGAACAATCCTATTACACCTTGCTGCACTGACTGGACACCTAAATTGCCATTATACAGCTGTAATTCCAGCAAACCATTCTTGTTATTGGGGTGAAAGTGCTGTTTGATACAGTCATTAACAGGGTTTATTACAAGGAAATATTTATATGTCTTATTTACCCTTCTGCGGTGCAGGTATATGTTCTAAAGCCTTTTTTGGCTCGTATTAGTGGGAAAAAAGAGCTTATTAGCCATTGTGTGGTGAAGTGCTAAAATTACAGCCCTTTTTGTCATGTATTAGTAGCAAAATAAAAATATATTTGCTATTTAGCGGTGCAGTAATATGTTCTAAAGCCCTTTTTGTTGTGTATTAGTGGCAAAAGTAAAATATATTTGCCATTCAGCGGTGCAGTTATATGTTCTAAAGCCTTTTGTGGTGTGTATTAGTGGCAAAAGAAAATATATTTGCCGTTCAGCGGTGCGGTTATATGTTATAAAGCCCTTTTTGTCGTGTAATAGTGGCAAAATATAAATATATTCGCTTTTCAGCAGTGCAGTTATATGTTCCAAAGCCTTTTGTGGCGTGTATTAGTGGCAAAATAAAAATATATAAATTGCCGTTCAGCGCTGCAGTTATATGTTCTTAACCTCTTAAGGAGACAGGATGCATGGGTACGTCCTGTTCCGGTCTTTAAAGATGGAGCCGGCTCCTGCCCGAGGCGGGCGCCATAGCCGCTTATTGAAGCAATGCCAATCGCGGACATTAAACCCCTCAGATGCCATGGTCAATCCAGACCACGGCATCTGAGCACGCACAAACCGAAAGTTTTACTTTCGGTTTGCGCTCCGGCTCCCCCGTGTGGCGATCCGAGGAGTCAGAGCATGCCTGCAGCAGCCTGGGTCTCTGTGAATGAAACTCAGGCTGCTGCATAGTATTTCCTATGGAGCCTAACCTGTAATAGGCTCCATAGTGAATATGCGATTTTCTCATATATTCGAATGCTATTGCATTGGAGTATATGAGAATAGCACTCATATCATTGATTGTTATAGTTCCCTATGGAAACTATAGGAAAGTATGAAAAAAAAAAAGTTTAAAAAAAAATTAAAAATAAAAAAATAAGCTCCCACACAGCTCCGTACACATAACTAACAAAAAGTTATAGGGGTCAAAATATGGTGACAAAAAGTAAAACTGATTTTTTCCCACTTTTGAATTTTTCTTTCACTATCAAAACGCAAGAAAACCTATACATATAGGATATTGCCGGATTCGTACTGACCTGTAGAATAAAACTAACTGGTTACTTTGTTCACATATCGAACATCGGAACATCAGAATTAAAAAACCCCAAAACTGTGGTGGAATTGTTTTTTTTTCAATGTCACCCTATTTGGAATTTTTTTACTGCTTCCCACTACATAATATGCAATATTAAATGGTTGCGTTGGAAAGTACAACTTGTCCCACAAAAAACAAGCCCTCATATGGCCATGTGAACTGATAAATAAAAAAGTTATTGCTCTGGAAAGGCAGGGAGCGCAAAATGAAAACGCAAAAAGAAAACCTCCGGTCCTTGAGGGGTTAAAAGGAACCTGTCAACAACTTTTTGTTGACCTCACTGAGGGCAGCCTAAAAAAGTGACAGAAATTCTGATTTCAGCGGTGTGTTACTCATGAGCAAAAAGTAAGAGGTTGCTGAGAATCAGCTTCATAATCATTACCACACAGGCCTTGAAAAGAGTAAAATCTATCTGAGAAGAGGTTATTCATGTTTATTCATAATATCCAGCAATCACCCATCTGCTGATAATTGGCAGTTTTCTCCTAGACAGAAAGGCAGAAAACTAGGTAGAAGACTATCAATCATGAGCAGGTGGGCAGGGAGATCAGGAATTTATGAACAACCATGATTCTTCTCAGGTGGCTGTGACTCTTTTCCAGGCCTATTCTGCAATGATTGTGATATTGGTTCTTGACAACCACTTACTTTTAACTTTTAAATGACAGAGAGCTGAAATCAACTCACCTGTCCTTACTTTGCTGCAGTTAGTATGAACATCATAAAGTTGATGACCGGTTCCCTTTAAGCCTTTTGGGGCGTGTATAAGTAAAAAAAAAAATATATATGTTAGTTTAGGCCGGTTTATTGGCTTGTATTTGTGGGAGGGGCTTAAGTAGTATATTTATACCAGGCAGGCGCCACCCCTGGGTGTGTCGATGGTGCTGCGTAGTTGTGTGCAGTCTGAGCCAACTGTTGCAGCACATGAGCTGAATCTGCAGCTTCCATACCCAGTCGGCATTCAGGATCCCAGTTGAGGTCATTCCGGTCAGGTGAGGGTTTGTGGCAAGCTCGTGCAGCATTGTCCCGTTACAGTCCAGCCGGCAATGTGTCGGTTCCTTTGGTGAGGAGGAGCAGCATTGCACCAGAGCGATCTGCCTGGCAACCCACGTTTGGCCCCCGCGTGGCAGCTCGGTTAGTCCGGCCGGCGGTGTGTCGGCTCCTTTGGTGAAGAGGAGCAGCACTGCACTGGAGCATTTCTGCCTGGCACCCCCACATTTGGCGCCCACGCGGCAGTACAGTTAGGCAGCAGGGGTCAGCGTGACTCCGTCTCATTTTCTCGCATCTGGCAGCCAACACTTGGTGCCCACGCGGCAATACGTTTAGGCAGCAGGGGTCAGCGTGACTCTGACTGTTTTCTCGCAGGTTTCTATGTCTAGCACAGGTCACCTTGCTTAGTTTGTCTGTGTATATCTGTACGTCTTTCTTGCCTGCTTTCACTTCACTGCTCGCCAGCAAACCTCTCTCGCTATCCGCTATTATTTCTGCAGACAGACTAAAGCCTTGTTTATACTGACATCCAGCATTATCCCTTACTTGCATTATAGAGGGTGAGGTTCAGGCAGCTGATTAATCCAAGTGGAGCAGAGTTGCTGTTTACAAAGTGTTATTGTTTCTTTAGTATAAATGCTATTTTGCTATATGTATATTAAGTATACAGTAAGCTCCTTTGTGTCTAGGTATCTTCCATTGTTTTGTTTCATTTGTTTTGGAAAGGTAAAATGTGTTTGTGTCACTTTAAGGTTGTGAACCTGAGTTTGTGTACTTAACAAGGACCTGTGCAAGGTGCTGGGGATCCATCTTCAGTTCAGAGTGTTAGCTGGACACTGGGAGCTGCTTGCTACAAAGGTAATTGCAGAGACCCATGAGGACCTTTTTATTTTGTTATTTTGCGCGTTTTGTTGCTTTATTTGTGCTAAAAATAGATAGGAGCGCGGCTTTCGGCAGGAGCTGAGTTTAGTTTGTTTTTTGCGGCATATACACCCACATCTCAACAGGGCTTATGTGCTGATGGTGGCAACGTTTGTATGTACTCACCTATAGCAGTGTGGTGTGTTGCAGGTGGTTTATATTACTGCATGCATCGTGTTAGTGTCAGCATACTACCACAGCCAGGATCGTCTTTACATGTCATTTTTTTGCTTTCCAGGTCTCATCACAGCTCGCCATTCTCAGTTGATGTGGTCAGTCACCTCTTGTGCTTTGGTAGCAGAAAAAAAAGTCACATTAAGGGTGGATCTTCCATTAGGTTACGGGCTTTGCTACTTGACGCTTTATTTTTTAGGTTGTTATAGGTTCAGAAGGTTGGGTAAGTCACTTTTTAATCAGTTTGCGGTCTCACAACATCAGACCTTGTCACCTGACCCATCACGCAGGCCTCATGTCAGTGTCGGCAATCTACCATAGCCAGGATCATCATTGCATGTCATTTTGCTTTTCAGGTCACATCACAGCTCGCCATTCTCAGCTAGTGTGGTCAATTACATCAATAAAAAAATAAATAAAGGGGCATTTAAAGAAAAAAAAGGGCTTTTAAAGAAAAAACAACTACAATAAAAATGTAATGAAAAATAAAGAATATATAAAACTTTATCAGCTTACAAACTCGCTACTTGACGTTTCATCAAAGACTGCTATAGGTTCAGAGTGTTGGGTTAGTCACGTTTTCATCAGTTTGTGGTATCTCAATGTGAAACGGAACACTTCGCTAAGGTCACGGCGGTTGCAACTATTTTGTTTTTCTCATGCTCCCGCTGGCACTGGTTTTGTTGCCATTTCTTGGCCCTCAATATAATCATTTTCTTTCCGACTTTCCATTCAGGGTGCCCGGTTCGTGTCTTTCAGCAATTACTGGCAGCAGTAACAGACCAAGGCCTTGCGAGTACTCCGTTGCGGTTCCCACGGCCCACTCGCCACTGGTGATGGGCACGAGTATTCGCAAGGCGAGTTTGATCTCGAATATCGTGATTTTGAGATTTGTGGATATGTCAAATACATGACCCCATTTTCGCAATTGCGTATATTGGCTTTTCAGATGGATAGTGAGTGATAGGGAAACTGTATCTTGAAATATTAAAAAATAAATAAATAAATTCAGACATAATTTTCCCAACCTTAGTTGCTTCTTTAACAGTTTCCACTATTCCTGTCAGAGCAAAGACTTAATAGGTAAAACTGTCCTGCGAATGTTCGTCACTTGAATAATCGCATTAATCTATTCGCGGTTTGTATTCTCTTACCTACCTAGCGTTAACAGGTCGCGTCAGACTCCAGTACGCTGAATGTATTGTGAAAATTCATGTATGTCTTTTCGCACCCTTCTATTCGCACAAATGACTCCCGCCATTTCAAGCTTTCAATACGTGTAAAGCTCTTTAAACATTAATAATGAACGGATTCTATGCGTACGCGAATATAACTTGAGAGAATTAATCGCAAGTCATGAAATAGAATGCGAAATAGCGAATATTGCTAAATCGCGAATGTGTGACGTATGTGATGTGGATTGTCCATCGGATGTCGCGAGGTCGAATGTGGGTCTTTGCGCTCATCACTACTCACCACCTCTCAGTCGTGCGGCATGTCTATATGCAGGTGTTTAATTTAGGGTTGAAACCGACAGCCATCGGACCTTTCCTTCAGGTGAGGTCCGACACATTATTCGGAAGCTAGGTCAGTGGCGCTCTGCATGTTCACACCTGAATCTAGTCGAGAGACGTTCTTGCGTTCCAGAGAATGGTCATGTTAGTGTTGTTGCTGGCACTGGTTTCGTTGCCATTTTGGGCCCCCAATATAATCATTTTCTTTCCGACATTCCATTCAGGGTGCCCGGCTTACGTGTCTTTGAGCAATTACTGGCAGCAGTAACAGACCAAGACCTTGAGAGTACTCTGTTGCGGTCCTCATGGCACCACTCACTACCTCTCAGTTATGCGGCAGGTCCATATGCCGATGTCCAATTTTAGGGTTGAAACAGCTATCGGGCCTTTCCTTCCGGTCAGGTGCAGCATGTGCTGCCTCAGGGAACGAAAGTTCTGGCCCATGTTATCCGGAAATTAGCCGCTCTGCATGTTCAATAGGTTCATACCTCAGCCTAGTCGAGAGATGTTCTTGCATTCCAGAGGTTGGTCATGTTAGTGTTGTTGCTAAGTACTATTGTGTATCATTTAGTTGTTGGTTTTTGGCCCCCTTCAGGCATTCATCCTACGCAGCGATTATGGCACAACTCAAGCCACTTAGTTTAGTTAGGTAGGCAGGTAGATGGTTACGCGTCATGTAGCCTCAACCACAAGTTAGAAGGCCGGTTTATTGGCCTGTATTTGTGGGAGGGGCGTAAGTAGTAAATTTATACCAGGCAGGCGCCTCCCCTGGGTGTGTCGACAGTGCTACGTACCCTCCCAACCCGCCCTTCTTTTTAGTAAACACCTTGCAGAGTATGCCCCCCTTCAGGCATTCCTTCTACGCAGCGGTTATGGCACAACTCAAGCTGCTTAGTTTAGTTAGGTAGGCAGGTAAACGGTTACGTGTCATGTAGCCCCGACCACAAATATATTTTCTGTTCAGCGGTGTAGTTATATGTTCTAAATCCTTTGTGGCGTGTATTAGTGGCAAAAGTAAAATATATTTGCCGTTCAGCCGTGCAGTTATATATTCTAAAGCCTTTTGTGGATTAGTGGCAAAAGAAAAATATATTTGCTGTTCAGCTGTGCAGTCATATGTTATAAAGCCCTTTTTTATGTGTATTAGTGGGGGGAGGGCTTATTAGCCGTTGTGTGATGAAGTAATAAAAGTACAGATTTTTTTGGGGTGTTTTTATTTCCTTTTTATTTATTTATGTGATCTAATAGTATGTCAGACAGAGAAGTGCCAGGCCCTGCACAGGGGAGTGGCAGAGGCCTAAATATTTCTGGCTCAGGCAGAGGTCGCAGCAGAGTAAGGCACCATGGCAGCAGGGGTCACTTCGAGAGGCCTGAGCTCCCAGTGTCAGCTAGCGGTCGTGTCTTGAACAGCAACCCAGCAGTTCTTGAATGGTTGACTCGGTCATCCACTTCGTCCTAAGTAACATCAGACACCCCCAGCAAAGAGTCGGTGGGTTCGTCAGACACAACCTTTATTTGGCATGGCCCGGGAGCAGGTTTTCCCTCACCTGTCCTCAACTTGCCTCTGTCTTTTCTGTTCCCTCAGCCAGAGAAGTATTATATGCTGTGGGCTCAGCTCCACTATACAGTGAGGACGAGCTATTAGAAGACAGTAAGCAGCTACTGGCAAGCCAAGATGTGGAGGAGACATCCGCCGTTTCCTCCACTAGGCGGGCAAGTAGTGATGAGGAGAGTGGCATGGGAGCTGGTGTTGCGGGCAGTCAGGCTCCTGACCCAGAGACGGTTGAGGAGGACATCAGTGATGTGCAGACAGTACTCAATGATGATAATGTACCTGATCACACTTGGGGGCTGGTTGACGAAGGGGCTTCATCATCATCGGTAGAAGAGAGTGGCAGCTTGACTGTGAGGCAGCGGCAGAGCCAGCAAGTCTCTAATGTGGCCGGGAGTAAGCAGGGTGGCAGCAGTGGGAGGTCGGGAGCTAATCCAGGGTAGACCACCCGCTTTGCAGGAGCCAACCTGCCCAGGAAGTAGTGGTGCACAGGTTAACGGAGGCAGCGGCGATAGCAGTCAGTGTGTAGATTTGGGGTAAAATCACCTATTTGTCAGTGTGGCACTTTTTTGTTAAGCTGCCGGAGGAGGTGAACATGGCCATGTGTAGAATCTGTGGGCAGAAAGTGAAACGTGGTCAGGGTGCCAATTTTGGCACCACAGCCCTGTGTCAACATATGCAGCGTCACCCTAAAGTGGCCTGGGAAAACCGTGGCTCCAATGTGGTGGTCCAGCCTGCCGCAGCAACCGCTGCATCACCCAGTGGCAACCAGACGATTTAAGGGAGCTGTCTGTTCTTCCCATAATCTGCTGGTCCTGATGCTCCTGCTCCTCGCCCTCCTACTTTTTAATCAGTCATTCCGTCAGCAATCTATCACCGAAGCGATTTCCAAGAGACAACAGTATGTGAGCACTCATTCAATGGCGCAGAAGCTGTAAGTGCTGCTGTCCAAGTTGCTGGTGCTGCAGTCCTTCCCTTTCCAAGTGATGGACTCTGAGCCTTTCAGAGAACTGATGGCTTGTGCCGAGCCGAGGTGGAGAGTCCCAAGCCATCATTTAATTGCCAAAAAGGTAGTACCAGCCCTGGACACACATGTAGAACAAATGGTGGGCCAGTCCTTGAGCCTGTCGGTGTCTGTCAAAGTGCACAGCAGCGCCGATGTGTTGAACTGTAACTACGGTCAGGGACAATACATATCCTTTACGGCAAATAACACCCAGAGGCCCACTGAGCCCCCCTCCTGCTTTCCCTTTTCCCCTGCCTCCTCCTGACTCCCCCTTGCCACTTTCGTCAGCCATGTAAATTACAACACAAGAAAACAAAATAAACTAGGGATGCTCCGATATATCGGCCGCCGAAACAAATCAGCCGAAAATGGCATTTTTGGTATAATGCCGAAAGTGTAATTTTCTGGCTGATACAGTGTTGCATCCGTGTATTCTCTCCTCCCCGCTGCGCGCTGCTCTGTGTCCTAGCAGGGAGGAGGGAAACTGTGTCAGCCGGTCGAGCACTGCGGAAGAAGAGCGGAGTGAGTGGCCGGCATCTCTCCTCTTCACAATGCTCAGCCTCCTGTCACAGATTGGCAGAGCGGTGTGTGGGCAGAGACAGCTTTGCAGTGCTTTCCCAGGAGGTTGAGCGCTCCTATCCGCACGGCCTGCTCAGCCTCTGTGACAGCGTGTCATGAAGCAGAGTGAGGCACAAACACGCAGTGATCAGTGATCACTGAGTGTTTGTAAATAATTGAGGACCTAGCATGTTTACTGTGTCCCCATGGAGCGAGTTACCTCCTCACTGTTTACAGTAGGCCCAGTGACGTCATGACTTGTATCACTGGCCTGGGCGCGGCTAAACTTCGCCCGCATGAATGGAGCTTAGCCCTGCCCAGGCCAGTGATACAAGTCGTGACGTCACTGGGCCTGCTGTAAACAGTGAGAAGGAACCGCACTCCAGGAGCCCCGCTGCCTTCGCAAACAGCTGGTTGGGGGGAGTCCCGGGTGTCGGACCCGGCCGATCACATGCTGATGATCTAACCCGAGGATACATCATCAGTTTTTAAAACCTGTAGAACCCCTTTACACAAACCCCTGCAGTGTCCGCTGTACATATATTCCTCCCTCCACCATACAGTCCCATGTAAATAACATCACTCCCTCCCACAGCTGTTATCAACAACATGCAGTCCCATGTAAATAATATTTCCCTGCCCCAGCCCCCTCCAACATATAGTCCTATGTAATTCACATCAGTCCCCCCTACAGCCACCATTAACATACACTCTCATGTAAATAACACCACTGTGCCCCAGTCCCTCCAACAGCCACACTCAACATACAGTCCCATGTAAATAACACAACCTCCTCCCCAGCCACTTCTAAAATACAGTCCCATCACTCCCTTCAGCCCTAAAATACAGTCCCAGTTAAATAATTAAAAAATTATTTACCTTTGCTCATGTAAAAACATGGTAGATGCTAGACAGCTAAAGGACCTTTGATGATGTCATGCCCATGTGACCAGACAGTAGGCGGAGCCAGTCTGGAGTTCCTATGAAAGTTTTGCTGGCCTGGAGTAGTCACATGACCTGTGACTCAACACAGGTCCTTCGGATTTTCTCCTGCATATCCTCCAGGCAGCGTGAAAGAATTTTCTTTCCTGTGCGGAGGACCGACGGGGGACCTCCACATTCTCACCACGTTGGCCCTGCGACAATGTCCACTCCTCATCCTCCACCGTGTCATCCTCCACCGTGTCCTCAGCCTGCACTGCAGGGACAATTCGTAGTGCCCCTCCAGCATACCACTTGTGCAGGGCACGGCGCTGTCACGCTGTTATGCAGCTTGTTTGCCTGGGCGAACAGAGTCACACAGGGGAGACACTGCTCCATGTTCTTCATCAAGAAATCAAATCCTGGTTTTCTCCGCTACAAATGAAAATTGGAACCATGGTGATCGACAATGGGAAGAACTTTCTGTCGGTGCTGCGTCAAGGAGGGCTGAGCCATACTCCCTGCATGGCACACGTGTTATATCTGGTCGTCAAGCAGTTCCTGAAGTCTTTCACCCATCTGCAAGACATCCTAAAAATGGTCAGGAAACTTTGCATGCACTTCAGCCACTCGTACACTGTAAAGCAAACACTCCTTGAGCTGCAGTGACAGAACGGCATCCCCAAACATAGGCTGATATACAACGTTATACAATGTAATTCCACTGCTTCGTGTCCTGGAACAGATGCGGATAAATCTGGCTGGTCAGGGGACTAGAGACATCTCACGGCCACATGAGCCCTGTGGGGGCTGAACTGGAGGAGGAGCAGGATATTGGAGCACAAGCAATGTGTAGCGAAATGGGTGGTTTTTCTACACAGGTGACCAGAGAGGAGGAGCAGGCGCAGTCAGAGAAGCTACAGGGTGGGAAGAAAGAGAAGGCAGAGGACCCAGACACACCGTGGCAGTATGCAGTAGAGATGGAGGCAGGGAGTCCCTTTAAATCACTTGCACAAACGGCCCGATGCATGCTCACTTGCTTGCATAGTGACAGCCAAATTGTCACCATTCGGTAGAGGGATGTCTTCTGGCTCTCCAGCTTGCTATCGGTCCAAAATGAGGGACTTTTTTACAACCGCTGAGAGGGAGGACAAACTGAACTACAATAGAGACATCCTATGTAGTCAGTTGGCGGCTATCTATCTGCGCCATCGTCCATCCTCTCGCAGGTCTGCCCGGATGGCCCTCTGCTCTCACGTTCCACTGCCATGGCTGCTGGGGAGGGGTGGGGTGGCAGGAGCAGTACCAGTTCCTTCAGCAGCAGCCTGAGTCTAGAGTCGCTGATGAGCAGCATCTTTTACCCGCATAGTGAAGAAACTACATACCAGCAGCTAGACATAGAGCAGGACCTGAACCAGCAGGTAGTGGCATACTTGGACAGCACCCTGCCACCTCACATTGAAGATCAGCTGGACTACTGGGCAGACAAGCTGGATTTGTGGCTGCAACTAGCAGAGTTTGCCTTGGAAAAGCTGTCCTGCCCGTCCAGTAGTGTGGCATCAGAGTGGGTGGTTAGTGTGGCGGGGGCCATAGTTACCCCAAGAAGAACTCACCTGTCCACCCAAAATGTGGAGAGACAGACCTTTTTCAAGATGAATCAGGCGTGGATCATCCAGGATTTCCACCCACCAATGTCTGATGGATCAGACTAGTGGTGCCACACCAACACTTTGACAAAAGCGACAGTTTTTTTCTGGCTACCTGCCTCTGCTACTATTCTGATGCTGCCACCCCCCTGATGCCACACATCTGATGCCAAGTGCTCCTTCTTATACCCACCATCGCCAGCAGGTACTGTTATTGCCACCCACCTTCCCACTCTGTCAACGGGTCACTCTGTGGTCTTCTGATGCTGCTGCCACCTCCACACTATGTCACCTTGCCATTCTGTGGTCTCCTCATGCTGCTGCCACCTCCATACTATGTCACCTTGCCACTCTGTGGTCTCCTCTTGCTGCTTCTACCTTCACACTATGTCACCTTGCCACTCTGTGGCCTCCTGATAATGCTGCCACCTCCACACTATGTCAGCTTGCCACTCTGTGGTCTCCTTATGCTGCTGCCACCTCCACACTATGTCACCTTGTCACTCTGTGGTCTCCTTATGCTGCTGCCACCTCCACACTATGCCACCTTTCCCCTCTGTGGTCTCCTCATGCTGCTGCCACCTCCACACCATGTCATGTTGCAACTCTGTGGTCTCCTCATGCTGCTGCCACCTCCACACTATGTCACCTTGCAACTCTGTGGTCTCCTCATGCTGCTGCCACCTTCACACTATGTCACCTTGCCACTTTGTGGTCTCCTCATGCTGCTTCCACCTCCACACCATGTCACCTTGCCACTCTGCAGTCTCCTTATGCTGCTGCCACCTCCACACTATGTCACCTTGCAACTCTGTGGTCTCCTCATGCTGCTGCCACCTCCATACCATGTCACCTTGCCACTCTGTGGTCTCCTCATGCTGCTGCCACCTCCACACCATGTCACCTTGCCACTCTGTGGCCTCTTAATGCTGCTGCCACCTCCACACTCTGTCGTTTTGCTGCTCTGTGGCTTTCTGATGCTGCTGCCACCTCCACACTGTCATTGTGCCACTCTGTGGCCTCCTTCAGATGCTGATACTGCCGCGCACCTCCAGACTTTGTCATCGTCATGCTGCTTCCACCTCACAACTATGTCATAGGTCCACTTTGTGGACTTTCAATGCTGTTCCCACCCTCCCCACTTCATGACTGGGCCACTATTTTGCCTTTCAGCCTGGCTGACATCATCATTTATTTGACCTTTCTTCTGATCTGTCAGAAGGAAGGAAAAATGAGACGCACAATGGCTCCTGTCTGTGTAGCAGCTGTAATGCCTGTATGGTCCCATCAGAATTGGCCTATGTTTTGGTAGCTAAAAGCAGGAGTGGGTACAAAACACAGAAGACATGCAAATATTCCATATACGTGTCATCTCTGTTTTGGATCCACTCCTGTTTTTTTTGGCATTAGCAATACTGATGGATTACTGACCAAATTGTGATCGAGTGACGGGGGATGCTTAACAGACAGGATCCGTTTTTTGGGTGGTTATTGTTCTGACAGATTAGAGGAAGGGCAAAATAATCAGTGACGTCGGCACAACCTTACTGCTGACACCCTCTCCACTCTGTCAGGGGTCTCTACTTGTATAAGCTTTTAATAGAACAGGTAATGTAGACATCTACTAGGAATTAAGCTGATGACGGTGTAAAAAGAGTGCGCTTCGTCTTGGCGCTAACATCGACCTGTAAGGCTAAGTTCATACTTGAGTTATTTGGTCAGTTTGGCCCTGTGACAGCCCAAATAAGTGAAGTGTGCAGTGATTCTAAGAGCGATGCCTGTCATCTGCATGTCATACTTAGAGATGTCCCAAACTATTCGCCGGCGAACATAGCTTGTTCGCGTTCGCCGCGGCGAGCGAACATATGCGATGTTTAGTCCGCCCCCTATACATCATCATTGAGCAAACTTTGACCCTGTACCTCACAGTCAGCAGACACATTCCAGCCAATCAGCAGCATACCCTCCCTCCCAGACCCTCCCATCTCCTGGACAGCATCCATTTTAGATTCATTCGGAAGCTGCAGTCTTAGTGAGAGGAGGGACAGTGTAGCTGCTGCTGATTTAATAGGGAAATCTATAGCTAGGCTAGTGCATTCAGTGTCCACTCCAGTCCTGAAAGACTCATCTGATCTCTGCTGTAAGGACAGCGTCCTGGTAGCACCCCAAAAAGCCCTTTTTTGGGCTGCTACATTAGTCTGCTTTTATTTATTTTTTCTCCATATATATATTGCAGTTGCCTGGCCTGCCTGTGTGTGAGGACCTGCAGGCCCGCAGACTGTAGTGTGCCCACTGCCAGTGCCCACCACTCATACCGTGTGGCACAGTAGCTTGCCGATAAATAAGGCATTTCATTCTTACACTTTAATCTCATTTCAGTTGCCTGCCTGCTGCCAGTGTGTGTCAGGCCCACTTCCGCTGACTGTAGTGTGCCCACTGCCAGTGCCCACCACTCATACCGGATGGCACAGTATCTTGTCGATAAATAACGCATTTCATTTTTACACTTTAGTCTAATTTCAGTTGCTTGCCTGCTGCCAGTGTGTGTCAGGCTGACTTCCACTGACTGTAGTGGGCCCACTGCCAGTGCCCACCACTTATACCTGGTGGCACAGTAGCTTGCCGATAAATAAGGCATTTCATTTTTACACTATAGTCTAATTTCAGTTGCTTGCCTGCTGCCAGTGTGTGTCAGGCCGACTTCCACAGACTGTAGAGTGCCCACTGCCAGGGCCCACCACTCATACCGGGTGGCACAATAGCTTGCCGATAAATAAGGCATTTAATGTTTACACTTTAGTCTAATTTCAGTTGCTTGCCTGCTGCCAGTGTGTGTCAGGCCGACTTCCACAGACTGTAGTGTGCCCACTGCCAGTGCCAACCACTCATACCGGGTGGCACAGCAGCTTGCCGATAAATAAGGCATTTCATTTTTACACTTTAATCTAATTTCAGTTGCCTGCCTGCTGCCAGTGTGTGTCAGGCCCACTTCCGCTGACTGTAGTGTGCCCACTGCCAGTGCCCACCACTCATACCGGGTGGCACAGGACTTTGCATAAAAAAAGGCATTTAATTTTTACCCTTTAATCTAAGGTTAGTTGCCTGCCAGTGTGTGTCAGGCCCACAGACTGTAGTGTGCCCTCTGCCAGTGCTGCCCATCAATCATACCATGCGGCACTGGACATTGCCTAAAATAAGGCACTTTATCTGTACACTTTAATCTAATTTCAGTTGCCTGCCTGCCAGTGTGTGTGTGTCAGGCCCACAGACTGTAGTGTGCCGTCTGCTAGTGCTCAACACTCATACCGGGTGGCACAGTACCTAGCACGCATAGTACCACTTATCTAAAATCCATTCAATACACGTCCTGATAGGGGACGTAACAGGGATTAAACTGATGAGAATAGGACTACAGAAAATACCTCTCATATCGGGTGTGACAGTAAATTGCACGGTGCAGACGCAGTGACCGTGGATTAAAACAAAGGGGAGGGAGCCAGCATTTTTTTAACCATCTCCCCGTTCGAAAAATCAATTCAATTCACCTTTCGGGGACCCTTGGTGTTGTACGTGGCTGGGTGGAGGAAGAAACCTTCAATGACATCACCGGGACATGGCTAGCTTGGTATCCAACCTTGTGCAAATGGGGAGTTTGCGGTTGTGCAAATGGACTGTTTGCGGTTGTTTGCGGTGCATTAAAAGGGGAGTTTGGTCTGTCAATGTCTGTGAAGCTGGCGTAACCCCTACACTACCTGATCGATGCAACATCATACCTGATCGTATACACACACTGGATGTTTTAAACCACGTTGTTCAAAAAAATTTAGGATTGTTAGGTAATTTATGCCTTTTATGGATTAAAACCCAACTCTGCGTCAACTATGTAATTTTCCATGGGAGTTTTGCCATGGATCCCCCTCCGGCATGCCACAGTCCAGGTGTTAGTCCCCTTGAAACAACTTTTCCATCACTATTGTGGCCAGAAAGAGTCCCTGTCGGTTTTAAAATTCGCTTGCCTATTGAAGTCTATGGCGGTTCGCCCGGTTCGCCCATTCACGAACATCTGCGGAAGTTCACGTTCGCCATTCACGAACGGAAAATTTTATATTCGCGACATCACTAGTCATACTGACTCACAGTATTATTTCACTACCAGACTCCCTATGTGTGTTACTGCAAGGCACAGTGTTCTACACCACTATAAAGGCTCTCTGCAGCCATGAAATAGCAGTTTTTTTACAAAATTTGCCGCAAATTAATTCGGAACCAAATTTTTTCTAATAATTCGGCGAAGCGGCCGAATCAAATTTTTTTTTAATTAACTCATCTCTAGTAGTATATGTCCTTCTTACTTACTCCCCCTTTATGATCCGTTCCTGCATGAGAAAACCTAAAAATGGAAACATGGTCTTAAAGGGGTTATCCAACCTCATAATGACCCTCCCAATGCCCAGGCACCTCATACAGGTTATAATTACCCCGCTCCCCAGCAACCGCCTCACTCCTGATACCCGCATGACTGCCGCTGCATCTCCCCCTCACGCGGATCAAAACATCCGGAAACAGGGGGAAGGCAGCCAGTAGCAGGCTAAGAAAGGGATGAGCTGGCCAAGCATTGCGGGTGATGCTAGGGAGGTGGCAGTGCGGGGATCAGGAGCGACGCCAATGCCAGGAAAGCAGGATAAGTATAACCTAAATGAGTTTCCCGGGCATTGGGGGGTTATTATAGGAGTAGGGTAACCCCTTTAATATGATAAAATTGCTGGTAAGTAATGTAACATATCTGAACGCCTCTTCTATTAGTGTCTGTTATATATCATTGTTGTTCAGCACCTACTGTAATGCAGAATTATAATGACCTTTCAAATACTGTACAGTACTTTAGTCTGTTCACATTTTATTTGGAGAGAGGGATGGGGTAAATTCTCTAATTTGTAAGGTTCAATGTATATATGTGTTTTTTTTCTTTCTAGATACAATTGAGCAGATTTATTTAAGAGCTTTAGCTGCCAATTCACTTCATATTTGGTTCCCTAAATGCCATTCATGTTCGTGCTGGTATTAGGTGTCACTGTAACATGTAGCCTCATGGCACTGACTGACGGTGTGTATCAGGTTTGTCTAATAATCTACAGCTTGGATGTGCTTGAGCAAATCTTCATGACTGTGTGCAGGGACTATCGCGGAGATGTCTCTGTTCCTTGTTAAAGGACTGATATGCTTTTATGGAATTACTGCAAATAGAAATGTCTTCTTCTTTTACAGCTACGCTGTGTCAAATGAAATAGTTGTACTCAATTTGAGGTCAAAGATGCCGGCCGCTGGAAATGCTGTTTTTGATGGAACCACTTTTGGTACGATGTTGACTGAATGTGGAAGATGCAGCAAAGAAATGCAGCTAGTGTCTTGTCTTTCCCAGATGCCTCAAGAGCCTGTGAAGAACTTTCCCCACACTAAACGAGTGGGAAATTATTTGGTTGGAAGAATGATCAATAAAGGTTCATTTGCAAAAGTGATGGAGGGCTTACACATCCCTACAGGGCAAAAGGTACAGTATCTTTATACTTATATCAGTAATTCATGCTGGAATTATTTTCAGTATTGTGTACTGGGATCAAGCATATGATCATGTACTGCTCAGATGTCCTGCCTGGCTGTTTGCCAGCAAAATGTAGTCACTTCTTAGCAAGTGTGACATGACAGTAATGGGATGCAATAGATACAATTAGGTTTATGTTGTGAAGGGATATTTATTCTTTTATTTATAATATGCAGAACATTGTTCTTCTTTTATTTTTTTATTTAAATTATCTGACTTTTTCCAGTTAGATAGTAACAGTAATCATTTATAATATTATAGATTACATACAAATAATATCACCATAAATGGGGTTCATAAGTGTGCATACAGATCATTGCAATCACATGAAAATGACAAAACTGCATATGCAGGTTTTTTATATATCTATTTTGTTCTACATAGTAGGATGTGTTTTACCTTGATAAAACTTGTACTACAGAAAATGATGTTGAGAAAATATGCTAACAGTACTACAGAGGTAGGTCATGCCCTTAAGACTGAAGATGGAAGACTCAGAGAGGTGTAAAGGTGCACTACTGGAAGGGTCACTGGCTCATGTAACCAGGGCATCAATATTTAAGAATGGTCAAATGGGTAGTTGTGCTGCATGGTTTCATGCAGGTGGACCCAGTATCCAGTATACTATTACCTGTTAGTTATAGGAGAAATATAGATAGATAGATAGATAGATAGATAGATAGATAGATATTAGATACTTTAATTCCTTAATTCTTGCCCCTGTATATTAACCTTTTAGTTGTTTGTTTGTTTGTTTGTTTGTTTATTTATGATGATGCATGATTAATGAATGGAGCTAAATTAGGGTATCCCTTCAAATAAATGAAAATGACTAGGATCAGAGTTATCTCTGATCCTGATCATTGAAGCCACTTGTCAACCATTTTACACAGCCTCTACACTGCCATGAATGGAGCAGGATCACCTCATGATTTCGCCCGGTACATCTCTCGTTCATGATGTACAGTTACGTTAGGGGTCGTGAAGAAGTTAAACCAAATACTAAATACTGTTTTTGATTCTTGTATGAATAATTTTTTTCTTAAGATAATTATTACAATCATCTAATATTTTGGAATATCTATTATACTACTGTGAATACAATCATGATATAGTCTATAAAGTCTCTTCCATCCCTACTCAGACTTCTACACAAAAATCTACTTAAAATAGTCACCAAATCAAGACAGTATTTCCTGTGGAAAAAAAATTCTTCAGTTTGCATCTCCTGGCAACTTACTTTGTGTTGAAAGGTTTTGCATCTGTGATCACAGGTCTGTCAGAGTAAGTAATCAATCTGGGTCAATGATTTTTTAATACTGAAATAAAGGATCAGTCTTGCATGTCAAAGAATTTCTTCTTGATATGCACTGTGAAGTAAGTAATACATGCAAGAACACATGAGGCATCTAGGAAAAGCATTCTTCTTCTGGCACACCTATCTTGTTAGGTATACACCAATCAGTCATAATATTAAAACTACCTGCCTAATATCATGTATGCCTCTCTGATGCCACAAAAGCAGCAATGACCCAGCAAGTCATGGACTCCTCTGCTATCTGGCAGGTGCCATTGTAACAAGATAATGTAATTCACTTTAATCAATGTTTTTCAGGGGCATAACAAGTAACCATGGGGCATGTAGCAAAACTTGGAATGGGGGTCCTCTCCACTATGACCACCTTTAGCAGCAAGTTCAGACTACTGAAGAGCTTGTTTTCTGAGAGCTTGTTTCTGATGACCTATCGTCTGGAGTACTTAGGGAAGTCCAACACCCAGGATCTCCGCCAATCAGCTGTTTGAGAAGGGAACGGCATTTGCAGTAGCAAAGTTTACACACACACATATTTGCAGGAAATTAGTATAAAAAACTAAAGGGGTTATTCCATGAATAATGAAAAAATGAAAACCAGACATTATATTGTACATGGATTATACATGGATTTTTTTAATCTTTAATCTATGTTGTCTAAGTTTATCTTTTAGAATACCTTCCTCCACCTATAATGACAACCCTATATACACACATGCAAATGCCACCCTCTCAAGACTGTGTATATACAATAAGAATGTAACATGCTGCAACTATGAAAATTCAGTACCACCTAGCTATGAAAACACAGTGCGCAACTGCCAATGTGCAATTAATACTAAATTGAAAATACATATTAAAAACAGATTAACCAGTTCAAGAACAGACCATCCCCCAACTATACACACTTTCTGCATTTTCCCCTTATTACCACATGCGTATTTGAATGCCATACATTTTTTCAGTAATTATTTTTTGAGCCTTTTTGGGAGATATATGGCGCTTTATTTTTAGGTAATTTTATTGTAGTATTTTTCTTAGTTTTTAATTTACCCAGGAACAGAGGAAAAAAGGAACAATAGTCTGCCTTTCACTGTTTTATTTTTTTAATAGCACAAAGTGCATCAAAAATACTTTTTACCATTTTGATTTAGAGGGATGTATAGTGTATACTCACCAGGGTGAGGCTAGAGGCTGCTGTGTTATGTGTGGTAGAGTTTTTTTAATTGATTATACATTCTCTATTTTGTCTTTATTTTACATTTTGTGTGTCTCATAAAGTCATACAAGACTGTTGTGGGGCATTTACACAATATATTTTTTCTATCAATGATTCCTTCTGTAATTGGGGCTGACATATTAGCCCCAGTTACAGCGGGATTGCAGCCCCCAGAGATGTTGTGCAAAGCTGTTTAGCTTCACTGAAGAGGTGATGTGGGTCTGCTAAGACCCAATAGGCCCAAAGCTATCATATGACTAATAGAACCAGGGCAGGAAGGAGCACCTCCACTTTCTGATCTCTATACACAGTGCTCATTGAGCATTGTGTATATAGCGATAGAGAAGGCATCATAAAAAAAAAATCCCTGCCTACTCTATAGGGAGCCATGCTGTCAATGACAGTGGGCTAACAACAATTGCAGCTACATGATTACTCTGCATCTGCTAATTTTGCAAAGACATTCAGCGATGTCAACAGTGTCAACTGTCCAAATGTTTCAAATCAATGATTGGTCCTGAATAAGTTAAAAATTGGTCTTATAGTGGATGAATAGCACACAGGCTGTGAGTAATATATGATAAATAAATCACACTGTGAAAATAATACCTTGTTCCACAGCAATGCCAAACCAGTCAATGTATAATGAACTAAGGATGATCAAATCAATTCTAAACGAATCGGATTTGTTATGAACTTCAGAAAAATTTGTCCTCTGAACAGATGTAAAGCTTTTTCAATTTGCTTCAGACGAATCGCATAAAAGCACACCCAGCGCCATTTTACTGTTAAAACCATAAGGGGGAAAGAAGATGGAAGATCACATGATCCTGGGAAGTGGAGGGGAGGGCTTGCACTGATTGGCTTGAAGGCTGAAGGACAACCTCATCAGCCATTCAGGGGGCAGTAGGCAGGGAGATGCCTATGCTAAACCAACAGAAGTGTCATAGTATTCGGTTTCTGACTAGAATGATTGTGTCTGGCAGTGTCTAGCAAAAATAAAATAGGGAAATTGATCAGGGAAAGTTTTGAGGGAGTGATGGGCTTGTCACAGTGTTCTTAAGATGCTTGCTGCTGCAGCAACTCAGCCTAGCAGTTCTGCATTACAAAAAAAAAAAACTGGAAAAAAAAACCGAATTGTTTATATGATCAGATACTGCTTTTTTTATATGAACAGATACCGCTTCTTTGTGGGTGCTGTTTGTTCTGGGATGCACTCCACAGTTTCCTTTCGGCCCTGGTCACATCATGCTTGCTGCTTGTTCACTGCAGCACTTCCTGAAGAGACAGCGCCGTCACTTCCTGTGCTTTATGGGTTATATTATGTGACCTCGCTGACCAATCCTAGTCCTCCTGCACATATATAAGTTGCTCAGCCCCCTTCCCAGATGCCTGAGTGTCAAGTTTCTTGTGTCCTGCTAAGGTTGCTGATATCTGCTTGTGTTCCTGTATACCTGACCCGTGCTAATGTTTCTGGACTCCGCTACCTGTTTGATCACTGCCTGCTTGCCTTGACTCTCCTGTTTCCGACCCAGTTTGCCTGACCTGTACCTGTGCTGCCTTCCCTGACCTATTGCTGGTTTGACTTCGCCTCTGCCTCATCCTTCGGTCCTGCACTGTTGCTCCTGGTTATGACTTGGCCTGCTGACTACGTCTGCACCTCTGGTACTTTGCTCAGGTACCTCCTGGTCTGCCTGGGCCAGCTGCCTCCTGTGCCAATCCTCCTCAAGAGGTAGCGACCTGGTGTTCCCCTCAGGAAAGTCTATCCCCACCATCAGGGGTACTGTGAAGAACAAGGGGTTCACTTAGACAACGCCCTTAGAGGGGGTAGGACACGTGGAACAGTAGGTTCACACTTGCTTGTTTATGACACATATTTCTGGCACAGTTTGCTGGCACAAAGGTTATTTGCATCATAATTTGTGACTTTTCCCCGCACATGCCAGTTTTAAAAAAGTGAGAGTGGCGTGGGCCGGGACGGGAAAACATTCATCATTTTCTACTCCTGTTTTAGGTGTAGAAATCGTCTAAATGTAAGCCAGCAAGGAAGTTGGCTTTCATTTAGACTGATGCGTGATATACCTCTTGATGACTACAGCTGATCAACCGCCAGCTATAGGGGTTATTAAGACCAGCTTCTAAACCACCAGTCTTAATGAATGACCCCCTATATGCCTAGTTCAAAGACAATTTACTGCAAACACTGCATTGTTATATCCATGTTAGCGTATACATCAGACCATGTTTTTCATAGACATTTTAGTACAATAATTTATTTGTTTAACAAGTGATATTACATGCCTAGTTGTTAGCGGACTTATCAGAGATCAGACTGTGTTTTTCATAGACATTTTAGTTCACAAATGTAATTGTACACCTAGTTGAAATACAATTTGCCACATTGTTCTATCCATGATAGCCCCCCTACACATATGTCCGGCTATCTGGCTCAGTTCCCCTCTAACGTGATGCAGAAAACTGAACTGAGCCAGAACTGATGCAATAGTTTTCTAAGGGATCATGCACATACTGTATATTCAGAGCTATGATACCGGATGCTAAATATCTTAACCATAAAACTATAAGCACTACTGTTAAATGCTGCATGCTTGGTTCTTCTGTCCAGCGCTATCAGTGTACAGACACCAGATCTGTACACATCTATCAATTATGTCCAGCTCCAGCATAAAATAACTGGCCAGGCACAACTCATATATGTGAACCAAGCCAAAGCAAGCACATCAAAAATCCAACTGTGTTTTTCATAGACATTTTAGTACAATTATTAAATGTTGAACAAGTCTTATTACATGAGTAGTTGAAAGACAATTTGCTGCAAACACTGCATTTCTCTATCTATGTTAGTAGATGTATCAGAATTCAGATTGCGTTTTAAACCAGTATGATAATAAACGCATAGTTCAAAGACATTTCATCGCTACAATACTGCATTATTCCCAAAATAAATTGTTAATACCAGTGTGCAGTTTGTTTTCACAAGGGGAGGGACATTTAATTGAGCCTCTGTCTTTATATTACAGAAAACACACTTACAATTCAGCTATTACCATTTTGTGTACCAAACGTGACTTTTCATTTCCAAGCCTTATAATAAAAAGTTTGGAAAAAAGAAGACTGCAAAACAATGACCCGTGCTTTGTCCTCCCACAGTTTGCTACTAATACCCCTACTGCCACTACCATTCCCACTACACAGCTGCCACTTCTACTACATTTACTGCCCTGTCTGGTCCATGCGGTGATGCTACTGCTGCCACCACTATTGCAGCCACATGCCATTATTACCCTACCCTTTCCACATTCACACTGTACTACTGCTGCTGTTCCTAATTAAAAAGGTATTTTATAGGCTCGTTCAGAACAAGCCACTCTTTCTTTTGACAGTTTTGTGCATTTATAAATATGGGCAGGCATTCTGCCCCTGTTAACACAGAATTTTTGGACTCTTGTGCAGATTAAGTTTCTCTTTCTTTTGACAATTAACAATTTTGTGTATAAATCTGGGTAGGCATTCTGTTCAAGTTAACGCATAATTTATGGATGCTTGTGCAGAACAAATCACTCTTTCTTCTGACATTAACATGTGTATGTCTATAAACTCTTGAGGCATAATTTTTGGACACTCGGTCCCAACAAGCCACTGATTTTTCACTGTGTGTTTAAACACTATTTCTGATAAGAGAACCTTTTTGGAAGCTTTCTAATATGAAAAGGCATGACACATGCAATGGTGCACCGTCAACCATGCATTAACCCATAGCTATATGTGTTGGTGTCATTCTGATATTATTTGCTATTACTGTCATTGTGTTAAAGAACTTAAAATGGGGGGGGGCACAAATTCGTATAAAATTAACACCCTAGGAGACTATAGGGTGTTATGTACCAATTTTCAGGGAAATTGGAGCAACTTCAGTTCCTATCAAATTGATTTGGTTACGAATTGAATCAGATTTGCTGAATCGGATACAAAGCAAATTTCAAGAAGTTTGCTCATCTCTAATATGAACTATTGTGGTCATTTATCAAACTGGCATAAAGCAGAACTGGCTTAGTTGCCCATATTAACCAATCAGATTCCAACTTTCATTTTCCAAAGGAGCTGTTAAAAATTAAAGGTAGAATCTGATTAGTTGCTATGAGCAACTAAGCCAGTTCAACTTTACACCAGTTTGATGAATGACCCCATATGTGTTACCCTGGACTAAAGTACTGTTGTGCTATCAAAATGCTATAGTGTAGGATAGAGATGCATACAAGAACAATAAATTCTTTGAATACTTATCCTTTTAGGTTTATCCAGTTTAAAGATTCTGTAATGCTTGTAATGCTGTCATCAGCAGAAAGTTAAACTGAAAAATACTTTTAATGATATTACAGCAAAACCATATTTCCACTTACCTTCTGCAATTTTTATATGCAATTTTTTATCTAGCAAAAACTTAATTTTCAGTTGTAACTTAATACTTTGAATGTTTTCAAATGATTCTCAAAGGTTCGATTTCCATTGAATGAATCTGTTTTCAAATTGGCCCCAAAGGTGTATATTCAGCATACATAGATCTAATTTTCACATTTTATAGAAACAGGGGAAATGAAAATAATAAAAAATCATATTTGATTTTGACAATTTAAACAAGTCTAAAAAATCTTTATGAGCTCCATAAAAGTTTCAGATCATTACTGCATTTCCAGACTAGCTACGTAGAATATACAATGACTAATTGTTGCCTATTTTGTATGACATGTGCACTACAGGTTGCCATGAAAGTCATTGATAAAAAGAAAGCCAAGCAAGATTCATATGTTTTAAAGAACATGAAGAGAGAACCACACATTCATCAAATGATAAAACATCCAAACATTGTACAACTTTATGAAACTCTAGAGACAGAGAACTCATACTATATGGTCATGGAACTGTGTCCTGGTGGAGATCTTATGGACAAAATTTGTGAAAGAAAGAAACTGGAAGAAAATGATGTAAGGAAATATACAAGACAGATCATGTCAGCTGTGGAACACCTACACCGACATGGAATAGTCCATAGGTATAATAATTTTTAATACTTACTGTGTGTTTCATTAACTGTGTTTCAAAGGTGAAAAACATGAATTCCAGTAGTTATATAATGAGTAGAGATGAGGCAATTTGGTTAGATCTGAATGTATTCGGGGAGATTTATGTAAAAACAAAAGAGAACATTGTGCCTCGCAGCAACACGCATAGGGAGTCTGCTTGGGTAGTAAAATAATAATGTGAGTCTGTATGACATACAGATGACAGGCTTCGATCTTAGAATAACTGCACACTTTACTTATTTGGGCAGTCACAGGGCCAAAACTGATGAAATAACTCAAGTATGAACTCAGCTTTACAGGTCGATGTTAGCATCAAGAAGAAGCGCACTTCTTTTACACCGTCGTGAGCTGATTCCCCATAGATCTCTACAGAACCTGTTCTATTAAACGCTTATATAAGTAGAGCCCACCTGACAGAGTGAAGAGGGTGTAAGTAGTAAGTTTGTGTTGATGTCACTGATTAATTTGGCCTTCCTCTGACCTGCCAGAACAATAATAAAAAAAAAACTGATCATGTCTGTTGAGCATCGGCCTTCACTCGGTCAGAATTTGCTCAATAATCCATCAGTATTGCTAATGACACGTGAATTGAATATTATTTTTGTGTTTTGTACCCACTCCTGCTTTTGGCTACCAAATCATAAGCCAATTCTGATGGGACCATACAGGCCTTACAGCTGCTACACAGACAGGATCCATCGTGCGTCTCATTTTTACTTCCTTCTGACAGATCAGAAGAAAGGTCATATAAATGATGATGTCGGCCAGGCCAAAAGCCAAAATAGTGGACCAGTCATGAAGTGGGGAGGGTGGGAACAGCATTGAAAGTCCACAGAGTGGACCTATGACATAGTGGGGAGGTGGAAGCAGCATGAGGAGACCATAGAGTGGCCCCATGACAGAGTGTGGAGGTGGCGGCAGCAGCAGCATCAGGAAGAGGCCACAGAGTAGGACAACGACCGAGGTGGTGACAGCAGCAGCATCAGGTGGATACCACAGAGTGGCAAGGTGACATAGTGTGGAGATGGCAGCAGCAGCATCAGGATACCACTGAGTGGCAAGATGACATAGTGTGGAGATGGCAGCAGCAGCAGGATACCACAGAATGGCAAGGTGACATAGTGTGGATATGGCAACAACAGCATTAGGATACCGCAGAGTGGCAAGGTGACATAGTGTGGATATGGCAGCAGCAGCATCAGGAATAGATACCACAGAGTGTAAAGGTGACATAGTGTACAGATGGAAGCAGCAGCAGCATCAGGATACCACAGAGTGTGAAGGTGACATAGTGTGAAGATGGTAGCAGCAGCATCAGTAGACCACAAAGTAACCCGGTGACAGAGTGGGGCGGTGGGTGGCAATACCAGTACCCACTGACGAAGGTGGGTGAAAAAAAGAGCACTTGGCATCAGATGTGTGGCATCAGGTGGGTAGCAGCATCAGAGTAGTAGTTGAGGCAGGAAGCCAGAAGAAACCAGTGTCTTTTTTCAAGATTTGGGTGAGGCGGCATGGATGATCTAATCGGAACTGGTGGGTGGAAATCCTGGCTGATCTACGCCTGATTCATCTTGACAAAGGTCAGTCTCTCCACATTTTGGGTGGACAGGCGAGTTCTCCTTGGGGTAACTATGGCCTCTGCCACATTAAACACCTACTCTGATGCCACACTACTGGCCGGGCAGGACAGCTTTTCCAGGGCAATCTCAGGCATTTGCGGCCACAAATCTAGTTTGGCTGCCCAGTAGTCCAGCGGATCTTCAATGTGGGATGGCAGGGTGCTGTCAAAGTATGCCACCATCTGCTAGTTCAGATCCTGTTTCAGGTCTACCTGCTGCTGCTGGTGAGTATTTTCTTCACTATGGGGGTGAAGAAAGCTGCTCATCAGCGAATGTGGACTCAGGCTGCTCCTGATGGAGCTGGTACTGCTCCTGCCACCTCACCCCTCTCCAGAAACTATGGCAGTGGAACGTGAGCACAAAGTAATTAAGTTTGTCCTCCCTCTCAGTGGGTGTAAAAATTGCCCCTATTTTGAACTGGTAACGAGGGTCCAACAAGGTGGAGAGCCAGAAGTTATCCCGAATGGTGACAATTTGACTATCACTATGCAAGCAAGTGAGCATGCATCGGACCATTTGTGCAAGTGACTCGGAGGGACTCCCTGCCCTTATCTCCACTGCATAATGTCACAGTGTGTCTGGGTCCTCTGTCTCATCTTCCTCATTGCCCTGTAGCTCTTCTGGCTGCTCCTCCTCTCCTGTAAGCTAAGTAGAAAAACCACCCATTTCTCTACAAATTGCCTGTGCTCCAATGTCCTCCTCTCCCTCCTCCTCCTCTAGTTCAGCCCCCACAGGGCTCATGTGGCCTTGAGATCTAGGCGCCACCTCTCCTGTCCCCTGACCAGCCATTGTTACCACTATCTGTTCCAGAACATGAAGCAGTGGAATAATGTTGTTCATCCCGTAGTCCTGCCAACTGACAAATAACGTGTCGTTGCAGGTGTCACGCATGAGCTGCCACTGGCTGACATCGAAGTTACACAGGGGAGTACTATCAGCTTGGATCATCAAGAAATCGTTGATGGCCTTTCTCTGCTCGTATAGTCGGTCCAACATATGGAGGGTGGAATTCCAACCGGTGAAAACATCGCATATCCGCCAATGTTGGGGGATGCCATTCTGCCGCTGCAGCTCAGATGTCTTGCAGATGGGTGGAATACTTAAGGAACCCCTTTATAACAAGACTGAACACATGTGCCATGCAGGGAGCATGGCTCAGCCTACCTTGACGCAGCGCCGACACCATGTTCTTCCCGTTCTTGGTCACCATGCTTCCGATTTTCAGTTGTCGTAGCGAAAGCCAGCACTTTGGCAGACAACGACAGGCTCAAGGACTGACCAACCTTCTGTTCTACATATGTGTACAGGGCTGGTACTGCATTTTTCGCAAAGAAATGATGGCTTGGGACTCTCTACCTCGACTCGGCACGAGCCATCAGTACTCTGAAAGGTGCAGAGTCCACCACTTGGAAAGGGAGGGACTGCAGCACCAGCAACTTGGACAGGAGAACATTTAGCTTCTGTGCTGTTGGATAAGTGCACACATATTGCTGTCTCTTGGCAATCGCTTCTGTGATCGATTGCTGATGGAATGACTGATGAGGAGTAGGAGGAGCAGGAGCATCAGGACCAGCAGATGATGGGAATGACAGACAGCTCCCCTTGGCTGGGGTGGGGGAGCCTTAAATGCCTGAAACCGGGTGCCCTGCCACTGGGTGAAGCAGCGGTTGCGGCGGCAGGCTCAACCACCACATCAGAGCCACGGTTCTCCCAGGCCACTCTATGGCGACGCTGCATATGTTAACACAAGGCCGTAGTGCCATGCTTCACATTCTGCCCATAGATTCTACATATGGCCATGTTCACCTTCTCCAGTGGCTTAACAAAAAACTGCCACACCGATGAGTAGGTTATTTTCCCTGCAATAGTCCGCACTGTCTGACTGCTACCGCCACTGCCTCCGTGAACCCCTGAACCACTACTTTCTGGGCTGGTAGGCTGCTGCGAAGCAGGTGGTCTACCCCAACCTCCCACTGCTGCAACTCTGCTGACTCCCAGCTATGATACCACCTTGCTGGCTAAGCCGCTGCCTCACAAGCAAGCTGCCACCCTCTTCTCCTTATGATGATGAAGCCTCTTCTGCACCAGGCTCCCAAGTGCGAACGGCTTCATCATCATCGAGAACTTTCTGCACGTCACTGATATCCTCCTCAACGGTCTCTGAGTCAGAAGCTTTATCGCTCGCAACACTACCTCCAAAACGCCACTCTCCTCATCTATACATGCCCGACTAGCTGAGGAAACAGCGGATTTCTCCACCACAGCTTGGCTGGGCAGTAGCTGCTGACTGTCCTCTATTAGTTCGTCCTCGCTGTATAGTGGAGCTGAGCCCACAACATACAATATTTCTGTGGCTGAGGGAACAGCAAAGGACAGAGGCAGGTTGAGGACAGGTGAAGGCACAGGGCCTGCTCCCGGACCATGCCAACTAAGGGTTGTGTCTGACAAACCGACCAACTGTTGGCTGGGGGTGTCTGATGTCACTTGGGATGAGGTGGATGACCGAGTTAACTAATCAAGAACCGCTGGGTTGCTGGTCAAGACATGACCGCTAAATGACACTGGGAGCTCAGGCTTCTCGCTGCGACTCCCGTTGCCACGCCCCCTTGCTCTGCTGTAACCTCTGCCTGCACCAGAAACATTTGGGACTCTGCCACTCCTCTGTGCATGGCCCGGCACTTCTCTGTCTGACATACTTTTAACTGAACTAAATAAATTAAAAGAAAATTAAAACACCCCTAAAAGCGAAAAACATTTTTTTCTTTTTGTACTGAATTAGGCCACTAAACGCTTTTAACAGAAATAACTGCAACAGTGAAGTGCATATATACTTTTCTTTCTGTACTTAAATAGGCCACTAAACGCTTTAACCACAAATAAATGCAACTGTGAAATGCATATATATTTTTATGTTTGTACTGATATAGGCCACTAAATGCTTTTAACACAAATAACTGCAACAGTGAACTGCGTATATATTTTTCTTTTTTACTGAAACAGGCCACTAAACGATTTCACCACAAATAACTGCAACAGTGAAGTGCGTATATATATTTTTTCTCTACTGAAAGAGATCACTAAACGCTTTTAAAACATATAACTGCAGAAGTTAACTGAGAATATATTTTTATTCTTTTACTGAAATAGGCCACTAAATGCTTTTACCACAAATAACTGCAACAGTGAAATGCGTATATATTTTTCTTTTTGCACTGAAATAGGCCTCTAAACGCTTTTATCACAAATAACTGCATCATTAAAGTGCTTATATATTTTTCTTTTTGTATTGAAATAGACCACTAAACGCTTTCGCCACAAATAACTGCAGAAGTGAATTGCGTATATATTTTTCTTTCTGTACTGAAATAGGCCACTAAACACTTTCACCACATATAACTGTAGAAGTGAAATGTGTATATATTTTCCTTTTTGTACTGAAATTGCCCACTAAACGCTTTTACCACGAAAATGCGTATATATAGGCCACTAAACAGTTTCAAGACATATAACTGCAGAAGAGAACTGAGAATATATTTTTCTTTTTGTATTGAAATACGCCACTAAACGCTTTAACCACATATAACTGCAGAAGTGAACCGAGAATATATTTTTTGTTTTGTACTGAAATAGGCCGCTAAATGCTTTTAACGCAAAAACTGCAACAGTAAACTGCGTATATATTTTTCTTTTAGTACTGAAATACGTCACTAAACGCTTTTACCGTAAATAACTTCAACAGTGAACTGCGTACATATTTTCTTTTTCTGAAATAGGCCACTAAACGCTTTCACCACATATAACTGCAAAAGTGAACTGCGTATATATTTTTCTTTCTGTACTGAAATAGGCCACTAAATGCTTTCACTACATATAATTGCAGAAGTGAACTGCGTATATATTTTTCTTTTTGTACTGAAATACGTCACTAAATGCTTTTACCACAAATAACTGCAACAGTGAACTGCATATATATTTTTCTTTTTGTACTGAAATATGCCACTAAACGTTTTTACCATATATAACTGCAGAAATGAACTGCGTATATATTTTTTTTTTCCGCAGATATAAGCCACTAAAGGCTTTTCAACATAGCACTTGCACCCCAAGAACAAATTGCTGGAATACCAGAGCTGTCTAATGGATATCTGGATCCCCAAATAATCCTTTCCTGCACTTTATTTTTTACTATGAGGTTTTTTCTATCACTGCCCCTAGTGCCTTCTGACGTCTCTCCGTGCACTAAGATGCTGTGAGATGATTCCTCCCTATCCTTTCCCTGCACTTATAAATCTTTTTTTTGGGGGGGTTTCCATAATAAGGTTTTTCCTATTGCTGTCCCTAGCGCCTTCTCACGTCTGTCCCTGCACTCAGAACGCTGGAAAATGTCTTAATCCAAGATGGCCACTGTATTTCTAGGGCTGTGACATCCCCTTGCCCCATGTCCTCACATGTGTAGCCGCCATTTTAGGAAAAATTGTGATTCGTTACCACAAAGCGCGAGGAAATTTGCATTCGTTGCGAATCGAACTTTTTCTTAAATTCGTAACAAATTCCACTTCGTTAGCTTTGATTCACTCATCTCTAATAATGAGTAATCTAATGTCACTATATAAAATGTGGATTTTGTACATGTAAATATAGTTAACATTAAAGTATAACTGCCATTTCAGTTTATTTTTTATATTTTGCAGGGACAGGGATGTTAAACATTTTTGTAATATACCTTATAAGGGAAAGGTGTTTCTTTGTACTAGAAAACAGGGTGTAACAAGTTTCCTTAGGGGTGTACTATCATTTCCCCTCATTAGTGCAGAGCAGAGAGTACTGGCTTAACTGGGTCGGAGGTCTGTCAGGGTTAAGGGGGTACTATCTCTCCTTAGGGCGAGAGTGCGTTAATCAGCATGAGGAGACTTATAGGCCACACATGCTCCTCTCGAATTCTGGGAGGAAAGGGATGCAAATGAGGTCTTAACAAGCTCTGTCTCAAATGCCACTAGATGTAAGTTCTCTGCTCTGCACTGATGAGTGGCAATCAAGTAAATAATGACTGGAGATAGCAAATTCTTGAATTTGCGAATTTATGGTGAATATTCAGCCAAAAATTAGAAAAATATTGTGAATTCGAATATTGCCTATGCAGCTCATCACTAGTACTGAGCTGGCAGCACTGGCAGAAAGTCACATAGGCGAGGATACAGGATGAGAGGGCACATATAGGAAATCAGGAGCTAGGATAGCTATATAACAGGCAGGCTGTATGTGTCAACGTAGACTATATATTTAGGTTGGTCAGAATGGTCAAAAATCTGTGTGTTGTGTAAATCCATTCTTATCAATACCTAATTACTAAAGTCAAGATCTGCTGAGTAATATTAATCACTGAATTTTATAATAAGATTAGCTGATGTTATGACTGTTGTATTACACAACAGATCCTTATTCTATCATTTAATATATTTCATGTATTAATAATTTCCTTTGTCATACATAGGGATCTGAAAATTGAAAATTTCTTACTGGATGAAAATAGCAACATTAAAATTGTAGGTAGGTAAAACTATTTTTTGGGTTATTGTTCTTGATATAAGAAATGTACTGGATAACTTACATTAATGATTACTTAGCCTCTTCCTGTAAATGATAACTCTGTGTTTTTTTTCCTTATCAACAGTGTAAAATTAAAAAGCAGGTGCTGCCCATCACAACTAATCTGGTCATATGTCTGCATTTTTTATTACTACATACACTAATTAGTTCTAGCATTAAAACCACTGCCAGGTAAAGTGAGTGACATAGAATGAGCGTCAGAACTAGAACAAGGAATATTGTAAGATGGTTGTCTGAGCTGGTGATTCATATTTTCCTTTAAATCATATGAATGACTGGGTCCATGTGCAAGGTGAGTTCCCAGATTTAAATCCGATCAAGCCTCTGTGAGATATGATGGGAAACAAGTCCAATCTGAAGAGTCCATCTCACCACATAGGACTGACAGGCTCTACTGCTACCATCTTGGTGGCACATACCACAAATCACTTTTGAGAAGTCTTGTGGATTCTCTGTCTCAATGGGTTAGAGCACGAGGAAGCACAAATTTCAGAGAAATAGTTTAATTTTATGGCTGATCAGAGTATGTTCGGTATGTTAAATACAATGATTTTTTTTTAAATAATGCTTATTTTTAATTTGCTTTGTTAATACAGATTTTGGGTTAAGCAACACAATCCAGTATAATGGCCTTTCTCATGAGCTACTAAATACACAATGTGGAAGTCCTGCGTATGCTGCCCCAGAACTATTATCCAATAAAAAGTATGGTCCAAAGATTGATGTCTGGTCAATGTGAGTAGATCTAAATAATCATATACTGCAGCCATAATGGAACTATAGAAACCATATAGATTTGTCAATGACACATTACAAGGAAGTAAAAATTGTTAATGATATTTATGAGGTTACAACTAATGTATCCCATTTCACACCATGTTGCTTTTAAGTCCAAAATTTTGTGCAAATTTTTCATATATTTTTATAGTGCTTGAAGCTCTGTTTTTGTAATGGGTTAAATAGAATTCTGTCTGTTTTCAGGAAATTCCTGCATAATGTTCTATTATTACATGTAATGTATGCATAGCAGGCAGTAAACTCTGGCATGCCCTCTAGTGGTTGCTGAAAACAATCTAAATTCTATAGTTCTCAAAAGCAGAGTTTAAACAGCTACACTTGTTAAGAAATTAAAATCACATTTTTTTTTTCTTTGGAATTAATTTTATTTATAGATTCTCTTCTTAGCATATCAGGACTGACTTTTGATGGAAGTTCACTTCATTGCTCAGTCTCTGACAATTACAAATAACATGATCTGCATAAATGCCATTTGTATCATGGCTATATTCCTGTTTTATATTCCTGTTCGCTCTGTTCCAGAGGAGTCTGTGTGTTTGCAATGTTAACTGGGACCCTTCCTTTTGCTGTTGAACCATTTAATATTAAACAACTTCTTCAAAAAATGAAAAATGGAGACATTACCCCAATTCCACCTGACATTTCAAAAGGTATTGTAACATTGTATACTAGTATAGGAAAAAGAATTGACTAACTTATTACTTGTACTATCTCAGATTTATTTCTAACTCACAAAATTTTCCTTTTGGTTTATTTATTTTTTGTTTATTCACTTTTGATTAGTAAATATAAAATTAATTTAATTTGGAATGATTACCTGTTATGTGATTTAATTGTAAGGCCGGATTCAGATAGCATTCAGATCTTCATCTGCAAAACATTCATGCATGTCTGTTTTTTCCCACCCATTCATTTGAATGCAAGAGTCTTGGATTGAAAACTGACAAAAATGAAAAAATGATGGAAGCTGCAAGCTTTATGAGCTTTTGGTCACATGGGGGAAGAAAACACACAGCCGGCATTCCATAGAAATGTTAAGCATCTTTTGGCTAAGGTTAAATGTACTATGAAAGGTTTTAATTACCCACTATTAAATGTCATACTAATTGGATAAAGCATACAAAAATACGAATGCTATCCAGTGAAGCGTTTACTTAGATAGTATGGTGTCACCTGGTGTTCAATCTGTATAGCATAGTGCTCGTCCACCTAATGAGCTTAGTATTAGTGGGCAATGCTCAGTCACCTTCCCCATGGCCAGTTCTTTACATAGCGTTCCTCTTTTGACTGCACGGCAGCCAATACAAAGTTTTCTGCCATGCTCTGCAGTAGCAAGACAGTATTGCTATGAAGACTTAGCAGTATCACTAAGAAGACTTCTTGTACAGAGATAGGATTATATTGTCAACTGCTAGAGGGAGAAGGAGACTGATTCTCTCCAGAGCATGCCCCCAGCAGCATAGATTAGCAGCAGTGGTAAGAAGTACCAAAGTGAACAAATGTAGGAAAAATGATGAAAAGGTTTTTATAACACTGCAAATTACTTCAAACAAATATTAAGGCTTTTCAGTATAAGAAAGATTCATGGGATCATAATTTTAAAGCAGAGGGTTTATTCTTTGGTATAGTATTTTGTATCTTTGGCGGTACAATTTTTTTTTTCATAAATGAGTAGTGTATTTTTTTCATTCTGCCTAGGTGCTGTTTATTTAATACAGACTCTCCTTCAGCCAGATCCCCAAAAACGTCCCACTATTAAGGAAGCCATGACAGATAGATGGCTTAATGATACATGGAAAGCACTGAGTTCGATTTCATATAAAAACAGGTAATAATTTGCTTGGATGTATTTTCTTGTCTGTCACTCCTCTCTCTCTCTCTCTCTCTCTCTCTCAGGCTGTGTTCAGATGTTTAAAATCTGCCATGGAGTCTGCCTTTCCACCACGGAATGCAATATCAAAATGTCAACAATGCCATGGTGGGTTTTTTCTTCTTTTTGCTACTGATTTGCAATCAGCTCCAAAAATCGCACATCGCTTCTTTGAAGTTGATTTTAGCTGCATTCCCCATTGAAGTCAATGGGGAAGGGCTAATGTTGCTAATGTTTTTGTCCATATTTTTGGCAGCATTTCCACCATTCCACCACCAAAAACCTTTTGCTCACAGAGGAAGATTAGCCTACTGAATTTTGCCTGTATTTTTGCTACAGTTTTTTTCAGTTGTAGAATATATATAATCCATGAACTATACACTGTGCATTTTTGCAAACACTCTGAATTTCTATAAGCATACATAATTTGGTTGTAATAGCTGTTGTGACCTCAGGATCCCACAAACGGATGGCACAGTAAAGGACGAAGTTTATGTACAGTTCAAGGATACATTGGTGGTCAATTTTTTTCTACTTTTTAACCCATTTGTTTAACTATATTTTTCCTATATATAGGGACAACAGACCAAAAACCATCTTCATGTGAAAGGAGCCTCAGCTGCTCTGTTTTATGCACATTTATTTTATTCCTGTAACGTAAGCCTGTTAATGTGGCTAGGTTACTTCAGTCTAAAATTAAGTAGGAAAACGGGACTAGACAAATGTGTCCCTAAAGAAATGGGCCAAGTTAAGCTGTCTATATGCAAGAAAACAGTGAAGCAGTAAATTACAGGTTCAGTCACTTTTATTTATTTACAATGCTCTGCATGGGCTACCAATAAATTCCCACTTTTAGTGGCCTTGGAGAACCTCAAGAAACTAGCCTTGAGCCATCAAAACATTTACAGGTTGTTAGAGACTCAGCTAAATTATATGTCCTTCATTCACTGAATAACTCATTATCTGGAAACTTAAGCAGATAAAAAATATCTCCACTGCATTTTAATGTGACATTTTCCTCCATGTAATTTATATGGAATAATAAAACATGCCCAGGTGAGTGTTTTTATCCTGTATTTGAGAGTTGTAAATGTGGGCACAGGAAATGTTAGCAACCTGATTGTGGTCTGCTGCTGTTTATCATCATGTACAGTGCTAAATGATGGAGAACAGATTCCTTACCAGCTTTCTTAGGCCTTTGGAAAGTATTATTTTGTGAGCACGCCACTATTTCTTGTATTTGCACATTTACACTTTGGAAGTCATGAGTTCAACAGCAGGTGTTATGAGATGATAATAACCATAGAAAAGAGTCATGTTGCTTAAATGTTTGGATTTAAATACAGGAAATCGTAAAAACCATGTTGTTTTCATAACACCTTGTTACTCGCAAAGCGTGATATAATAAAAGACACAAAGTAAAACTGAATGGTCGTGCTTTAGAGGATTGCTTGAGGTGGCAGGAGCAACATTAGTCAAAAAGAAAGAAAATAAAACAACTCCGGGAATAAGGAGAAAGCATGGGGAACAATAATAACTTGATTGTTATCATTACCACCTAGCAATCCCAATTATTTTCTAACCTTTGCAAAAAAAAATTGTAAAATGGGGAATTATATTTAGCAGAAATAAATATAATTTAATTATCCCTAACTAAACCTTGTGTTGCCCATTGTAGCCATTCATTTCTTTCAATAGGATTAGGAAGAAAGATTTATGAACAGCTGAATTCATCATTTCATCCTTCTTATTCTTGGGGTCAGTTTGCACATAATTTTTGGTGATAATTTTGGATCGTTTCTGCCTCAATCAGCTCCAAAAATGCCTCAAAACAGCCTCCCATTCATTTCAATGGGAAGTAACACTCTTTTTTACACGTGGAAAAAAGAAGCAGCATGCCCTATTTTGGGGCAGAATCAGTGCTGAATCTCCCATTGAAATGAATAAAAACCATAAAAAAAACAGCTCCATGTACGTCCATGAAGTTTTTTTGTGCGTTTTCTTATTGTTTTTGGTGTATATCCGTGTCAAAAACCTCAAGCTGAAACTGCAGCCTTGTACTGAAGTGAACACCTATTGGCTAAGAAAAATGCATAAAAAAAACACACAAAAAATATTTTTTTCTTTATGCACTGAAAAAAACACGCAGATTTTTTAAGCATGTTTACAAAATCAGTCGTCTGAACTGACTCTATTGGATATAGCCATATTGGCTTTTTTTATTTAAATAGTTTTCATTAGTTTTGTAACGTATAAAGAACATTAAAATGAATATATGATTATAGATGAGAGAATTTCCCAAACTTTGTTTCGGGTCTGATTCAGTCGAATCAGCTGTCAGATTTATTTCAGTCCAAATAGATTGGACCCAAATTGCCCTGAAAAGTTGTTTGTGAGACTCTGGGGTCTCCTAGGGCTGTATCAAACCCTTTCTTAGCTCTTTAATTCAAACACAGCATTTGTAATGTCAAAGTCACATATATGACTATAGGCATGGTACTCAGTGATAACAAACAGCCTGTTTAAAAAAATGCTGCATGGTCAATTTTTTAAATTAAAAAATTGTTCTAAAAGTGGAAGATGCATTTTTCTTCTAAACTGTAAAATAAATTTTTGTCATTCATGCGGGAAGTATAAAAAAAATTCTGTTTGATGGAAACTGGAGTTTTGGGGAAATATATCACAAATTCAATTTGTTTAGAACTCATCTCTATATATAATATCATATTATTAATACTAATTATAAAAACAATACTCATAATATTTAAATTGCACGGTTATCCAGTGGTTGGATAAGGCTAGTTTCCAAATTCCAGTTTTCTGATGTCGTTTTTGAAGTTAAAATGAGTATTAAGGTCAGATATTAGCTAAACTCTTTATTAAATCCACTTCTGGTTTTGGCACCAAAAACTGCATCAGAATACCTGAACCTGAAAACCCAACCATAAGCTTGTACAACTGGATACGTCCACATATAGCTAGGTATATTAAGAATGAGATCAGTACTGATGTTTGCATTAGACTTACACTTGATAAAATACTGTTAATTAGACTTTGACTCCTGGTAAAGATCTGTAAATTAGACTTCACATCATAATTGACTATGCACATTAGACTTGGCACCATACATGGATTTTAATATTATTCTTCACACCTGATTTTGCTCTGTAAATTATACTGACTTCTGGATATGGTTTGAATTTTATTTTTGGCATCACATCAGGTTCTGTAACACAAGGTAATAATCTGTATATTACACTTTATACTCGATGCAGCTTGGAATATTACAAATATGACTAAGTATAGCTGAACATATTTTATACTTAATGATCTAAAGGTGTATACATAATTATTGCCACTGGCCATATAACAGTGTTGCCAGTTTTGTAGCAGTTATGGCTCATATTTATATTCTTTGTGCTAAATATGGTTCTGTAAAAAGCAGTAGTACCCTCTTCAAATGCGTATTTTTTTTAATCTTTTGTCAAATCAAACTTTATGCCTTACATCACTCTTTTTACCAGAATGGAGGACAGAGGTGACTGTGTCTTTTTGGCAAACCATGTAATTCCTCTAATTATGTGTTTGTGTATCACAGACTTCGTCCTGATGAATTAAATTCCATTGTTTTGAAATACATGAGTACCACCATGAATGTCAAAATTTCTGAAATGACCAATATTCTAGTAAATAACAAACCATCTCCAATATTGGCATCCTATTGCTTACTTCTGAAGAAAATCAACAAGCACCAAATGGAGTTTGAATTCTTACAGGTAAAGTTTTTACATATGTAAATAATAAAGAAGTTAAAACTGATAAAAAACATATAATATTGTGTTTTTAAAATGTATTGACCTTTGTGATCTCGAACCCCAACTCAAGGATGACTCAATGAAGACAAAGACTCAGAAACTTCAACAGAAACAGGCATTTACTCAGAATTCAGGCAGCTAGCATGGTGGTTATAGTTTCTCTGTCACAGAGGATGCAGGCCCAATGCACAATTCTTAATGGTTACAGCAACAGGCAAACAGTCTCATTTATTTGTATAGCTTGCAAATCATCCTACTACACATTACACTTTGGCAAAGATGTCTTGTGATCATTTTTACTCCAGGAAAACTGTACTTGATTGTAACTTCAAGGGATCCCATAGGTGGGAGTCTGACCTTCATCAATACACTGGAGCAAAAAGAGTGTACAAAGAACATCTCTTTGTAGCTATTCCTCTCTTCCTCATACCCAGCCTCTAGAGATGAGCGAAGTATTCAGAAATTCAATTTGCCTGCTTCGCCGAATAAAAAAAAAAAAAGATTTTTGACACAAAGCGCATTTCTTTGTAAGTAGTGGGTGCAATGACAGGGAGCGGCGATTGTACCCCTCAGATGCCATGTTCACAACTGATCGTGGCATCTGACAGTAATAACACAGTATAAAATTTTAAAAAATGCTTACCTCATCCATTTGCTTGCAAAGAGCCAGAGGCCGCCATTAATTCACTATGACGAAGCACAAAGAAATTCAGCTTTACAGAGAATTTAGTTTTTCCTGAAATTCGGATTGAAGTCCACTTTGTGGTCTTCGATTCTCTAAACATTGCTGGCCTTCATAAGTATTACATGGAAACCCCATAGCTTTTCATGGTTGCTTGTAATGATTCACTTGAATCTATTACTAACTTTACAAGGATCCTTCTGACTAAAATGCATTCATTAAAGTCGATTGTTACCGTGTTTGCAAATAATTATTTCCCTAATATGTTTGTAGCCTACTCCAGCCTCTTATTCAATAATTTTATAGCAAAAATTGGTGATACCATGTCAAACTATGCTTTACCGTCTTAGCGCACGTGGTTAAAAAATATAATTACAGACATAAGAAATGGCAGCTCTGAAAACCAGTTTTCTTAATATTTGTTAGATGCATACAATGGAAGAGATTGGTAAAACTGGTGTAAAGTAGAACCGGCTTAGTTGCCCATAGCAACCAACCAGATTCTACCTTTTATTTTCCAAAGGAGCTATCAAAAATTAAAGGTGGAATCTGATTGGTTACTATGGGCGACTAAGCCAGTTCTACTTTACACCAGTTTGATAAATCTCCCCCAATATCTATAGTATAGCATATCCTGGCCTGAAGTAGTGTTAACAATTGCTTTTTTTTTTCTAAGTAATACAGCCCAGTGAAAGGTTATCTCCTTCTACAGTGCCATATTCAGACTGTACGTGAAATTACATGACTGATCAAAGGCATCTCTTGCTGGTACAGATTTATAGAAAGATTTATAGAATGCATCATAAAATAGTTATCAGTTGATTATTAGGCACAAAGTTATAATAGCAAAGCAAATAAAATTATAAACAGGTAACTGTACTCTTCTCAAGAACTAATAAAGATAAAAATATTCTTAGATGCGTAAAACAATCCAACAATCCTTAAAGGGGTTGTGCCAAGTTTACAATTATCCCCTATATACAGGATAGGTAATAACTAACTGATTACTTGGGGTCCAACCCCTGGGACTTTGGATCGGGATCATTGGAGGTCCTAGTAGTCAGACCCCCAGTTAGTTATTTTTTATCTTGTGGATAGGGGATAACTTCAAAACTTAGCCCAACCCTTTAATAAATTAATCTTTGTGTAGTAAATGTAGTGGACACCCCCAGCATTTATATTAATGTTGAATATTAGCTAGCTCAATGTAACTTTTAATTTGAATAAAATAAAATTGAACATAATAAAGTGTAAGTCCTACAGGGAGGTTTGAAACAAAGGTTATGCTTTTTACTATATAAGGCACTTAAAGAACATCTGTCAATGGTATTAAACCACGCATGTTGCCTGGTCGGGTTGATCATGCTGATTAAATTATACCTTTCTTTTGTCTGGTTTATTTATAAGTATATAGTTTGCCTGTGAATAAAGCAGTAATATGTATATTAGCTTTCTAAGCATATCTCAAAGTGGTAAGGCTACAGTAAGTAGTGTATATGATATGTATATGGTAGGACACAGCCTTAGGCACAGCTTTGCCTTCAGCATCCTGATGTCTAGACCTGTCAATCAAGGATGAGGGAATGTCCAGAACACAGGTGGTATTACAAAATCAGTGCTCCAAGGATTGAGCCCCACCCTCTGGTGCTCCAACATGCTCATTTGCATATAAATAAAAACACAGATATCTCTATAGATGTTTACCACATAGAAAAAAGAAAGATATCATTTTAATCAGAATAATCAACCTTACCCTAGTTAAATAGGTTTGATCATGCTGCCAGAGGCTTTTATACAATATAAAGCATAACCTTTGTTTGAAATCTCAGATGTAATCTTAAATAAGACTTACACTTGATTATGTTCAGTTGTAGTTAATTAAATATAACATTTATATTGAGCTACCTCACATGTTCCCTCCCCCCAAGTGCACTGTGTGTTCAGATGCTTTTCTCAGTTAACCCTTTCCTCAGGCAGCTCTGAACTGCTGAACTGCCTTCAGGCTCTAACTGCTCACTCGTCTCAGCTAGCAAGACACCCCACTTGCAAACACAGCCTATAGTGACATGAGGATTTATATCTCCTCCGTCCTCTAGTTGCTGTCATCTAAGCATCTGTCCATAAATTGATATACTGTAAAGGACACTCAGGTCACAGAAGGACAGAGAAGATACAAATCCCCATTGGACTCCTATATAGCCCAGCCAGTAGGAGAACAGTAGATTGCTACTCATCTTGTCGGCAGGGTGGCCATTTTAACCTCCTAACAGTCACAATAAAATAAAAATAAAAACTCCCAAAAATGTAACTTTTTTATTGTCGATTTTTAATGTGTGTCTGCAGTATGTTGGTGCACTCCTCGGGGGACAAAATTGCATTTTTAACCCCTAAGTGACATAATTAATTTTAGCCTTAAGGACCAATAATATTTTCCCCCTTTGTTCCAGTAGTGATAAAAAAACCACACAAAAAAAAAATATATATAAGACATCCTGCACGATATGATATTAAATGTGCGGCTGTACATGGCTACATTTCCAAAATCACAGAAAATAATGCACTATAATAATAGATGCAGGCATAACATATGGACTAAGCCCTCACTCTATTAATCAAATATCAAATCTGAGACACTTGGTCAATACATTTTGATCAAAACACATCTAAGCCCACCTACCAAGCGACATGGTGGTCTCAGTTCAGGTGGGTCCTACGCTAAGCTATCCATGCTGTTGCACGTTTTTTTAGGCTTCCACCTAGAAGTGTTTCTGGTGACGTCACCGGCACTAATAAGCATGCTTTAGTGCTGCCCTAGCCATTTTACAGGCTAGGGAAGTGCTAAAGCATGCCAGTGCTAAAGCCCCCACCTAGCATAGCCCGGTACATCACAGGATCTGCAGAAAAAGCCCTTGCTCTGCCCAATTCATGGCAGAGGGACTGACTGGGGGAAAAAGGGGATATATCCAGGTTCAGTTCTGGACCCGGACAAACCCTTTAAGTTCTTTTTTCACAGCCCGAGCTCAGCTTGGGCAAAACAGGTGGTTAATGAAGATTATAGTTCACTCTCTGCTGTCTTCCTCAGGGAGTTTCTTTGATAATTGTCCATATATGGGCAGTGACATCATAGAAGCTCTCTGAGGCATCCATTTAACAAATGCTAGTGATGGATGGCACACAGTGGCATTTATCACCAATATGCTATTATGGTCTCCAATAAATGGATATGTTCTTTTAAAGACACTACAGGATGGAATAGTGCTGTATACTACACTATTGCATGCTATTTTTCTTTTCTTTTTCTTTTTTTTGCAGTATACTGACGTACAGCAGGGAGACAGAGGGCAAAAGGGTATTCTTTTTACCTCCATCTAACTAATGGAGACCTATAGACACGTTTAGCATGATTGTCATGAGGTTTCCCAATGTACATGTTAAACGTAGAGCAAAAATGTGACATGAACAGCCCCTTAGATAGTTTTAAGCTGCAACACCAAAAATTTTATTTCTTCATTCACAGAATGACATACCAGATGAAAAATATAAGAGAGAACATAGTAATTTTACGGAAGAGCAAGACAGTATAAACCTTGATGAAGACATTTTGGAAAAAACAAGCAAAACATTCAAGAAGACAAGTCCAGCCTTCTGTGAAGCAATTCAGGAAGATGAAATTGCAATAACTTTAGACAATCAAGAAAATCTTCAAAGAGGTATATTCTATAGCAATGTAATTCACAGTGTCTGTGATTTTATCAAAAGGGATGGAGGTTTATCAAGCAAGTTTAGCATCAGACCCTGCTGCCTCGTTACCTGCTAGGTTCATTTCACATGTCACCTGGTGAAGCACATGAAGAACCACATGTGTAACCTTTGCTTAAAACATGCCTGACTTTTTTTTTTATTTAAGTGATTTTTATTAGCATCTCAAATAATACAAACAAGTCCCCAACACCCACAAACCATTGTAGTAATGCTCTCTATTTGCCAAAATTTCCAACAGTCGGCTAAATCATCACAGCCGCATAATAAATACAAAGGCACATCCCCTTTCCCCACAACATTCCCCACAAATCAAATATAGCAAATCAGTCATCTTGTATATAGAAATACGCTTGCTATCAGACAGAACATCCCTACATTACAAAGTGTATAAACTTTCCATATATCCTGCAAAGGACCGCCAATCCCAGAGCCATACACACACAGGGAACAGTAGTGCCCTTCATACAAACCCCAAACTATATCTCTGGAGTTCCCTGGATGCCAGCCCTGGGGCATTGATCCAAGGGTTCCAGAGCTTTTCAAATTTGGATATAGCACCCCTCTTCCTATAAACCCCTCTTTCCAGATTGAGTAGCCAATTAAGCTTGGCAATATATTCGGTTCTACTAGGACTACACTCATCCAGCCAGTGTTGAGCAATCAGCTTACGAGCCATATACAGCATTCTGGCCACTGCTATCTTTTTGGGCTCAGAGATTGGCAGATCCTCCACATATCCCAATATACAAACAAATGGGGTCACATCTAATGTAACTTCATAGAGATGCAGCACAGCGCGCCAAAAACCCTCCAAGGCCGAGCACGACCACAGCATGTGTAACATGCCTCGCTGAGAGCTAAGATTAGCCAACATTCTTTGTGCAAGCCAAAACTAAAATGCACCTATACTTTTTATATCTTACCTCTCTAGTCAAAAATTGAAAGGGTTTCCATGCTCCAGATATTGATAATGACTAGGGATGAGTGAATCGGGTAAAACAACTCAAGTCGATTCGCATAAAACTTAATTTCAGTACTGTATGGAACAAGCGCTCTGTACAGTATTAGAATGTATTGTCTCCTATGAGCCGAAGTTTTTACTCGCGAGACTTATCATAGTAACTTGAGAAATTGATTTATACTGTAAAAAAACATTTCCCGAACTCGGGTTTGGTTCCAAGGTACCGCTTGCTCCGTACAGTATTGAAATGAAGTTTTATGCGAATTGATTCGCTCATCCCTATTGATGACCTAGCCTCAGGATTAAGGATAAGTGAATCAACTTTGGATGGAACATCCGAAGTCGATTCACATAAAACTTAATTCTATTGGTTGAATATATTGTATTGTATTGGCTGAATGTATTGTCTCCGATGATCTGAAGTTACTGCTTCGCGAAGTCTCGCGAGACTTCGGGCAATAACTTCATAGATTAATTTGTACTGTAAAAAAAATATTTCCTGAACTCTGGTTCGGTTCCAAGGTACCACTTGGAACCGAACCCGAGTATGGGAAATGGTATTTTACAGTACAAATTAATTTATGAAGTTATTGCGCGAAGTCTTGTGAGACTTAACGAAGTAATAACTTTGGCTTATCGGAGCCAATATATTCTAATACTGTACGGAGCTCCTGCTCTGTACAGTATTAGAACAAAGTTTTATGCGAATCGACTTCGGATGTTTCATCCGAAGTCGATTCGCTCATGTCTACTCAAGATACGTCATCATTATCCAATTGGTGAATCTCCAACAAAAACCCACACAATCAATTGTTTCCTTCAGTCGCCAGCATCAAAACTATCATTTTGAACTGAGGCAGAAGCACAGGGAATGGAAGCTGAGCTGCAGTAATCCATCACGACCAGAACATTTTGAATGAAGCTGTGCATCCTGTTCCATTCAAAATGGTAGTTTGGAAACCAGTTGCTGCAATGAACAGCTGATTGGTGGAGGTGCTGAGTAATGTTGAGCAAATTGAAGTCCACAAAGTGGACTTTGACCCGAATTTCAGGAACAACTTGATTCACTGCGAAGCAGAATTTCCTCGTGCTTCCTGGTAGCGAATCGATTTAACCTGAAATAGTGTAAAAAACAAAATCATACTTACCTGATCCATTTGCTCATGATGGGCCGGCCACGCCATCTTGCTTGAAGATCTCACATGAAATCCCATGAGCGGTGAGATTTTCCGTTAAAACTTTAATCAAGATGGCGGCCTCTGTCTCTTTGAGAGCAAATGGATAAGGTATGTATGACTTAAATTTATTTTTTTAAATTGCACACTGTGTTATTACTGTCAGATGCCCCGATCAGCTTTGAACGCAGCATCTGAGCATCTGTAGTAGTTGCACCAGATAGTGGGTATACAGCTATATAGTATAGGATCAAAAACTGTTGGTACAACGAGTCAGAGGACACTCATGTGTAGTATATATAATATTGTCAAATTGAGTGTCTCATGTTAGCAGGATTCCTTCACTTCCTGGATATTTATGGGAAAATTCTTCTTTTTATTAATACATATATAATACAAAGGTATTACATTACTTCCTACTCTTTCTTTTTGCTTGTTAGTTTTAAAGGGGTTATACCAACATAACGTATTACCTATCAACAGCATAGGTGAGACGTATCTCATTGGTTTGGGTCTGAAAGTTGGTCCCCCAAGTGAATGGAGCAATATCAATGAATAGACACTGCATCTCTATTGAACTCTGTGGGACTGCCAAAGAGAAGTTAAGTGCAGCACTTGGCTATCTCCAGCAGTCCCATAGAAAACCATCTGACTCAAAACCTGAAAACCATTTTGACTCAAAGAAAATGTATTACTTTTTATTCCAATTTTAGCTTCTAAGTTTGCTGATAGAGAGATGGTTTATTTGGAGCCTCCGGATTACTCAAAGCAGCAGAAAATGGATACAAGCACAAGATTAACTCCCTTAAGCAATAAAGACTTGAATCAGCAAGAGGTCCATCAAGAAGATATCACACATTTGGCTGAAAGCCAGAATTCTGAGCTAAGTAGAACAGATCAGCCTGCCAAAGCCCAAAATCACCAGGTGCATGATCCCTCTACTTCTTATATCGTGAAGGCAAAGTCTATGCCTGTAAGCAGACACGTTAATGATTCTCTTCCTTCCCAAAAGAAGGGATTTAGACTCAAAGACCTAAAATCATCTGTTGTCAATGCTCCATTTATTTGCCATCAACATCAAGACAGAGAAATAGTACCAGAAACACCACATCAATCCACTCTACCTCAGCTCAGGCAACCTGAACTGAGAGACACATTTACAAAAAAAGTTGCTTGGGTGACATCTTCACAAAATACAAAAACTGGTCCTATGCTAAGTGGGATGAATTCCATAAGACCACCTGTTTTTCCAATGTTGGATTCAACCAAGACTAAAAGGATAATGGTTCAATTGGTTCCAGCTCAAAAGACTACAAAACAGAACCTCCCTTTGTTATTGTCATGTCAAAAAAGGTCAGCAAAAAAGTAGGACAATAAAGAAGCTATATAGTGGTGCTGATATAAGTAAAATATACCAAATATTTGAAATAAAATCATTACAGGTATTTTCCGACTAAATGTCCTTTTGGATTGCTGGTGGAATCTTTATGTCTCAGTGTAGACAGTTGATAAAATGGATATATACTCCAAGTAGCAGATGCATTATGGCAGTGATGGCTAACCTCCGGCACTCCAGCTGTGATGAAACTGCAACTCCCAGTATGCTCTATTCATTTGTATGGAGTTATAAGAACAGCCAAGTAAGGGGGCATCTTGGGAGTTGTAGTTTTACCACAGCTGGAGTGTCGGAGGTTAGCCATTACAGCTCTATGACTTCGAGTATTATCTGATTCCATGCAAGTGTCTTCAGGTAGTACATATGATGAAAAAGGATGGTATTTAGACCCGTAAATGTTTTATTTAAGATTTGAATAATAATCCAGTATAATTTACTGAGTGGATGACATGTAGGCTAACAAGATGGCTTGCCTTTCCAGTTATGGAATACTTATCTTACTAAATTGTGGAACCCATTAATGTTTGACTTATAACTGTATTTAGAGACATTTATCCAACAACATAACACTCTAAAAACAAATGAAATTTATAATAATTTGGCGAGTCAGAAGAACGGAAAAATGAACCTTAATGTGAACACGGACAGACAGTGACAGTAGTTGCCCCATGGGAGAGTGGGGAGGGGGGGGGCAGCAGCAGTGACATAAAGCAGATGGTGGCAGATCACAGTAGTAGGAGAACCCAACAACAGCAGTGTGATAGAAAGAGCCAGTGGTATGTATATCCTTGTAAAAATGTAACATACATATGAGTAAGCCAAGAAGACCCTTTGTAGTAATGTCAGTAGAGGGAGTAGGTGGGTAGCATTAGAATGGTGGCAACAGCATGTGGCCAGAAGTAACAGCCCATTTGGCACAATATTCTAGTAGGTGGCAGAATTATCTATTCTGTTGCATCAGGAACCAGTGTCTGGAAATCCTGGTTGATCCGCACCTGATTTATCTTTAAAAAGGTTTAGTCTCAACATTTTGGGAGGAAAGGCGAGTTTTCTTAGGGGTAAATATGTCCCCCACCATACTGAACACTCGCTCTGATTCCACACTACTGGCCAGGCAGGAAAGCATGCCCATGGCAAACACTTACAGTTTACATACCCCAGTAGTCCAGGGGATCTTGTATCATGGTTAACGGGGTGCAGTCCAAATATGCTACCACCTGCTGGTTGAGGTTCTGCTGCTGGATGGTTTCTTCAGAAGACAATTGAAGAAAACTGCTTATTAGAGACTCCAGACTTAATTTGCTGCTTATGGAGCTGGTGCTGCTCCTGCCCCCTACCCCCACCAGATATGGCAGTGGAGCATGAGCGCAGAGGGTCCCCCCAGTCAGACCTTCAAGAGGTATGTAGCTAGCACTCATAGGCAGCGACCAACCGACTAAGCAGCATGTCCCTATAGTAGTTCATTTTTGCATCCCTCTCAGATGGTCTAAAAAATGCACCCCTTTTTGAACGGTAGCGAGGGTCTAACTATGTGAATAGCCAGTAGTAATCCCTATGCTAAATCCTGACAATGTGGCTGTTACTATGCAAACAAGAAAGCATGTATCTGGCCATTTGCGCAAGGGACTCGGAGGACCTCCCTGCCTCCATCTCCACTGCATATTGCCACGGTCAGTCAGGGTTATCTGCGTTGTCTTCGCCATTGCTCTCCAGCTCCTCATGCTTCTCCTGCTCCTTTCCTGATGTGTGGGCAGATAAACCACCTAGTTGTGTATAAAATTCCTGGGTGTTTATGTCCTCCCTCATCCTCACCCTTCTCCTCTTCTAGTATATCCTCCCCAGGGCTCAGGTGGCTGTGAGATGTGTAAGCGCTACGTCTTCTGTCCCCTCATCAATCATATTTCTCAGCATCCCCTCCAGCATGTGAAGGAGTGGAATTACATCATTCGTCCCGTAGTTCTGACAAATAAAGTGACTTCCTCAAATGGCCTGAGCAAATCGTTGACTGCCTTCCTCTGTTCATACAGATGGTCTAACATATGGAGCATGGAGTTCCATCAGGTGGAAATGTCACATATCAGGCGATGTTGGGGAAGAGCATTTTGCCTTTGCAGCTCAAGAAAGGCCTGTTTTGAGCTGTAAGAGTGGCTGAAGTGCATGCACAGTTTCCTGGACATTTGAACAACTCTTGCAGTTCAGTGGACTACTTGAGGAACCGGGTGACAATGAGATTAAAGACATGCACCATGCAGGGAGCATAGGTCAGACCTCTCTGACGCAGCACAGACAAAATGTTCTTCCCATTATTAGTAACCATGGTTCCTATCTCCAGTTGGCAGTATTTCTTTACTGATGTTGCAGAGCAGTTCCTCCCCGGTGTGGCTCTGTTTGGCAAGGCTGACCAGGAGCAGAGCTGCATGAAAACTACATGGAAAGGGAAGGACAGTAGCACCAGCAACGTGGCCAGGTGCACGTTAAGCTTCTGCTCCACTTGATGAGTGCAGGCATATTGTTGTCTTTTTGCAATTGCCTCAATTAGCGCACCCTGGCCACACCTTACCTTCTGCCCACAAATCCTGCATACCACCACGTTAATGTCCCCCAGTAACTTTGTGAAAAATTCCCACACTGCCAAGTATGGCATTTCCTTCCACCACTGAGTGATGCCTGCCTGCAGCTGCTTTCACCTCACAGGTAGTCTTTCGAGTAGCAGACGGTGTACCCATTCTGCGTTTTGATCCAGATCTCCCACTGCTTCCACCCTGCTGTCTCACAGGCATGCTTGTACCGGGCTCCCAGTGCGATAGGTTAGATCATCATCTATAAATTTTGGTTATCACTTGACCCCCCCCTCACCTGTCTCTTGCACATGTCCCTGACCTCTTGCAACATGTGCTCCCAGTTGACTGTCATCATCGGTAGTTGTACACCTAAAAGAGTCTGTAATGGACCTCTCCTACAAATCTGGGCTGGCATGTAACTGGTGACTGTCCTCACAAATCTCATTGTCACCGAAAAGTGGAGCCAGCAGCTATCACTACTTGGCTAGTAGAAGGAGCAACAACAGCAAGAGGCAGGTTCAGGACAAGTGAAGGCATAGATGCAGTTCCTGGGCCATGCCAAACAAGCTTATCTCTTCTACACTTACTTTCACTTTCAAACATGTGCAGCCACCATTTTAGTTAAACTAGTTACCACGAAGAGCAAGGAGATTAATTTAGAAATAGTTTTCCAAAACCTCAGCCCAAATTCTGCTTCGAATACTTCACTTCACTCAACACTAGTGGCACATATGTATGTAAAGTATAGATAGATAGTATATCTGGTCAGAAGTGCAATCCATTTGCAAAATGAAAATTCAGTCTACCAAAAACAAAGACCTTATCCTTTTGTTAGCAAATTATTTTATTTTGCAGCTGGAAATTCTAACCACGGTATATATTTGCAAAAACTTTTTCTGAAATTGGAAGTAATACTCGCAAGAACGTTTCTGTTTTCTAATTTAAACCCCAAAAAAAATCAGAGATCCCCATACAACAGTAGAATTTTCCAGGGGTTTGTTTCTACATGAACAATATAAATATATACCAGAATTACTGACAATTACAAAGTTTTGATGTCACAACAGTGCCCTCTAGTGTTAAGCAGCAATAATTATTATTTCTCAGTTGTAATAATGATTGGCTACATTTTATGGACAGGGAAACAGGTAATGGTTAGTTTGAAATGAAAACTACTAAAAAGTGATGGTTTTAGAGAAAATGATTGAAAAAGATTGTATATTTTAAATAGCTGCACAATAAATATGCATTTGTCACCAGAATATTTACATATCTAAGCATTGCCATACCATGCCAAATAATTATTCTGTATAGCACTAATAATACTACTGTTCAATGCCCGCACTACACTGCTACATTATACAGATGTGCCCATCCATACCTTTCCTATTGATTCAAGAAGATATACCTAGATGAGTGGCATGAGATGACCAGTTTTAAACAAAACGTCTAGTGTATATGCCATAAATGTAAGATGGACGATGGACCAGGGCCCCACCAGGATGCGGCAGCCAGAGGTGGTTAGAATTATGGAAACAGCTGAGCAGGATGTGACAGTTAGAGGGAGAGAGCTGCAGCGGTAAGGACACACCCCCTGAGCTGTGACAGGGAGAGACCTGTAGCAGAAAGGGCAGTCTGGCTGATCTCTGTTATGGGGAGAGTTCTAGTAGAAAGATATGCCCCCAGAGCTATGATAGGGTGAGATCTGCAGCAGAAAGGACACGCCACCTGAGCTGCCAGCTTTAAATAAATCTAGAAGAGCACGTTGAGCGATGAATGGGGGGAGGGGTGTCTGGATCCACATGAGGTATAGGATTTGTTCCAGCTTTGTTAGAAAAAGTGTGTCATGTACTATGTGATGTCTCATTTTTATTTTTGATATCAGTCATAGGTTAACCCCTTTAAAGTTCAAAAAGAAACTTGAATGGAAATATCCACCTGTTCCCATTTTTATAATACATCTACTATAACATACTGCACTTTTTTGTACTAGGTTTGCTTGTTGGTTCGATGAGTGTGCACCATCAGCGAGGAATGTCATAAAAACAGTTAATTAAAGGGTTTCTCTCTTTAGATAGGTCCCAATAAAACTGCGTCACCTGAGACATGGGCGATTGACAGCTGAACATCATGGTCTTGGTCCCATCTTCCTAGATGCCTTTATTCTTGAGAAAATTTGTGTTTTATAATATGCAAATGAGCCCCTAGGTGCAATGAGGGCAGTGGCATTGCACCTTGTTGCTCCCAGAGGCTCCGCTAACTGCCCTTAATGCTGTACCCCTACTACTGACTAACATCGCCAGGCATTGAAGACATACTCACGCCTGGCCCTGAAGTCTCACGGAGCTTATTTGGCACACATCCTGTACAGGGATGGAGCGTCTGAAGTATGGAAGCCTCAAAACTTACTGGGTTCTGAAAATTATATTATGATTATATTGTCAGGAGGTATGACATTGACATGTGTCATAGGCAGATTCCAAGCAGAGAAGCTATGTGTATTATTAGTTTGTACATTGATCTGGCTGGACAAGGAAAAGACAACTAGATTTAAACACAAACAATACAGCAAGTTTTAGTTAGATAGATTGATTTAATTAATAGATAGACTTAGAGAGGTTTTATCTATTAACAAATCACATCTATTGAGGTTCTACTAGCATTGTATGTCAATATTAAAAGCATACAGTACTTTATTTTAATGTGTAGGAGCCATCTAGCAGCCCAAATTGCATCTAAAAAAAAAACATATGTACTGGTTGAGTATTTGTATGTATTGTAATTGCACTGGACACTGTTTAATTGTGTCCTTTTTAAAAATAACATAAAAGGGTCTTGAAAACTTTCTCCAATTAAGTGAACCAAACCAGACTGTTAGCAGAGTCACAGTCAGTGTATATTTTTGAGGCAGACTGTGTCCAATTTTGCATTTTATTTTAAAAAAGTGTTTGAAAATTTCTTCAATTAATAATAATTGTAACAATCCTGGTCTGACGTATTTTGCAGTGTCACAGTCAGTGTATAGTTTTGCTATTTCTTCAAGTAATAATAAGTTAACAGAGCTTGAAAGGCCCATTTTTCAGCATCACTGTTAGGTCTCATGTACACCGCTGTAGCCGTTTTTGTGGTCTGGATACCGGCCATAATAGAACAGTCCTATCCTTGTCCATAATGCAGACAAGCATAGGACATGCATTGTATTTTTGTGGACGGCACGGAACGGACAAATGGATGCGGATAGCAAACGGTGTGCTGTCCGCATCTTTTGCGGGCCCATTGAAGTGAATGGGTCTGCATCCGACCCGTGAAAAATATGTTTGTTGAGCACTTAGTGTATATTTTGCTGAAAATGTAATTATAAAAATTCCATCTACAGTATCACAAGCTAGTGTACCTGACATGTTATGCATCACTCATTTTACATTTTTGTGATCTCTACAATTGCACATTTTGTTATAAAAATATTTACATTGTTATTTCTAAATTTACGTTTAGTTACATTTACATTTAGTGGACTCTATCTATCAATACAGTGTGACTTATCATTGTTTAACCCCTTAAGGACTCAGCCCTATTTCACCTTAAGGACTTGGCCATTTTTTGCAAATCTGACCAGTGTCACTTTATGTGGTGTTAACTAGTGTTGAGCAAACAGTTTGAGAATAGTTCGGGTTCGTATCGAATTTTGCGGTGTTCGGGACACGGACCCGAACCCGAATAATTTCAAAAAAGTTCGGGTTCGTTGTTCGGCGATTACTTCACGCTTTCTGAAGGTCTGCACAGCAGCCAATCAGCTAGCGTTTTACTTCTTGCCCTAAGAGCCCATCACAGCCATGCCTACTAATGGCATAGCTGTGATTGGCCAAGTGCAGCATATGACCCAGCCTCTATTTAAGCTGGAGTCACGTAGCGCCGCACGTCACACTGCTCTGATTAGTGTAGGGAGAGGACGCAGCTGCTGTGAGGGCGAGATTAGGCAGGAAAAAGTCAGCAAAAGCACCTAATCAACTGATCGATCTACAGCTGTGAATGATTGAACTTCTGCTAGTTACTTGCTCACTGGTTTTCAGGCTGCACAGAGCATTTTTCTGTCACTTATTTTCTGGGGTGATTGGCGGCCATTTTGTGACTTGTGGTGCACCAGAACAAGCTGCCACCAAGTCCATCAATCCATCAATACTAGTTTTTTTTTTTTTGCTATATCCTACATCAGGGGCTTGGCTGTGCTAATTGTCACCCCTAGATACTCAGGATAGCAATTTCTATATTTTATTAAGGGGTTAAATACAATTGCCCAAATACCAATCCCCTAAATCTGGTGTTCCAGCTTTGGCTAGCCAAGTATGATACTGTCTGCTGTCTGGCAAAGGATATAATATTTTCTGTGGTGAAATTCAATAGTCAAAATAGCAATCCCCTAAATCTGGTGTCCCAGCACTGGCTGGCAAAGTATAATAGTGTCCGGCAAAACATATTTTTTGTTCTGGGGTGAAATTCAATTGCCAAAATAGCAATACCATAAATCTGGTGTCACAGCTGTGGCTGGCAAACTATAAAAGTGTCCGCAAAAACATATATTTTGTTCTGGGGTGAAATTCAATTGCCAAAATAGCAATACCATAAATCTGGTGTCACAGCTGTGGCTGGCAAACTATAATAGTGTCCGCCAAAACATATATTTTGTTCTGGGGTGAAATTCAATTGCCAAAATAGCAATACCATAAATCAGTGGTTTCAGCTGTGGCTGGGCAAGTTTCATAGTGTCCTGTAAATTATATATTTTGTTCTGGGGTGAAATTCAACTGCCAAAATAGCAATACCATAAATCAGTGGTTTCAGCTGTGGCTGGCCAAGTTTCATAGTGTTCGCAAAAACATATATTTTGTTCTGGGGTGAAATTCAATTGCCAAAATAGCAATACCATAAATCTGGTGTCACAACTGTGGAAGGCAAAGTATAATAGTGTCTGCCAAAACATATATTTTGTTCTGGGGTGAAATTCAATTGCCAAAATAGCAATACCATAAATCAGTGGTTTCAGCTGTGGCTGGCCAAGTTTCATAGTGTCCTGCAAAGGATATATTTTGTTCTGGGGTGAAATTCAATTGCCAAAATAGCAATACCCTGAATCTGGTGTTCCAGCTGTTGCAAGCCTAGTTTAAATCTGTCCGTAACAGGGTATATTTTGTTCTGGGGTGAAATTCAATTGCCAAAATAGCAATACCATAAATCAGTGGTTTCAGCTGTGGCTGGCCAAGTTTCATAGTGTCCGCAAAAACATATATTTTGTTCTGGGGTGAAATTCAATTGCCAAAATAGCAATACTATAAATCAGTGGTTTCAGCTGTGGCTGGCCAAGTTTCATAGTGTCCTGCAAATTATATATTTTGTTCTGGGGTGAAATTCAATTGCCAAAATAGCAATACCATAAATCAGTGGTTCCAGCTGTGGCTGGCCAAGTTTCATAGTGTCTGCAAAAACATATATTTTGTTCTGGGGTGAAATTCAATTGCCAAAATAGCAATTCCATAAATCGGTGGTTTCAGCTGTGGCTGGGCACGTTTCATAGTGTCCTGTAAAGGATATATTTTGTTCTGGGGTGAAATTCAATTGCCAAAATAGCAATACCCTGAATCTGGTGTTCCAGCTGTTGCAGGCCTAGTTTAAATCTGTCCGTAACAGGGTATATTTTGTTCTGGGGTGAAATTCAATTGCCAAAATAGCAATACCATAAATCAGTGGTTTTAGCTGTGGCTGGCCAAGTTTCATAGTGTCCGCAAAAACATATATTTTGTTCTGGGGTGAAATTCAATTGCCAAAATAGCAATACCATAAATCAGTGGTTTCAGCTGTGTCTGGCTAAGTTTCATAGTGTCCTGCAAATTATATATTTTGTTCTGGGGTGAAATTCAATTGCCAAAATAGCAATACCATAAATCAGTGGTTTCAGCGGTTGCTGGCCAAGTTTCATAGTGTCCTGCAAATTATATATTTTGTTCTGGGGTGAAATTCAATTGCCAAAATAGCATTACCATAAATCAGTGGTTTCAGCTGTAACTGGCCAAGTTTCATAGTGTCCGCAAAAACATATATTTTGTTCTGGGGTGAAATTCAATTGCCAAAATAGCAATACCATAAATCAGTGGTTTCAGCTGTTGTCTGGCCAAGTTTCATAGTGTCCTGCAAATTATATATTTTGTTCTGGGGTTAAATTCAATTGCCAAAATAGCAATACCATAAATCAGTGGTTTCAGCTGTGTCTGGCTAAGTTTCATAGTGTCCTGCAAATTATATATTTTGTTCTGGGGTGAAATTCTATTGCCAAAATAGCAATACCATAAATCAGTGGTTTCAGCGGTTGCTGGCCAAGTTTCATAGTGTCCTGCAAATTATATATTTTGTTCTGTGGTGTAATTCAATTGCCAAAATAGCAATACCATAAATCAGTGGTTTCAGCTGTGTCTGGCTAAGTTTCATAGTGTCCTGCAAATTATATATTTTGTTCTGGGGTGAAATTCAATTGCCAAAATAGCAATACCATAAATCAGTGGTTTCAGCGGTTGCTGGCCAAGTTTCATAGTGTCCTGCAAATTATATATTTTGTTCTGGGGTGAAATTCAATTGCCAAAATAGCAATACCATAAATCAGTGGTTTCAGCTGTAACTGGCCAAGTTTCATAGTGTCCGCAAAAACATATATTTTGTTCTGGGGTGAAATTCAATTGCCAAAATAGCAATACCATAAATCAGTGGTTTCAGCTGTGGCTGGCCAAGTTTCATAGTGTCCTGCAAATTATATATTTTGTTCTGGAGTTAAATTCAATTGCCAAAATAGCAATACCATAAATCAGTGGTTTCAGCTTTGGCTGGCCAAGTTTCATAGTGTCCGCAAAAACATATATTTTGTTCTGGGGTGAAATTCAATTGCCAAAATAGCAATACCATAAATCAGTGGTTTCAGCTGTGGCTGGCCAAGTTTCATAGTGTCCTGCAAAGGATATATTTTGTTCTGGGGTGAAATTCAATTGCCAAAATAGCAATACCCTGAATCTGGTGTTCCAGCTGTTGCAGGTCTAGTTTAAATCTGTCCGTAACAGGGTATATTTTGTTCTGGGGCTAAATTCAATTGCCAAAATAGCAATACCATAAATCAGTGGTTTCAGCTGTGGCTGACCAAGTTTCATAGTGTCCTGCAACGGATATATTTTGTTCTGGTGTGAAATTCAAATGCAAAAATAGCAATACCCTGAATCTGGTGTTCCAGCTGTTGCAGGCCTAGTTTAAATCTGTCCGTAACAGGGTATATTTTGTTCTGGGGTGAAATTCAATTGCCAAAATAGCAATACCCTGAATCTGGTGTTCCAGCTGTTGCAGGCCAAGTGTAAATCTGTCCATAAAAGGATACCTTTCATCCAGGGCCTAAATACTAGCCCTAAAAGAGATATTCCCCTAAATCAGTGGTTACTGCTGTGCCTGGATTAGTGTAATACGCTACATAAATAAATAGGCAGATAGTGTTAGGTGCCTGTAAAAAAAGGCCTGAATTTGAAATCAATACATTGGGCCAAATATTATTTTTTTTTATTCTGGTGCTTGGTGAATGGTAACAATGAGGAAAACATCTAGTAAGGGACGCGGACGCAGTCGTGGTGGTGTTAGTGGACCCTCTGGTGCTGGGAGAGGACGTGGCCATTCTGCCACAGCCACACGTCATAGTGAACCAACTACCTCAGGTTCCAGTACCCGCCAGAATTTACAGCGATATTTGGTGGGGCCCAATGCCGTTCTAAGGATGGTAAGGCCTGAGCAGGTACAGGCGCTAGTCAATTGGGTGGCCGACAGTGGATCCAGCATGTTCACAACATTATCTCCCACCCAGTCTTCTGCAGAAAGCGCACAGGTGACGCCTGAAAACCAAGCCCATCAGTCTGTCACATCACCCCCATGCATATCAGGGAAACTGTCTGAGCCTCAAGTTATGCAGCAGTCTCTTATGCTGTTTGAAGACTCTGCTGGCAGGGTTTCCCAAGGGAATCCACCTAGCCCTTCCCCAGTGGTGGAAGACATAGAATGCACTGATGCACAACCACTGATGTTTCCTGATGATGAGGACATGGGAATACCACCTCATCGGAGTTCCCTGGCATGGCACTTCTTTAAACAATGTGCTGACGACAAGACCCGAGTGGTTTGCACGCTGTGCCATCAGATCCTGAAGCGAGGCATTAACGTTCTGAACCTTAGCACAACCTGCATGACCAGGCATCTACATGCAAAGCATGAACTGCAGTGGAGTAAACACCTTAAAAACAAGGAACTCACTCAGGCTCCCCCTGCTCCCTCTTCTGCTGCTGCCTCGGCCTGTTCCTCCGCCTTGGGAGGAACGTTGGCACCTGCCACCCACCAAACAGAGGATGTGCCACCTACACCACCACCTGCGTCACCAAGCATCTCCACCACGTCACACGGCAGCGTTCAGCTCTCCATCTCACGAACCTTGGAGAGAAAGCGTAAATTCCCACCTAGCCACCCTCGAGCCCTTGGCCTGAATGCCAGCATTTCTAAACTACTGGCCTTTGAAATGCTGTCATTCAGGCTGGTGGACACAGACAGCTTCAAACAGCTGATGTCCATGGCTGTCCCACAGTATGTTGTTCCCAGCCGCCTCTACTTCTCCAAGACAGCCGTGCATTCCCTGCACAACCAAGTATCCGATAAAATCAAGTGTGCACTGTACAACGCCATCTGTGGCAAGGTCCACCTAACCACAGATACGTGGACTAGTAAGCACGGCCAGGGACGCTATATCTCCCTAACTGCACACTGGGTAAATGTAGTGGCGGCTGGGCCACAGGCAAAGAGTTTCTTGGCGCACATCCTTCCGCCGCCAAGGATCGCAGGGCATCATTCTTTGCCTCCTGTAGCCTCCTCCTCCTACTCGGCTTCCTCCTCCTCTGCTTCCACCAGCTCATCCAGTCAGCCACACACCTTCACCACCAACTTCAGCACAGCCCGGGGTAAACTTCAGCAGGCCATTCTGAAACTCATATGTTTGGGGGACAGGCCCCACACTGCACAGGAGTTGTGGCGGGGTATTGAACAACAGACCGACGAGTGGTTTCTGCCGGTGGGCCTCAAGCCCGGCCTGGTGGTGTGCGATAATAGGCGAAATCTCGTCGCAGCTCTAGAACTAGCCGGTTTTTCGCACATCCCTTGCCTGGCGCATGTGCTGAATTTGGTGGTGCAGAAGTTCATTCACAACTACCCTGACATGTCAGAGCTGCTGCATAAAGTGCGGGCCGTCTGTGCGCGCTTCCGGCATTCACATCCTGCCGCTGCTCGTCTGTCTGCGCTACAGCGTAACTTCGGCCTTCCCGCTCACCACCTCATATGCGACGTGCCCACCAGGTGGAACTCCACCTTGCACATGCTGGAGAGACTGTGCGAGCAGCAGCAGGCCATAGTGGAGTTTCAGCTGCAGCACGCACGCGTCAGTCGCACTGCGGAACAGCACCACTTCACCACCAATGATTGGGCCTCCATGCGAGACCTGTGTGCCCTGTTGCGCTGTTTCGAGTACTCCACCAACATGGCCAGTGGCGATGACACCGTTATCAGCGTTACAATACCACTTCTATGTCTCCTTGAGAAAACGCTTAGGGCGATGATGAAAGAGGAGGTGGCCCAGGAGGAGGAGGAGGATGAGGGGTCATTTTTACCACTTTCAGGCCAGTCTGTTAGAAGTGGCTCAGAGGGAGGTTTTTTGCAACAGCAGAGGCCAGGTACAAATGTGGCCAGCCAGGGCCCACTGCTGGAGGACGAGGAGGAGGTGGAGGAGGATGAGGATGAAGCAGGTTCACAGCGGGGTGGCACCCGACACAGCTCAGGCCCATCACTGGTGCGTGGCTGGGGGGATACGGAGGACGATGACGATACGCCTCCCACAGAGGACAGCTTGTCCTTACCTCTGGGGAGCCTGGCACACATGAGCAACTACATACTGCAGTGCCTGCGCAACGACAACAGAGTTGTGCACATTTTAACGTGTGCAGACTACTGGGTTGCCACCCTGCTGGATCCCCGATACAAAGACAATGTGCCCACCTTACTTCCTGCACTGGAGCGAGATAGGAAGATGCACGAGTACAAGCGCACGCTGGTAGACGCGCTCCTGAGAGCATTCCCAAGCCCAAGGCGAAGGCAGAGGAGTAGCAAGAGGTCGCCAACGCAGCTGTGTCACGGCCAGCTCCTCTGAGGTCAGGGTTAGCATGGCAAAAATGTGATAAAGTTTTGTCTCCACAACACAGCTAACTGCACCACCACCTGATACGGAACGTGTTAGCAGGAGGCAGCATTTCACTAACATGGTTGAACAGTACGTCTGCACACCCCTCCACGTACTGACTGATGGTTCGGCCCCATTCAACTTCTGGGTCTCCAAATTGTCCACGTGGCCAGAGTTTGTATTTTATGCCTTGGAGGTGCTGGCCTGCCTGGCGGCCAGCGTTTTGTCTGAATGTGTATTCAGCATGGCAGGTGGCGTCATTACTGACAAACGCAGCTGCCTGTCCACAGCCAACGTGGACAAGCTGCCGTTCATAAAAATGAACCAGGCATGGATCCCACAGGACCTGTCCCTCCCTTGTGCAGAATAGACATTTATAACTGCCTCCCCCTTAATCATGTATTCTTGTACTCCGGGGCACTTCTTTATTGAATCCTCATTTTTTTAACTTTACCATGATCTTGCAACCCAAAGTTGAATGGACCTCTCCTCTGTCTGGGTGCTGGGGCCGAAATAACTGAAAGTGGCCTTCTCCAGTGGTGGGTGATATGACGACGTATTCTTTGCTGTGGGACCTCTCTCCTCTGTCTGGGTGCTGGGCCGAAATAACTGAAAGTGGCCTTCTCCAGTGGTGGGTGATATGACGCATGATTCCTTGCTGTGGGACCTCTCTCCTCTGTCTGGGTGCTGGTTCCGAAATAACTGAAAGTGGCCTTCTCCAGTGGTGGGTGATATGACTCATGATTCCTTGCTGTGGGACCTCTCTCCTCTGTCTGGGTGCTGGGCCGAAATAACTGAAAGTGGCCTTCTCCAGTGGTGGGTGATATGACGCATGATTCCGTGCTGTGGGACCTCTCTCCTCTGTCTGGGTGCTGGGTCCGAAATAACTGAAAGTGGCCTTCTCTAGTGGTGGGTGAAATGACGCATGATTCCTTGCTGTGGGACCTCTCTCCTCTGTCTGGGTGCTGGGCCGAAATAACTGAAAGTGGCCTTCTCCAGTGGTGGGTGATATGACGCATGATTCCTTGCTGTGGGACCTCTCTCCTCGGTCTGGGTGCCTGGCCTAAATAACTGAAAGTGGCCTTCTCCAGTGGTGGGTGATATGACGCATGATTCCTTGCTGTGGGACCTCTCTCCTCTGTCTGGGTGCTGGGCAGAAATAACTGAAAGTGGCCTTCTCTAGTGGTGGGTGATATGACGCATGATTCCTTGCTGTGGGACCTCTCTCCTCTGTCTGGGTGCTGGTTCCGAAATAACTGAAAGTGGCTTTCTCCAGTGGTGGGTGATATGATGCATGATTTCTTGCTGTGGGACCTCTCTCCTCTGTCTGGGTGCTGGGCCGAAATAACTGAAAGTGGCCTTCTCTAGTGGTGGGTGATATGACGCATGATTCCTTGCTGTGGGACCTTTCTCCTCTGTCTGGGTGCTGGGGCAGAAATAACTGCAAGTGGCCTTCTCCAGTGGTGGGTGATATGACGCATGATTCCTTGCAGTGGGACCTCTCTCCAATTGATATTGGTTAATTTTTATTTATTTTATTTTAATTCATTTCCCTATCCACATATGTTTGCAGGGGATTTACCTACATTTTGCTGCCTTTTGCAGCCCTCTAGCCCTTTCCTGGACTATTTTACAGCCTTTTTAGTGTCTAAAATTTCGGGTCCCCATTGACTTCAATGGGGTTCGGGTTCGGGATAAAGTTCGGGTCGAGTTCGGATCCCGAACTCGAACATTTTCGGGAAGTTCGGCCGAACTTTCCCGAACCCGAACTTCCAGGTGTTCGCTCATCTCTAGTGATAACTTTAAAACACTTTTTCTTATCCAGGCCATTCTGAGATTGTTTTTTCGTCACATATTTTACTTCATGACAGTGGTAAAAGGAAGTCAAAAAATGTAATTTTTATTTGTAAATAAAATATCAAATTCACCAAAAATTTGGAAAAATTTGCAATTTTCCAAGTTTCAATTTCTCTACTTCTATAATACATAGTAATACCGCCCAAAAAAGTTATTGATTTACATTCCCTATATGTCTACTTCATGTATCGATCATTTTGGGAATGCCATTTCATTTTTGGGGATGTTACAAGGCTTAGAAGTTTAGAAGCAAATCTTGAAATATTTCTAAAATTTTCAAAAATCCACTTTTTAGGGACGAGTTCAGGTCTGAAGTCACTTTGTGAGGCTTACATAATAGAAACCACCCAAAAATGACCCCATTCTAGAAAATACACCCCTACACAAAGGTATTCAAAACTGATTATACAAACTTCATTAACCCTTTAGGTTTTCCACGAGAGTTAATGGCAAATGGAGATAAAATTTCAGAATTTCGATTTTTTTTTTGTGAAAATTTTCCATTTTAATCCATTTTTTCCAGTAACAAAGTAAGAGTTAACAGCCTAACAAAACTCTATATTTTTTGCCCTGATTCTGTAGTTTGTAGAAACACCCTATATGTGGTCGTAAACTGCTGTATGGCCAAAGGGCAGGGTGCAGAAGGAAAGGAATGCCATATAATTTTTGGAAGGCGGATTTTTAAACCATGCACCCCTAGAGTAGAAACTCCATAAAAGTGACTCCATCTAAGAAACTACACCCCTGAAGGTATTCAAAACCAATTTTACAAACTTTGTTAACCCTTTAGGTGTTCCACAAGAGTTATTGGCAAATGGAGATGATATTTCTATTTTTTGTTACCTTGCCTCAAAAAAAGTGTAATATAGAGCAACCAAAAATCATATTTACCCTAAAATAATACAAACAAAACTGCCACCTTATCCTGTAGTTTCCAAAATGGGGTTACTTTTTTGGAGTTTCTACTGTAGGGGTGCATCAGGGGGGCTTTAAATGGGACATAGTGTCAAAAAACCAGTCCAGCAAAATCCACCTTCCAAAAACCATATGACGTACCCTTCCTTCTACGCCCTGCTGTTTGGCCATACAGCAGTTTACGACAAGATATGGGGTGTTTCTGCAAACTAGAGAATCAGGGCAATAAATATTGAGTTTTATTTGGTTGTTATCCCTTGCTTTGTTACTGGAAAAATTTATCAAAATGGGAAATTTGCAAAAAAAATTGCTGTTTTGCGACCGTTTTTATTTTTTGCTATTTACATTGTTGAACTGACAGGTTAGATTGTATGCTATTTCTATAGAGCAGGTAGCTATGGACGCGACAATACCAAATATGGCTACTTTTGGGGGGTTTTGTTTCAGTTTTGCATAATAAAGCATTTTTGAAAAAAATGATTTTTTAGTGTCTCCACATTCTGAAAGCCATAGTTTTATTTTTATTTTTTGGGCGACTGTCTTGTGTAGGGGTTCATTTTTTGCGGGATGAGATGTCGGTTTTATTGGCACTATCTTGGGTTGCATATGACATTTTGGTCGCTTGTGATTACACTTTTTGTGATGTAAGGTGACAAAAATGGCTTTTGACACCGTATTATTTTTTATTTTTTGTTGTGTTCACCTGAGGGGTTTGGTCATGTGTAATTTTTATAGAGACGGACGTGGCGATACTTTAAATGTATACTTTTTATTTATTTATTAAAGTTTTACACAATATCATCATTTTTTAAAACAAAAGAAAATCATGTTTTAGTGCAGGGATGCCCAACCTGCAGCCCTCCAGATGTTGCAAAACTACAGCTCCCAGCATGCCTGGACAGCCTACAACAATCAGTCTACAGCAGGGTATTGTGGGAGTTGTAGTTTTACAACAGCTGGAGGGCCACAGGTTGAGCATCCCTGGGTGTCTCCATAGTCTGAGACCCATATTTTTTTTTTTTGGAGCGATTCTCCTATGTGGGGTATCATTTTTTGCGGGATGTGATGAACGTTTGATTGGCACTATTTTTGGGTGCATATAACTTTTTGATAGCTTGCTATTACAGTTTTTGAGATGTGAGGTGACAAAATATATTTTTTTTTTTACATTGTGCTTATTTTTTTTTACGGTATTTACCTGAGGGGTTAGATCATGTGATATTTTTATAGAGCAGATTTTTACGGACGCGGCGATACATAATATGTATACTTTTAAAAATTTATTTTACTTCAACACAATAATAGCATTTTAGAAATAAAAAATGTTTTAGTGTCTCCATAGTCTGAGCAGCGGTGATCGGATATTCGTAGGGTGTACATGTGGGAAGGAATGGAAAAGCTCACTACCGGTGTGTGGACCGCAGCGGTGAACCGCATGTGAATACCAATCGCTGAGGTCCACACACCGGTAGTGGGCTTTTCCATTCCTTCCCACGATGCCGCGGATGCAGTCCACCTCTGCGTTCCATATACCGGAAGTGACGCTTCCCTTCCGGTCTCGCGATGTTTCCCACGGCCCTCCACAGAACTGGAGGTGGAACCGCACTTAACATCGCGTGACTTGTCCCTTCAACTTTTCAATTATTCTATATGCCGACCTAGAATCTTACGTTTGAAACAAGTGGGGTAAGTATTCACTATAGGCTTTTTTGTATATGTACAACATTTATTATTCATCCAGAACATTATGTTTTGTAAATGTAACGTCATTTCCAGTGCGTTCCACATTGGAACTCACGTGGATACCGGAAATGACGTCACCCACAATGGTTTTTGCCGCTTTTTTTCAATATAAATATGTCTTATGTGTCACCCATGTTATGGCTCCTGAAGAAGGGGATTTCTGTTAATTCATCCCCGAAACGCGTTGGGCTCTTCCCTCACCCCTACCCTGTGTGTAATAAACGATTTGGAATCTCAAGATATCCGGCTTTTTGGATTGCTGACTTTCCAGGAGATCTTATAAACGAACCAGGTGCAGGAGGCAGTTGATGAGGGTGTCTTGAGTTCATCCCTCATCACTCCTCCTGGGTGAAGTGAGTACTTAGTTGATTTTACATACAATATCTCCGTTGATGGATTTTAATGTAAGATTTTTAATGTAAGATTTTTTATGAGGAAACATATATATTCATGTAATTATTCAGTTCTCAGAATGTCCATATAACTATTTATATATCACTCTGATCACTTTCTCAGTTGGCGCCCGCTATAGTGGTAGTATTTCTTTTCCTCCCCTTGAGCCACACTACTGGTTGGGCAGGACAGGCAAACTCTGCCAGTTGCGGCCGCAAATCCAGTTTGGCTGCCTAGTAGTCCAGCAGATCTTCAATGTGGGGTGGCAGGGTGCTGTCCAAGTAGGCCATCACCTGCTGGATTCAGGTCCTGCTCCAGGTCTAGCTGCTGCTGATGCTGGTAAGTAGTTTCTTCACTAGACTCAAGTTTCTGCTGATGGAGCTGGAACTGCTCCTACTTCCCCCCTCCCTGCCACAGCAGCCATGGCAGAGGAACGTGAGCACAGAGGGCCCCCCCCCCCCAGTCAGACCTGCGAGAGGATGGACGATCGCACAGATAGGTAGCAGCCAACTGACTACATAGGATGTTTCTATAGTAGTTCAGTTTGTCCTACCTCTCAGTGGGTGTAAAAAAAGGCCACTATTTTGGACCTGTAGAGAGGGTCCAACAAGGTGGAGAGCCAGAAGTCATCCCTCTGCCGAATGGTGACATTTTGGTTGTCACTACGCATGCAAGTGAGCATGCATTGGGCCATTTGTGCAAGTGACTCAGATGGACTCCCTGTGTCCTCTGCCTCATCTTCCTCATTGCCCTCTAGATCCTCTGGCTGCTCCTGCTCCTCCTCTTCCATCACCTGTGTATAAAAACCACCCCTTTCACTACACATTACTTGTGCTCCAATGTCCTCCTCCTCCTCCAGTTCAGCCCCCACAAGTCTCATGTGTCCTTGAGATCTAGGCGCCATGTCTCCAGTACCCTGACCAGCCAGATTCACCAGCATCTGTTCCAGGACATGAAGCAGTGGAATGCCAGTGTTCATCCTGTAGTCGTGGCGACTGACAAATAACGTGCCGTCCTCAAAGGGCCTGAGCAATCGGCAGGTGTCACGCATGAGCTGCCACTGGCTGACATCGCAGTTGCATAGGGGAGTACTCCTATGAGCTTGAATCATCAAAAAATCGTTTATCGCCTTTCTCTGTTCGGATAGTCGGTCCAACATATGGAGGGTGGAATTGCAATGGGTGGAAACGTTGCATATCAGCCTATGTTGGGGGATGCCGTTCTGCCTATGCAGCTCAAGGAGGGTGTGCTTTGCGGTGTACGAGTGGCTGAAGTGCATGCAAAGTTTCCTGGCCATTTTTAGGATGTCTTGCAGATGAGTGGAAGACTTCAGCAACCACTTGACAACCAGATTGAACACGTGTGCCATGCAGGGCGCATGGCTGAGCCCTCCTTTACGCGGCGCCGACATCATGTTCTTCCCGTTGTCGGTCATCATGGTTCCGATTTTGAGTTGTCGCGGAGAAAGCCAGGATTCGAATTCTTGATGAAGGACACAGAGCAGTTCCTCCCCTGTGTGACTCCGCTCACCCAGGCAAACGAGGTGCAGAACAGCGTGACACCGCCATGCACTGCACATGTGGTATCCTGGAGGGGCACAGTGAATTGTCCCTGCTGTGGAGGCTGAGGACACGGTGGAGGGTGAGGAGGCAGAGGTGGATATTGTCGCAGGACCAACGGCGTGGGAACGTGGAGGTGGAAGCGGCGTCACCTGGCCAAGTTGCTGGTGTGGCTGTGCAGGAACCACATGCACCCAGTGGGCCGTAAAGGACATGTATTGTCCCTGACCGTAGTTACAGCTTCACACATCAGCACTTCGTGTACTATGACAGACACCGACAGGCTCAAGGACTAGCCCACCTTCTCTTCTACATTCATGTGCTGGGCTGGTACTGCCTTTTTGGCAAAGAAATTACGGCTTGGGACTCTCCACTTTGGTTTGGCACAAGCCATCAGTTCTCTGAAAGGTGCAGTGTCCACCACTTGGAAAGGGAGGGACTGCAGCACCAGCAACTTGGCCAGGAGCACATTCAGCTTCTGCGCCGTTGGATGAGTGCACGCATACTGCTGTCTCTTGGCAATCATTTCGGTGATTGATTGCTGACGGAATGACTGATGAGGAGTAGGAGGGGGAGCAGGAGCATCAGGACCAGCTGATGATGGGAAGGACAGACAGCTCCCTTCGGCTGAGGTGGTGGAGCCTTGATTGCCTGAAATAGGGTGCATGCCACCCAGTGATGCAGCGGTTGCTGCAGCAGGCTGTACTACCAAATCGGAGCCATGGTTCTCCCAGGCCATGCTGCATATATTGACGTAGGGCCGTGTGCCAACATTGGCACCCTGGCTACACTTCACATTCTGCCCACAGATTCTACAAATGGCCATGTTCATCTCCTACAGCGGCTTAACAAAAAACTGCCACAGAACCGAGTAGGTGACTTTACCCCCAACACTCCGCACTGACTGACTGCTACCGCCGCTGCTTCCGTGAACCCCTACACCACTACTTTCCGGGCAGTTAGGCTCCTGTGAAGCGGGTAGTCTACCCCTGGCACGTTTGGCGCCAGACCTCCCACTGCTGCCACCCTGCTAACTCCTGGCCACGCTAGCGATTTGCTGGCTCCGGCACTGCCTCATGGGCAAGCTGCCACCCTCTTCTCCCGATGATGATGAAGCCCCTAATTCACCTTGCTCCAAAGTGCGATCAGCTATATCATCATCATCTAGTACTGTCTGCACATCACTGATGTCCTCCTCAACAGTCTCTGGGTCAGGAGCCTGACCACTCGCAACACCAGCTCCCACGCCACTCTCCTCATCACTACTTGCCCGCCTACTGGGGGAAACAGCAGATGTCTCCTCCACATCTTGGCACTAAACATCACCACTTTTGATATGGAAAATTCAGGTATGGCATACTGTTGTATGTTTATAGCGATTGGATAGGGCTACTTAAGTAATTTAGAAACCCCTAATTTAAACATAATAGTATATTTTATGATGATCATTGATGAACTTTAGCTGAGTGATAACCAGTAGTAAAAAAAAGTGGTAAGTCCGTCTGTTCACTTCTGCTCGAACATACTGTTTAATAATTTACAAGGACCTGACATTCAATAGCCCTTTTCAAAGTTCAGATTAGTTCTAGTATGAAGTAGTGTAGAGAGATTGAAATAAGTGAATTGTCTCCATGAGTCTCCTGTTACCTGCCCTCAACAAAACAAAACTCCATCAAATTAGAAATAGGTATAGAAACAAAATGCAAAAACTGCAGAGGAGTCATGTAATATGCAAACAACCAAATGATTCCCATATAACGTGTTAAAGAATAAAAATTCAATAAAAATGGTATTCCATTGTAATTACTTATAAGACCTAAAAGAAACTGTTCCCAGCTACAGAGAAACTGAGGAGTGATTCATTTTAACATTAAACTGCCCATTTGCTACAATGCTACAGATGAGTCAGTTCTTCCACCCTTAGCATTTCCATCTCTTGCTTGATGTTGAAGCTCAGCAGCACTATTAGAGGATGGGAGAGTTACACATCTGCTCCATATCTTCTTTTGTTTCTGCTCTTCCATAGTGCCCAGTCAAAGAGCCTCATGTATAAATAAATCCCCCATCAAAAGTGTCCTGTCTGACCCAAGAAGAAGTACAACAGCGACTTAAAAAGATTAAAATAGACAAATCGCCAGGACCGGGTGGCATACACCCCCGTATCCTAAAGGAATTAAGTAATGTCATAGCCAGACCCTTGTTTCTGATATTTGTGGACTCTATACTGACAGAGAATGTTCCACACGATTGGCGCATAGAAAATGTGGTTCCAATATTCAAAAATGGTCCAAAAACAGAGCCCGGATACTATAGGCCGGTAAGTTTAGCATCTGTTGTGGGGAAGGTTTGAAGGTTTTCTGAGAGATGTTATCTTAGAGGATCTCAACGGAAATAACCAAATAACTCCATATCAGCATGGCTTCATGAGAGATCGGTCATGCCAAACTAATTTAATCAGTTTCTATGAGGAGGTAAGTTCTAGACTTGACAGCGGCAAATCAATGGATATTGTATATCTGGACTTCTCCAAAGCATTTGACACTGTGCCACATAAAAGGTTAATATATAAAATGATGATGATCGGGTTGGGAGAAAATGTCTGTAAGTGGGTAAGTAACTGGCTGAGTGATAGAAAACAGAGGGTTGTTTTTAACGGTACACACTCAGATTGGGTCACTATCAATAGTGGGGTACCTCAAAGGTCAGTACTGGGCCCTATTATTTTCAATATGTTTATTAATGATCTTGTAGAAGGCTTGCATAGAAAAAAATATGAATTTCTGCAGATGACACTAAACTATGTAAAGTAATTAACACTGAAGAGGACAATATAGTGATATGGATAGATTTGAGGCTTGGGCAGATAAGTGGCAGATGAGGTTTAACACTGACAAATGTAAAGTTATGCACATGGGAAGGAATAATGCAAATCATCCGTGCATACTAAATGGTAAAACACTCGGTAACACTGACATGGAAAAGGATCTAGGAATTTTAATAAACAGCAAACTAAGCTGCAAAAACCAGTGTCAGGCAGCTGCCGCCAAGGTCAATACGATAATGGGTTGCATCAAAAGGGGCATAGACGCCCGTGATGAGAACATAGTCCCACCACTTTAAAAATCGCTAGACCACACATGGAGTACTGTGTACAGTTCTGGGCTCCTGTGAACAAGGCAGACATAGCAGAGCTGGAGAGGGTTCAGAGGAGGGCAACTAAAGTAATACCTGGAATGGGGCTACTACAGTACAAAATTATCGTTATTTACTTTAGAAAAAAGACGACTGAGGGGAGATCTAATAACTATGTATAAATATATAAGGAGTCAGTACAGAGATCTCTCCCATCATCTATTTATCCCCAGGACTGTGACTGTGACGAGGGGACATCCTCTTCGTCTGGAGGAAAGAAGGTTTGTACACAAACATAGAAGAGGATTCTTTACAGTAAGAGCAGTGAGACTATGGAACTCTCGGCCTGAGGAGGTGGTGATGGTGAGTACAATAAAGGAATTCAAGAGGGGCCTGGATGTATTTCTGGAGTGTAATAATATTACAGGCTATAACTACTAGAGATGGGTCGTTGATCCAGGGAGTTCTTCTGATTGCCTGATTGGAGTTGGGAAGGAATTTTTTATTCCCCTTAAGTGGGGAAAATTGGCTTCTACCTCACAGGGTTTTATTTGCCTTCCTCTGGATAAACTAGCAGGATGACAGGCCGAACTGGATGAACAGATGTCTTTTTTCGGCCTTATGTACTATGTTATTATGTTACTATGTTACATTCAAATTTTTGCTATGGCACCCATCCAGAGGTGGATATAGACCGCAATGGGCCAATGTTTAAACAGTTTGTGGCCCTTTTCTCTACAACAGCTTATTTTAGCCCCCTTGCTCTCCAACAGTTGGTTTGACAAAACCCATTTGATAGACTGCATTCATTGGTAAGCCAACTTAATTATTATTGCAGTCTCATTCATATAATATAGTAAGTCATGATTCCTCCTTACCTACAGGGTTCCTATGCAGTTGCATTCCTGGTCCACTGAGTATATACACTATTTACTGCAGTTACACCATCTAGCAAGATCAGTCAGCAGCAAAAGTATATTAAAGTATCTGAGAAAAAAACATGAAAGGTTATGTACACCTTTGGGGCAATTTTTTTATGACAGCATTTTACTCATTTGGGCTAAAAAACATTTTTTCAATTGGTCTTTATTTAAAATATTGAGCCGTTCTGTCACAGAGGGTTAACTGCTTTTCTAGCTGTGTGCATCCTACTTTCACTTTGTGCAGCTCATCTAATAACCCTTATCTATAAATTAATAAGAGGTCATAAACACTTATTTAAGGCACATGCTTATCAGTAAGATAAGGATTGATCTTTGATAAGTGTTAATAAGGTCAGAGACCAGAGATAAGGAGCCCACCAGCTCCCTGCCTGACGGAAGAGAGGAAAAATTCAGATCCTGGTAATAGAGCATCTCAGCTCTGTACAGAGTAAAGGACTCCATATTTTTAATGAAGACCAATTGAAAAAAATTATATTTAGCTCATATGACTATAATGCACTAATAAAAAAAATGCCTTAAGGTACAGTACACATAGGGCCAGATTTATCATTACACTTCCATCTTACTCCAATTTCACATAAGTCCAAAGTCACTTTTGGTTCAGTCAGATTTATTAATGGTCCTTTAATACTGTGATAAATGTGGTTTCATGGCAGCAGTTCATCCTTAAGTAAACGGCTTTACAAAAGTCGCACATATTTGCAAAAAAGTCGCATGTTCTATTAAAAAGTCGCATAAGATAAGCATGGTCCTCACTTGAGTTAAATTGGGATATTTTTGCGACTTTTTTGTGACTTTTTTAAAAAGTCCCAATGATAAATCTGGAGTGAAACTCATTACCATGGCTAACCACGCCCATTTTTACAAAACTGGAGTGAGTGGTGTACACATGTAAAAAAGTCGCAAAATTATGCGCAAATGAGTGTGAAAAGTCGCAAATGCCCTATTTTGGGTCTTTTTGATGCCAGAATTCTGGAGTGAAGGTATGATAAATCATGGCCATGGCTATAATTAATAATTAGTTATATAGTACATACAAACAAATGAAACAGCACTCTGCAACCAGAGTTCTGCCCAAGATAAAAGCTATAAGAGGACATTGGTGTACTAATCCACCATATCGCATGCAAACAGTGGAGACATTAGTTTACATTTTGATCAAAAGGTAGTAAGCCCACTCACCCCTTCACGGTTGTCTCCTAGAGTGGGTACTAACGCTAAATCTGACCTGTTATGGGCCATGACAGCCACATAAAATCCTCCTAACGCTAAATATTACCTGTTATGGGCCACGACAGCCACAAAAAATCCAGGGAGTGTGGGCCCAGCATGCATGCCGTGACAAACCATACTTATTAACCCCTTCTGGTGCTGTAACAGCCTCCATTAGATCCAGGGATGCAGGTACCAACATGCATGCTGAGCCCACTATGCACTCCTCCTGGAGCCAGACGGCTACTAGCAGGTAATGTGAGTACACATTCAGCTTTATACTCACTCTGATTAAAAACCAGCATCTAGGGCAGATAAACTAGTCAGGTGTGCACGACTGAAGCGGAGGCTGCCACACCTCTGACTCTTACTAAACAGAAACAAACACAAGGGGGGGTGTTCAGTCAGGTGCACGTAGCTATGGCGATTATACATACAAACAAATGAAACAGCACTCTGTAACCAGAGTTCTGCCCAAGTTATAGTTATATAGTACAATCATATTTTTTGGCACATTACAATATAGCACTACATAAGTGTAAAAATGCAGTCTAAGTACAGTTATAGTCACAAACGAGATCAGCATTTTTTAGGCTTGGACTCAAAGATGAGTTTTGATAACCAGTAATCCAAAATTGTAACATTACCTCATCTCTCACATGATTTCAATGGTTCTGAACATGGCAAAGTTGAAGTTGAAGATATGTGTGACATATTGAGATCAAACCAAATTTGTATTAATACTACAATTTTACTGGAACCCACTGATAATCAAAAGTTGTTCTGGAGAGTTAGGCTAGTTTCACACTAGCGGCAAGGAACTCCGGCAGGCTGTTCCGGAGGGTGAACAGCCTGTCGGATCCGTGCTGCAGCTAGTCCACGCGTGCCCCCGGACTACCGCTCTGGCCCCATTAACTATAATGGGGGAGGGCCGGAGTTCAAGCAGCAGCACGTCAAACATGCCGAGAGGTGGCCGGAATAAAAGTGTGACATGATACACAAGGCATTTCCCACATGCTGCAATTTTTTTCGTGCTGAGAAAATTGCATGTTTTATATTTGTTTTACCCAAAAGACTTATTCAATCAAATGAACATCAGGTACACATTGAGTTCTCTATCATGAGTCTGCAATTTTTTTGTAGGGGCGCACAAAAGTTTCTACTCCAGTGAATTGATTCAGACTTGGTAGGTTATGTTCACATGCAGCAGTCACATCGTGGCCAGAGTGTGAATTTTGCCTTGGTCTTCCAAAACCGCAAAACTATGTAAAAAAACGTAATGTAGTCACAATGTGTGAACTCACTATATGAATCTGCCTCCATTGCTTGTGAAGGGGGTTTATACATTGGTGCACCTACATGTTGTTGCTTTCTTAACAGTTGTAAACTTTATACATCATAATAATTATAAAGTAAAGCTTTAAAATCTGTATTATGGATGTAACCTTCCTAATAGCCCAAGGATCCTTAATATTAAGCTCTATATTTAATAATGACTGGGGGGGTTCACCAAATCAAACGCGTGCACTTTTCGTTTTTCTCATGTCATTATAATTATATAAATTCTAGTTAATACAAGTCTATGTACAAGTGAGAAATATTTTGAGGATAGTTTACATTAGATAAAACCCATAAATAATTCTTAAAAAGGTCTGCTGATGTCAACAGGATGAAAAGACATTCTTAGGCCCCTTGCAGGCCATATGTCCTGGAGCTGCATATATCGTGCGCACAGGAGCGCAGAGCATTATAGATTACAATGATGCTGTGCGCATCGGGCCGCTGCGGGACTATTGTCCCGCACTCATAAGATCATACGAGTGCAGAACAATAGTCCCGCGGGTGGCCCGATTCGCACAGCATCATAGTAACCTAGGATGCTGTGCTCTCCCGTGTGCACGATGTATGCCGCTCCGGGACATATGGCCTGCTCACGGATCGTATGTCTCGGAGGGCATACGTCGTGTGCAAGGGGCCTTATGTGTAAGGTTCTGTTCCACCATCTCCTGGTGTTTGTAGTTGGCAATTGCCTTGGGTGCAAATAGATAAGGAGATGGTGGAACATTTATTTAACACATGCTGAATCTGTATACATGTGCATAAGGAATGTATGCATGTATCATATAGCAGTGCTAAATATGTGTGTCGTATATTAGTACTATGAATGTATGTGGTATGGCTTGTGTAATGTGTGTTTGTAATGTTAGATAAAACATGGACCTATCAAGATGCTGCTTAGTCTTCTATCTCTTGTCCATGTTTCTTTAACATTCATCTCAGAGGCGGACATGATGATGTAAAGACGTGATGTTGCGCCCTCCCCCTGTTCCTGACCTGCCTCCCGTGATCCTACCACTGCTTGGACTCCAGCTTGTGTTCGCAAGCCATACCCTCACTGGCCAGACGCTGAAGACCTGGGCTGCCCGTGTTAAGGCCCTCGTGTTGGTTTGCTGTTGTGAGAGGGAGCAGCCACTGTGTGCTCTCACTTGCCTCCCCTGCCCTACTCTGCTCCTCTCTGCTGCCCTTCTTCCCCCCTCCTCCTGATTGTCCTCCTTTTAGTGGTGCTCTGAGTTCTGAGCTGGACGCTGTGGACCTGTCTCCTCTCCTCTAGTTTTTTTGTGTGGAGTGAGTGAGACTATCTGGGGCTTGGTGGGACGTTTGGAGGCCTGCCCTGCTGTCTTTTGGCGTGCGGCTGTCATGGATAAAGTTGAGTGGTACTGGATTGCCCTGACTTTCCACCTGCCTGTTGGTTTTCTGTGAATGCTCTTTGTTTCTCTGCTCCTGGACCTTGGAAAGAAAGTGATGGTAAACTTTGAGGTCCTTCCATTCCCCGCAAGATCCCTGCAACTGTGGTGAGATCCATTGTATTGTATTGTAGTTTCTGGTTGTACCGCCACTCCCTGAGTGGTTTCTTTTTTCTCTTTAGTATTGATCAAAGACATTAATCTAAGAACAGAGAGGGAAGGAGAGGCTAAAGAGAAGGGAGAAGAGATTATGGGAGGATGAAATAAAGGGGGGAGGGAGTGAAAGAGGAAAAAAAAAATGGGCCCCAAGCAAAATAGGAGGTCAACAGATTTATCATCGTCTAAAACAGGACAGAGATCTGTGGAGCCTGCAAAAATCGACCAGTTTCTGAAATCACCAATTGTAAATACAAGAACAAC